>CM045554.1:27297525-27915366 GCA_024721245.1 Mitragyna speciosa
ATACAACAAGAAAGAATACAAGAAGAATAAATGTTAGTGTCACATCATGCCATCATTAGTAGAGTATTTCTACAGCATAACAACTGACTTAAAAAAATAAAACAAAGCACACAATATTACAACCCTAAATAAGGATTTAAATGATCATCACAGAGCATTAAATGATTGCTATTCAACCACAGAATACTCAGGCCATCAGACAAGAAAAGAAAGATTCAAATAACTAAGGAACATATAGGACTGCAAACAAGAAAATAGCTGAATGAAGAAAAGGAGATGGGTGAAAATGAAACTTGAATATTCACAAAGAACTCACGCATATGCAGAGTATCCACCACCAGCATTAGCAGTGGACGAGAGTGCAGCATGTGTTGCACCAGCAGATGGACAATCCTGAGCAACAGTTGGCAGAAGATTCAATTTATCACCATCCACCTGAAATAAATCAAGCTAATTAAACTAGAGGAAATTCACATCTTTACTAGAAGTCTTTTACGTTATTACATAAATCCATTGAAACCTTGTCCCACTTGGATTTTTTATTCTGTCGGCCCTCCCGAGCTAAAGTCTCCACTGCAGCAGTTATTGTATTGAATCCAGTTCCAGAAGAAACTGTGAAAAATAGCACATTATTTAAAAATGCTTTTCAGAATATCTTTATAATAACCAAAATCATAAAAGCAAATCCAGATGTTCAAGTTTGTGTTGGGACCTGGAATTGGCAAACTGATTTTGGAAGTTGGAAGTGGTCCTGGCTGTGTTCCTGCAGAAAGAAAATCTATTTTTGGGCTTCTCTTCCTTTCTTGCTCCTTCCTCTCCATTTCTCGCCTCATATCAGTCTCTGCACACAGACAAACTAGTAAGAGTATGACTAATTAAAGCAAGATAGAGTTTAGGAAGCAAAAAATAGGATCATATTATCAGTAATCAATGGATCCTCCAAAGGAACAAGCTGATAGGAAGAGAAAATGTACAAGCACAAAGAAATCTCTCGCGCCTATAAAATGAAGAGTTAACCAAATCTCATGAAGAGATATAGATAAATATGAGCAAAAAGTAAAAATATGAGCTTATTTACAAATCAACCATAGTATATTTATCACCTACCAGCTAAAATGTGAAATACATTTGGCACACATATATGATAAACCCAGGCACATAAATACGTAAATAGGTATGCATAAGCCTATGAATAAGTGGAATACTCAATCACTAGAACCATTTCTTCCATAAAAATTCCCAGAAGTATTCCCAGAAGTAAGTCACAAAAGTGTTGACTATGAACAGAAATGTGTGTGTCAGTGTCTGCAGTTCCTTAATGAACTCATCATATTACAACAAACACAGACAACTGAAACAATCACACACTCAAGAAGCCCAAAACTAAATTGACCATTTACCGACAATTGTGAAGACAGTGATCCAGGACAGAAGTTTAATTAAGGCATCACAATCCTTATTCCGAAAGCATCAACATATCTCATTGATGCCACAAATACCAGTACCTAAAACTTTTTCCCACAAAATGGAGAAAATATGTCCAACAGGTTCCAAACCAAACTGAATATGACAGTAAACAAAAAGCACAATCAATCTCTGATCACCAGGCTAGACTACACTTCATGACACAGGTTGCAATCATCAATGTTCTTTTACTTTGTCTTGTTCATCCGATTGTAAAGGAAGCTCAGTGTTTAACCATGTAACCTGCCAAGAAGGCCCCACTAGAAATGTGATCTCTGAAGAAACTTCACCATGTTATCGATGCCATAAAACATATACAATCTCCACAAAATTGAAGAAACAGGAATATCTATTGATCCCCAGGACCAAAATTAGAACTTCAGAACTTGCAATATAAAGTCATTGAACTATCCCAGACCCTGGAAGGCTTCAGAAAAGAAACCACACCTAGTCCAAAAAAATGCGAATCAACAAAGCAGACATACTTTACTCCATATCTCAGTACTAGATATTCAATTCCCAATCTAGCTCCCTAACATTCTGCCCAAACTATAATATCCATTTTTATGATTAAAGAAAATGTACAAACTACGAAGTGGAATTATAAAGAAAAACAAAAGAATTTCCTTCAAGTCATTCGTGGCTGGAGAAACCTATGAAGACTGACTAGGACAAATAGAACTTAGATGGCCAATGTTCTAGCGTGCAGAAATGAATGATAAAACCAATATGATTCGAGAGGCTGTATATTCTGTTTCTGAGGCTGAACCAAGATAGGAGGACCTAAGGATAAAATGCCAAGTGAAGGAACAGCACTACAGTGTGTTCGATAGAAAAGAATCTTCAGGGTTAACTTCAAATTCCTGCAAATAGAATAATCCTAAAGTTCAGAACAATATGTAAAAAGAAAAGGTACTGGCAAAGAGATGAAAAGCACAACTACATGATGCCTATTCAGAACTGAGAACAATTTCAGTCAACCAAATAGCATGACAATTTATGCTCCCAATCCAAAGATTATGTTACAAATTTAACCCTTTAATAGATGCTATAAATAGAATTCATGTCAATGACACAAATTAGACCACTAAACAGTCTAAGACTTGGACACGTTTAATAGACTTGTTTTAAGCGCATAGATAGAAGCTTTCTAAGTCAATAGACAGGTTGTGATACTGGATAAATCACTAATTAAGGGTAAATTCTGACAAATTCTAGTTCTCTCTATGATCAACATATTTTCTGCATTTCCTAAAAAATCCATAAAATCTCTGAAAAAACGACCTAAAATTTCAAATGAAAATTATTAGAATATCATGAATAATTGCCAAATGATCATATACACTAAAGGAATAGCAAGTACATTGTTAATTTCAGTTCTACTTTGTTAGCACATGTAGGCTATGATAATACAAGGGAGAGAAGGAAGGGGAAGGTGAAAAAAGAAATCATCATATCCTGTGGGGAAAGTCCAATATATTAATTTGCTAGGTAAGATGCAAATAAGGAGAGATATTCTCATCTTAAAGTCCTAAACATTTAACTCCATATACAAGAAAGTCTTCCAAAAAAAAAAAAATTATTTGAAATACTGTCCTTTTCTATTCACAAAAAAAGCCGAAAGGACAAATGACCAATCTCTTTTGCTCCCAGCCTTTCTATCATACAGAAAGTAAACAACCCACTTTCCCCTCCCATCAGACAAGTCCTCTTGCATTTTTCTGTATTCTACACTATGTAAACAAAACGCTGTTCATTCCTAAACTTGCAGGCAATCTTGAAAACTGATTTGCATGATGAATGTTCATAAAAAATCTAAGGCATCAACATATTAACCATATAGTTAATAGACTAATACAACCATCAAATCAAAGCAATAACATTTGACGCAAATTTATAGGCGACTGAAAGGTAGATATCAATAAAAATAAAAAAAGAAAAGAGTTTAATGAGTAAAGAGTACTACAGTTACCTATTTCATCATAGAAGTCACTTTTGCTGTATCCATGGGGATCAAATACATCCTTGCTGAAACAAGATCCTATCTCGTCGATTTCATGATATATCATGGCATGCCGTAAGAAATCCGGATTCCGGTATTCTTTTCTGTTGCGCACTTCTGCATTATAACTTTTAATCTTCTTCAATCGAAGAAATTTACTTATTTTCTCCTGCAGGAAAAAAAACAGAGGATTGAACCCGAGGATGTACAAATGATATTTAAATATCCCAATTTGGCAAGACTTACAATACAAATAAAGGGAAAATAAACAATGAAAATGTAAGTCTTTACTTGAAATCAAATATAACTTGAATGAACTTGGGTAACCTAAAGTAAATGAAAGGACAAACTTACTTGCAGTTCATCCGAGCAATTAGCCTCTGGTGGTGGGGGTAGAAACTTATTTAATAGATCAACATCTTTTGGCTCTTTTGAAGGAAACATATCTGCATCCTCTGCCTCTGCTGATTCCGATCCAACTACAGCATACTTCCTTGTATCAGTCTCTGCCTGATCATTTGGATCAAACAATTGAGGAGAAGTCCCTCGGTCACTAGGTGTCAGCAACGGGACTGTTTTTTCCTGAAAACCACCTGAACATACAAAGACAAGAAAATTATAAGGAAATCTAGACTTTTATTCTGCACAAGTAAATGCACAATTGAACCCACCAAAAACAAAAATAAATAAATAAATACTATCCATTTCATGCTTACCCTCTAACCAAATTAATGCATGCATGTTTAACCATAAGGAGTATTCCCAAGTAAGCACTTTGCCTTTAAAAAGCATGCACTTCGCTTTGCACTTAACCCCCGGAAGAACCCTTACATCCCTTTACGCCTTTAACTACTGTGCACATAATCAATCTAATTCGAATCTTATACAGCCAACTATAATAGAACTTTACGTTTCATATGCTTGTTAGGCAACAAATGTGTATCTTACACAGCAAACTCATTACAATATCATTATACTCATGCACAACAACTAATGTACTATGGGGGGCAATATGTAGTACTTAGACTAATCCAAATTTCTACAAGGTAATGACTAATCCAAATGCATAACACAAACTCATTACAATATCATTATAGTCATGCACAACAACTCATGTACTATGGGGGGCAATATGTAGTACTTAGACTAATCCAAATTTCTACAAGGTAACGACTTTTTTCCACTTAACTTACATTTTCAGTACAACATGTGCCAACAAATTTGTAACTGCATCCATATTACCACCGCTAAACAAATCCATCATATACTCTAAATCCCTCCAATTAACGATAATCCCATACGACTATAACAAAATAAACAAAATAATCAACTAAAAGCTACAAAAAGAATTGCATTGGCGAAACAGAGAGTAAATTTCATACCATTAATCAGTGCATCATCGTCCACGTCCATCACATTTCCGCTCACCATTATCTCTCCTTCCTACAACTCAAACATGGAAAAGCAACAACCAATCAGAAAACCGAACAAGTAAACAACATTAAAAAACATCGAAAAACAAATAAAACAATGCAGACACATACATTCTTGATCCTTTACATATTCATCAATACCTCTGGTTCGGGAGACATTGCCACCTCATCGTGCCCGTAATCAACAATCGCTACTCTCTCCTTTCTTCTATGCCGCAGTTCAGCGGCCAACTGCTGCCGTGGCAACGGCGGCAGCGCAGGTGAAGATAATGAATCTTGCAGCGGCGTAGCCACCCCTGCTACCCTACTGGGGGTAAAATTGTCATTTGATACTCGCTGCTGCTGCGGCGTATTCCTCCCTTCTTCTCCAACTAAATCCAAACCCACAATTGTACTACTAATACCAGCATCTTCCTGTATAATAATGGAGCTAGGGTTTTCGTCAATCATCATCAGCTCTTGTTCCTGTTCTACTTGAACTATCGGCTGAAATTGCTCTTCGGCTTCGGCTTGAATTTCTGCCATTTCTTCGTCGTCTTCTTCTTCGTCGCCATAGATGGAGAGTAAAGCTATGCCTTCGGATTCTTTCTTGTGATGCGAAGCCATGGCTGAAACTTATGAAATTTGAATCGAGAGAAACTGATGGAAACGAGAAATTAGGGATTTGATTGAGTTATCCTAGTTTAATAATTGCAAAAAAATAAATTGTGTTATAAAATTAGTAGTATTATAGTTCTACTAAACTAGAAATAAAGCAACTTACAACTAACAACTAACTGTAAACTAGAAATAAATCAACTTACAACTAACTGTAAACTAGAAATAAATCAACTTACAACTAACTGTAAAAGAAAAGATAAAGTAATGACAAAACCAAAGTAAAATGAAGCAATATTTTATCTTCTTTTTTTCTATTCCTTTTCATTGCACACAAGCTACTATTTATAGGTTTGAGGTTCTATCTCCATATTAAAGGTCATAAGGACCCAAATATAGGTTACATGAGTTACATCATCTAATAAAATATCATGAGGTAGTGGGAGTTATAAGGGATAATGTAGAAGATCATGGGGATAGTGGGAGTTACAAAGAATAATGAGAAAGAACATGGGGTGAACATGGGTGGACATCCATTAAATATTTCATAACAAATTGAAGAGGGTTCAAATTCTTAATCACTATATTATTATTAACTTATGGGTTAATAACAGTTTGCCCCCTGAACTTATAGGGTAGTCACACTTTGTCCCCCTGAACTTTGAATATATACATTTCACCCCCCAAAGTGTCCTATTTGACTTTGACTCACTAATTTACAATTTTTTCTTCCAAAACTACCCTTGCCCACTCCTAAACTAACCTTAACTTTATGAATTTTTAGTGGTCAACTTTTGACTATTCTATTAATTTTTCAACCCTGTTATATATTTCCTGCATCTTATAGAATAGAAAAGATAAATCGATATCTCTATCCAAATCAACAAGAAATATATGAATCGTTCCAAAATATAAAAAATAAATCATGCAAAAATGATAAAACGATATTTCTATCTAAATCAACAAATTTAGACTGCACTTTTTGTTGTTTAATGCTTTTATTTTAGACTGTAATTTAATAGATTGTTACAGTCTTGTGTATATTGTAGCAGGGAAAACATGTTGCTTTTGGAATATTTTATTGCCATGTAAAACCTTCTAGTTTGTGTTTTTGTTGAGAAGAACATATTCTTTTCGAAAATAGTAATGGTAAAAATATCATGGTAAATACATATTTATTTGACATTTTGGAGCAATTTATATATTTGTTCTTATTGATTTGGAAAGATATATCATTTTATTTTATTTTTGCTAGATTTACTTTTTACATGTTAGAACGATTCATATATTTGTTCTTGTTAATTTGGATAGAGATATCGATTTATCTTTTCTATAAGATGTGGAGAATATATAGCAGGTTTAAAATAAATTAATAATAGAATAGTCAAAAGTTAATCACTAAAAATTCATAAAGCTAAAGTAATTTAGTAGTGGGCAAGATTAGTTTTGGAAGAAAAAATTATAAATGAGTGGGTCAAAGTCAAATAGGATACTTTGGGGGGTGAAATGTATATTCAAAGTTTAGGGGGACAAAGTGTGACTACCATATTAGTTCAGGGGGGCAAACTGTTATTAACGCTTAACTTATTACATGAGTTTTGATGATTCACAAACATGTTTTGTTTATTATATTTATTATATGATTTTTGATGATTTCACAATTATGTTATATTTAATGAAATAGATATTACTATAAAAATACTTACGTCGTTTAGTAAAATAATTTTTAGTTAAATTTTAAAATTTTTTATTTATGATATATATTTTTTTAAATTTTAAATTTTATATTTTTTAAAATAATTTTAAAATTTTTTTTCAATTTTAAATACAGTTATGCTTTAATTTAAGTTTTATACAAATAATATCTTTAAAAAAAATTATTTTTATTATATTAACAGATTATATATCTTTAAGTTTTAATTTAATTTTTATTAAAAATTGAATTAAAAAATTTATTAAGAATAATTTTTATAAAAATTTCTAAAGTATTAATAAAAAATATTCAAAATTAAAAGACAAAACACACGCACCGAGAGACATATAGAGAGAGAAGAATAATATATTGAGAGTAAATAATTCAAAATATATATATATTTTTTTAGTGAGTATATTTGTACCCTTCATTATAATTATAAAAGTTAATAAATTTAATAAAATAATATTTTAAAAAAAATATTATCACCCTTGTTTTGCAAACATCATTATTATTACTTATCATATCTATTCCCACCTTTAATTCTCTTAAACCAAATATCCCTAAATAATTGGAACTTTCTTTTGGGTCTGCGAGGAGGAGGAGGAGAAGAAAGAGAGAAGGGGTCGGGGGGTTGCTTCAGTACTCTGGTGAAATTAGGGTTTTGTAGGGATGAATAACCGAAAAGAATTCTAAAACGGGTTTTCTATTATTCGGGTCGGGTTGGTCCGAATTAGGGAGGGCCGTGTAGCGTCTGATTGAAGTCCAACTGTTTTTTTGGTTAACTGGGCTTTGTAACAGGCACTGTTATGACGATTTATGGACCAGTTTGGGCCACCAAGATTTGCAAAGATTGAAGTTCGTTATTGGTCGAGAGAAAGGCTTCCGCTGGTCCAATCTTTTGGATTAGATATTCAGAAACATTTTGTTTCTGATACTTATTCCGCCTAGACATAAAACCAACTTAACCTACTTTCAACATAATTGTTTATTCTTCAAAAATCAAGGCCCTTCTATATTTATAAGTTTCAAAATATGGGCATCATTAATTGGAAGGCAAAGAAGTTATGTACTGCATAATCAATAATCTTGCCCTATTATAATTCGCAAGGGAAGAGCAGTCTACAAGTCCATACTTTCTCAGTATAGTTGATGATTAATTTTTTTCAAGATGTTTTAAAATAATTTTTATTATAGCCTTTCTTAAATATATGTATATTTGTGAGATTAAAAAAGCGGTTAAAATTATTTTTTAAAAATAATGTAGTTAAAAATACGATTGACTTTAACTTTAACTCCTTGAAGTTTCCCTTTATACATGCTTTTTGAAGAGAGAGAGAGAGAGAGTGTGTGTGTGTGTGTGTGAGTGTGTTTTTTTTTTTTTTTTTGAAGTGAGTCCAGGGAAGCACCTTAAGGCTGTGCCATGGTCGGGGGTTTGAACTTCCGTCTTGACTTTTAGAAGGGGAAAGGAAAAATGAGGTAGATTTAGGATTAGCAGCCACACCCTAATTGTGTATAGCAAAAAGTCAAAAAATTTCATCCCTCCACCAATTTGAAAGCCTCGTATCAATTGTCTGAGGCAAAAATATAATTTAATGGGAATAGTTGATGACTAAAAATAAATGCTTTTTGAAATCTTTAGTACTCACTAAGACCCAAATAAATTGAACTTTCCTTGGTATTTCTATCAAATTTACGTGTCAATTTTTTTAGTACAAAAATCTCTACCGCACCCTTAGGTCTCCTACAGAAATGTTTACAGCCCCTCTTGGTATGCAAAGCTCTAGCGAAACTTACAACGTTGAAAAGTAACTATATTCTTGTCTCTTCATGCTTCCAAATTGACAAATCACTGAATTCTCTTCCTCAAGAAAACAATGTAAAAAAACCAAAGATGATATACCACTACTAAAAATCAACACGCTTCAATCAAGAAAAATGCAATGCATATTATTCGAGCCAAGATTTCATGAGACTTCCCATACGGCACGTTGCATGTTTTTGATCTTTTCAGCATCGTCTTCTTTTCATTGTCTCCCACACATCACTGCATAACTTCTTCACTAGACTTTGTTTTCTCCCCATTTTGTACTTTAGCTATGATAGTGGACCACGTATTTCGAAATTTCATGCTTCCATCAGCTCTATATACAAGTTTGTCGAAATTTCTTTACGTAGACCTAAAGCTTATTTGGGTTGTATTGAAGAATATCGAGATCTTTCCTACATGGATTGACGATGACATTTTTGGCTACTTATAACTTTTTCTTTATTTCTTTTTCCATCTTCCTCATGAAGGATCCTCGTGCACTTCTTTTTCCTTTTATATAATGTTTCCTTGTGTTTGTAAGGCTTAAAATTCAAACAAAATGAGATAAGTATAAATTAAAATACTTGACTGTTTTTCATTTGCTTGGCAACTTGTAAGAGAATAATACATTGAAATGATAAGATTTCCAGGGATAGCAATGTAGTATTACAAAATATGATCATTTGACAAAAAGTCTAACATAAATAATGGTTAATCTTATAGCTGAATACTGTGCTAAACTATGTATGCATGGTCCTCGAATAGTTAAAGGCCTTGTTATTAATAGATTTTTATTTTCATAAAAACTGATTATAAAAAAGCTGAAAAAAAAGTTGTTCTTGATTATAACTCAAAAAATTCAAAAATAGGGTTAAAAAATAATAAACAACATTAAAAAATGATTTTTTTTTTTAAAATCAAAAGCTAAAAGCAGTTAAAAAACCTATTCAGAAAGACCCAAAGAATAACAAAGTGTCCCTTTCATTATTGGTGCACTTTATTGTACGCTGGGTAGCTTTTGGGGGAGTTTAGATGTATGAAATCAAAAAGAACAAAAAGGAAGGAGACACCTAAAGTGAGTCCCTGACGCTGCAAAAGGGACTTCATTCATCTGATTCTTTTGCTTTTTCCCTTTTGCTCTTGAATTGATCAGAAGAAAAAGCAGTCACCCCAGAATCAGTATTGGAGGATGCAATGGATAATGTTTTTGTAAAATTTATGGCTCCTAATCTCGTTGTCTTTAGTAACTGAAAACAACCTGCACTAACTTCCTCCCCACTCGCACAAGTCAAGACCCTGTGCCGGGAGCAAGAGGGTAGAGCAGCGGCCTCAAGTTTTTATTATAAATTAATTTAGTGTGTAATTACAAAATTGATTTTATCCGTAGAATTTTCTTAAGAAGCACACAAGTGTCCAATCTATTTTCCTCTTTATACGCCAGCTCGTGGATCCATCCATTTTCCAAAATACATGAAAATCACCTAATTGACACAATATATATATATATATATATATAAAACGAGTATCACCGTAAAATACACAAACTTGCCATTTTAAAGTACATATTCATTGATATTTTTCTGATTTAAAATCACTTCTCCAAAAAAACCAAACACAAACCCCTCTTATCAATACATCACTCTTCCTTCCTCCGGCGTCTGGGGAAGGGGGACTCAAAACTAAACAACTAGAAAAATAGAACGAATAAAAAGTCAAGTAGTTAAAACTTTACAATTCCACTTCAGAAGTTAAAAATTCGAATCTCACCAATCATTTTTTTAAATGTAATAGTATAGGTTTGATCCAAATAAAATAAAATAAAAAGGAACAGCGGTACACGCAGAGTACAAAAAAATCCGTCTCCTTGCCCCTGGAAGCCGCAGTATTGTATCAAGTGGCAAGTTGAGTTTGAACGCTAGAGAATTTTGCTGACTTGTGGCCTACAAAATTGACTTTGAGCTTAAATGCATGAAAGTTTGCATGCTGAATTTAGTGGAGTCCAGCAATCAAACAGGAAGCGCATGACATCAATGCATTTTGGCAAATGGCTCTCTTTAGTTCTAAATAAATTGACTGATTCAAACACAAAAAAATTGTCTCCAAATCCTAACAGTTGATAAAGATTCATACCACCTTTCATTGTCTTAAGAAAGCAATAGAATATTAAAAAATTGAAAGTAATAAAGCAGTAAACTGTAAAAAGATAAGGATCCAACAAAAAACAAAAAATTAAAGGAAGAAAAGAAATCAAAGGAATAGATGATGTTATGCCACTTAGAACAGACAAATAATAAGTGGGATTCAGTACCATCTTCTCTGATCAAATCTTTTAGACACCCCACCAACATGAGGCCCTTTTCTCTTACCTTGCCCACCAAATTTTGTCCACCCCTTCTTTTTATCTTTTTTTTTTTCACATCTTTTAATTCTTGTCTGTACATTAAAATTCCAGAATATATTAAAAAAATACAAAAGAGAGACAGCTAAAACATTCTTCCCATTACGCCTTGGAGGTGGATTTCTCCTAATGCTAAGGCACGTGACTTGCACGTGATCAACAATGCATTGGTCAAAATTAAAGACCAGTTGGATGAATGTCTTCACACCTCAATGCCCGTGATACTCGTGCAAGTGGCTTTTGCAAGTTCCATGGGCTAATAATTGACTTAGATCAATTCGGTTGTGGCGGGATGTATGTCCTTGAGCAAACCTAATACTTGTTGCATTCTCGGCCGTTTTCCGGATGCATCAGCCGTACAAAGATAACCAATTCGAAGGCATTCAACCATCTCATTCACCGAGTCACTGTTGAGTTTCAGCCTCGAGTCAAGCGCATTTTCTCCTTGACCTTCCTTTACTAGCCGTCTGACTGAGTTAACTGTCTCGACCGAACCGGGTTGACCAGTCAATAATTCAACCAATATCAAACCAAAACAATACACATCCTCTGCGGTTGAACCACTAAGCCGGTCTTGGCTCAATCCAAAATCAGCTATCCGAGGCTCAAAATCTTCCGCCAATAGGATATTTGTTGGTACCAAATGACCATGCACAAACGGTTTGGATTGGGCATCGTGAAGATAGGCCAACCCACGAGCTATACCGACTGCAATGCGGTGGCGCGTGTGCCATTCCAATTTTTCCGGCGACATAATTTGCGATGCACTTTGAATCTCCCACGTGTCCGAGCTCCAATCTTCCACATTGGGCTTCCCGGCCGGTAGCTCATGTAGCCATCTATGGAGGTCACCATTGGCCATAAACTCGTACAACACGAGCTTCTCGTTACCTAGTCATGAGGTAAACCATAAGACACAATGGAATTAAATTTTCTTGAAGTGTCATCGTCCAAAGTCATCGATCTAGTGATCAAAATCTGAACAATCAATGCCTAAAAATGAAGTAGTTATTAATTTATTGTTGCCTATAACGTCAATAACAATTGTACGAGGAAAAAAAAAAAGATTCTTAGATTTCTTAGACACAAGACTTGATATTTTGAAGTGCTGAAGTTAACAAATGAGCTGCCAAACATCGGACAACACGGTTTAACACTCATGAACTGCAATTCCTTGTAGCAACGCTCATATTGAGGTATAAGAAATTAATTTATACATCTAACAAATTGACTTTTGAGTAAAATTTTACCGCTGTATTTACATGCTAATCATTAATAAGGTTGACATTCAATACTCAGCTTCATAGTTTTAAAGGGCAATCTTTTTACCGTGTTCACATGGTAATGGAAGAAAAAGTGAAAAGGCAATGAGAACATAAAGGGTCAATAATCATACACACCTAACAAGAGAAAAATCGTGTGTTTGTATTGATTAATTTTTCCAATATTATTTAGAAATATTAATTATACATACTTTCCAATCACTTTTTTATATTTTCAACCTTTCACATACATCATATTTTACAAAATGTTATATTATTATTCTTCCAATAACATGTTAAAAGCTTGTAATCTTAACGGATTTGCTTTTAAATTAATATCCTATCGTACAAAAAAATGCGTGAAAAATCTTAACTTCTAGCCAACACAATGAATTTTCATACTTAGAATCGATTAACTCAATTTGACTGCAATAGAGAACAATTATCCAACCTAACGAATAATATTCACTTCATACACAAAATAGAGTAACAAAGAGGACTGTATAATTTCAATAGTAGTAGTGTTTCTTCTCGCTCACCATTGGACCAAGGGCTTTCTTTTCACATAAATTTTGTTTTGTATAAATGCAAATATTTTACATCCAAATGAACTTAAACAGTAAGAATGGAATTCCCAAGTCACTAGACGTTGAGAGTGTCAAAATCTGCCCACCAAAAAGCGGTAATATGGCAACAAAAAGCAAATATTGAAATATCTGGACCAACCAACATCCTTTATGCTAAGCTACAAAATTCTAAGCAAATCGTACCGTAGTATCCAAATTCAAATCCCAAATCGCCTTAATCCCGCATTTGACTCAATTTTTTACAGACACCATTCACTGTTCACAAGAAAAAATATTCAGGAAGCTGCTGAATATTGAATCTTGTACAGTAACACTACAGTCCAAGTCCTCACGAAAACCCATTCATTGGTAATCATAGCTACTGTTTTGGATCTGTATCAAAATTACAGAGTACTACTACTAACAGTACCTTTCAGTAACACGTGAACCATTAATTATGGCAAGTCAAAGAACTACTAAGCCTTAAAAAAACAAGAATCAAGACACAAAGCTTCAATCCAAACAATGAATAATCCATACCTGCAATGCAATAGCCAGAAATTGGCAGCAAATTTGGATGCTTCAGCCTGGAAAGCTCTTCAAACATGGCTACAGAATCATCATGACTTAAGTCTCTAGCATGCTCTAGGACCTTAATTGCCACGTGGATGTCAGCTGGCAATACAGCTCGGTACACGGGCCCACACCTCCCTTCTGATAATAAGGATTCTTTCCCAAAGTGTGACGTGGCAGCAATCAAGTCCTTGAACGTAAGATTCAACAATGGCTTCTCAAACATTATCACTGGAGCTGAAGATGGTTCTTTAATATCAGCAACCCATGATGTCCCTGACTCAGTCTCAAAAGAAAATGGACCTGACTTTTCAAACTTAAATTGTAATTGAATTGGCTTTGAGATTGCCCACTTGTTTTTACTGGCCAATTTTCTCCTCTTGTATGTGCAATAAGCAAAGGCAATAGTTGCCAACAGTAAACAGGTTGATGCTAGTGAAATGGCTAAGACTAAAATCTTGGTTTTTGGTTTGTGATTCGTTTTCTTGGTTTTTTGGGTAAAGGGTTTTTGTTTTTTGGGTAATTGATGAGGTTTTACATGAAGTTCTGGACTACTGGTACTGGTAGTATTTGGACCAATAATTTTGCCAGCATGAATAAATGCAGACTTACCAAACTTCTGCAATTTGTCAGCTGCCAAAGTGAAGTTATTGAATGAGATATTCAAGAAATTTATACCATCTAAAGGAGGAAAATCTTTAGGAAATTTTCCGCTCATGTGGTTGTTGGAGATGTCTAAATATTTCAATGACCTCAAATTAGATATGGGTTTTGGATCACCTGAAACATTACAGCTAGAAATGCTCAAATGTTCGAGATTGGTGAGGTTGTTGAGCCAAAAAGGAAGAACCTTTAGTTCATTATGTGAAAGGTCAAGAACTCTCATATCAGAAAAATTCGGAAGATTAGCCAAAGTTGTGAACCTGTTATAAGACAGATTGAGTTTCTGAATTGCTGATGAAGATTCATCAATTTCTGAACTCGGCATCCCAATGGTACCTCCTAACTTGTTCATGGACAAGTTCACTTCAACCAAATTTGGCATGGACCAAAACCAAGGTGGAACTTTGCCTTCCAAAGAGTTATTTGAGAGATCTATTGTGTGAAGATGAGACAAGTTTCTGAGGCGTCTCCATGAGATGGTGCCAGAGAGATTTCTTGAAGATAGATTTACTTCAGTGATTGGAGGAAGATTTGAACAGTCCCCTTTTTGTGTGATTGTAAACCATGATCTTTTGAAGTTATTGACAGAGGAAAAGGCCTTGAAGAGAAGTGCTTGTTCAGTGGTGGTGTTGCATGCTGATTTTGCTAACGCAAAAAGTGAGAAAATTAGCAAGAAGTTGAAGAGTATTTTGAGTTCCATCTTCTTGCAGGACATGAGAAATTCAGCCTCTTCTGATCATCACTTTGCCAAAGTGCTTGACATTGATGCCTTGATATACTGATTGGGAGAAGATATAGGAAGGAGGAGAAGAAAGAGATGTATAATTACTTTGGTAGGCCGAATTATATTCAACAGAAAGAATGTAGCAAATAAAGAGATGCAAAACATATAGTCCAACAGCTCCTACAGTAATAGAGAGAGAGAGAGAGGAGAGAGGAGAGGGAGAGGTAGTTGGACTTGAACCAAGTATCACACCACACATATCAACTCCGTTTAGGACCAAAGCCAAAGGCCTCCCGACACTACTGACAGGGAACCAACTAAACACTCTTTTTTTTTTCTTTTTTTTGATAAAGGAAAAAAATTATTTGGTACTTTCTGTTAACAATAATATTACCTCAAGAAGCTCAGGAAGAAAAATGAAGCTTAGACATAATTATGCGGTTTTAAAGATTAACTAGGGATTAATTTCTTTCATATTGAACTAAAAAAGACAATAAATGAAGGTCCTTCACCACTTAGAATTACCAAAAGACAGAAGAAATAACATCAAATGAACTTTTGTTATTTTTGTTTAAAAAACATGCAATTGATTTGATAACTTAATGCTTAATTATGTCGGTTAAAACGTGCTTGTTGGAGATTGGTTTTGGAACATAAGTATCGCACAAGGGGTGAGGTTAACAATTAATTCTCAACATCAAGAATTTAAGTTTGTCCAAATTGAAAATTTTCGGATGTTGGGTAATTGCATTAAAATGTCGTTTGGTACTGTTCATCTTCCTGGCAATAAGTCAAATCTGTATTCGCTTTGTTTAAAAAAAGAAGTCCGTATGTTTTATATTTATTTATTTATTGAGAGTGAAAATGAAAGGATATTTCAATTAGATATTTATGAGAATTTGTTTTTGTTGATGATCAATGATTTTAGCACTCCACGAAGTTTCACGCGTTGTACATATGCTTTTTAACATTAAAAAAAAAAATGAAATAACTAGAATGCCCCTGGACTAAATCTTAGCATAAAAATTACGTTTAAACTTTTATAAATGCAATTGAAACTTCAACAAAAACTTTTGATTTTTCTTAAATGGTTTTATTTTTCATTGTTCTTTTTTTTTATCCTAATTTACCAAATGCTTTTGGATTCTTATAAATCGAATGTGATGTACTATCTACCTCACCAAAATTACAAGCTTTAACTTGCCACTATAGACAACAATCTTTTTGGTGATATTTTTTGACAAAGTAGGATAATTCTCTTTAATAACTTCATTTATTAAAAAAAAAAAGTTCTATATGGTAATAGAAAATTTGTTTTATCAAAAGATGTCTTAAAAGTCCTTGAGATGGAAGAAACTATTTATTGTTAGACACTAGTGGTTTTGAGAATATTTTGCAAACTATATGAAAAAAAATTGTGATTTTTCATTTTTTTTTTTGAACTTTAGTTAACATGAAGCCTTGTAGTTTCTTGTTCAATTGTCAGCTTTTTAGTAATACGATAATTTAATTAAAATTCCATAACCTAAATTCTAGATACACTGTATCTTATATATTTGGAGATAGATTTGGCAATGAAATTAATAGAGAATCTAGTCTGTACATATTTCAGTCGTGTTGGTTAAAAAAGAGGAAACTTTGAGTGCAAAAATTTTAGAAAAAATTTCGGTATTATATTGAATGACAAAATCATTGACCTTACGAGTTACTTATGCAGATAAAATGTCTGAATTAGAAACAATTTCAGCTTTATATTGAGAGGATAAAATTCATTATGTCAAGTTGATAAAAGCCTATTAACAATTTTGTAGGAGTTTAATCAAGTGGGTTATAACCTATTTGGCTGAAAAAGAACATCTAATACTTAGTTGGATTTCCTTTCAAAAAAATATGTTAGTTATATTGTAAAAAAAAAAAAGATCTCATGAGCCAATAACAAATTTAGATTTCATGGAGGTAATGAATATCTTTTGCTCAATAAACATCGTTTCATAATGATTATTTTGCGTTACAAATGTCACATTTAGCCAAAAGAGGAAATGAAATTTGTACTCTCTTCTTCTTAGTTGGCTCTTCTTATTTAAACTATCTTGTCTTCCTCGGAAACTCAAAGAGATTCGAGACTCACTATCACAAAAAGTTAAGAATATCTTCTTCTTCTTTTTTTTACGTGAAAATGCAGTATTTCATTGAGATATAGAAATGAATTTGTACAAGAGCTAAGCTTTACACTATCTACTTATGTTCAAGTTAAGCTATGTACAAAAACAAAGAGGGGAAACCCATTCTACAGCTAGCTTCCAATTTCACAAAATTAAGAATATATATTTTGGTGAGGATATATATATCATCAACTAGTATTTTCCTAAATTGTTCAATTAATTTCCTTAAAAATACACTACTGATTAAGCCTACACTGCTAGACCCTTCACTCATCATTGAGGTTAAGACCCGATTATCGGTTACTTATAATTAATTATCAGATATTAATCACTGTCTTAGATCTACAAAATGTAGGGTTCCTCAATTCAACTCTGACTACGCAAAGAAAGGGTTATTTCTTTCTAAATTTTGATCGATCAAAGGCACGAAATTGTGAGGATTATGAATGAACACGGAATCCTCTTATCAGTTTGTGGAGTCAAGCATATGGTGACAAACTGCAAATTATGCCTCAAATGACTCATTATGCAAAGACTTGACTCACCAGTTGTATCTGACTGGTTAATAGTTAGTCAGTCAACTAGCATTTTCTATGATAATTCTTTAGCCTCATCCTTTGCGTGTCATTCATATTTAATTTGCAAATTACATCTTATTAAATTAAATTTTGTTGATGAAATAAATCTTAATTTTATCCTATTGCAGATTTTTTTAATAATTTTTTAATTTTTAATCAAATCTTTTGGTTGTCAACATCTTTAATTGAAATAAAGTAATTTTTGACTACTATATTCGTGTATTTATTCCTGATAGAATATATCCCTCCGTATAGCACTTGTAAAAGTAATTTTGATATTGCAACTCCATATTATAGTCCTCAAGACAATTAAGTGCACGTTAACTTTTTCCCGTATGTCTTTTAGAAACTGAATATTATAATAGTTGTCCTAAAGAATTTTGAGGCGAAATCATGGGTCGTTGAGACTTGAGAGACGTCCTCGTACTATTTGGTCAATTAAACATCATGTTATTTTTTTTGAAATATGGATTCGAGCAATGCGTTTGTTTGGGATTAATTTTAGAAAATATATTAAAAAACTCTAAAATCCTGTTCTCAATAGTTTTTTTTATCTGATTTTAGCTTCTGATTTTTGAAAAACTAATTTTGTGATGTTCTCAACTGCTTTTTTTTTTAATATATTTTTGTATTTTTTATGTTAAAATTAGAAGTAACTGATTTTTAACTTTTTTAAAATCAGTTTCTATAAAAATCAGAAGCTATTAAAAATAATCCCTAAATATGTTTTTTCAATCACTTTTTCTTTCTTTTATATAGAGTCGAAAAAAAACCATCCATGCCACACTTTCCATGGACTTGGCTGCTACATACTGCAGTAGGCAACTAATTCCACAGTTAACATAGGAATTTGGTAATCAAATCCATCTATGCACTAACTCGTGATTATCTTTTTAATTTTAACCATCTCACTTATATTGTTAAAATAATATAGTCTTAACATTATCTTAATAGAAAATTTAGAATTTTAGAAAGGCTAATGACTTCACCTAACACCATACGAATCCAAAACGAGCAAACCTCCAAATGGAATGACAAGACAACTAAGAATTCCGGTCCAAACTTGCTACCTGAAGGTAGGCATCACATATTTTTAATCGTTAAAATTTGATTCCTCAAATGGGAGTCCACATGCTATTTTTGACAATTTCACTTGGACACTAATAGATAGAGAATGCTAACTTTTCTTTAATTTTTTAAAAGTGTTTTTATTTATTTTTTACGTGGAGAAGAAAAAGGGGCTGGCTGTTTTGGGAAATGATTAACATTTAGCAAAAACATAAATCTATAATTTATGTACGAGCACAAAAAAAAAAAAAATACTATTGTTCGTAGGAATTGTGCATTGTGCACTCTCTTCCCGCAGCTAACATGTGTCTCAAATCAACACTCGTTAATGTATTATGTTTTGATGTATTGTTTCAAGCTGATTTATTTAAAACACTTGTCAGCTGCAAAAAGAAAGTGTACAAGGAACAGATTATAGCTATGTACTATATTTTTTCTATAAGCCCATTGAAATTTTAATGCAATTCTTTTCCTCTTGTTTTAACAGTTGAAACAAGAACTTAAGGGTATCAATCTTTAATATTCTGTAAGAGCATATCAATCTTTAAAATTCTTTAAGAGTATATAATTTCTTTGTTTCTTGGAATAAGACGTAAATTGCAATTGGAGATTATTCCAGAGTTGTAATTCTAACTTAACTTAATTATGATACATAATATTTGAGAATCAACTAAATCGTCAACTTACTTTGTGTTTATAATTGAAAGTAATATCCTATATTTTATAGATAGAGAAAGTAAACAAGAATTTGAAATCAGAAGTTCAATTTCCAATACCAGGTGAAGTGACCAGCACATCTGAGACACTGAATATTACCGTACTCGGATAATCTATTCAACATATTAGCAGGGCAATGAGTCTTGAAATGGTCTACGCAACATATTAATTTCTACATTATACGAACAAGATTGAATATGAAACATAGAATTTGGAGAAATTATTTCTCATTCATTTCTCTTTTTTAATCAACAATTCATATTACAGTATATATTGTCTCACACTAGTAGAGTGAGATTTTTGATGGTGTAATAGGTGCGACTCCAGACTGTTTGTGACTCCCTAATCCTATATATACCAAATTCATTTCTCTCAAAAGAAAAGGATTACATCAGATTGTTTATATATAAATTTACAAACAATCAAAAAATGAAAAGTGTCGTTCAATGGAAAATCCAATTAAAAACTTATCGTAACTAACTTTCTCCTATTTGCATTTCTTGGAGAGCATGCTACTGCTTGTCCTCTGCATTTCCTAGCTCAGCTTATGTGTTTCTTCTTGGCTCACTTGATTAACTTGCATCTGAGCTAAGCTCCAGACTTCAGCTTCTTTTATGGGCCTGTTGTCTCTCATTGAATCATTCTACTTACGTGGGCCTCCTTTTGTGTCCCCGACTGTTTGATCCAGTCCAATTGCATTAGCTGCATTTTATCCTTGTATTTTAGGTTCAATTTTTCGAGTTCTTTTTTTTTTTTTTTTTTCAATGGTCAACAGTATATTATCCTACACTAAGGAGAGAGGCCAACTGAGCCTTAGGAAACCGATGGGGACTGAACCATCGTCAGACCAAACGGGTGCATTATGCACCTATTTAGATTTTTTATGAAAGGCAAGATTTGAACTTTTGATTTCCCACCCCATAATCAGCTCATCACATTTTTAATTTTTCGAGTTCTCAATTGATGTAATATGAGCTCTATGTTTTAGGTTGCCTATTTAGGTTTGGGAGAGCAGATTGGATCTAATCCTCATTCTTGAGACCAACAAATTTTTTTTGTATTTTCCTCAGAAAATTATTGATTCATGTCATGTTTAGAGTTTGAGATTAAGCGTCCATCACCTGAGAATAAAATTAGGTGCTTGATTTACTTCTTGCCTACCAATTACGGAGTTTCAAGTATTTAAAATGAGAGTTTTTTATGTGTATATAATAGACAAAGTGCTCCACTGTTACTAATAGGCACAATCTCATAGCATTTGGGGTAGTTCTATCATGGATCCGGTCCATGTAGACCCAATAGTCTAGATCTGGACCATCAAAGCTCAGTGGTATACCAATGTGAGATCTCTTTTTAGTATTCAAAATTTTCTATATGAAAGCATAATGAACAACGAATTCCTAATAAATTGAATCAAAATTTTTACTGAAAAGTTTCTACTAATGGGCACAATCTCATAGCATTTGGGTCCATTTGGTTGGATGTAAAATATTTTCCTAAGGAAATTATTTTCCTAAGAGAACATTTTACATGGAAAATGTCATTTTCCTTACAATTTTCTGGTGTTTGGATGATAGTGTGAAAATCTTTTGAAAAATATTTTTTTATTTTTATTGTTAATATGAGGTAGATAGACTAATAACAATTGTAATAAATGTTTGATAAGTAAATAGAGTTAGCTAGAGATTGTTTTGTTTATAATTAATCTTCAAAATAATATATATATATATATATATATATATATAAAACTATAATCATATTGTTATGGAGCTCAAAATTGTGAAAAAATTAGTTAATAAGAATTAAAATAAAAAATTAGTTTGGTAATTGAAGTTATAAAAGTAGGTACTTAAAGTTTAATGTCACTCTTGAACTTTAAGCAAAATAACTTACATTCGTTGAATATGTAAATTATTTTTAGCCAAAGGAAGGAAAATTAAAAATATTTTACACTGGAAGCTATTTTCTAGTTTTTGGCATCAAGAAAATTTTTAAAAATATTATTTCAGAAAAATATTTTTGGTCCAAATAAACATATCTTAAACTTGCTAATTTTGAGTTTTGACTTGGTAAAAATACTAAGCGGGCCAAGTCTCTGGCTTCTCGTACCCACTTTCTTCACCCAAAAAAAAAAAAAGTTTGTAGCATCCTTTGTTGATTGATTTGAGATTACAAATTTTAAAGATGTTTTGACTCCATCCATACCCATCTAAGAAAGGGAGGCAGGTGCTAAAGTAGGAATGCAAAATTTAAGGTCTCCCCCTGCCTTAAGTCTTGATCAAATCTCATCTATAGTAGTTAAGAATTTGGGTTTACAACAAGAGAGAGTAGATAAATTTTGGAGAGTCATACCTCTAATTATGTATGTTAAACGGTTTGGGTGTCACCCAACACATCATTGAGAGTCTCATTCCACTTATATGGGGCAATATATATTTGTAATACAACAATAATTGTTCCAAAAAAAAAAGAAAGGAATGCAAAATTAGGCTATTTGGTTCCTCGAAAAGCTCCCGCGGCCCGAGGAGGGGGGGACTGGGGGGATCAAATGGTGTGGAAATATATTATTCTCTATTAATCTGAATATGCTTATGTAGCCTAGGATAACACTTGGCATTAAAATAAAAATAAAAAGTGGGGGAAAAAATGGAGAATTGTAGTTTTAGTTCTTAGAGTTTGGGCATTGCACTAAAATGCTTTTTAAAGTTTTAAGGAAAATAAAATTTGGTCATTAATACTTTTAACTTTAATCGAAAAAGGACAATTGATAAGATATGATTTCTAATATTTTCAGTTTTAACCAAAAAAGAATAATTGATGGAATTTTGGCATTCGCCAACAGCGAGAGATGCGTCCAAATCAATTGTGAAGCCATTCCTCACTTTTTCTTTTGCCCTAATGCTAATTGCGGTTTCAAATTGAGAAGTTCTGAAAAATATTAGAATTTTTTTTTTTTGGTTAGAAATGGAAAGTGATTTGCATAAACAATTCTATAAATTTTAGTTTGCTGTTACAACTAATATCCCTTGGACTATAACCGTTAACACTTGGCTAAAATTGAGTTAATTGTCTTTTTTTTTTGTGTCAAAATTCAAAATGTTTAGGATCAAATTTGTTTTTTTGTTAATTCTGCACACCAATTTAATCAAAATTGGAAACATTAATATCAATTTTTTTGGTTAGAAATTCTGTAGATCATATAGTGCAGTGTTCAAGCTCTCGGGACCAAATCTGCAATCATCTCTAAAATTGCTTGTGGAGATTGGGTTCCCACCTATAAACAGACCTTTGCTGTAGTTTTTCGCTTCAACTTGCTCAATTTCACGTTTGCGTCCTGACATCTCTAAGAGATCCATGCCAAAATCTTGGGTACCGTACTACCCTGAGTGGTACATGGTCTAAAAACTTTGGCTGTTAACTGGTGTTTGCGCAACCCAAAGACAATAAAACACCTTTTTTTTTTTTTTTTTATCAACCTATACCATTACATTTTGGAGAGAGGAAATGCTTGGTAAAATTCAAACTCCCAACCTCTAGGAGGAGTCGTAGAGCTCTAAATACTCAATCCTTTATTCGTTTCCTAAACATTTCATTTAAATGGTTCCTTTTAAGTATTAATTGTTCCTTTTAAGTATTATTTTAAAAAATATTATGTTAGCATTTTTTAAAATTTATTTCAGTAAATGTGTAAGTAAAATAAAATTTTAATTAGAAAACGTGTCTGAAGTCTTCCCCTTTTGAAGCCTTGAATGATCTTTGTTGTTTGTTCCTCATTTGATATTTGGGAATTTGATTCAAAACACATTCATCCTCATTGTCTCAATTTCTTGATTCCTCCATCCCCTTGTAAAAGAATTATGGTTTCCAACCTTGTTTTGCATGGTTTAGAGGTAAATAACTCAATTTTTAACTCTTCTTTATAATTTATGTGGAAAAGATGAACCGTTGTTAAAAAATTTTGTTCCAATTTGCATCTCTCCACGATTATCCGGTTTTTGAATTTAAATAAATGGGCCTGCTACTCGTAGCACTGTAATTCTTCTAAGCCCAATCATATAACTCCATTCTCGATGTTGGACGGTTCCTGATGTTCTGGATCTTTTTATAGACCACCACGGTAATAGGGCCTGGTGCTATGGAGAGCACAGTACCTTCATTTCACTCCTCTTTGAAACCTTTTAGGCGGCACTGGTGTTGGGCTGATATATGACAGGGAGAATATAGCTGCCATAGAATTGGCCCATAAGGTGAAGATAGACTGAACATCTTTGCCTTTGGGCCTCTGGAGTAACTCTCTCTCTTTTTTTTTTTTTTTGAAAGGCAGGTTAAAACAAATTTTTTACTTTTATTGTCTTGTTGTTATTATTATTATTTTTTTAAGTTTAAAGGAGTACTTTTTTTAAATTTTTGTACCATACAACATGTGGTTTATGGGGGGTTATTTAAGTGGATTTAAAAGTCCATAGACCCGTAGATCCAACGGATGAGATTAAGCCACAACGATTCAGGAAACCCTTTAAACCCTTTTAGCTTAATCTCAGCCGTTGCTCGTGGATCAGGTCCACCTAAATATTTTCCGTAGTTTATGTGGTACAGCCATCGCATATATGGATTCGTCTGTAGATTTTTCTGCTGGCAACCAGAGGTCGAAAAGAGTTGGCTTTGCCAACACCACATATTCATGTACTAATTCTTCCAAATAAAATTTCATTAGCAAGCTTAGCAATAATAGGTAACACAATAAATGAATACGTTATAAATTGAATAATTACTCTACCTTTTCTCCTTTTCTTTTCTTCCTTTTCTTTAAGGTGTACAAGTCTTACTTAGGACAAAAAGTAAAATTTCCTCTTCGCAAGTTGCTACGTAAGCTTATTTTGATGCTCAATTTCGAGCTGAGTTTCTGAATTAGTGTTCTTATCAAATTGTCTATGATCAATTTCCGATAAATAACTAACTTTAAATCACTCACGAGAACGAAGGTATCTCAAATTGGTATTTGTAACTGCACTCTATGAAATTTATAAATTATTATACTTTTTTAAGACTTAAGAGTTTTCCTTTGTATCTTAATTCTGAATTTTGTGCAAACCCTTAATTTAACAAGAAATGAAACTCTGAAGCAGCCCTTTTTTTAGCAAAATAACATTAAAAAAAAAAAACTACAGCAGCCAATGAATATGCTTATTCATCGGATTTATTGTACAACAAACAAGATTAAAGGGTACAAATAAGCTAGTTTCTGCATGAACAACATTTAATTAATTGGCCTGGCTTGTGAACCAAAAGTCGTGATTGAGCTGCTTTTTTAAGTACGTTTTTTGAGTAGGAATTTTTCATCATGGGGTTCATGGTGGAAGTGTTGGGCGCCCTGGGCGTGGTACTGGTAACGGGTTTTTCTTAGGGGGCTGAGGAGGAGCAGGAGGAGGAGGGGGTGGCGGAGTACGAGGTGGAGGAGGAGGAGGAGGAGAATTTCTTTTAGGGAAAAGATCAGGGTCAGGGCAATCATGTGGCCAATTGGAAACAGCCATTAATGTTGTTGAACGCGTCAGTGGACACATACGAGTGATGAGAACGCGACTGGCATTGCAATTAGGAGTATGACTAATTAGTATTACTCCTAAAAACAACATAATTACAGCTACAAAGGAAGGAGAAGAAGACTTCATTGCTTGGTGATTAGCAAATCAGTATCGAGTGCTTGCTAACTGAGCTATTTCCTGTGTGTTTATATAGAACAATGGAAGTTGACTTTCATTGCAAGTGACCACATATAATAGAATAAAATGCAACTAGCTGGATTTCTAATCTTGAAAGTTACGAGGAAATTCATATAGGAGTATTTCTTTAGACAATGAAGTGAGGTTTTCGAGTGAAGTTGAGGTCTTTGTTGCATTTTTTAACCAGCCCTTCTTCTTTGGATGACTCAAATGTCTCACTCTTTGATTTTGAGGGGTGAATCAAACCATGCGTATTTCTATTGGAGTGATCAGAAAATCAAGACAGTAAAATTTCCTGTATGCAACTCAAGTAATTGAAACTTCGGGTAGCAAGTTCATGCATTTTACTTCAAACATGCCGGAAAAATGGGAGAAGGACAAAAAAAAAAAATATTACTACTTGCCAAGTACCTGCTACGTAACGACGGGATCGTTCCTCAAGTGGTCTAATATTAAGGTGAAATTAGTAATTATAGCATAATGCTACACTAATGAGCCACCAATTCAACTCGCAAACTAGTAAGTTTTAGCATAAATTTTACGGCAAGTGATGTATATCCTACTATAAGTAGTGTAATAACATTTTTGGATTCGGAACCTAACAAGTTGAGTTCCGCTCAGTTGATTTGATCTAGTTGAAGCTGGTGTAACTATTCAAAATTTTAGTATAACTCCCCAGCATTACGGCTACAACTAATTTCACATCAAAACTGACATTATTTTTTATATTCATTTTGACTTTGTTGGTTGCATTTCATCGTCTCATTTTTACACTTTTAATTCGAACCAGTGAACAAATTGAAACTTGCGAGGCCTCTTCTCCGACATTTATACGATAACATTTTAGTAAATTTTATATAATAAATATGCAGAAATTTTTACGTTGAGACGCATTCCTGCTCTGAGTGGAGGGTGTAGCAGTTTTGGATTTTTTTTCCTTTTTTTCCCCCCTTTTTCGGGATACTTTTTGACGGTGCGGAGGCCAGGGAAAGCTGATTGTAATTTGTGCCTAGGTACCACTTAACGTAGAACAGCTACCGAAAACACGATTAATGACTATCCCAATATAAACTAAAGCGAGTTCCTCAAAAAATGAAAAAGCTAAAGAGACAGTTGAGGTAAATTATTATTTTCAGTTCAATTGAGCATTTTCACTTTAGTAATGCAATCAATGCCTTTATGCTGTAGTTGGAATCCCCACTAGCTTTTCCAATGTATATAAAAGTAGAGACCGCTGATCGTGTTGTCTTCAATATATTGTAAGTTATAATATGGCAGTATCAAAAAGAGTCCTTGTTCCCATCTTAGTTTTGTGGGCACTAGTACTCCTTCAGAAACGGAGAAACTTCGACATGCATGTGATAATGTGAAAGCCTCAACAACCAAAAAAAAAAAAAAATGATGTGCAACCTGTGATACTGACTGATTATACCTTATTAACTAGTTTTCAAAATTACAATTACAACAGCCAGGGATCAACCTAAAAAAAATGATGTGCAACTTGTGATACTGACTGATTATACCTTATAAACCAGTTTTCAAACTTACAATTACAACAGCCAGGGATCAACCTAGGATTAGGTTTTGCGAGGACAACATTGACAGATATGTATATTAATTATAATGCAAAATTTTATTATAATGGTGAAATTTAAACAAGTACAACAAAAGTATTACATATAAATCATTACTCAAAATAAAACTGGACGTATAATGATAAAACTACTATATTTTTAATGATTTTTTAATACTTTGTCAATTGTAATTTTTTTTCCCATCTGGCTGTGTGTGTTTGTATGTGTGTGTTTGCAGATCCGACTTTATGATTTTTAGATACTATGTTAATTATATTTTTTTCTGTCCTCCAAGAGGTTGTGTTTACAAATCCAATTTTGACGTGAGTTGTTCCTTTTAAGTAATAATAAACTACCAATTTATATTTTCTTCTTATAATAAAGCAAAATTGGATGTTAAGAACAGTGATAAATAGAATGAAAATTTAATTCTTATTTCTTTTGTTCCATATAACTGAAAAAAAATCTATTGATTTACTCAAGTTATTTGATTTTATTTTATATTGGACTTATCTTATATTATTAGATATTCCACAAGCACTTAAGTTATTAGATGACTCTTACAAAGTAAAAAGAATAATAGGAATATCTAAGAAGATTTTGGGAAGCAATAACTAATTCACCAGTCTACTTTTACTGAAATCTTGGCCTTGCAGCACATTTAGTCCCTAAAGTGTAGATGAAAACAAATCTAGTATCAAGTATTTCAAATTTTCAGCACATTTCGTTCAATTGACCGATTTTGCCAAAATATGCTGATTTGAGTAATTAGTCTTTATTAAAAAATAAATAATAAAAAAAAAAGCTAACAAACTTCGAGAAAAGTTCAAATCTTCAGGCAACCAACTATTTTACTCCCCTCTCTGTTCACTCCCACACACACACACACACACACTCTCTCTCTCTCTCTCTATTGGGTGTCAAACCAGCAAAATAAATTCACCTACTCAATTAAAAATAAGAATGAAGTGCAGTGATGAGTAAGGTCGTATCCACAAAGACTAGTAGATTTATTTTCTTTAAAAACTAAAAATTAAAGGAGGGGGATTTAACAAGAATTAATCTAAAGAGAATTCAACTTACGAAATCTAATAATTAAATCAAAGGATTCAATTGAAGAAGTCTAATACGCAAAATTAATTTAAACGAAATCAAATATTAACTAAGCTCTAGTCAAAGGAATAATCTCAACTCTGGTTCAATTTAACTGATCATCGATGCAATAATAAATTTCCACGTTCATGAATAAATTGGTTATGGTTGTTGAGAAGCTCTAACAACCTGCTCTTCCTTACTGTGTCGGTAATCAAGGTACGACCGTTAATTACTTCCCTAATCAAATAATAACCCTAGGTACGACCTTAGGATTCAATTATTCAACAGCTTTAAAATCTAGAAAAGCCTACCAATTCTAACCAGCAAATACCTACGAGGCTTTGTTCAAATTAGATTATTTATTCCCGTGATATAATCCAAAAGTCTCTATTACAATTGAATTAATCACTCGCCACTAATACTAAAACTATCAAACAATTACGGATTTGACGTTTTAGATGGCCCTAGATTATTTGACAATTAAATAGTGATTAGTTATTTAATTGGCAAGAATAATCACACAAGAATGAACACAATCACCTTGGAATTAAACAGAGAATAAATAAATACCCAAAACGCTAGAAAATAATAAAATCAATTAGATCTCACAGTAATAGATGAACCAAGAGTTTTCGATTATCCTTCAACTAGATAGAAGAGTCTAGCCACGAATCATGGCTTCAAATCTCCAAAAATATTTAATAGGAATTTTTGTTCGTAGAGAAGGAAAAAGAAAAACTAAAGAACTAATGGAAAACTCTAAAAACTAAGGCTCTCTCAAATTCTGCAAAGTGCGTGCGTGTGTCTCCTCCAGAAATTGCGTTCCCCTCTAATATCCTTCTATTGACTCCTGCCCGTTCCTTTCCTTTCTCCCTTCCTTCCTTATTTTTGTTTCCTTTTCAAACTCCTCTTCTTTCCTTTTAGTCTTCATTCCTTGTACAAATCAAACTCTCTCCTCTTGCCTTGGTTTCCAATTCTTTCCAATAAAGAATTTTGCAGACTGAAATTCCTCATTATAAAGAAAGTGGGACTCTTCAAAATCAGCCTTCTTGAAAATTCACGTTCCAGAATTCTGCACTGCAGCGTGAGTAGACCGTGGTCACGGTCTAACAGATATAGTCTTCTGGAATTTGGCGAATTTTAAGACTTTTCTCCATAATTTCCTACATTAAGCCAAATAACAAGAAGTGAATAAATGGAAGTATTAAACACAATTCTTAACCAAAATAAGGGAAAGTTAATTACAATAAGTATGTTAATTTAACACCCTAACACTCTCTCTCCCTCCCTCCCTCCCTCCCTCCCTCCCTCCCTCTCTCTCTCTCTCTCTCTCTCTCTCTCTCTCTCTCTCTCTCTCTCTACTCTTAAAAAAAACCCCTAAGACCATACTTTGAAGAGAAAATTTAATTCTTCCTCAAAAAAAATTCATTTAAAACCCATTTGACTAATTGTAATAGTTATTTGGGATAAAGAAGATGAGATAGCTAGCAAATCAAAGAGTTTTTTTTTTATTTGGTCACCAGCAAGTGCGTATCATGTGACTAGATTCCATCAAGATTTTAGAAAAATCGGTCAATAGGATTGAATGTATTGAAAAATTGAAATACGTGATACTAAATTTGTTTTTATACAATCTTTAGGGACTAAAACTGCTTTAATAGAACTAAATATATTAAAAATTTGAAACATCTGATACTAAATTTGCTTTTATACAAACTTTAGGGATTAAAATTGCTAATGCTCTAAGCATTTGGTATCAAAACTATAATTTTCTCTTGTTTTTATTACTAGATAAATATCTCATTGACACAAGCTGAAATATTGATAAATATCTCATTGGCACAAGGAGAAATATTCAATACATATTCGTTTAATGAGTAAAATTTATGACTGGTAAATAGACAGAAGTAATAATAGTGGTTGTGGCCGCAGTAGCACAAGGAGTGGACATCGCAAGAGAGCATAAAACGGTAGCCTCTTCCTACGATGGTTAGAGCCATCAAGGTTTTAAGAATCCGGTGAAGTGATTGAATTGAAGGGCCATTAAGCTCCCATCTCACAAGCCCAACTTTTACAAAATGGTCCACCAAATATTGTAACGGAGTTTTTATTGGTAGACTAATGAAATTCTCTTTCCATTTCATAATGACAAAATAAAAGGTTCAATTTTCTTTAAAAAAAATATAGATGATTTAAGTCCATTAACCATACCATATATTTAAGATGTCAAATATATGTCTTTATTCTTTTTTTTTTCAATTTAAAGTGAAAAAAAAACAAAAATCAAGTAATGTGCAAAGCATGGTTATAAACTAGTTTGTAAGTGAATTTATGAAATCGCATAGCCTGAATTTATAGAACGGAGTATAATGGAGGACCTGACTAGTTTTGCTTATGATGGGAAAAAATGTTTAGATTATAAAAAGACGATGTTTTATTATATCTTCAACTCAATAACCTATCTAGGCAATGATGACCTCTTGATCACAAAAACCCGTTGTTTTATTCACAAAAAAAAAAAAAAAAAAATTGCGGTCGTTGGCATCCTTAAACAACCCTTTTTTGCCTTGTTACGTTGCAATGTTTTCATGGTCAGGTTGGTTAGCGTTGACAATTTCATTATAAGATTAATGTGCTAGCTAAAATAGTTGTTCAAATCTGTTACGCATGCAACGTAGATAATCCGGAAAAGTCTCAAGAAAGATGATAAGATGATATTTGATTATTCAAATAGCATCCTTGAAAATTTAAACAAATTTTCAATTTTTTTTTTTTGGTATTATCGTTTTCAAGTGTTTCTTTCGAGGGGTGCAAAAGCAATTACTGAAGTGTTTATCAAGGTCTTTTGTACTTTTTTTGGTTAACAAAAACTAGCATGTAACAAAGGAGAAATACTTAGGTAGATCCAAAAGTTTATAAACCTGTGGACCCGACAGTGAAGATTGAGCCATCAGAATTCAGAGAGCTTTAAAAATCTATGTACCCGTAGACCTAACGGTGGAGATTGATTCACTGGGATTCAGGGCCCCTTGAATCCCTGTGGCTCAATCTCCAACCAATCTACTTAAATATTTTCCTATAACAAAGTTATTGTGAATTGTGAAGATTGATTTGGCTATCCACTCTTGATCTTGACTTGAAAATTGAAGTGCGAAGGGAGATTGGATGTCAAATTCTGGCATAAGACAACTCTTGATTTTGAATGAATGAAATTAAGAAATAGTAGTATATAATCAAATGATATATTAAGTAATTTACTGTATGAATTCAGAATTATATTGCAATTATCACTTCGCTTGGATAATTATTTTTTAGGATTTTTTTATAAAAATATTAATGTATTAGTTTTAGAAATTTTTTTATTAAACATGTATGTGAGATAAAAGTTATTTGTAAAACATATTTGAAATTTTCTGAAAACATGTATCTAAATTCCAAAGTGTGAAAATTAATTCTCATTTTATTGTTTCATTGTTTACGTATTAATGAATGGGCACCGGCCTATACCCTCAGGCTTGACTTATTGCCTTAAGGTTTGTCATTCAAAATCTAACCGTGAACGGGGGAGACCGACCACTTGATTCCCGAAATTGACCGTCGGTTGAGGATAAAGGATTGAGCCTTGTTAACCAAACAGATAAGAGGGGGGAAAAGTCAAAAGGTGATACACAAAAGAAACGTGCAAACAAATAAAAATGAAAGAGGTAGCTTACAAAAAGTAAATAAATAAATAAATAAAAATGGAAGAGGCTAGATTCCTTTTATGTTAATTCATATAAAATTTGAATTTAGTGTGAATAGATTGATTTGTTAAATCTACACACATATAGGCTAATTTTATTGGTGATTAATACATGAGATGGTGATTTTAATTTGTATTCGAAAGATGAATTTAGCTATTTTAAAGAGGCGTTTGGTTCAAATTCCTCAATCACTATTACTATGATATCATTTAACTTACTATAAATATGCGTTTTGATAATTTCTTTTAACATATTGGGTTTAGTAATAAAATGTGTATCATACCCTCAAAAGAGTTGCTAAGTTTGATATAGTAGTATTTTGGAAGAATCATAAAGACCCCAATTAATTACTTTCATTCAGATTGAAGAATCGTGATAGTTATTTTCCAAACGTCAATAATAAGTTTCATCACTACTGACACCCATTCCCCTTCCACTTCCTAATTCCCCTAAACCAAATACCCCTTAACAAATGAAATATGATATAATGTATACCAAATCCATAAAAAGAAAATTACAGTTTTAGTACCAAATGATTGGGTTTTTAGTTCTTAAAATTTTTACGCAAACAAATCTAAAATCAAATTATTCAATTTTTTTGCACATTTGATCCTACTGAGGTAGTTTTAGTCTCTAAAGTTTGGAAAAAAATAAATCCAATATCAAGGATTAAAATTTTTTAGCACATTTAGTCCAATTAACTGGTTTTGCCAAAATTTTACCAAGATCTGATCATGGAATACGGCTAGTAATCAAATGTAAAAAAATAAAAAAATAATTGCTATATTTGTAATTAAAGGCGCTAATTTAATAATTAGTCTTTATTCAAAAACAAATTAAAAAAAGACTAATAGATTTGGAAAAAATTTAAATCTTCAGATAGGCAGTCAGCTATGTTACCCCCTCTCTCTCTCTCCACTACCACTCTTTCTCTCTTCACTCTTCAAAGCTATGTTTTGAAATTCGAACTGAACCGACCGGTCAGATTGGTCAGATTGAGAACCGGCTAGGCATTTGATCTGAGTGACTCGTAAAACTCTAATTTTAAAAAAACTGGTCAAACTTGGTCATAAACGAAGTTTGACCAGATTTGACCTTTAAAAAACCGGTTTTGACTAAAAAAGAACAGGATTTTATTATATTTTCGGCTAGTTATGATTTTTTTGGGACTTATTGATATTTTTTAACTCTTTACTAACAACTAAAATTGTAAAAAAGACAAAATTAATATATATATATATATAACATATATACATATATATATGATGTACTTATGACGTCATTCGATCCCGAGTCGACCCCCGGTCGAATCTATTAACCCCTGACCCCTGACATCGCCCGAGTCAATGCCCGGTCCGAGTCTGAAAACACAGCTTAAAAGAAAGCCTTAAAATCATACTTTGAAGACAAAATTTTGTACTTTAGTGTCACTGGAAATTCGTTTAAAAAGGTTTAACTGTTTGTAATTGTTACTCTAGACAAAAAAGATAAAATAGGTAACAAATCAAAGAGTCGCTTTTTTTAAATTTGGTTATCAGCACACGAATATCACGTGACAAGATTCCGATAAGATTTTGGCAAAATCAATCAATAGGATTAAATGAGCTGAAAAATTAAAATACTTGATACTAGATTTGCTTTCATCTAAACTTTAGCAAATAAAATTGTCGATGCCCTAAGTATTTGGTATTAAAGTTGCAATTTTCTCATCCATAAATTAAGTAGGAGTAAAGAAATCGCAGCGATGAGACCGGCATTCGGACGCTAGATTTGGATAGATAAATTTTCAAGATAGCTACGTTGTAGATTTCACGAATGAAGTTGACGGTTCGGGAAAAAATTGTATAGTCATTAAATAAAAATAAAAAGGAATGAAGAAAGAAAAGAAGAAGAAAATTAAGGACAAGTGGCACTGAAAATAATCTGATCAGGATAAGTTTAGATTGTGAATTTCAAGTTCTTTCTCTATCGTTAAGATTAGAGTGATTAAGTTCAAAGATTTGTAATCGGATATAGGCTAATAAAGAATGTGCAATGCAATTTAGAATTTACAAGTGGACCAAGCTGAATTTTCCTTTTCTGTTTGCAACTGATTTATTTATTAAAATAAGCTTGCTCAACTATTGCATCCCATAAAAATATCTGACCAAAGATGATGGTAAATTGGATTCCAGTTGGCTTTGCTTGGTGGGTATGAATGAATAAATAAGATAAAATATTTAGATTCTTTAGGGCACATGAATAAATAAGAAAAAAGATGAATGGATTTTCCTTTTTTCTATCTTCTTATCATGAGTTCTCATATGGTCTTTTGCCAGGAATCAACTTTTATCGCGGTCAGACTCGTCACCACAAATGTACTTTGGATTCGTGTAACGCGAAAGTGGGTTCAAAAGAACAGATGGGCTTTAGCCATGGTGATATTTTGTATGACTTTTTAAAACTGAATGGCAATTTGTAATTACCATTTACATATAGAAAGTTAAATATATGACATCATTTTCATTTGTCAAGCACAATAAACAAATGAACTTGTTAAATAAAGCTTAGGTGTTAATCAACTTGATTTTGGTGCCCAAGCTCCACACCGCCCTCCCCAGAGCTAATTCCTTTTGTTCTTATTCTACTACTCTCGACCTCTCTTCCAACCTTCAAACCACTTCTTGTGTTCCATTATGGGAACATGCCTGAAGACTACAAGAAAAGATATTGTAGTTTTTCACTGAGTTTACATCTCACTGTGGCCCTGACTATTTGCATGCACTTGTCTTTGATAATTTTGATAATCACTAAAACTATATGCCTAGTTTTAGGGATTTATGTTGTCCTAACAATCAAAATTTCAACGTCAAAAAATGTATTTTGTTACACTCATAATAATATTTTCAAATTTCAACACAGATTCTTGGTGTCTCTATTTTGTTGACGAAATTTTCATTAGTTTTTGCAAATTTATATTTTTTTCCCTTAGGTAAAGATGCCATAAGATGTAAATTGTTTTTTATGTTAAATTTTAAGTTTCATTCATGAGCTAGAGCTTGAGTTTATGATCGATTGAAGCCAAGAAAAGTTTGGGATTTTTAATGGGATTTATTATGTACATGTCACGTTTATTTGGTTATAAAGACGTTATGGAGAGTGTCCGAGTGATAATTTGAGAATTTGATGTCGAAATTTTGGCGTAAAAGGAGGAGGAAAAATAAAAAGAAACTAAATAAAGGTAAAAATACCACAATAGCTTTTGAAGAATTATGTAAATAGCACGCATCTAGCAAATTGACGGTTTAATGGACGGTAGATGGGACATTTGATCAAAATTTCTACTTTAGATAAGAATTAGGAAAAAAAAATTCGAGTTTAGGTGGCAAGTAGATTGGGAATCATTTAAATAACAAAGTGAATTTTATCAAAATTGTATCTGTGTTAAAAATATTAATCCTTACAATAAGAATTTTAATAAGAGTAATTTGCTACAAGAAAATGCTAAGATTCTCAAGAACCAAAATGGAGAGAGTACCTTGAACTTTGAGTTCCCGGGTAAGCTATAAAAATTTTGAACTTAGAGTCTAGAAAAAGCAAAAAAAAGAAAAAAAAAGAGAAACAAGTATTTGGGTAAAAGATTAAAGGAGGACTCAAGAAATATAATCATAGCCACTGGGCTAACCGCTAGTGGTCAGGGGAGACCCTCCCTTGCTGTAAGTCTTGGGATAAAATCCCAGGACCTGCAATAGTTAGAGAATTTTCAGAGAGTGAGAGATTTAGGTAATTTCGTAGAGTCATACATTCAAATTGTATATGGCAAACAGTTTGGAGCATCACTCAGCATACCATTGAAAGCCTCACCTTACCTGTGTAATGCAACAAACATGTAATATAACAACGATTGATAAAAAAAAAAAGAAATATAATCATAATGTCAATCTAAACGATATGACTAGATCTACATTATTATTATTTTTAGGATCCACCCTGAGGATCCCTTTGAAACGAGGCATGGAAGGGAGCGGTGCAACAAATGAAGGTAAAGTACAGTTTATATTTTTCAATTTATTTTTTAGTTTTTACTTTATCATTTGAATCTAATTAATAGGTACTTTATCTTCATTTGTATATTTCATAAATATTAAAATGTGAAAGGGTGATATGGGTTTTTTTTTTAAGACAACAAAACCCTCCTTTATAATTTTTAAATACAATTATTTTCTTGCAATTTATTTATACTGACTTTTTAAATTTGTGACCATAGAAGAAATTTATAAATACTTTCTGTATTTAGTACATTTTTTAAATTTGTGATTATAGAAGTAATTTATAAACATTACATTTTCTCAAAATCAACTTATGAATTATTTATATTAATTTTCAGCATGTTAAAAAAAAAGACTAGTATTACACCCAATTTTCGTTTTGTTTCAACTATTCACTTGCTAGCAAATTAAACAAAAAGATGAGAATGAAATTGTTTAGGTGGGGGAGGGGGATGTGTGTACACACACACCATATATATAATGAAATACAGAGAAATGTTGAATAAAATATTTTGATCCCAAAAATATTCATATATTCACAAATTATATTAATACTAAAGACTATGTAAATTGATTAGTAGTAGACTAGGATATCAATTGTATCTTCAATTTATATTAAGTAAAAGATCTTAAAAAGAAATTCATGTCATTTCTTTATTTATAAATATTCATAGAATTTATAAGGGGGTTAAAGTGTCTATTAATTTAATTGATGGGAATAAAGTGAAACTAAGGGATTGGTCCAACAAGGTAAAGTGTAAAGTGTATTTATCCCTTATTTTAGTATTATACTATTATCAACTATTCTTATTTTGCATTAAAAAAAAACTATTCTTATTTTGAAAAAGAGCACTGTCTGAATTATTAAACACCTAGAACCAAAGTACTAGGAGCAAATATTGTCGTACCTTGAAGAGCGTATATAATTTAGATTGCATTCTAATTCGATTATTTCTTCCTAATTTCTGTTCATACTGCATTTGGTGGAAAGATGTATATATATTAGAAATTAATCATTTCAGATAAAAAAATAATTACTATGAGTATGAACATTGATGATATTGTGAAGCTTCCGTAAACTTTGGTGCAAGTTAAGTTTTTTTTTTAAATTTTTTTTATCGAGTAGAACCGATCATGAGCTTGAGATGCAAAACTACAGTATTCAAGCTCGAAATTGATTTGGCATTAACATATTCATCAAGAATATGTGCCTCAGAACCAAGGTTTGGAGTTTGGACAGCTTGGAAAGAACAAAGGTTGGAGTTCAAATGGCAGTGGGCAATGAGAATAGAAGAAAGAATAATAAAAACCCTTTATTTTTTTTTTTTGTTGGGAATAAAAACCCTTTATTCATCACTTCTTTGGGTCTGGGTCACAAATATTCGTAACAATTCACACATCATAATCATCCCTCACCAATAAATACCAACCTTGTATTCTATTCCCCCACTCCCACCTAACAGACAAACATCCTCATTACACCTCCAAATTTCAGTTTGGTTGTCACTTATTTAATCCAAACATTAGTAAACATACCATATATCAAATTATAATGCAAAATTAGTGTGGCATACTTAATAAATATCTAGGCATTTGTCTAAAACTTTTGCCGATAATGAACACAAATAACCATTAATTTTTTTGTCACCAATTAATAACAATATCTAGTATAGATTAGGATATTAGGATACAACAAGTGCCCTCAGTATTTTTTTTCTATTCATTCAAGTAGATTTTCTTTAAGACGATACTCTTTGCTTTCTGCTTAAAAATGTCATGTATAGTTTCAGAATCATTTCTTGGAAAAAAAAAAAAAAAGCAACCTCTTGACAAAGAATACTTTTATTTTTTTCCCTTCAAGTTGTCCCTTGATTGTCCAATTGGATCATGCTAATACAATCAATTGAGTAAAGGACAAATTTGCTTAGTCTTCAAGCACAAGTTGAACTTTACAGGTTAATAGTGCCACAATGGGGAAAATTTTTTGAAATCTTAAGGAGGGATCAAGAGGGATAGGATTGATCCAATTAAAGACGAAGACTGGCTGCTTGGTTCATGGGAATCGGAATCGAGAATCGGGAATCGGAATGAATTCCTTATAAGCTGCCTAATTGGAGGGAATAAGAATCGGGGAATCGGAATCATTTCTGAAAATTTGAGAATCCTCCAATCCTGACTAAATTGGAGGGAATCGGAATCATTTCTAAAAGTTTTACAACTTTGACTTCTTTTTTATTTCTCAATTGTTTTGATGTGATAAACTATTAGTAGACATCATCATTTGTTTGTTAATCAATAAAACTAGATGATTTTTAACTATAAAGCCTTTAAAAGTGGATGATTCTAATTCCAATTCCAAGCAAGGATATTGAAATGAAAAACTTCATTCCAATTCCAAAGTCAATGATTCCGAATTCGATTCCAATTCTGATCTACGAACCAAGCGCCCCTTAGTTGTTGAATTCATGTATGTTTTGAGTATTGAAAGATAATATTCATGATACGCTTGTCATATCATATAAGTATGTTTGAAAGCATAAAATAATTTGACGCGTAAAAAATATTAAGAGGGCGTTTGGTTCAAATTTCTCAATCACTATCACTATGGGTATCATTAACTCTATTATGAGTATGGGTTTTGATGATTCCCCCCAACATGTTTGGTTTAATAATGGAATGGATATGATTATAAAAATACTTGTTTGGTTTACTAGAATGACTTTCAAGTAAATTTTAAAAATTTTAAATCTTTATTTATTATATATATATTTTTTAGATTTCTTATTTTGTATACATATTTTTTAGATTTCTTATTTTGTATTTTTTTTAACGAAAATTGCTAAAAAGATTTCTTCAATTTTAAATATAAGCATAATCTAATTTGAGATTTATGCAAATGATAACCTTAAAAAAATTATTTTTATTGTATTAATAGAGAGTACTATATATCTTTGATTTTTGGTTCAATTTTTTATTAAAAAAATTTGAATTTAAAAAAATTATTTCAAATAATTTTTATAAAAATTTTATAAAGTACTAATAAAAAATATTCAAAATCAAAAGACAAGAGAGAGAGAGAGAGAGAGAGAGAGAGAGAGAGAGAGAGAGAGAGAGAGAGAGAGAGAGAGAGAGAGAGAGTATATTGGGGGGGTGTGTAACTTAAAATATATGTATTTTTTAAGTGGATGTGTTTTTGCCTTTAATCATAAGGGGTAATGGGTTTGATAGAATAGTATTTTAGGGGGAATCATTAACACTCCAATTAATCACTATCATTCTCATTGAATGATAGTGATAGCTGTTTAACAAACATCAACAATGGGTATCATTACTTATGATACCCATTCCCCTCCTTGATTCCCCTAAACCAAACACCCCCTAAGTATACTTTAATTATACTTAAGGTAAATTTATATAATAAATACCTTACATGAAGTCTATGAATATAGAAACGTAAAATAATCACAATTAACTCTTTGTCTAACATTTGCCTGAAGCTATTCAAATAACTTGGAACTTAGAGAAGAAATTTTAGAACAAGGTAATCAAAATTTCATTTCATAATCTATAAAGTAAGAAATCAATTTAAGAAGTTTTCGTCTATTAATCTCCTATACTCTCGAAAATTAATAATGTTGCTTGTAAATATATGCTGAAAGGAAATATATAGTAAATGTGTTTAAAATATTTTTGATTTGGCTACATAAACATGATTGGTTTAGCAAAAAATTTAGAGTATTTTTATTATCAATAAATTCGAAATATATTGTTATGCTATTTTATTACATGAGAACCATAAAATATTATTTGGTCCAACAAAATACACTACTAAAACACGTATAAAATACTACATATAAATAGTAGGATATGAATCACGTATGGTAAGATAATAACTATGAATGAATGTTAAAAAAAAAAACTATGAATAAGGGAATGAAGTGAGAAATAGGAATTCTTAAGTGGGTGTTTCGTAATTAACAAAATAATTCTAGAATCAGTTTGTGTCATGCCATATCACTATTGTTCTAATCTAACTTTGACTTTGGGGGAAAAAAAAATGCCATAGTACTATTGTTTAGGATAAAAACGGAACCATTCATTGTGTATTTCGCCTCAACATTGTCTTGACCAGGAATCTTTTCCCAGCCTAAGGTTCAGGGGTTCGGACACTGATCTCGGTAGCTAGGATAATAGAGAATAGGGAGAGGGGTTCGATCTGTTCCGATCTTGGCAGTTTGGAGAGAGGGTGTCGATCTTGTAAGAGTGGCAATTTCTTACACGACTCGAAAACTCGACACGAACCTAACCCGAAAATAGCGAGTTTGGGTTGGGGGTTTGCGGGTTCGTGGGTTAGACCGACTGACCTGAGAAGAAAAACAGGTCGGGTTTGGGTCGACCCGCGAATCTGAAAAAGAGAAGAAGAAGAAGAAGAAGAAGAAGAAGAAGAAAGAGGAAGGAGAAGAAGAAGAAAATAGGAAAGAAAAGAGATTAAAACACACACACAAGAAAAATGATCAAACACATTTTTTGTACATATTAATATCAAAGTCACTCACTAACATACACTTAATTCCTCTTATAATTTACTTTCATAAACCTAAGTAGAATTATTAATTTTTCTTACAATTTACTTGATTAATTATCTAATGAATGAAATTTGTGTTTGAATGTGAATAAGTGAAACAAAGCTACAAAATATTAGTAGTATTTTTTTTTTAAGAAAAGAGAAAAGAAAAGAGATTAAAACACACACACACACACACACACAAAATGATCAAACAATTTTTTGCACACACTAATATCAAGGTCACTCACTAACATACACTTAATTCCTATTACAATTTACTTTCATAAACTTAAGTAGAATTCTTAATTTTTCTTATAATTTACTTGATTAATTATCCAATGAATGAAATTTGTGCTTGAATGTGAATAAGTGAAACAAAGTTACAAAATGTTAGTGGTAGTAGTGTAGTAGTAGTTGTAGTTGTAGTTTTTTTTTTCTTCGGGTTGGTGGGTCGACCGCTAACCAGTTTCGGGTCATGTTCGAGTTAGGTATTTTCGGGTTGACGGGTCAGGTTCGGGTTGGCAGCTGTTATATTTGGATCTCAACCTGACCCGCCAACCCAACCCGTTGCCACCCCTACGATCTTGGCAGTTAGGACAACAGGAAATGAGAAGGATAATAAGGAGTGGAGAGAGACTATTGGTATTAAGTAAATTGAGAGCCATACTCAAATTGTGTGAGTCAAGTGTTTTGTAATGAAAACTTGTCAATAAAATTTAATTTAAAAAATTGTTAAATTTTAAACTAGAAATCCTTAATTTTTGCGCATAGACATATAGTCGGTAAAAACAAATGATAATAACTAGGGGTGTGCAAAATACGAATTTTTTGATTTTTTGACCAAATTCGAAATGAATTCGGAAAAACGAAAAATGGATAACATTCGTAAGTATTTGAATTTAAATACAACGAATTAGGAATGAAATTGGATATAGTGATTTTGAATTCAGAATTTCCGAATTCGAACTAAAAACGAAAACGAATTTGGAAATTTCGAATTCGATTTCGAATTCGTAATATTATACATATAATTATTATTTTTATTATACATATTATAGATATAATGATTAACATTAATAATTTAGTATATTATGCAAATACAATTAAGTTATAACTAATAAACTAATAGTTAGTTATTAAACTCAAACCACATAAAATAACAAATAGTCAAATAAACAAATGGTTATATTATACATATTATAGATATAATAATTAACATTAATAATTTAATATATTATACTAATACAATTAAGTCATAACTAATAGACTAATAGACTAATAGTTAGTTATTAAATTTAAACCACAAAAAATAACAAATAGTCAAATAAATGTATTCATGTATTTAGTTAAGTTTGGATCTTTAAATAAGTATAGTGTTGGGCTTTGTTTGTTTATAATACTGTTAAACGGGCTCTCTTTGTGTATTGAATTTTGTTTGTTTATTGGGCTTTGCTAAGGTGTTAAATGAATTTGGAATTTCCGAATTCGATTTCGATTTTCCAATTTCAATGGAAATCGAATTCGGATTAAACAAGGGTGATTTCGAATTCGAAATCGGACAGATGGAGACTTTTCAATTTTCTGAATTATCCAATTTTAGGTTTTTGAATTTCCAAATTCGACTTTTTTGCACACCCCTATAACTGCTTCTATTCCATTCTCCTCTCAAACATTGAAGTTTATTTTTTAAAATTCAATTTGTAGAAATGTAACTATTATGTCTAAATAAGGTAACACCGAATAAATCTCCATTTGTAATTCTTAAATGAAAAATATTCATTTATAACATGTGCATTAAAATTTGAAATTCAAATAGCAAAATTAAAAGACAATTAATATTTTATCTTGACTTTAAATTAACATTTTCAATGAGATAAAACCAAAAAAAATGACGTTGACAATGAAGAGAGTATGTATCTCATATATAATACTCTCTCTCTCTCTCTCTCACACACACACACACACACATCGAATTTTTCACCATTATCCAGCTTATATGAGATACTAGGATTGGTTTTTTGGAGCATTTTTTGGAAAAAATTTTTTTCAAATCCATTTGGACAAGTGAGAAATTTTTTGGTCAAAAAGTTAACAAATTTTTTGATCAAACTTTTTCACCAAATTTTCCTACCAAGTTTTTAATTTGAAATTTCAAATGAACTTTAGAAACTTTTTACACAATTATTTACAAAAACAAGCATGTTTATGTTCAAAATTTGTTTAGAAAAGCTAGAAAAATCACGAGTAACAAAATGAGATCTATTTTTGATAGGTTTTGAGGTGGGATAACGAAACGGACGATGGAGCAGATGTTTGCTTCTTTAAGCGGACGACGAAGTGGACGTCCACTTGTTTAAGTAAACGTCCGCTTCAGAGACAAAATTGTCTCAGAGAGCACTGGGGCACGGATGCTGGCAATGTCCGTGTCCAGTGCTCGCTGAGACATTTTTGTGTATGAAGCGGACGTTCGCATTCAAATACTTTTCTAATCACTTTTCAAATTACCGTCATGTCACTTCAAAAAAAATTTCATATTCAAATATTTTTTCACATTTCCAAAAAAGTCAATAAAAAATAATTTAAATAATTTTTTCTTAATAATTCTTAAAAACACTCTAAATAATGCTATTAAACGAAGCCACTATTTCCATAATCCGTCACCCCTTTCTACACCTCACAAAACTCCCGAAAAAAAAAAAAAAAAAAAAAGACCAGAAGAAGACTGAGCCTTCATTTTTCTTCCTCCCTCCACCATTATTTCCTTTATATTCTGAAAATAACACCGCCTTCAAACGCCTGAGAGAATAGAAAAATTTTCAAATTCCAAACTTGTTTTGCCCAATCAAACAACAACCGAAATTTCTAAAAATCATCGATCCTTTTGGGATTTAGACCGACCCTTTTGATCCCATCTGAAGATTTTGCACCATGGCCGCAGCAGCATCAGCAAGAAGTACCAGCAGCACCAAGAAGAAGGAAATGCAAGGCTTGTTGTTAGGCCGATACGAACTCGGAAAGTTGTTAGGTCATGGGACCTTTGCTAAGGTTTATCACGCTAGAAATGTGAGGACAAATGAAAGTGTAGCCATCAAGATTATTGATAAAGAAAAGGTGCTGAAAATCGGGCTGACAGCTCATATAAAGAGGGAGATTTCCATCTTGAGGAGAGTAAGGCATCCCAATATTGTTCAATTGTTTGAGGTAATGGCTACAAAGTCCAAGATCTTTTTTGTTATGGAGTATGTTAAGGGTGGGGAGCTATTCAATAAGGTTGCTAAAGGGAGGCTTAAAGAAGAAGTAGCTAGAAAGTATTTTCAGCAATTAATTTCCGCAGTTGGTTTTTGTCATGCTAGAGGTGTTTATCATAGAGATCTCAAACCTGAGAATATATTGTTGGATGAAGATGGTAATCTTAAAGTTTCTGATTTTGGGCTTAGTGCTATTTCCGAGCAAATTAAGCAAGATGGTCTTTTTCATACTATTTGTGGTACTCCTGCTTATGTTGCACCTGAGGTTTTGGCAAGAAAAGGATATGATGCTGCTAAGGTCGATATTTGGTCGTGTGGGGTGATTTTGTTTGTGTTAATGGCAGGGTATTTACCATTTCACGATAAGAATATTATGGCTATGTATAAGAAGATTTATAAGGGTGAATTTAGGTGTCCTAGATGGTTTTCGCCAGAACTGACTCGGTTTTTAACTCGAATTCTTGATCCCAATCCTGAAACGCGGATTACAGTCCCGGAGATAATGGAAAATAGGTGGTTTAAGAAGGGGTTTAAGCATATCAAGTTTTACATCGAGGATGATAAGTTGTGTAGTATAAATGATGATGTTGTTGAGGATGTGGGTGATGGATTTGAGTCTGATCAGTCTTTCTCTGAGTCTGAGTCTGAAGTGGAGAGTAGGAGGAAGTTGACTAGTTTGCCTAGGCCTGCTAGCTTGAATGCTTTTGATATCATCTCATTTTCACGTGGTTTTGATTTGTCTGGGTTGTTTGATGAAGGAACTGATGGAGAAAGGTTTGTGTCAGGGGCTCCTGTGCCGAAGATTATATCTAAGTTGGAAGAGATTGCAAAGGTTGTGAGTTTTACAGTGAGGAAGAAGGACTGTAGAGTGAGTTTGGAGGGGTCAAGAGAGGGCATAAAGGGTCCATTGACTATTGCAGCTGAGATATTTGAATTGACACCATCTCTGAGAGTTGTTGAGGTGAAGAAGAAAGGAGGAGACAGAGAAGAGTATGAGGACTTCTGTAATCGGGAATTAAAACCTGGTTTGCAGAATCTAACGCTAGAAGATGCTCATGATGCTTTGCCTTCAGATACTGAGTAGGCAGAGAAACAAGAGAAAAGGGTATTTTGCTTTTTGTTTCTTGGATAATTTATTTTGTAGCTTCTGTATCATAGTTGCTTTTTCCTCTTTGTTTGTGGTCTAGGTGAAGCTCTTCTGTCTTCTGATCTTGTATGTGTTTTTCTTGTTTTGTTAGACTATATGAAGTATCTAGAAAATGAGATATGCAGCTGTATGCTGAGGTGACTATCAAATGTATCTTGATCTGATCCTTGAAGTTAATAAATAAAAAAGTTCTATTTTCGTCGTGTTTTGTTACTTATTTTATGCAATGTGACAAAAAAGGGAAAAAATTTGTCAAGATGTTTGTGTATACATTTAAAAATATTAGTTTTTTTTCATTAATGCCGGATCAAAATTAAGCATGCAATTATTCATTTAGTTACAAGCTTGTCGTGCTATAACTTCTTTTGCTTGTACTAAGATCACAACGTTTACGAACAATTTTGCTGTTGAAGAAGATAATATGCACGTACAAAGTTCAAATTTTATGTCGGTGACTGGTGAGGTGAAGTTGTGATACACCTCCACTAGATCATATCGAAATTGCTCGAACTCCTGGAGAAGTTGGAAAACTAGATTAGGTATTTAAGTTGATTAGAAGAACATTGCTAATGCATCATAGGAAACGATTTTAGTGGCTAACTTCGGAAGTTTAAATGATAAATGAAAGCATTCAAGGAGGTGTTTTCCAGTGGTGGCTTTGTAGGTCTTGAAGATTATGATGCTCTCATTACTTTGCTGTGAGCTATGTAGAATGTTTCAGCTTTTGTTATGAATTATCTTCCGCTTAAAATGAATAACCGCCTAGGGATGGTGTTGGATTTGGCTAGGACTGCTACATTTTTTATGGTAAGTTTTATAAGCAGATATAGGAGATGAGGGGAACATGGACCTTACCTCCTGAAATATCAAGTACTTAATCTGAATGATGAAAATTAGTTTTATCTAATCTATGAAAAACCTTAAACGGCAATGGTAAAATTGGTTCAGCATATGAATAGTTCCTGTGTTTGCATTTGAGATTATAAAAAATACTTTAAATGATAATGACATTTTTCTATAAACTTCTTCAGAATGGACCTTGTGCCTCTAATGTACTTTTAAGGGTAAGGCATAATAATGTGGTACTTCTTTTAAGTTTTTGCTTGGTTATTGCTGGTTATTGTGGTTGGGGCACTAGATGTGCTTACGAGACTCAATTGTATAATCTTACAGTAGTCAACCCTAATGAAGTCCCGTGTTGAAGTATTCAACTCGACTATTTGTAAAGTCGCTAACATATGTTCTTCTATAATGCAGAAAACATGATATGGAAAAGTTGTTGTGTATTGAACATGGAATTTCTGGTTTATGGTTCCTTGTTACTGGTTTTTAGTAGAAGATATGTGCAAAGTTTTTTAAAGATTTCTCATCTCCCTGTGGCTAAATTTGTGTTACATAGAGCTATATTCCAATAGCCAACTTGATTAATGGCCTAAGATAGGAAATGTTTCTATCAAAGAATATATGGGCATATCTCTTGGTTTTTTTGTGGTAATTTTTCTCTTGACAAATGATGACAGAAAAGGATGTCTTAGTGGATAGGAAGCATGACATTGTGAAATCTATTATCAGTTTAATTTTTCTCTTGACAAATGATGACAGAAAAGGATGTCTTAGTGGATAGGAAGCATGACATTGTGAAATCTACTAGCATCTTAATTTTCCTTTGATATATGTTGCATACAAAATGTAATAGTTTCTGTGCAAATTTCCTTTTCTGCTTAATATCTTTCTCTAAATATGTTAGTAGACAGATTCAGTACTTCAACTGCTTGGTCAAAAGTTTAAATAAGAACCTTTTAACATTTATATCTTTCATTGTTTCAGCTGGAAGTGTCCCTCCAGAATTTAGTTGTTGGTCCCATTACAGAGATTGGAGATACACCTATTGTTTTAATTGCTATTCACTCATATTAGTTTTAAGAGTGGTTTCTAAATGCCTGCATGACTTAAACTGTTCAGTTTTGCTGTCAAAAGTCGAACCAGATTGAAATGCTTCCGAAATTGAGTGCACACTCTCTTGTGATACTTTTAGTCTGTCTGCGAATAGATTGGTTTGATGCCTTGTTACATTTGATTGTCAGCTCTTCTTGTCTGTCAATTTATAGATAAAACAATAGGGGTGCAATACATTCAGGTAAAATTGCATTTTTTTTTCCCTTGGTTCTTCCAAAAAGAGGAATGTGTTAGTAGTTTCTATGGACATATTTAGACTTACTAATGTGATCTGAGATGTACTTATGCCTTGTTTAATGGTCAAGGTTGTTGAACTTTCAGGACCACAAATAAATCTAGCACGTGATAGAGACCAAACAGTTGGTCAAACTTTTTTCTGGTTGGCTAATTTTAAGCTATAAGTAGATAGTTGGAGACCCCTTGTTCTTAACTTGTACATTTTGACGTAATTAGCATTTTAGCTCTGTCCAGTTATTCCTTGTTATGCCAAAGTCTGTCTTACTTGACTTTATGTATTTCCTTTTGTAGTATGCCAATTTGGTTTATTGCCTGTAACTGCTTACAAATTCCTGGAGTTCTTGAATTTGCTACTCAGACTACTTGCAATAATGATGTAAAGGGTGGTGCTTCCTTCATTAATGTGCGTGCTAATTCTTCCCATGAGCAAAGTGTTAGTAAGCATGCACTTGGATGATAGGAGCTCTAGTGGATTTTGCTAGGAATCACTAACAGCTCACCTTTTTTGTGTAAATACATATGAGGAATGACATTGTGGTCTATATTTGTTGGCCTGTTATAAGAAATGACAAGAAATGACTTGATATGTTTATTGGTCTTATTTTTACTTAAAGTGGTTCTTTAAATAATGGAATTCTATGCGTTTTATAGGGCTAGAGCAGGACAAGTAATCACCTATTCTTTGAACATGTTATAAAATGTCAATGTGACTGGAACTTCATGACAAAGGCCAAGGCAATGTGATGGATGCAATTTGTACAAAGGATAATAACCATGAAGAAATTGTTGCTGCAATGGCCAAAAACAACTTTGCTTTTAAGGTTTTCTAAGCTTTCTGAATCCCTTGAGATATCAATCAGGCACTTGAAACTGTTGAAAACATGATAGGAGCCTATAAATTGAACAGCTAAGTGGACAGAAACTCTTTAATAATTTGTGCTGCTATGTATTAGAATTAACGAGTGTATAGCCACATTTCTACATTTGCTTTTGGTGGTGGACTAAGTTTACATGAAGACGAAGATATATCATTGATTTTCTGGCTTTCCCACTTGTCTGTTCTTGTGATTCAACTCTCTCTTAGTTCCACAGAATTATGGAGTTTGAATTTCTTTATGCAAGTGGCAATGCCTTTGTGTATAAGCTCAATTATCTGAGGTAACCAGAAGGAATCTGCTGGCATATGTCTCCCAGCAGTTGTGGACCAGAGCCTTCTTATTTCTGCTGGGGTTGCTTAAGGTTCATTGCGTTCTTGCTTACTGGTCCTAAAAGTGCAGAAGTAATCATATTCCAGACTGGATTTGTCAAAGTCTTAATTAGCAATGAGCAGAACCAGAGTGGTCTTGATATCAATACATCTTATGAATCAGTATTTAATATTTGCTTTTAACAGTTTGCGCGTTTATGCTCCATCTGTTCTATATGTAATTCCCTTCAAATTTGTAATTTTTTTTTTGGGCAATTGGTTTACCTACTCTTTAATTAATTTATTTTTATTTGTTTACCATGAAAAAAAAAAATTGCAATTCCCCTTCACTCATGTGAGATTTAAAATGTGGTCATTATCCAAAAAGGAGCAGCATGGTCACTTTGCTACACTCAATTTTTTGTCCTTCTGGGCTCTCAGCATCTGTGGTCATTGGTCTACTTCATGCATAATTTTCTATAAACGACAAGTATATTTCGTTTTCCGCTGTATCTTCTTTCTGGACCACACAGCATTAGAATTATTATTATACTCAGATTTGAGTTTGTCCTAATGTCAACTTCTTTCAAGTGGGCTATTTTTTTTTTTTGGGAAAGAGAACATCGTGGTTTCTTTTCGATTGGAAAGTGGTGCGTGCTATTATCATTGATCAACTATCTGCCATCTGTAAGTTGCTTGATAATGCTGTCAATAACCTGCCGTCTGCCGACTTTGATTATCACTCAAAAGCAACACAAAAAGTATAGTCAATGAATGCTTTGATGGACGATAATAACTGTTGCTTTTAAAAATGAATGGAAGTGGAATACGACACTTTGATTAATGACCAAAAAATGCGTATCTCGACTTTGTGAATAATAAAAAGCAGCAAAAGTTAGCTTCAAAGCGTTCTACTACTTTGGACTTTTCTTTTTATTGTAGTTTCCTTAGTCAATTCGTCATAATATTGATTCGAAACTGCAGGGCACTTACGATATGAATTGTTTGTGCTGTACAGATTAGCTTCACGATTTGACAAAAGTTAGAAAAGATCGATTATTTTTAAATGTGGTTTTTAGGTGTTTGGATGGCTAAAACACCATTTTCAATTTGCTTATCAAGGCAGATTTAACCTAACCCATAACAAATAAGGATCACAATATAAAACCTAGTGGAATGTTGCCCAAAGGCCATATAAAATCGTATTTCAAATATGTACGTTAAAAGATTTAATAAGAGTTTTTTAAAACTAAAAATCGAAATAAGATTCTACATCAAAGTTGAGAATGAAATAAAATCGTGTATCAAACTTGAGGAACAAATGAAATTATTTATTCTTTTCTTTTCTTTCTAATGTCCTTACCTTTATCACATGTTCGGATATGTGCTAATGTCTCTTAAATATAATTTGGACGAAGTAGTACTCGGTGATGATTTAAAACTAAATTTGCGAGATAAGGGTTTAATTAGAATTTTTTTGAAGATGAAGGACAAATTAGAATCAGACCTCAAAGTTGAGAAACGAATGGTGTGTCTAAAGAAGTTGGAAAAAGTACATTCCAAATTGTGATAGATAATTTACATGAGAATTTTTTGGATACACATACAGATACACACGTTTGTTTGTGTGTGTCTATTTTATATTATATATATGTTCATGTGTATATGTAATATATAGTTGATATTAGTTTTCCAACCAGAGCAAATTGTGCAAAATGACATAATTGCACCTCCAATCAACTCCATTAATAACAATTAAAATTAAGTTGGGTTATGGGTCCCACCAATTCTTGGTCTGTCTTTGCTTCCTCCCAGCCCACGTCCCCTCACCTCTTTGCATCTGACTTTCTTTTCCGTTTTTCGAGTGAGTATTGCGTGCACCACGCGCGTCACGTGGCGTGTCACGTAATGCATTAGAATCAATCACACATCGCTAAATAATACAAGGTATAATCCACCATTGCCACATGACGATAAATTATTGATTTTAATACACCACGTGACAATACACGTAGTGTATTGTATACTTTTCCCCGTCTCTCCATCCGGCCCCGTCCCCCTCTCCATTTTTCCTCTACACAACAGGAGTAAACGGCCAGCCTATTTAATTATTTTCGGCTGCTTTCCCTCACTCTTTTTGGGTCATCAATGTTGTTGCGGTTTTTTATTTACTCTTTTTCAATTTCTCCTTTCAAGCATGATATTTTATTTTTGCCATTAAACCTAAGATTTGATTTTTAACAGCAAAATTGATTCAAGCATGGTGTTTTATTTTTATACTCTGATGTGTTTTTGTAATGATGCATCCTATGATTATGATAGTAGCAGATGGTTTTTTTTTTTTTAATCTAAAATTCAATTTTTTCTTTGTTTCTCTACATCTCATTTATCAAGTTTTATTTTGACTTAAATTTTTGAACAATTTTTTTTCCCAGCATATGCCGCTAAACCAGATTGAGAGAGGAGATGGACGAACAGTTGAACGAACGAAAGTGGGCAAAGTGGATTTGTAAGGGGGAGGGGTTGAGTGGAAAATATGAAGAAATCAGTAGGTCTTATTGATAATTAATAGAGACTGGTATAATTGACTGTGAAGGACAATTTTGTCATTTAGAGATAATTTGCTCCCATAGAAAAATTGGTGTTCTGGCAATAATACTAATCATAATATATACCCCTTTCGTCTCATAAAGATAGTTTCACTTTTCTTCTGTAACTATCTCTGTTTTTAAAGATTATAGTTAGTTTGTTATTTTACTAACATACTCATATTTAATGCAAATTGAAATATTAAAGTGTTCTAAGTTCCAAGAACAAATAGTATTATGTGACTTTTATTTTGAATTAATGATTTAATATTAATAAAAAGTATTTAAAGAAAATATAAATAAAAAATAATTATTATAACTATATTAACTAAATTTTTTAGTCTATATGAAAAATAAAATAAGCATAACTTTATGAAATGAAAGGAGTATAATATATGTATGTTCATATATACGTCTGCGTGCGGGCGCCCGCGCACCTGCGTACACACAACAATTTTTGAAATCTAAGAAGATTCTAATCTATGAAGGAAAGAGGATTGCCTGGGAATATGAGTTGAAACCGCACGATATGATTAGTTCAGCAACCAATTGAGATCATCATTTACCGCTTGTAAACGAACTCTTGCTCGCTCTAGTGTGGCTCAGCCGCTGCCTCCTCTTCCTTATTCATTCTTTAAATTTTTTTTGGGACAAATGTTTTCCCTTGATTTTTTATTTTGTCAGAATTTTCATGGGGAAGAGAATAAACCTAATTCCTCAACCTAACCCAAAAACAATTGTTGACTTTCGAGTTGGGCTAAGGGATTTATCTAATTTTCCCTTGATGTAACATAATTCAAAGATATACCATTCAAAGAGTGAATTTCTTCATCTTTCTTTCCTTTGCCCCATACCTTGAGTCTCATCGTCCCTACTTTCAAGACAGTGAAAATTTCACTCCACATTGTGTTTTTTTTTTTTTTGATAGTAAAAGAGAATGTCATTGAACGACAGAAACATCTGCATCTAATAGAGAAACTACACAAGGCGGAGGCAAAACACTCCAAACATTTTCTATGTCACTATGCTTTGCATATTGAGCTAGGTAATGGGCAGCCCTGTTGCTATGCCTACTAGTCCATCTTATTTGCACCTTATCTAAAGAAATCAATTCAGTTTTAATCTCGTCAATTAGTGCTCCTAATGGGGAAAAATCTTCATCATCACTAGTTACTCTCTTAATTATTGAGGCTGCATCTCCTTCAAGTATCACCTGTGATAACGACATCTCCCTACTAAAGTCGATGGCCTTTCGCAATGCAATGGTTTCTGCATGTTCTGGGTCAGTGACACCTCTGTCGATGTACGTCCTTGCTGCTATAAAATCTCCACGAGAATTGCGAGCAATGATCCCGAATGCCACTCGTTTAAGGCTTGATGATACTGCTGCATCAAAATTGATCTTTACATGGTCAGTTGGCGGTGGTCGCCAACCCTGCAAGGAACCAGTCACCCTTGATTGAGATTCTTTCTTCACCATTTCCTGAAAGTCGAAAAGTAGAGCCTTTCCTGAAATTACTAAAGACAAAGGGTCAACATGCTTCTGTTCATATAGCTTGGAATTTCTTGCATTCCAAATTTTCCAACATAGCATCGAGAACAATTCCATATCTTCTTTAGCAGGCACTAACATAAAATCGCGCCACCATATGGAGATATCCTGGTTTATAAGCTAAGGAATCTTACTACTTAAGTGGCTCAAAGCCCATACCTGGATAGCAACCGGACATTCAATGAAAACATGAATTGAATCCTCCATCTCATGACTACACATGGGGCAGCTTAAATCTACTGGAACCTTCCTCTTATTGAGATTTGCCATCGTCGGCAAAAAGTTTTTCATGGCTCTCCACATAAATTGTTTAACTTTGTTTGGAATGGATAGACGCCACAAATTCTTCCAAATGCAATGGACATGACTCCACATTGTGTTAGATAACAATTTTATTGTAATACTATTCAAGAATTTAATGTCATCGTTCTTGAGGAAAGAGATGTGAAGATACAAGCTTATTAACATGAATATAAATTTTTATATTCCTTCTTGACATTTAATAACTGAAGCTAAAAAAACTGAGTTTATATGCAACAAATCTTCTATTTAGCAATTGAGGACTATAAGGGATGTAGAAATCTTTTCTAGGCTCTTTATTTGTTTAATTCGGTATCAATTGGGTAAATACTACATTCACTACCGTAGTTTTCGAAAAGTAAGAATTGTGTATGCAAATATTCGCCACTTCAATACTTAATCATGTGTTCCTCATTGCCTAAGACCACACCATATTCTTAGGCAGTACAAACAATTTATCCATCTTCATGTACTTCCTTTTTTTTTTTTTCAGTTTGTTTTTTTGGGAAAAGCAGTTGTTATATATGTTAGATGTTTGGAGTCTTGACCATAATTATACCTAGAATGTAGACAATATGTTAAGAAAAATAGACTCAATCATACAGAACAGATACATCTTTGTCAAATAGACAAGTATATTTGCTTTATCATGCAAAAAATTACTTTAAAAAGAAGACAAGTTGTTCATCATTTTCTTTCATTCAAGAATTTGGAGAATCATCTGTCCCTTAAAGATCTACTACATTACACTGGTATCTCAAGTACTCAAAAATCTAAATTACAACAAACCGTGCCTTGAAAAGGTCACTAAATCAAAATGGAAAAAAAGAAACCAAAGAAAAACATTCAAAATTACAAATTGCTTGTTGAAGAAACCAGCTACAACTAAGATAAAAAAAAAAAATCAACTCCCACAGACAACGGATTATTTACTACAAATTCTTTTTTTTATTCAAAATTAAAAAATTATTGATGTTTTTATTTTTCTACAAATACAGGAGTTAATTCCATGACTAAACAAAATACTCTGGGCAGCCATAGCTACTGCTGCTTCTATCAGCACTTCTACCGTTGCACCATAGTAGATTTCTGTTGCCATAACTGTTATCTTCACATGTATCTCGTCTTCTATTCCCAGAAAGTCGATTTGGACAAAATCAATTCCAAAGTCCACTTCTAGAAAATTGATTTCCACATTTATGGAAAAAATAAAAACATCAATATTTGTTTTAATCTTGAATAAAAAATAATATTTGTGTAAATAACCCCTCAAACAACCATATACCCGAGAGGGAAATGAAATTTTTCCTCCTCTGGATAAATAGTTAATTCTGAGGTTGTTCTTTGTTACCACAACCTTGCCAAGCCCATGCAATATCTTCGAGTGAAGGCTTCAATTCTTGATCATAAAATTGCTTGTATTCCATTGTGTCACCTGCCCTTTTCTTCACCTCCACCACATGAAACGAAGGTGTGACCTCGAAAATTTCTGCATCTATTGCAAGAAGCCCTTTTCGACCACCTTTGTTGCCTTGTAATTTCACCATGCCATCTTTCTTTTTCACCTTAAAACTATCTATGGCTGCAATCTCCTCCAATTTTGCAACGACCATTGATGGTGGCATTCGCGTTGTAAATCGAGCTTGTGATTTGTAGTTTGCATCTTTCTCAAATAAGCCTGATAAATCGAAGCCCTGCGAGAGGGATATGATGTCAAATGCATTCAAACAAGTTGGTTTCATTGCATTTGCTTTTGCTTCTTCGCTCTGTTGATGACTTTTATCCGAATCTGATTCGCTTGTGTTTTGAGCATCCAAAACACTACGTGGTGATTCGAACTCCTCCCAATCACCACCATCATCATCTCGATCAAGAATTGGAATTTCAATTTGTTTGAATCCCTTCTTGAACCAAGGATTTTCCATGATTTTACCCAATGCAATTCTTGTACATGGATTTGGATCAAGAATTCGGGATAGAAGCCTCTTAACCTCAGGGGGAAACCATTGCGGGCACTTGAAATCGCCCCTGCTAATCTTCCTATACATCTCCATTAGATTTGTATCGTGAAATGGAAGATAGCCCGCGAGCAAAACAAATAGAATGACACCACATGACCAAATATCGGCCTTCTCGCCATCGTAGCCTTTTTTATTGATCACCTCTGGTGCAACATAGGCCGGTGTTCCACAAGTTGTATGAAGGAGACCATCTTGCCTCCTTGATTCATGCAATGCACTCAATCCAAAATCTGAAACTTTAAGATTTCCATGCTCATCAAGGAGGAGATTTTCCGGCTTGAGGTCGCGGTGGTACACCCCTCGACTATGGCAAAAATCAACTGCAGCAATCAATTGTTGGAAATATTTTCTTGCAGCATCTTCTTTGAGTCTTCCTTTTGCCACCTTATTGAAAAGCTCCCCACCTTTGACAAATTCCATGGCGAAATATATTTTAGTTTTGCTAGCCATGACCTCGTAGAGTTGGACAACATTGGGGTGCTTCACTAGCCTCATGACAGAAATTTCGCGCTTGATTTGATCAATCAAACCACACTTCGTCACCTTCTCTTTGTTGATGATTTTGACAGCAACACTAAGCCCTGTCTTGATATTCCTTGCATGATATACCTTTGCAAAGGTCCCTTGACCAAGCAATCTGCCAAGCTCATATTTTTGCATCAAAATGGTACCTTTTTTCTCCAGTTTCCCCTCCTTTCTATTCATAGCAAAAGATAGAAGAATAAGAAATCAAATACACAAAGGCTAAACAAGGTTGAAGATACCTTCTTCTATCTTCTGTTTAAAATGTGAGGAATCCATTTTGCACTCCGAGCATTTCAGAATGCAATTTTTTGTAATGTTGAAAGTGGGAGGAGAGGAGGGCTAGAGGCTAAAAGCTTGCCCTTATGGCAGGCTTAAAGAATTCCCTTGCTTAACATGCCCATTGTGCTGAACAATTTTTGTGGTAACAAGAGAATACTCCTTGTTTCCGGGCCAACAAAAGAGAAACCTTTTATATCAGTTTTGACGTTAATATATAGAATTCTTGCTATGATATGAAGCCACAGACAATTTGCAGCCACAACTATATATAGAAAATATGCATGTGGGATTATAGATATAATTGTGGACATTTTGGAAATTTGATCTTTGGAGTTCCAAATATCTATATATAGTACAATTTAGGAAATGCACAATCATTTTCCTATGCGACGGGAGAATTCTGTGGAGCATAATTTCTCAAGGCTCCTTTGTTGAGTGCACTGAGAAGAAGAGGAGAAATTAGTGGCGAAAAAAGAGGTTGAGCAACATATGCACTTGTGAAATTACTAAGGCTGGGTTTGGTTGCATAGAATTGGAATTGAATTGGAATTACAATTCTATAGAATTGTAATTCTATCTAAAACTATTGAAATTTCTTTGTTTGGCAAATATGTAGAATTGAAATGGAATTCATTTGGAATTCCAATATTTTCTGTTTGGATGAGGAAGAATTCATCAAGAATTGGAATTGTTTATTTTTGAAATTGCTAAGAAAGATTTCTTATAAAATAAAAAACGTAGAATAGGAATTTTATTTCAAAAAATGTAATTTGATATAAATATGCACTAACTTGTGATTACTTCAAAATGTTATGCACCATGTATCACTCGACTTCTCATTACTAATAGTAAGAATAAAAATGGAGAAGAAATAAAGAAAAATTTATATTCCTAGTATATGGTTTCTTCTCCTCTTCACTTTTATAAATTTAAATAGTTGTCTAAATCATCCAATTGAATACTTGCTACGTGATTTATTTTCTTGTTATGCTTGCTATGTAATTTACAATGACAGGTAAATTGGCATGTCATAAGATGAGAATGAAAGATCGAATTTATAATATTGAAGATGATTTAAGAAAAAATTTATCAATGTACATACAAAGACAACTTCATTCATGCAAAACTAATTTGTGAACTACTTTGCAAATTTGCATCAAAAGTGAATAGCTACATAGAAAATGTGTAATCTAAAATTCTCATTATATATATATATATATATATATATATATATAATCTGTCATCTTAATTTTTCCAAAGCCAATTATAACATACTTACAATGTAGCTAAATAACTTACAGTATGTAAAAGAATAAAAAGGTCAAAATTCCATTGTTCGATTTAATTCCAATCTCTGAGACAGTACCAATAAAGAGCGGGGGGGGGGGGGGGGGCGACAATTTGAAAAAGAAAATGTACAGCATGGCCCATCACTATTAAAAAAAAAAAGATTATGCTCTTCAGTTTTCATATACTGTGGCTGGTATGATGCTGCTTAGTGGGCTTTCCCAAGATTGCTGCTTTTGAGTCACCGCCAAACTTGGAATCCAGTACTAATAGATGATGATTATGCAACCAGGATGATGTTAACTGATGTTAACCTATTCTTTTTTGGTTTGCTGCAACAGGATTAAGCTTCAGCAAGACCATAAGACTAGTTGAAGATGTCCTCTCAAATGCCAGAGGGCTTAGTCCCATCCCGGACCAAATTGCTATCGTTCTTTTAAAGCTTGATTCTGCAATGTGAACCACCATCCTACCCAAAAAGAAAGCAACCTTTGGTTGAGCAAAAATAACTAACTTTGTAGTAACTTAACGCACTAATTTAATGGAATTTGGTGACCAGGAAATGAGTTCAATACTAGTGCAAAAAATTTAAAAAAATTGAGCAATATACAGAAACAGTACTTCAGAAGGCACATACATGTATCTCATATGACAATATTCGGTGTCGTCCAATAGAAGTGATTTTGCCCACGGATGGAAAATGAAATATATAATAATATCAAAACCATCAGAGCAAACAAAAAGAGAATAGTTTAACATTAAAGAATAGGCCAAATTTACAAAAGGCTATCTATAAAAGGCAAAGTAGCATTATACAACCAGGGTGATCAAGTTAGAGACAGAAAAAATGATAATAATGACAATAAACCGAGCAAACAAACAAAGCTTTAGCCAAATACGGACTCAAAAGCAAAACTTAAAATTCCAATTGAAAGTCATTGCTGTATAAGAAACATATATTGGTTACTTTTAAAGAATAAGACACCAATTGTTAGCCAACAAAGCTCACAAATGATTACCCCTCAACTGAGATTTGAAGTAAAAACTAAGAACTAGACAATCAATTTGAGGTTTGAAAGTAAAACTATGGACTAGATAATTAATTTGAGGACAGCTGATGCAACATTCGAATACTAAAGCTTGGAGGCAATGAGCTACGTCACCCTTTAACCATTTGAAAGGCCACCATCAAATTATACAGATTGCAGGTATATTCCTTGCCATGGTTTTACATCTTCGTTCATGTTAAACCAGAATATTCACATTAAGAAAATGTGGGCAGTAAAGCAATTTAGTTTCTTAGCCACCTCACCCAAGTACAACAACAGCCACAACTAATGCTAATAAGAAGTAATAAGACAACAAAATTCCAAAATAAAGCAAGTTCCAAACTTTATACAAGAACATTCACTGCTACATACCTATTGATTACAGAATTACAGATTTACATTAACAAGATTATTAGAATTTCAAGGATGATGGGCAAAGTTGAAATCCCTAGAAAAAGTCACAATCGACGAATCACCTCACCCTAGAGATAAATTTGATCAAAGAAATTGCCAAATCAAAAGAATATCAAAAGCAAATGGAAAACTTTCAAGAACAATGTAAACCTAATTAGCCCCAAAAAAAATCCCAATTCAATAACTGCAACAAAAAAGTACAAATACGTAAATTTTATTATTCGTATAAGAATATCATCTTACAAATAAATATCCACTATCAAAAAGTATCATGAAAATATCAGAGAAAATCAAAACTAATTTAAAACAATTAATAAAACCATAATCAGTCATGAATTCATCACTTACTAGTAGAAATATAATTAGACAGGCCGGGGAAAAGAGGAGGATGAAATCCAATCGTCCGTTGGTGAGTTGCTGGAGCTCACCAGGAAGCCGACAAGTCGCCGTCAAAGGAGCGGGAGAGGCCAAGGAGAGGCAGGGAAAGAGGGGCGAAGGAGGGAGAAGAGAGAATAAAGAAGAAAGAAAACAGAGAGAATCTTTGGGAAACTTCGTGCGTGCGAGCTTTTTTTTTTATTAGGGGTTATAGGTTAAAAGCTTCGTGTGTTTTTAGTGGGAGTGAGTGTAGAATTGGAATTATAATTTTTATATCTAAGTGAAGAATTGAAATCATGGAATTGTACTCTACAGAATTGCAATTCAATTCTATTTCCACAAATAGATGTACTAGTCCAAACAACTGAATTGGAATTGGAGCCTCCAATTCCAATTCTATGGCCCCGATTCTAAGGAACCAAACACACCCTAGGTTTGCAAATTTCTCAGTTTTAACATTTAATCATTAATAATGAATTAATTTTTTCTTTTTTTTTTTTCCTTTTTAGTCATTGGATTTGGAATATATTATGTTGTACATCATGACAGATTTTTTTTTTAAATTAAAAATTAAAAGTAAGTAGAAAAAATTTGTTGAGAATATACCTTAAATTTATGCCCATCAAAGTTCATACTAATCGATTTAAAATTTGATGGGTGTTATAATATACTAATCTAGCTTCCACGTGCCAGCGTTCTGGACCAAATAGCTAGAGTTCAGGACCCAAGAAATAGCTAGAGTTCAGGACCCAAGAAATAGCTGGACCAATATGGATTTTGAAAAATTTTTAGGTAGATCGAGTTCATAATCTTATTTATAAATCTTGTAATTTAAAAAAGTACTACGTAAGTGATGTGCGTGATGATAAGAATGTGATGCAAGGATGATTTTATAACTTTATTTTAAAATACAAATTCCACAAGCAAACTGTAAACCAAATCCATGTAAGAATTTTCCTATAATTTTTTAGGCTTACTTGAGTGGTCGATTGAGGGACCATTTCAAATGCCACTGCCTTCTGAACGAGATAATTATTGATGTAAGACTTAGATAGAATTATGGTTTAAAGATTAATTTCCATTTCCAACAAATTAAGGGCATGCTACAGAATTAGATAGGAAAAATAGTTATGAGTCTATATTTCTGTTCAATTCTTACTTATTCCCTTATTTTTCTGGTTTTTATCGCCTTCTTGTTGAGAAAGAAGGAGGGTATGCTCATTTTTACTAAAGCCATAAATACACACTCACACAAAAAGATTAATTTTGATTAGTGCAATTATTTAGTTGGGATTCTCAACACCACTAATTTCAGTGTTAATTGAGTGACAATAAAAAAAAAATTGAGTAACAATCATAAAAAATTGTCAAGTTGTGTTCACATTTCAGACATATCTTAACTTTTAGGACAAATCTTAAAATGTGAACTCAACTTGACAGTTACTTAACATTCAATTAAAATAGAAAAAAGTTACATAGAGGATCTAACGTGGCAATTGCTTCCTTGAATAACATCCTTAACCATTTTCACCTTGTTTTATTGTGTTAGTGCACATAAAAATGATCATTTTTCCTTAATCATATTAATCCAATTAAGATACAGTTCTTTAAGCACACAAATGGTCCAACTTGCGGGTGTTGATTGGGTACGAACTACAATTCTTGGCGAGGCAAATGATTGCGTACCACACTGCATGTTCCAAATTCCACATATATGGATAAAACATCTAATCATTCATGTCCAGTTGTTTGACATGTGTGCGGTACATAATTTTTCATCAATACAAGTTGCCAAGTGTTATAAAGATTCCAATTCCATCGGTCTTGTGATATGCTCCCCCATAGAACATGTGGCAACAGCGAGTGCAAGAGAGACAATGGTACTAAGGAAGCAAGCCTGAGGTGGCAAATACAAATTGAGGTTCATGAATAGAGATTGTAGTACGTGGTACTGGGAAATTGGGGCTGAAAGTGGCAATGATTTTGCATGATTTGTCCGATGAGTAGCTCAATTTTTTCTTCTCTAAAACAACAAATCTCAACGAATGACATAACCCAGTACCCCCAGGAAAAAAACAAAAAAAGAACTAAATAGCAAATAGTATTTGTAATCAGAACCGCCAATTATTGAAAAAATGCCGCAACAATCATTCCATCACCAAATCTTTTGATGACGAATTCTTGATTCTAAAGATGGGGAAAGGGATTTGTACAGTAGGCCAGGCCGAATTTGGAGATTTACAAGTGCTATTTGGCACAAGTTCATGATTTAGATTAGAGGACAAAAAACAAACAAATCAAATTAAACTAATAAAATAAAAAGTGAGTCTAAAAAATAATGTCGTTTTACATGAATTTTAATTAGACTGTGATACTAAAGAGATACATAAAAATATTCAACAGATAAATAAAAATATTAGACAGATACAAGTTTTTCAATTTGCAAGAACTGAACACGGGGAAATTGTGAGGCCCTCGTCGATGCCTATAGCTTAGTTAATGACACGATCTCATCAAAAGGACATGTACTATTGCACACGACTTCTAGTATTAATTGCAGTTTTTGTCGCAAGGCATTTCCAACAGCAAAAATCTCCAGCGTTGATTGAGTCTGCAATGAAATTTTGCGACACTTGCTACAAGCTTCGTGACTTTTGAATTTTCCTTTGTTTGGTTGTTTCTTATTTTGTTTGACAACAGGGATTAAAATATTGTTTCATAAGTTCTAGAGGACCATAATTGATTAACAATTTAGATCCTCTTCTGAAGTAGACAGAGACTTGATATAAATTAGAATAACAAAATCTTATCTCGAGGTGGTTTGGAATTGTAATTTCATCAAATTACAAATACTTTGATTTACATTATAACTACAAAAATTGCACATGCATTGCATGTAGAACAACTATGTAAAATAATATATGGAACAAAACAAAGAGATACTTCTTAAATAGTTTCATTTCTTTGTTTAATTTCGTTCGGGTACTCGTGTCTTCAATCATCTGTAAGTCCAATTTAAAACTGGTTCGTTCTTAGTCCAAATATCCAGTTTTAGCATTACAACAGCATAAACATGAGGTTCCTTTTTTTTTTAATTTTTTTTTTACGACAAGTAAACATGAGGTTCGTTGGTCGAAGGTTATTTAGTACTAAAGAGTTAAAGGTTTGGGAGTGAAAATTAATTATTTGATTCTCACGTTGGCTATTCTTTTATAGCCATAACTTACATGATGAGATATACAACACTAACTACATACAATTTGACTTAATCTAAGATAAGGAATTTGTTACAAGAAATCAAAGAAGATGAATCAGTTACAACTACTATTGAATTGGTCTAAGATCATATCTCTAAGACTTCTCCTTAACACACCCCCGCAAGATGGAGGATCCGTCGGAGACTCCAATCTTGGAACGAAATTTGAGAAACAAACTTCGACCCAATGGTTTGGTGAGGATGTCAGCAATATGATCCTTAGAGCTAATGTGCAGTACACGAAGAGACCCATTAGATACCTTTTCACGGACAAAGTGATACTCAAGGGCCAAATGTTTCATGCGAGAATGATAAACTAGATTTGCACATAAGTATGTAGCACCAGTGTTATCACAGGATAGAGCGTCTAAGTTGGAGACATACCTAGTTCACGTAACAAGTTTTGAACACATAGGACCTCTACTGTAGCATTTGCCAATGCTTTACATTCTGCTTCAGTTGAAGATTGGGATACTGACTTTTGACGAGCTGACCGCCATGAAATAATATTTGAACCAAGGTATAAGATGTATGCTGTAGTGGATCGACCACCATCATGTTTGCCACCCCAATCAGAATCTGCAAAGGCCGTGAGAGTAAGCAATGAACCGCGGTTATGAAACAACCCATGATGAATGGAACCTTTTAAGTAGCGAAGGACACGTTTGAGAGATTGCTAGTGCAATTGAGTCGGAGTGTGCATAAACCATGATAACTTATTCACTACAAAAGAGATATCTGGCTGAGTTATTGCCAAATATTGAAGTGAGCCAACAAGTCAACGGTAAGATGTTGGATCGACTAGCGGGAACCAACAACAAGAGAGTGAGTTTCAGCTGAACTTAGAGGTGTGGCAACTTCTTTTGCTCCAATCATGTGAAATTGCTCAAGTAGATCAGAGATGTGTCAATGTTGCGATAGAAAAAGGCCATGTGAAGTAGAGATAACTTCTACTCCTAGAAAATAATGTAGAGCACCAAGATCTTTAATCAAAAAATGACTTGATAACCTGTGAACAAACTGATCCAAAAAGTCATTATTGCTACCAGTATGAACTATGTCGTCAACATAGACCATGAAATAAGCTGTAATCCCATGCTAATGATAGACAAACAAAGAAGCATCGGCAAGAGATTTTTGGAAGCCATAATCAAGTAAAAAGTTTTTTAACTCCATATACCAAGCACGAGGAGCCTGTTTTAGGTCCACACAGTGCCTTCTGAAGTTTGCAAACATGATTGGGATACTGCTGGTGAATGTAACCGGGAGGTTGCATCATGTAAACATCCCTCATGTAAAGTGCCATGGAGGAATGCATTGTTGACATCCAATTGTCGTAGAGGCCAATTTTTGGACAATGCAAGACATAGAACAATGCGTATAGTTGCCGGCTTAGTGACGGGGCTAAAGGTTTCAAAATAATCTTTGCCAGATTGTTGTAAAAATCCTTTGGGCACAAGACGAGCCTTGTATTTGTCTATCGATCCATCTGGTTTGCGCTTAATTCGAAAAATCCACTTGCAGCCAATCGGAACACGGGTGAATTTTGGGACTAGCTCCCAAGTTCCATTCTGTAAAAGTGCATTAAATTTAGCATCCATAGCCTTCCGCCAAAGGGGACCTTTTAGAGCTTGGGTGATGGTTGAAGGTTCCAGGCTAGTAGGTATTGGATGGGTTGTGGCTAAGTTAATAAATTTCTTGATGAAGTATTTTTGGTTAGACTTTCAAGCTCGAATTGGATGGCCAGGTTGTGGATCAATAGGTGGTGAAGGAGTAATTTGGGGTGAAATTTGAGGAGAATGAGAGTTAGAAGGTAAGTGTGATGGTGAGGGTATAGTTACTATAGGTGGTAAAGTTGAAATAGGGGAGAAAGGTCTAGAAACCGTAGAGTTGGGAGAGTTTATGGAGGAATGAGAGCCAATTTGGTTTGGTTCTAGACTTGTGGAAGGTAGGGTAGGTAATGTGGTGGAGATGGACGGTGAAGGTGTATAATGGGTAGGTAAGGCAGATGAAGGTTTCACATGAATTTGATATCCAACATTTTCTTGTATAGGGGCTGCATGGCAAACTTCTCGAAGTAAGGTAGTGAACTCATGATCTTTATTGCGCGCGCGAAGAGGAAAAATTTTTTCAACAAATTTGACATGTCTTGACACATAAACACGATTGGTGGTAGGATCTAGACATTTGTATGCAGATTGCGAAGTAGAGTAACCAAGGAAAATACAATGTGTGGATTTTGACTGAAGTTTGGATGTCGAGTATGGGCGAAGCCATAGATAGCACAAGCAGCCAAAAGGTTTAAGTTTAGTGTAGTTAAGAGGTTTATTGAAAATCATTTGAAATGGAGTTTGGGAATTTAATACTGTAGACACCAAATTTTGACACACCTTTTATAAAAGTATGCGTATTACTTTATTTAGGGGGTATTCTTTATTTTTATTTTTCGGGGGTCGATTATAATTTTTGTGTATATTACGTCTAATTTGTCGCATTAGGGGCAAAATGGTAATTTCACCATGTAAATATTATTTTATTTTATTTTATTCCCTAAACATACAATTTTATTATTTTTATCATTGTTTATAATTTTAATAATTTTTAGGAGTCATTTATTATTTATTTAAAATTTTAGTATTTTTAACTTAATGGCACGTTTTTCAATGCACTTTTTTTACGAGAATTTTTAAGTGAAAATTTTCATATATGTATTTTGTATATTTATAAATTTTTCTGTAAAAATTACATGATTTTTAGGAGTCATTTAGTATTTCTTGTCTTTTTGTCTATTAATGGCACGTTTCCCAAGGATGCGTTAATCTTAAAATTTTTGAGTGAAAATTATACTATATGCGCTTTATGTGATAACATATGTTGTGTAAAATTTTTGTGATGTCATTTATTAATTTGCATAAATTTTATAATTTTGCCATATTTAGATCACGTTTTCCAATGCACTTTTTATTTAAAATTTTCTTTATGAGAATTTTGCCTATGAGCGTTTTATAAATTTTATGTTAAAAAAAAAGAAATTTATTGTATTTTTATTTTCTTTTTAAAAGACCATTTGGTATTTATTTTAAGTTGTATTTTTCTAATGTTGAATTAACCTTTCATTTGTTACACTAAATTTTATCTTTTCCTTCTTATAATGTTGTATTTCATTTTTTATTTATTTTTATTTATTTATTTTTATTTTATATATATATAAAAAAAAAGTTGAAGTAGTTTTATTTTATTTTATTTTCAGTTTCTTTATTTTCTTCTCTTTCAAAAATTCAAAAAAAAAAAAACTGACTAGAACAGCAGCAGCGTTGCTGCTGCTTGTTGCTTCTGCAAACACCATCCTCCTGCCACCAACTCCACCTTCTCCCCTATTTTACACTCAATCTACCAGATTTTAGGGGATTGTTTTGTTGTTTTATCAAATCAAAAAGCACAAGAATGCACACACAGCTCACACACCTAGACACTACACTAGGCACTCACCTCACTCTCTTCTCTCTCGGCACTTGACACAACTCACACACTTGCACTCATAAACGCACACACAATCCCCTGCAATTTTTTTTTATCACACCACAGACACAAGCACCTCTCCCTACTCCCTCTGCATCTCCTTCACCATTCACACACTTCACCCAATTCTCTCCCTCAATCTCTTCCCTCACTTGACCTACACAAACCTCTTCCCTCACGCACCAATCACAAGCACACACAGTCACCCTTACCTACAAACCACACACAATTCCTTTGCTTTCTCTTGCAGCACAGATATCACAAACGCACACACACACTTCCCTCCCTGCCTCTCCCCTGCACCTTCATCAGTCACGCACAAACACAACAGCACACTCAAACACTCACCTCACTCCACCACATTCACTTCATCAACACATTCAAACACACACCAGTTTCATCCCTTACCATCACCCTCAATCTGAGCTCCCAATTCACACACAGAGAGCTCACAGAAATACACACTTCACACACTTCACTTCACCTCTCTCTCGACACTCTCATTGCACCTGAACACACTCACAGACGCATAAACATCAAACTCACATACTACACACGCATAGCAACAGATAAACCACAAGCAAATACACACACAGGTACGCATACATCACACAGAAACACACGCACCTGCAAACACACACCACGCAAATGCACACACAACACACTTCACGCCTCACTCCCTCTGTACTCTGTCTTTCCTGCACTCCTCACACACCAGCATAAACACACACATACACCTGCACACACACAGAACACACCATCAGATAGCCATTCACAGGCACAAATCAGACACGCAGCACCACTACCACTCGGGCCACCTGCTCCCAATCGCCTGACACCACTGGACAGCCACAACTCAGCCCATCGCCTGCCAGAAATCACGCTACCTCCATCTCCCCAAAACAGGTAACACTTTGGCCCTCCTCTTTCATTTCCTGTAATTGGAATTTGTATTTAGATTTCATTGCAAAAATATATAATAATAATAATAATAATAATAATAATAATAATAATAATAATAATAATAATAATAATAACAACAATAAAATTCAATTGAAATTAGAGTTTTAATTTATGATATTTAGGGAATTTAGAGGGGGAAGGAAACCGAGAGAGAAATCGCGGGAAGAGAGAGATAGAGACCGACCGAGAGAGAGAAACGGAGAGAGAGAGCCGAACGACCGAGAGAATGGAACCAGGGGGGAAAGGGAAGAAGAATCGGGGGAGGAGGCGGACCAGACGAAGAAGAAGAAAAGAGAAGAAGAAGAAGAAAAAGAAAGAAAGAAAAGAAAGAAAGAAAGAAAGAAAGGAAAGAAAGAAAAGAGAGAAAAGAAAAAAAATCTGAAAAAAAAAATGTTTTGGTGAAACTACGTCGTTTTGACGTAGTTTCACTCAAAACTACGTCGTTTTGATTAGTTTAGTTTTTTTTAATTTATTTTTAATTAATAAGAGGTATTTAGTTTATAGCCCTTATACTTTCATTAATGTTACTGTGGCCCTGAATATTTATGATTTATGCATTTAGATTTCTATTTATTATAGATGGACCCCCATAATTTTATTTTCTTTGCAATTAGGTCTCGATTAATTGCACTTAGGTCCCCCAACTTTTAGATATTTATAATTTTTGTCCCTGCACTTTTCTATTTCTATTTTTGACCCCTACATTTCTCGGTAATTACATTCTGACCCCTAGATTTTGCTGGAATTGTATTTTTACCCTCTGATATTTATAGAAAATTGCAATTTTGCCTCCCAAGCTTGCTGTTATTGTACTTTAGGCTTTAAATGTTGCTGAAAGTTGCATCTTGGCCCTTATACATTAGCTGAAAATTCTATTTTTGCCTTAGAATACTTGCTGAATTTTATTTTTGGCCCCCTATTGTTGCTGGAATTTATATTTTGATCCTTTATGTTGCTGGAATTTGTTTTAATACCTCCATTAATTGTTAGAAATTGTAATTTAGTTCCTAAGTTGCTGGAATTTCATTTTTAAAACTTTATGTTGCTAGAATTTGGTTCTAATTTCCTAGAATGCTTGCTGGAATTTTATTTTGTTCCCCCAACATTGCTGGAAATTCTTTTTTGCCCTAGAATGCTTGCTGGAATTTTATTTTTGTCCCTCCAACATTGCTGAAATTTTATTTAAATCACTATACTTGCTGAAATTACATTTTTGCCTTTAAATCTTTGCTGTCAATTATAGTATTACTTAATGATTTTGCTGAAATTATATTCTTGGCTTTAAATATTGTTGGAAATTTTTATTTTTGGGCATTATACTTGCTGAAAAATTATATTTTAGCCTTTAAATTGGTTGTAAATTATATTATTATCTTAGCTATGGTTTGAAATTATAATTTTACCCTTTAGTTTGTTATAAATTACATTTTTTTTACTCTATAATATTGTCCGAATTTCTCTTTTTAATCCAAATCTTATGATATTTTATTGTTGCCAAAAAAATATTAATTAAAATTAGTTAAGTCCTCAAAGCTTTAAATTATTTCTTTTCACATTTTTTATTTTTTTTATTGTTTTTTTTATTTTTTTTATTTTATCAAATTTATAATTAATATTCTAAAAATTGGGTCTTGTTAGTCTAATTGATGTTTAAATTAGTTTCTTTATTTTCCTTTTAGTCATTTTAATAATTCTTATTTGGAGGCGTTAAAAGTTTAAGTATGTATTATTATATTTTATCTCCTATTATTATTATTTCCTTATTTTTGTTGCTTTGCTTTATTTATTTATTTACTTATTTATTTTTACTTAAACAAATTTTCGTTTTTCCTTCCTAAATGATTAATTGTTATTATCATTATTTTTCTTTCTCTTATTTTGTTTATTATTGTTATAATCGTTTGAATTATCATAACATGTTCACAGCGATTGGCGTGAAACTATTTAATTAAGTGGCTTATTTATTAAATAGTGGTATTTTTAACATGTTTGTTCATTTAGTAGCAATTTGGTACCGAGTTTACGAACGGGAGATACCTCAATTACCCTTTTTATTTCTTTTTATGTGCTCCTACGTGCTCCTATGTGTTTTCCTGTGTGTTTTCATGTATCTTTGTGCTTATAATTTTATCCATGTATGAGTGTTTATTTATTTATATCATATTATTTGTTCGAATTTAATTTTGATTATTCAAAGAAATGTAATAGATAGGTAATATTCTATTTAACAAAAAATTTGTATTTAGATAGTTAATGTAATAGATAGTTCATATGTTATCTATTTAAAAAATCTTATGTATTTTAGATAGAAAATGTAATAGATAGGCTAGATAGGTTACTCTCTTTATTTTTAGATTGTAATTAGACTTCTTCGGTGTAATAGTTAGGGATTTTGTGTGCTATGTGTGCTATGCGCTTATGTGTTTTATTCGTTTTTCCTAGGATTTTGCATCTAAAATATTATGCCTATGTGTTATGTGCTCCTATGTGCTAATATTTGCTTTTACATGATTATTGCTTTAATCTAGACTTTATTTAATTACTTACTTGCTTTATTGTTTATATATGTATCGTCACCACACTAGTCCAATGCTAGTTGTGGTCCAATTTCGGTTTCTTCGCTAGTCCAACGCTAGCGGAGAATTTTTAGAAAATAGGTTAGTTTAATACTAGACCTTTAGGTCATTTTTAGTGATTAGAATCATTTCTTGTGTGCATTTCATGATCATTACACACACATTTTTTCTTTTTAGGCCTTTTCCATTTTTACATAATTTTCTATATATATTTTATCATTTATTATCTATTTTAACATTTATTTTAGTGCATAATATTTAGATTCCACTACACATAGAATTTTAGGTCATTTGTGCGATTTGATTAGAAATAGTCATCTACTCATGTGGGAAGCGATGGCGTACATGTCGTTCCCCCCCTCCGTGAGTAGGAACAGTTAGTCACGAGTCCATTCGTCCCCCGTACCCATTATATTGCATCCCTACTTTCTTTGTTCACTTATCATCTATACTACTATTTTCCTTTTCCTTTGCATTCCATTTTTGCACCTAAACTCGTGACTCCGTCGAGATCTACACTCGGTTTTCGCAATTAATGTGATAATTTCGACTAAACCTCAATGGAACATTTTGTCCCTTAACGATACCCATTTTTAGGACTAGATTTGCATTCATATAGTTACATCCAAATGCAATAAAATCTTAGGGTTATATTAAGAAAATTTAGACTAAACCTCGCAACTAGTTTCGGCTAGGTTGAAAGGGTGCCTTAGGCGCGAGCCTTTGCCTTCCCTTTCTTCAACTGTGACTCCCGAACCTTTTTCTCTTGTTTTTCAAAGACCTAGAGTCGTCTAAAAGGGTTTTCTTGTTTTTCCTTATTTTTTCCAAAAAACATTTCTTTAAATAAATCATTTTTGATTTTTTTACCTTTTATAAAATATTTTCGGGTGACTTGGTACACCAAAACTCAATACCAAGTGGCGACTCCTTTTTCACTAAAAAACCCTTTTTAGACTCTATTTTCGGGCCCAAAAACCGTCGCATTTTCAAAGTCCCATTTTAGGCCCTTTTTCTTTTAGTTTAAAAATAAAGCATTTGTTCGTCACATTTTTATCGAATCATCTTTTACAAAGTATTTTCTAAAAATTATTTTTTACAAAATTTACACGCTTCTTTTTTCCAATAAACACAACCACATTTAACACTTCCTTTTCCTTTTTCCGACTCACTATATCTACTACTCATATTATTTTCCCTTTCGAAAAATGGGGCGCGACAAATACAGGTGTGGGAAGACGATTTATTAAATATAACAGTTTGAAAAACATAAGACCAATATTTCAATGAAAGTCCAGCAAAGTGGAGTAAAGTAAGTCCAGTTTCTACAACGTGTCTATGATGTCTTTCGACAGTGCCATTATGTTCAGATATGTGTGGAGGTGTTGTGAAATGGGAAACTCCGCAAGAACTGAATAGTGGAATTAGTTTTTGATACTCTCCCCCGTTATCTGAGAATACAGAAATAAGAGAAGTTTGAAAATATTTTTCCACCGAATTTCTAAATTGAGGAAAGAGAATTGAAACATCCGATTTCTTTTTCATAGGATAGAGCCAAATATATTTGGTGAAGAAATAAAAAAAACATTATGTAATACTCAAAGCCATCAATTGATTTTTGAGTTGGCTCCCAAACATCAGTATAGACAAGTTGCAATGGTTTGGTACTCACAAGTGAATTCTGATAAAATGGCAATTTGTGACTTTTATTAATACTGCATGAATCACAATTGAGATAAGAAGTTGACGTGAAATTTGAATCTAAATCTATACTTTTGAGAATAGACTGAAGAACTTTATTTGAAGGATGACCAAGTTTGTGGTGCCAATCCTATAAAGAAGCTTTGGTAGTGACATTGACTTGAGAAGGAGATGGCAAGGCTTGTCCAATAAACATCATTGTCGTTTTTCCCCCGCATTAGAGGCGCCCCGTGTGAAGATCCTTCACAAGAAAATGAGATGAAAAAAATTCAACAGAAACATGGTTAGATTTGCAAAGTTTTGCAACTGAAATTAAATTTTTGCGTAAAGTGGGAACACAAAGAACATTGGGTAGATACAGGGGACGATATGGTGTAGCAAATTTGGTGTGACCAGTGTGGGATATAGGAAGGCTTTTACCATCTCCTAGGAAGATCTCATTTGGACCCCCATAGTCAGAGTAAGTTTGCAAGGCCAGTTAGATATGATGTTGCATGATGCGATGCCCTGCTATCAAATAACCATGGTTGTTGAGTAGTGGTATAGTGTGTTCGACATGGTCACAGTGGCCATATGGACTTTGACTCGTATTAGAATTTGGAGAATTTATCACAGTGATATGGTTCTCTCTGAGAAAACGAGCAAGCTTGCGACAGTCCCTCGTGTCATGTCCATTGAACTCACAAAATCGACAATAGGAATCTGCTCGATAGGACCAATTTTGCCACTGAGGACGATTGTTGTTTCCACTATATCCACCACGGAATTTTCGAGAATTTGAGAAATTTCCCTGCACTTGACTTTGATTACCTTGAAATGACTTATATTGTGATTGGATCTTGCCATGTGATTTTTGTGTAACATTAGCTGTTGCAAGAATTGGTTGTTGTGACGAATTCATTGTCTTTCAACATTCTTTCGAAGTCGATCAATTTATCAAACAATTCTGAGTACGAGATTAGTGACTCACGAACTTTGATTGTTGCAACAATATTATTGAATTCATCTCCCAACTGACTGAGGATATGAACAATCAAATCTTCTTCATGAATTGGACTTTGAGTAAGAGCTAATTCATCTGCAATGGACCTTATCTCGTGAAGAAACTCTACAATAGACTTGGTGCCCTTTGGATTTTTGGTTAATTTAGATTTGAGAGAGATAATTCTTGAGCGTGAAGAACTTGCGTAGCTAACATTGAGACGTTCCCAAGCCTATTGTGAAGTTTCAGGCCGAGGAGATAATCGGTTGAATGGTCTCTGAGCAACTGTCGAGAATTGCACTGATGAGAATCTGGTCCTGCCTGTACCAAATAGAATGAATAGGATTGAGTTTTCGTTTTTTTGGTGTCAAGAAACTGAGAAGGTGGAAAAAGGGTACCATCGAACGTACTTAATGAGATCAAGGCCAATTAAAGTTGAGTGGATTTGTTTCCGCCAAATTGGAAAATTAGAGGCTGTTAGTTTGATAGGAAAATGAGTTGAAGCATTTAGTTGAATGATAGGAGTTTCAGCAGTGATCGTCATGACTAGGTGACTTCGAGAAAGAAACCTAGAGGACGAAGGATTGTGGCTCGTTGGAGCGTTAATGCTTTGATACCATAAAGAGTTAAAGGTTTGAGAGTGAAAATTAATTATTTGATTCTCACATTGGCTATTCTTTTATAGCCATAACTTACATGATGTAGATATACAACATTAACTACAATTTGACTTAATCTAAGATAAGGAATTTGTTACAACAAATAAAAGAAGATGAATCAGTTACAACTACTATTGAATTGGTCTAAGATCATATCTCTAAGACTTCTCCTTAACAAGTACGAGTATCTTCCTATATTATCTTTTCGAGCACAAATGTTTATATTATCTTTTTGTGCACAAAAGGAGACTTCCAACTACCAACAAGGGGACCAACCGGTGATCCTATATTTTTTGCATGTTCTGGCATCCGTATGAAATGTGGAGGAGGATTAAGGAAGATACAGGCTTTAAGATCAATAAATACACCATAAAATGCTGTGCGACGAGAAGTTACAGGGAAAAAAAAAGTGAGTGTTTAAAGAAAAGTAACACGCTTTTGTTAAAAATTACTAATTTTCTATAAAAGCTCACTATTTTGTTGATAATTATAGTAGCAAAAATCCATTGTATCATTGTCCAATTAATGGATTAGTTGCACCTGCACTATGCTCAAAATTTCTTTGGTGAGTAGGTGCTTGGAATTTTTCCACTATTATATCTTATTGTATGTAAAGGGTAACACCACTTGTTTTCTATTGTTTCCCCTTTTTAACTTTTTTTTAGATCTAATTCAATCCTTAACTTTATGAATATACCATCAATAAAATCACCAACGGATACGATAACTAACAACATAATAACTCCTTTGTAATAATAATATAATGAATAATAATAATAATAATTTTACATTAATAATGTGAAGTTAATTATCATGAATTTACTTCATTTTTTTAAAAAGAAGTACACACATCGTACGTGCCCTTATCACGAGTATATTACATCATCTATGTGGAGTTTATGGTGAAAAGATTTGTCAGTATGGTCACGAAAATTTTGCTTGTTGGAGATGGGTGAAAAGGAGCAAGGAAAATTGACTGTTGAGCACGGAAGAGATTCGTATTCCAGCAAGTTTGTATAGAAGTTCTATGACTTCTAAATAGTTTAGGGTTTAAAAGAAACTAGAGTATTTATAAATCAAATATGCATTTTTGTGTTCTAACAAAAGAACTCAGAGAAATTTATAACGAGTTGATATGTAATCATTGTCTTTTTATTTTTTACTTTTTGTAAGTAATCAATTGTCTTTTAACCCAATATATTTACAAAATTTCCAATTTCTTTAAACAAATCGAAATCCATGAAAATCAAAAACGAAAACATGGTAAAGCCTAGAATGGTTCTTATATCAAATATTGTTGTCCCTTTGTCTATCTTGCAACAAGTATGCTTATGAACTTTATTGGTCCGAGTTCAAAAAAAATTCTTGCATAAAGATAGATAAATAATATTCTAGGTAAAATTTTGAGGCATTCTTGTTGTCACCTGCCATCATATATAATTAGAAGCATCAATTAACGTGTCCTCATCAGGATTGGGCATTATTTTGTTGGAGATTTGAACTCACCATTCATTTGTTTTCTTGTTTCTTCCAAATGCAGCCACATTGAACTTAATTTTTCTGATATGTTTAAATAATAGGGCATCAATTGATGGGAAAGAATAGAGGGTCGAGCGCACTACAAGAAAATTAGATTTTTGTAACCACAAGAAGTTGTCCTAGAAAATTAAAAAGTTGTCACTATAAGATACAGTGATGACATTTTCTATCGTTACAAAAGTCGTCACTAATTCTATGTCACTAATGCTTCAATGTGACAACAATTGAAAGTAGTCACAAATGCACGGTATTTAGTGACGACAAAAACGTTGTCACTAAATGTTAGCAATTTATGACGACTTATCTTGTCACTACTTCACATGTAATTTTGTCACAAATATAAAAAAAGTAGTCACAAGTATTACTCAACTGTGACGACTTGTGCTTGTCACTAAACTACTATTCATCTGTGATGACAGTTACTGTCGTCACAGAAGTACAATGTTTAGTGACAGCAAAAAAGTCATCACTAAAGTCCTCTTCATCTGTGATGACTATTAATATCATCACATAAGCATTGTTTCAGTGACAACAGATAAGTTGTCACTAAGTATTAACAATTTGTGACAACTTTCCTTGTCACTTATTTGCTTTAGTTTTGCTATAGATATTGCAAAAGGTCATCACAAATACTAACTCAACAATGGCGACTTGCTTTCTTGTCACTAGGTAAAAGTGACAACCTTCCAAATGTTATAACTGTGCTTTGTTTAAAAAAATAGATTCTAATATTGCCATAAAAGACCTATTTCAACGCATTTGCAACTAACATGCCAAACAAATCATATCTCAACTAATACGACAATGAATAGTGGTAAATGCGCAATGAACATTCAAATAATATATATATTAATAAATTCTATAAATCCATCAAAATATACATTAATCATAATATTTACAAATCTCACATCAATTCAAGTATCAGTAACCATTATCCATCCTAAAACCAAAAGAAAGTACTATATTTCAAGTAAAAAGCAAAATGTAAAGCAGCAATGTCTTCAAAATGATGGCACCTTCTTGTTCCCATCCAAAAAGCGAGCCTTTTTTGAATCTCCAACTGCATTTTAATAAAAGTATCATATGCATCAATCAATAATAAAGAAAACACATCAATTATGATTAGCGAGAGAGGAATTATTGAAGCAATTACAAAATAGCCCAATATTTATGAGCGAGAAATTTATTTACAGGTACGCGACCAAGAAAAATGAAACATTAAGGATCTATGCATACTTTACAAAGCATAAAAGCCTAAAGAGGCAAAGTTGATACAACAACCAACTTATAATACTGTTAATCACATGCTGATCCTAATGACATCATAGAGCAGAATTGTTCGAATGACCTCTTAGAGCTCCAGCAAAACAGCCTGATGACTTCAAGGGGGAAAAAAAACCTATGAGGATAATGATGAGAACCAAACCAATTGCTAAACTTCAATGATCCACCAATATGGCACATGAATCTTATGATTTACCTGGGTTGCTTCACAAGTAAATTTATGTAGTAATTAGTTTTCCCAAAATCTTAGTTAAGTGACTGTAATATAAGGAAGTAAAGATTGTTTCTAATTAAGGAATTAAAGATTTTTCAAATATTTTTTTCTTTGCCAGGAAATTGTATTTGGAAGCTTTAATTTGATAAGTTTACACATTATAACCTTCTAGAATTAGTGGATATAAACAATAAAGAGGAATATAAGAAAGAGTTAAAGCAATATTAGAGCTTGAAAACTTTAGAGCTTGAAGCCAAAAAAACACATCCAGTAACCAATCAAACTAATAACTTTGAGAGAATTAAAGAAAAAGAAAACTCAAAATAGATTTAGGACACTAAACAAAATAAAAACCTATGGTGATGATACATGCATGATTTTACATCCAAAAAAGAGAATACCTTGTTAAAGGTCATTGAATTAACTACATATCTCCTTGTGCAGGTTACAGACATCAGAGAAGCCAATTTGAATTGAAGTATGCATGTGATATTTGAGATTTTACTCAATAGGTATCTGGGTCTAACCAAGGCTTAGAGGATCTCATAAGTAGTTACATATGCTAGCACTATGCCACCACCAGTATTCCTTGAGTTACAACAGTTTCACCCAGAAGCATTTTGGAGAACATGACAATAAAGAGAAAGGTCAGGAAAGGAAAACCCCATCAAATTTGACAAACTATATCTCAGAAAAGAGTGAGCACCTTAGGATTTGACACTTCACAAAATTTTAATTAACTCTCTCTAACAAACTATTTTTCTTTTTTCTTTCATCATTCCAGTGTTGGATTGATCTATTTTGATTCTTAAAGAGGGAAAAATGGTGTGTGGCAACTAATAGTTGATAGTTAGTATGATGCTCTTCAGAGCAACAACTCATACTGGTATTGCCAAATGCCCAACTATTTCTCTTCATAAATTCTCCTACCCAAAGAACAAACATAGAGTAGGTTGACACCCTTTCTTCAATAAACTATATAGGCATGCCAAAGCATACATTTATTATCCGATTGTACATCAAAATAGAAAGAATCTATCATTGTAATTATTTCAAAAAGAATTCTGCTACACTTATCATTGACTTCTTTAATAAACAATCACCAAACAAGTAAAGACATGGTAAACAAGGATACTTAATCATATTAAAGAATCACAAACAACCAAAGACGTGGTTAACAAGAATACTTAACCATAATATGTCATAGCCACGTGGCAAAGGAACCTGGAGACTGATTAAAATGTATGAGAAAGATTTAGGAAATGAACCATGCCTGTGATATCACCATCAGATGGTTCTTGAACTAGAGCTGGAGATTCTCCTTAGGATACGACTTACCGGGAACTAAGAGAAAAGAGATAACAAAAAGAACAAACTCCGAGAAAAGTAATAATCAAACAAGCAATAGACAACAAAATGACATTAACAATTTTCGAGGGTTGTATAAACTTTTAGTCCTTCACTAACCAAGACATAAACACTAAAGTGAAAGTAACAATGTAGCCTCTGACTATAACAGAAACATTTACATGTGTAAATGCACAAAAAAAAAAAAAAAACAGCAAAATCCCATCCATTCTTGCCCTTGAAAAATCACAACGACAACTGATTAATAGTAGATTACTCCTATTAATGACCAAAAGATTGCCAAAGCTCGAACAGAAAAACTTACAATAGATTAAATACATTTCAAAACAAAACAGAAAAACTAAAATAATGCTCCATTTTAATTAGTAAAATAAACTTCTCTAATTAAATTTCTCACTTTTTCTGCTTACATGTCGCCATGTTATTAGGGTGAATTTTGATATGCAAGATCATCATTTGCAAAAAATATAGGTGGCTGGTATGCAATTTCTCTTCCAGGAAAACCTCCAGTTCGCAGAATGTCACACAGAACTTGAATGTCCCTACTCTAGTCAACAGGATCACTAACAACAAAGATTGCCTGCACTCTCTGGGATTGAGGATCTGTTGTCTGGGCCATTCGCCAATGAACAACTTGCATTTCTGTCCATTTCTTATATTGAGCCCAAGGATCAATGTTTTCAAAGCAAGACATATACTCTTCTATTGAAAGAACATTTTCAGACATGACTTTTGCAAGTCTTCTTTTCCAGTAGCAACAACGAGATCATTCTCATATCTTTTTACAAGTTCCTTGAAAGGAGTATGTCCCTGTATAACCTGCAAGGTAAAATATTGTTGCCCAACTGTTTGCTCAAATGCTCGGCTCTCTTAGATTTAGGAACTCCACCTCCATTTGTGAGGATGATTGAGTAGGAGGCAGAATCATAGTAAAGACGTTTGAGAGCTTGAGGAGAGCCGCCGCCGTCGAAGTTGAAGGCAATGCCGAACGATAGTAATGGAAAAGCCGAGAAGGAGAAGATTAATTTCTTATTAGCATTATTATTTACGGAGGTTGTGACGGATCGTGAAGGTGGTGAGAGAAAATTAGTGAAAGTGAAGAGGAAGCAGAAGGTTTGGCACCATTGATTTTCTCTTCACTGGAGAATTCCTGGATAAGAGTTGCAGAAGCAGTCTCGCATTTCCTTCTCAACTTCTTAGCCCTCCAAATTTTAGGTTTCGGAAGAAAGTTTCTTCTGAGTTTATGGGGTTGAGAGATGGGTTTGTGATTGGGAAGTGGCTTTGTAATTTTGACAAAAAAAATTTGGGAAGGTAAAGTAAGGAAGAGAGAGAGAGAGAGAGAGAGAGAGAGAGAGAGAGAGAGAGAGAGAGAGTGAAGAAGACGGATGAAAAAAAAAGGATGAAAGAGAGTGTGAATGACAAAGATGAAAAATTCCACTACAAGAAATTAAGTTTTTACCCACACATAAAATTGCTACACATAATATGTGTGGGTATTTAGCTACACATTTATTTTGTATGTGTGGGTAAATCTAATATGATTCATTGCTATATATTTGGCATTTATTAAGTGTAGGTAAATGTTTATAGTTACATATGAAATTGGTGAGAGAATTTTCTTGACAAACATTGAGAAATGGCGCCATTTTTTAATTTTTTCATTGCTGATGTGGTGTTTTTTTATTCACATTAAGTGTATGTAAAGGTCAATCGTTACATATGATTGGGTGGGAGAATTTCCCTCCAAATATTGAGGATTGCGGCATTTTTCAATTTTTCAAATGCTGATGTGGCCTCTTTTTTTATTTACATTAAGTGTAGATAAAGGTCAATAGCTACACATGAATTAGGTGGGAAAATTTCCCTCCATATATTAAAAATTGATGGCATTTTTATTTTTTTGGGAATGCTGATGCAGACCTTTTTGTTGTTTAATTACCCACACATAAGTATAAATGTCAACTATGTGTGGGTAAAGGTGGTTGCACTATTCACATCAAGCTTGATGATGTGGAAAAAAATGCCACGTCATCTATACACACACATAGCTACACATGAATTGGGTGAAAAAATTTCCCTCCATATATTAAAAATTGATGGCATTTTTATTTTTTTGGGAATGTTGATGCAGACCTTTTTGTTGTTTAATTACCCACACATAAGTATAAATGTCAACTATGTGTGGGTAAAGGTGGTTGCACTATTCACATCAAGCTTGATGATGTGGAAAAAAATGCCACATCATCTATACACACACATATAGTAAATATTATATATGAAATTACAATTTTATCTATTTTTATTAAAAAAATTACGACTAAAATAAGTTTGAATTTTAAATAATTAAAGGGTAATTTTGTAAATTTAAGGATAAGAAATAAGATGAAAGAAAAACAAAAGAAAATATATGCCCTAATTACTTCCTACAATTGGCAGCCCTCTCATCCCCAAAATAACAAATCTATCGCCTCCTTCTCTCATCCCCAAAAACAAGGCTCTTCCTCCCAACCCCAAAGCACCACCTCTGCCATTTTGCTCGCCATCGCGGACTCCTCCTCCATCATTCTGCTTGCTGCCGCCCACTCCTCCTCTGCTGTTATGCTTGCCGTAGTTACTTCCTTTGCCATCTCTTCCAAATTGAAGCAAATCTTTTCCGATTTTAATATTCTAAGCCAGGTAATTTTGTTCCATTTTTTGTGGTTCAAGGAGTGTGATCATTAAGTGGGAAAGCCCACCAATGTATATGACGTTAGTGCCCAAGAAAATTGCAAAATCAGCACCTTTTCTTGGTGAAGTTAATTTTCTCAGATTTGAGTAGTGTGCAGTAGTATTCATTAATTTATGGGTATCTTAGATTATAAGTATTTCATCACGTTAGAACCCATGTGGGAAAAACATATAACTATTTGCAGATTTTGCAAGAAATTAAGGAGCCCATATGACAATATTCTAAAAGAAAGCTCTTTTTCATTATTAGGTGTGGGTGGCCACATTTTTTGCTTAGCTACTGATGTGCTGCTTTGAACAAATATAACTGGAAGCCACGATTTTATGCTTTTAGATATTTTTATTAGCATAATAGAAAATTAAATCATTATCCAAAAATTCAAGGTATGTTTTTAATTTTTGATGAAAATTTGAGGGATAAAACAAAATAGAGAAAGAATTATAAGAAGAAAATTTAGTGGGGCTCCCATTTTTTCTACTTGAGTGCTATATTTGTTGGATGTAAGTGGTATTGACTTTCGGCTATTGAGAAATCTTCAAGAGGTAAGGGGTGATGCAGCAACCCATATTTACTTTCTGTAAGTTTCTAAATTGATGGCAAGTGTGGAAGCTTGTTTGCATTTTGATCATACTCTCATTAAAAAGCCATGAAACAAATTCAAACTTTTTCTCACAATGGTCATGCCCAACACAATCCATCCGTTTGAACTCTTTAATACAGCCTTATGACTTTTTGCACCTGCAACTAATTTGATTAAAGTAAAGTGAAAGGCCAATTTCAGGCCACTCTCAGGCCAAGTGAATCAAGAAACTGATCTTAATCCCGAGGCTGCCCCTGTTTTGCTTTGGTAATTGATAAAATATTGCGTACATGGTCATTGATGGGTGTTCAAACATTTGCCAACAGTATTGTTTGTTTGATTTGGATACAAGATTGGTTAATGTCAACCACATGTAGCATCTTAATTTGGCTAAGTTTCCAATTCTTTCATCAATAGATACACCAAAAGTAATATGTTATTGTTCCAATAGATCTTATATGAAGTTCAATGCCCTTAGGAAAGTTTAATTTATTTTTTTCAAAATGTTTTTTTTTTACTTCAATTTCAGCAAAATGACGCATAACTCTATTTGTACAAGATCTCTTAGTTTTGCTGTAAACATTTATGCAATAAATGACAAATGCGCTATGTAAATAGTTCTTATCAACTAATCTCTTTGTTCATTCCGTTGGTTTTCAAATGCTTCCATAAAACTTCGGCTATTACCAAAATTGTACTGATCTTTAGCTCCTTTTCAAAAGTTCATAATAGTTTTTTTATCGTTGGGAGTAGTGTTTTTGTTGAGATATTGAACATGGCAAAAAAGATTATAGTTAGACTAGTTTTCTTTTTTCATATATTTAATGTCTTGCTACTCAATCTTGTTTTGTTATTAGTTATTACCAAGACTTCAATAACTAACTTTTGTATTTAGTTTTTGTTTTTTGTTTGTTTGTACAAAAAATAATTATTAAGGGTCTATGGTATGTTCAAGTTTCTAATTATGGTTCTTCAGTAAGCATACTGATTTACCTGTATGAACGGATACTATCACTGCAGAACTAATTCAAGATAAACATATATTTAGAATATTTATGTGCTTGTAAATGTCTTAATTTTGTTTTGTTACACAATTATTATCTTCATGTCATGAACTAAATTATATTTGTAGTACCTACATATAAACTGTTTATGTATGTTCAAATCCTAATAATCACATGCTATAGTTTAAGAGTGGCAAAAATATGGTCTAATTTTGAATATTGTGTCTGTTTGTTGTTCAATTACTTTTTTATGATTTTTTGTTATTAAACTTACCATAATTAATATATCTTAATTGGTAGATACAACTTATTGAGCATAACCCCAAATTTGTTGGGATTCAACAGTTTGTATAGAGTTGCTCTCACCTATAAGGCTGTGATTCCAAGTTACAGTTACAGATAGCTATATTTTTTCTTTTTTTTTCACTCGGATTTTTTTTTTTTTTTTTGGTGTTTACATTTATTGTGGACTGTTCATAAGCTATGTACTGTTGCATTCGTGCTTCTTAGCAAACAAATGGTAAAAATTAATTTGTTAACTAAGGTAGGAACATTACAGCTATATGGGTATTAGCATCATGAAGGAATTTAGTACCCATTTTTGTGGGCGGCTCTTTATTTACTCCATTAAATTATGAGTATACATTTAGTAAAGCCAAGTAATTTTGTGCAAATTTGTGTAGTTCGTACATGTCGTATTTGTCGGATTTGAATAAGGAGTAATTCTAATATCATCATGATTTAGGATTAGTTTTCATATTTAGTTCATTTCGAGCTATATTTTTGGATTCACCTGGCTGTTCTAGTAGTTATTTGCAGCAAGTTGACAGGTTATCTAGACAACAACTAGAAGAGGAAGAGGATAAAATCCTTCCCTTTTATGTTTTTTCTTCATTTTTGAGATGGCAATAAAAAAAATGCCTCAACCGTGAGCTTGAGTATAGTATCATTGAGTATACTTAATCAGATTCAAGCAATTTAGTACCCATTTTTGTGGGTGATTTCTTATTTGCTCCATTAAATTATGAGTATACATTTAGTAAAGCCAAGTAATTTTGTGCAAATTTTGTGTGGTTCGTACATGTTGTATTTGTCGGATGTGAATAAGGAGTAATTCTAATATCATCATGATTTAGGATTAGTTTTCATATTTAGTTCATTTCGAGCTATATTTTTGGATTCACCTGGCTGTTCTAGTAGTTATTTGCAGCAAGTTGACAGGTTATCTAGACAACAACTAGAAGAGGAAGAGGATAAAATCCCTCCCTTTTATGTTTCTTTTCTTCATTTTTTGGGATGGCAATAAAAAAATGCCTCAACCGTGAGTTTGAGTATAGTATCATTGAGTATACTCAATCAGATTCAGGCAATTTTCAAATTCATACATTGAGTATAATATGTACCCTAGGTAATTGTAGAAACTCATTAGCAAGATAAGGAACAACAACAGCAATTTTTAGCATTGTTTAGAGTATATTGATTGTGGTTATTGACCAAATTTGGACCATATGCCACCTTCAAGAATTGCTTATATGATTATTGAGGCCCTAGATCCTAACTCCATGAAGATAGTTCAGTTTACTTTCGAGAGCCCATACAGATTGTGGTTGTTATTGGTTGTCCTGCATACTACTAGTGGGGCAATTCCAATTAGGGGAAATTGTTATCCTGGCATTAAACAATGTTAAAAAATATGTAACCATAAAAATGTGCTTGTCGCACGTGTCATACATGTTGTTCTATTTTCCACTTTCTATATATTAATTTTACAACGTGGGAACTTATTCATGTGGCCTATAAATTACGTATTCAAATTCTCAATTGTCTATCTCTATTTTTTTACTTGAAAAACTGTTTTTCTTCTTTCTCTTGATTAAAACTTGTAGCTGTGGATAGTTTTGGTTTTAGTACTCCTGCAAACTTAAATGTTCTAAACTATCTGATTGATATTTTAATGTTTCTATATTTTTATGTATATATTTTTGTTGAGGTTAATGTGTTTATAAGTAGGCTCCAACTTTAGAGTCATTAATGTATGGAGGGATGTCTTGCAACAAAACATCCATGCATTTTTAAGAAAGGGAATATTAATTTGTGTGATCCATTATTCTAGTAAGTGAACAACATTGCGTGGTCTCCTAATTTTCTCATTTGTAATTGTCTCAAAGTAAAGGGAGAGGCTGTTCTATTGCTGTTAGGCTTCCTTAATGCTATGATTGGAAATGTTAGAAGTCGGCAAGTTGGTGGGGGTTATCCAAGAGCAAGGAGAGAAAGGTCTCTTCTTGACTCTTTTTTTGAAGTGCAAAGATTTAGAAGTTTTTTTTTGTGCCATAGGTTTTTTTGTTGTTTAGAAATTTTAATATTTATCTTTTATTTTGGGATCAATAGTTGAGTTTGATCAGGTATGATGTTCCCCCTGATGTTATTTTAGAAAAAAAAAAGAAAAAGAAAGAGAAATTGATTTTTAACTTCAAACAGATTGTAGCTATAATAGTTATATCTATAACTGATGATATTTTGATCATATGCATTATATCCTATGTGCCATCAAATCACAGCTCAGAAGTATCTCAACCTGGCACAAAAGACATTGATCCAGCCTCTCGCCATTTTGATCGAGGTCATTTGCACATCTCGAGTGATGAGTTTGCTGACTCTATTTTCGGATATGATGATATTTGCTAACCTTTTTTTTTTTTTTTTGGTATTCTTGATAATAGTACTGCGACTCATGTTTGTTTGATGACGCTTCTGCTAACTTTTGTATTTGAATGTACAACTTTCCAAGTTACTTTTAAACTCATGTTTGGACATTTGTTTGGTTATTTGAAATTGATATTTGAATAGTATTATGGACATTTATTTATTTGTTTGTTTGGTTCCTGTGTTTTGTTAAATGATACACGTAATATGAAATTTAAATTCGATACAGGTAATTTTTGTCTACACATTATAATTTTCTCCACGTATACAAGCAGGGTTATATACATATACAGATGCTTTACCTACACATACAGATATTTTTACCTACAGATAGAGATTTATTATCCACAAATGCAACTACTTTTATCTACACATGTGGATGTTTTTACCCACTCATACAAATTTTTTACCATTGTATGTACGAAGATTTACCAACGCAAAAGACTACTTTTATCCGCACATAGGGTTATTTTTAACCACACATAGAGCTATTTTTACCTACACATATCAATAATTTTTATCTACACATAAAAAAAATGTCATGACACGTTAAATGCCACATGCACACGACACGTCATCATACATGTCATACACAATCTGCCAACAGGGAAGCCACGCCAATATCCACGTCAGCATCCACGTAAGCTTCCACGTCATCATAACACATTCGGCAAGCAAATTACCCACACATAGTGTAAATATTTACCAACACATATATATGTAGGTAAAAGTTTTATCTTTACCTGCACATAGGTATATGTGTGGGTAAAAACATTTCTCCGCAGGACGATAGCGACATATGCTAACATTTATTTTATGTGTAGGTAAAGACATTTTTTGACACATAATTATTTTTTACCCACACACATGATGTGTGGGTAAAATCTTAATTTCTTGTAGTGTTTTCAAATTTTGGGCAAAAAATTTCGGTGCTTGGTTTAGCGCCAAAATGAAAATTGTCTTGGTTTTTATGCTGAACTTTATTTGTTTTTTCTTATGAGTTATACTAAAATTTTAATATGAAAATTTAGTTATTTTGGATAATGATTTTTTAATTAATCATGAATTTTTACAAAAATATTGTTAAGAAGAAAAGATTATTAAAACTATGTTTATAATTAAAAAAATTATTAATGAAATTTTCTTTTGGTAATTTTATGGTTCTATCAATGAGTGAATTAACACATTGTAAACCCTATAATCACCTATTTATAGCCTAATATACGAGCTAATCTTAGCCCCCTGCACCCCCCCACAAGGTCAGTGGTAGATTATGGGCTCGAACCTATCGGCCCTCACCCTCCACTTCCACCACAGACCTCAAAATTTTTTTCCAATTTTTCTCTGTTTTTCTTTTTTTTAACTCAAAAGATTTAGGGTCAGGTCATAATCCAAATTGTAACACAAAATTCAAGGTCTCAACAAAAGATATGTTTATGATTAAAAATATATATTAATAAAATGTTTTTAGTACACATTTTATGGTTATATCAATTATGTACGAGTGCTAGTTTGATAATCACTTCAGTTGATCAAATAATCAAAATAATTTGCTAATACGTGCATTAAACACTAAATCCATTTGGTACAAAGTACTTGCTCACTAACGATAAACAATAGGACTAAAGATAACAATTTCTAACACGACTTGAATACAACCTGAAATTAAGTAGATCATTATTTAGATCAACCTATTAACAACACGATTGAATACAGTTTGGGTTGGGCCAACATGCAAGTTGGCATGTTAACTCGAAAAAGAGTACATATGCACATACATACATACGTATGCATCTATATATATACATATATATTATTTTTTTAACATCAATATAGTGTACATTTCACAAAAATTACTCTTAAACACTTGTATAATAATTATAGACAAATTTCTTTTCTATTATTTTTTTGACACAAACTACCATCTGATTTAGGCTAATTTAGTAATGCGAACACATAACATAAATACCAGCTATTTTAGCCTAATTTAGTAATGTGTATGCATAGTATAAACTATTTTTTTAGCCTAATTTAGTGGTGCGCATAACATAAACTACCAACTATAGGACACATCGGATTGGATTGTGGATAAAGAATGAAAGTCAAATTAAGTGCTCTGCATATTTGTTCCTTGTTATAAGCACAAAACTTAGAAGAACCAGTTGTAGGACACATTGGGGATAATAAATTTTTGTAACAACTTTTTAAGGACAAAATTGTCATAATAAAAATGTCTTTTGGCACCCACAAATTTTTCATCCTTTTCTTCCCAATTTCGGGAGGAAAGATTTTTGCCAATTAGTGGGGCTTTTATCCATCTATTTACTTTCTTTTCCATCATCACCGTAACTCCTAAATGACAGAAGCTATAAGACTTTCCTCCTGAATACTTTTTTTTTTCTGCCCTTTTTTCTCCATCCAGATGAAGTTGAAAATTTGTAAGTTAATAGTTCCTTTTTTTAAAAATAAAAAATGACCTTCTAATTCAACATTTAGAAAAACATAATTTTCTTACTATTTATAATACATTAAGTCATGCTTGATTTATGTTCAATACTTTATGATTTGTTTGATTAGAATTCAATAATTAGTGTCGTTATGAGTATGACAACTGTGATAATTGTAATACATTCATTTATGACGCTTTATCTTATGAAGTAGTTATATGCTTATTTTCTTTTGTTGTGGGGCTAAATTACAAAATATAGGGTGCCATAGTATAATTAATGAAATTAGTTTATCATATATGGGGTCCAATTGCAAAAGATAGTGTGCCATAGTAGACATAATGAAATTGATTTATCATATATGGGGCTAACTTGCAAAACATAAGGTGACATAGTAGAATTAACGAAAATTGTTTATCATATTCGAGGCTAAATTGCAAAAATTATAATCATATAGTTGAATTAATAAACATGTTCTTTAGACATTGACAACAACTTGTCATCATTGAAGTGGGTCAATTGTGACAACCAAATCATGTTGTCACTAATAATGAGTCTGCTTGAGTTCATCTAAAGTGCCTCAACAATGATAAGAAAAATGTTGTCACTAGAGATGAGTTAACTTGAACTCATCTGTGACGATATCATTGTCATCACTAAAGTAAATCAATTGTGACGACCAATCTACGTTGTCACTGAAAAGGAGTTTATATGAACTCATCAGTGACGACATGAAAAGTCGTCACTGAAACGTGTCAACAATGAGAAGTATATTGTTGTCACTAACGACGAGCCTACATGAATTCATCTGTGACGGCCGCAATGTCGTCACTAAAGTGACTCAATTGTGACGACCAATTCGTGTTGTCATTAATAACGAGTCTACTTGAACTCATCTGTGACGACATGAAAAATTGTCATTAAAGTGCCTCAACAATGACAAGTAAAATATTGTCACTAATGACGAGTCAACTTGAACTCATCTGTTACGACACTATTGCCGTCATTGAAGTCAATCAATTGTGACGACCAATTCACGTTGTCATTAATAAGAAGTCTGCATGAACTCATCTATGATGACATGAAAAGTCATCACTAAAATATGTCGATAGTAACAAGTGTAATATTGTCACTAGCGACGAGTCTGCTTAAACTCATTTGTGATGACACTAATATCGTCACTGAAGTGACTCAACTGTGACAACATGCACATGTTATCACCAATAACAAGTATACTTGAGATTATTTGTTACGACATTAAAAAGTCATCACTGAAGTGTGTCAACAGTGACAATTATAATGTTGTCACTGATGACGAGTCTCCTTGAACTTATCTGTGACGACACATATGTCGTCACTAAAGTGATTCAACTGTGACGATATACACATGTTGTCACTAATAACGAAGCTCATCTATGACGACATTAAACATCTATGATGACATTAAAGGTTGCCACTGAAAGTCTCGTTTAAATGACAACTTTTTTTTATGTTATCACAAAACTAATATCCCACCATGCTATTACCTATACCCCACACCATTTTGTGACGACTGATCCTAAGTCGTCACTAATGACTAGCGTAAATGAGGTCATATGCGATGACATTAAATTTCGTCACTGAAATATATCGACTGTGACAAAATTTTTTCTTGTCACTGAGAATGTTGTCACAAAAAGCCATTTTCCTTGTAGTGGCGGTTAGAGCTCTATGACTCCACTCCAGAGTTCACGGGTTCGAATCCCACCAACACTAATTCTCTTCCCCATTGTAATAGTGTAGAATTAAAAAAAAAATAGGGCATCAATTGATTGGTGTTCATTTTCACGAACAAAGTCAAAGCCAGCAATCATGAAATTTGTTGTTTAGCAGGTCTATTGTATATTTAAACTTTGCATTGGTATAAATGGTTGTGGATAAAATTGAAAAAACAATCTAAAATCTGTGGGTTTTTCCTTTGTATTGAAATAGGTAATACAATCATGTTTAGATTCTACATCAACATATAAATATAGTGGAGGCATAGTATGATAATAGTAGTTTCCTAATTCTTGATGATGAAAACTGCATAGAAGTTTGTATTTCTATCATTTTCAATATTGTTTGATGGGTATAGCATAAGATTTTATTTTGCCAGTTTGATATTTGCACATATTCAAATGAATTGAGGCATGCCAATAAGCATAATTGCGTCTGGATAATGCTGAATGAATTGGTCTTCAATTTTGTAGAAGTTGTGTTTTGAACTTTTTGGACTATTTTTCTGTGTTATCAAGTAGTATTGAAATATCTTCTGATCATTTTCATTTTTGCTTGTTGTCATTATCCATTCTCTGAATTGTTTTTGCGCCATGAGTGTATAGAAATACTTAAGATATGTTGAAACAATTTAATGGTCATGTAATTATAGTAGAGTAAACAAACAGTAAAGATCATGGTCATTATATTAAATGTGATTATGTGGCATAAAATATTTTAATTTGTTTGATTATTGAAATTTATATTTTTATTTGTTAAAGAAATTCAAAATTCTTCTTTTTTTTTTTTTGCCTAAGATGATGAATTAATGAAGTAAATTGTTTGAATTTTGTTTGTATGAAATTGACACAAAAATTTTTAGAAACAAATGATAAGATATTTTTAACTTTGCATATAAAAATTATAAAGAAATTTAAAATTTTGGGAAGTCTACCACAAATTAAAATATAAACTAAATTATGTAGAGGTAAGGATTGAATATGCTAACAGCTTCTATAATTCAACACTAATGTTGAAATTTATCCTCAATAATTGAAAGCTAAGAAATTATTGGTAAGATGTAGAATAATGATAGACGATATAGTCTGAAAACTATATATAAAGAATTATAAGTAATTAACAATAATTCAGCTACCTAAAGATCATTAATGTGAGCATACGGACAAAGGTAAAAATGGGATAACAATTCTTAGTTGGAACCCTTCATTAACATGTACAAATAATTATTTATGTCTTGTTGATAATCAGTTGCTAGGCTTTATGTATATCCAGTCCTAGAATTAACTATGATTTGATATTTTAATCCATATAAACCTACAATGATAATGATGAATACAATATTTTAAAACTGATTAGAAAAATTAAAAAGATAACAAAATCCAATCAATATCTCAACATCATTAGCTATTTTTCTATTAATAATTAACTTTTAGAAAAAAGATACCATTAGTTTCAATACTATGTTTGCTACTTATGATGCTTCAAATTAAATAGTCTTAACAGAAAATAAACATCCAGATACAGTTTTAGGGGAAGACTACTAATCCAAAATAACTAACATTTCCAACTATAAACATAACCTATCCATACCAAAATCTTCACAAATGAACCAATATATCATTCAGCTATATGCATCAATAACCATTGGTTTTTCAACTCATTTGGGAGCTCGAAAAATGTGACAAACTTCTTTTCGTTGTGCATCAATAAATCCACACGTTTCAATAACTGCCTTTCATCCAAGTCAACCTTACGCAATTCATCTAGCACAATTTCAATTGTAGCTTTGAAAATTCTAAATTGGGATATCTATCCAACAAATTAGCCATTTATCCCAACACTTTGTAGAGTGCTTGGGAACTCATAAGCTTTCTTTTTGTGCCTCGGGTATTTGTTGAAGATGAAGCTTTTGACTTTGAATGTTTTCGAGCTAATAAATTATTCATAACTTCATTCTTCTTCAAAGATTGTGGATTAGTTTCCAATGATTCCTCAAAGTTAGTAGACTCTCTTTCAACTTCTATCTCTACATTGACCTCACCAACAATTTGAACACCCTTCTAATTGGTCCAGTCTCGTGAAAAGCGCACACATATATCATCTCAATTTTTAACCAAAATTTTTCTCTGATAAGGACCAAGTTTAGGTTTGGCCACCAATTGTTGTTGCCATACGTCCTCATCATGGACTTCAATTTTGCCCTTGGAATAGTCCCATGTAATCGCAGAGCCAGAGTTACATGATTGGAGTAACAGATGTAATAGGTCATAATGTTTTTCCCATGTCTTGAAGCGTGACTGAATATGGGATTTTGTCACTGGAATCTTAAACTGCTCATGTAAAGCATTAATGATAGCAATATAAGCTATATGATTTCACGCACATCTACTATCTAATCTATTTCTTTGATTCATATGATTAATAAAACATGCCCCTACAATTCAGTCCATGTTAGTAGTCCAGGAGAAGTATTCCATCCCTTTCCCTTTTGAATGGGATGTAGCTTGTAATTTGGATGCCATTTATTATGTATATTAGCACAGAAAAATAGTTAACTTTTGACTATTTCATTTGTAAAATAATAAGAGCCAAGAATGAGGAATAGAAGATAATAATGTAGTATGTGTAGTGTGTCTGTGTGTTTGTGTTGTGTGTATATTTTGTAGCCGTTTGTATTATTTTGTGTAGTTGTATGTTACTATGGTGATCTTGTAGTCGTATTGTGTTGACGATATTGTAGCAATTTTGTGTGAAAATGTTAAAGGGTGAGAAGTGGTGTGAGTAAGTGGCACTACAGGTGAGTTTTAGTAAAGGTGAATGGTACAGTGATGTGGGTCTATGATGGATTGTGGTGTGGGTGCATATAGATATGAGGGTGATAGTGTGTGTCAAGTGTGAAGGTGTGGTTGAAGGTAAATGGAGCTGAAGTTGTTATGCAAGTGTGCAGGTGTGTGATGTAGAGTATATGTAGGTGGTGTAAGTAATTTTGTAATAGGTGCAGGTGCTGGAATGGTTTGTGTGATGAAAGGTGATGGTATATAGAAGATTAAGGATGCTGCATATGAGCTTGTGATTAATGGTGCAAGTGGTTGTGTGAACTGTTCTGGTGTTCAATGAGTGAGTATAACAACTGTGTATGGTGTTCAGGTGACTCATGTAGCAACAATATGGTGAGTGTTTGTGCTGTGATAGTAAAGATGATAGATGGTATATAAGTGATTTGGTAAGTGGGGTAAAGCTAGAGCATGTAAAATGTGGTAGTGTGGTTGTGTTTCTATTTCAATGGTGTAGGTTCAATGATGATGTATGATGGTTTGCTGCAGGTGAGGGATGTTATGTGAAAATTATTGTGATCAGGCAACAATTCTTGAGTTTTTGGTAAAGTGTGGTACCATGTAAGGGGTTGCGTGCATGCACACAAATACTCCAATATTCCTAATTGTGATTTTAGATAGTCATTCTAAAAGTAAATGGCTTACAGTTAAGGATAATTAGGAAGAAAGTGAATAGGATATTAAATACAATTGTGAATATGAGTAAACCATCTAGACCAATCCAACACAAGTAGCTCTAAGGGAACTATCACGTCTCGTGTCCCGAGACGTGGCACTCATCGTGCTCTAAACTACGTTAGAATACAAGGTTAAACAATGCATTACTAAAGGACAATACAAATCATAACTTAATAAATACATGTTTCATTTCTCAAAAGAAGATCATTCAATCCTTCCAAAATATACACTATCCATATACAATTTTCATTACTCCATAACAAAAGATTGGGCATATCATATGCATAACCTAGTTTATACCAAAAGTATGGCTACACATCAATGAAAAAAAGTATCCCCATTCATGTCTATGCTAACCTATTACTATGAGGCCTAAAAGTAATCCCAATCTTCTTTTACAAAATCATCTCCTACAAAATACAATAATGGGATGAGTGATAAATCACCCAATAAGTAGCAAAAGATCTCTTTGGGACTTAAGGTTGTTACACATACATATATAGCTTTTCAATTCAAAAACCAAAGTTTATCATCATTCATAAGATACGTGGTCAATTCATAAATAATTACAATTCCCAAGCATAGACATAAATCAATTCAATGAGAGCTTATGTAGTTAGTGGACAAATGACCGTGGATATTCAGTTGTTAACTACAATCCGATTAACACGGTTCAAAACTAACTACCACTCGGTTGGTCCGGTACAAACTAATTATCAACCAGTTAGTACGGTTCAAAGATTTTACTACAAACACCAAAGTTAAGGAACTAGTCCCGTCATAATCTATTTCACATACAAGAACTCAATTTCATAGTCATTTTCATAACAATTAAACCACATAATCATTTCATAATAAAACCAAAATATATCCAAACTTAAGCCCAATTATATGCAAACTAATATTTCAAAACAATTAAGTTGCCAAAATACTTTTCCAAAGGCAAAGAGATACAAGTACTACTTACCTTAATCCAAAGTCAATTCAAGTAATCCGAATAGGGATACACACCGTCAATGCCTATAACAAACAAACAACGCTCAATCATATTCTAATTCTTTTTAAGAAATCAAATTGAGGCTTACATCTAACTTAACACGAAAACGAAAAAATGGCAAAAACTGCCTTGATTCGCGGTGTTAGCCGCAGTGCGACTCATGCCACGGCTCGCCTACAAGACCCAACTGCGGTACCAGCCACGGCTCAGGTCAGACACCCAAGTACTCCCATTCACAGAGTCATCCACGACACGACTGGCATAGTGGATGGCACCAGCAAGATAGTCCCAATGAGTCGTGGCCTCATCCGTGACGCGGATGGCACCGCGAATGAGCCCAGGCAACGCGATCTGCAAGTCTGCAACACTCAAAACTAGATCTAACCCTTCCCAACTCAATCCAACACCAATCCAGCACCAAAACAACTTCAAAATAGTATAATATGCTAATAATAGAGCTCATAAACATAGGGAACTTCATAAATCACAAGACCCAACCATAAATCACATATTTCTCAAAGTTCTTCACTCACATTCATCATGAAGACACCATTAACTTAACCACACAACACACTCCAGGCACAAGATACAAACCCCAAGCACATAAATAGCCCAAAACTCACCAAGCCCTCATTCAAACTACCAAATCTTACATATTAGAGCAAAGGAAGAAAAGTGAGATTTGAGAGAAATTACCTCGACTGGAAGATTCAAAAGGGCTTCTATTTGATCCTCTTGGTGAATGGGAGTTGGGTTCTTTAAAACCTTTTTCAAACAAGAGTGGAAGAGAATTTAGTGAGAGGAAGGGAAAGAAGGCTTACAAGAAAAGAAGAGAAGAAATGAAGATAAAAGAGAAAGCCCTAATCTTTTGGTAAAGAAGCAAACTTGTACAAATTGCAATCTAGTATTTCAAGAGTTTACATATCACATTTCTCCCAAGAGGTCTAAATGACTAAAAGGTCCATGAGGGTCCTTGATACTACAAGAACAAACTGTGTTCCTTCAGCTACGCCTCACCTAATGGCAATTCCTAATTGTTACCAGCACTCTGCATAAATAAAGGAGGATTTGAGGTGTTTCTGTTTCATTGTATATTAAAAAAAGAAAATGTCTATTTTATTTATTCAATCACTACCACAATAATACATACAAAACTTCTATACTAGGTAACATTAATGCAAAGACTAGGGCAAAGAGTTAGAGCTCATCTAGTAGAGAAGTTGGAATTTGGAAGTGTAGGCAAAAAATCACAAAGTCTCCGACCAAAATATTTGTATTATAGGCTGCTTTTATTCAGGTTACAAGTTGTTTATTTGAGAAACTGAACCAACTAAAGATAAGGCTAAAAATGCATTGCTGACTTTAGAGAACCATATCAGTTACCCAGAAACCTATTAAACTACTAAAGTAGGATTGATATTACATAGGATTTAAACCATCTCCAAACATTGCAAAAGCAAAAAGGAAAATCAAAAGCCATCGAACATATAACTTGAGAGAAAGATATGAGAAGAAAAATGCAACAGAATCAGGAATCATGCTACTGGCATGCATATCAAAAGTATAACCACACCAATCATTACTAACAATTTTTTTTAGTTAAACAAGTTAATTCAATCAGATTAGACTCTAAACTTTGACGAAGTAAATCTATATAGCAGTCGGTGATATGGGTGCCAAATGCCTCTGATAAAATCAGTAAGTGTTGTGACCCGTTTGTGTGGTTGTAGGTGGAAAGGAAAGTGCAATAAGGTTAAATGTCAGGTGAAGTGTAGGGTATATGCAAGTGAGAAAATAGGAATTGGAATGGTGTTGCAATAGGTTGGGATAGTTTTTGGAACTAAAAATGCTATGAGTGAAGGTATAGAAGGATGTTAGTTGCTACAGTAGAAGGTGATAATATGCCATGAGGTGTGTTTTTTGTTCTAGGTGTGAAGCTAATGCTAAGTGCTAAGTATGTTTTTGGAGCTAAGTGTGAAACTTAACATTTGGTGATAGTTTTATAGCAAATATTGATAGGTGATGTGCATGTGTGTGTTTCTGGTGTTAAGCGTGAAGCTGTATAAAGTGTAGACTAGTAATTTTTAATATAGGTATATGGTGTGTGTGAGTAAAAAAGTAAGAACTAGAATGGTGTTGTAGTAGGTTGGGATGGTTCTTGGAACTAAAAATGCTATCATATTTTTGTGGTTTGTGGATGTGTGCTATAAGAGAGCAGTGCTTTGGTTGTGTGGTATGCAGTGCATTATGAGGTAGTGACTATTGTAAAGTTGTAGGGTGCTAAATTGAAGTGTTATGGTGTCGTGAGGTTTGTGTGGTGTGTGCAAGTCTCTTCTCCATGTAACTAACAAGTACACAATTTAATATTTCATGATTATTAAGTAAAGTAATTAGAAAATTGATTGAGAAAGGAGGAGCCACAATATTACGTATGCTGTTAAGCATTGAACTGTCAATGCAAATCTCTTGTTCATTATCTAAGTTGTGGACTGAGGAACATATCCATTCAAGTGAAAATTTCATAACTGTGGCCTACCTACTTAAACAACCCAAAACTCCATCCTAAGAAAAAAAAAAGAAAAACTAAACTATTAATAATAATAAAATGTAGGATAAAGTATATGTAACATTATTTAAGTTGATAAACCTAACCTCCTATAATATGAACATATATAAATGAAAATGCAATGTCCCAACTCAGCCAAATTCCAAGATTTAAATCAATCAATTTTATATGGATGACCTACATCATGACTTGAGTTATAAGGAACTAAAAGAGCAAAGTTCTTAGTGTGGCTTAAAAATAGTTGGCGTAAATTCACATTCTTTCTGCATTGCAAATGAACCTCAACCTTTTTAGCATTGTTTTTGTCCATTCACAATAAGCGAACTAGAACAAATTATTTTGAAATATTAATATAAAAGTAACAACAAAAAGATGCTTCACGGTTCGATTCTCCATATATCTACTAATTAGAGTTACAGAATGCATAATGTCAAGTCTTGTTGTAGTTAATTACATTAGACTACCAAAAATTTGCTTATAGATTGTTCTGTCAACCTTCATCCTCGCATGATCTTTATTAACTTCAATCCAAACTCTGCTAGTGTACTCACAAGATTACAACCTTTCATCTAAAACCTGTCCAAAACCTCTCGTATATACTTCATTTGGGAAATTGAGATTTTGGCTGTAGACTAAACTACTTCAACACCAAGGAAATAATGCATCATGGCAAGATCAAAATTTCAAATACAACTGTCATGGACTTTTCAAAAATTTTAAGCATGAAAACATCATTTCCACTTAATACAAGATGATGCGGATGAGTTTTCATTAGAATTCTCCCAGTTGCAAGTGGGTGACCTTGAGTTGCACCCATGGTTGACCCATGGGGCACCCATGGCTCAGGGATAGATAATTGGCACAGGTGGACCTCTGCTAGCTGCGTCCGCGGCTAGAGTAACAGAGCTCGCGGCTCATCTGTGGGAACTTTATGAGTTTTAATTTTTTTACAAGTAGTTTTCTTATTTAATTGTAACTCTTTAGGTAGTATATTTAGTAAAAGTTTAGGTTAATTTTAGATAGTTTTAGATCTATAAATATTTTATTTAGTAGCATTTTATGTATATTTTTTAGAATTTGATGTTATTATTGAGTTTTTAAAACTTGAGAGTTTTCTCTCATTTCTTGAATCTTGGATTCATGCTTTGAAATTTTGTTCGTGTAACGAATTCCTCATCACCATGCATTCCGTATCAGATGGCATCAGAGCGGGCTTCTCCTGGGACAGCCACTAGTAAGAATCGTGATGTTAATCCTATTGATAGAGTCAGGGATTTTGCAACAACTATAAAATAGGACTGGCAATGGTGCCAAGCTAGCCTAAACCCGGCCCATTTAGCGCCGAAAAAAGCTCATGAGTCTAACTTTTATTGAGTTGATCTGAGCTTGGGCTTAATTATTGGGCTCAAAATATTTTTGAACCAAACTCGGGTCTCAATAGGCTCGGCCCGTATAAAGTCTGGCTCAAAAAACATATTATAAATATATAAATATAAATATATATAACACAACCCAAATATAAAATTACGCACACACATATATATAAAATTTAATATTATGTATAATATATTAACTAAATCTCTAATATTTCTTCTCTCCTCAAACGACTTTATCTGCCCAAATCCCTAATTTTCGTCTCTCCTCAAACAACCCCATCAGATTAGAAGTCACCACCCAAATAAGCTAGTCTAAAAGTAGCAATCAGAGCATATTCTCACCTCTAAATAGCAAATAAAGGCTTTGGAGCCTCCTCACATTCTTAAAAAATCCCCTCACTTTGTCATTGTCCGGAAACAATCTCAAGAACCCATTTGGTTGGTAGTCTATTTTTCCTATACAAATTAGGTAATATTCTACCAAATTTTGGTGTTTTTGCATTTGTTATTCATTTGTTTGAGTGGAAATGAAAAGGGTCTTGCTAAACGAATATAATTTTGGTGACCATTGTTCAATTTAGGAAAAACTTGTTGAATTTTTTGGGGTCTAAAGCTTCAACTTTTAGATGTATCTGTGTGATTTATTAAGCATTTTATCATTGTTTAATTGCTTGATTTAGATGTTCACTTTGCATGTTGCATTCAAATCTTGAATTAAGCAAGGAAATGAGTTAGTGATCTACTTTATTACTATTTTGTGCCAGAATTTTTCTTAGATTTCTGTAAAACAAAAAGGTTCGAAACTTGGAGATGTATGTGTAGAAATTTGAGCTTTACTTAGTTGTGTACTTAGATTGCTGCTTAGTTTTTTTTTTTTAAGGTAGCATATTTTTATTTTGGTTTTGTGTTAGGTAGCAAGTTTTTATTCTGGTTCTTTAGAAGGAGTGTTGACAAATTTGTTTAATGCATATATTTGCTTATAATTATTATCTAATAATTGTTTGCATGTATAATGGTGGTGGTTGGATTAATTAAATGGTCAAAGAGTCTTAATTGACTAATAATATCATCAAACCTTAGTATTTGTTTGTACATAAAATATAAAACCATTTGATTGCCTTTTGAACAAAAAGTTGTATAAGATAAATTACAGCATGATTATTGTCTCTAACTAAAGAATAGTGCAAGATTTTCTTGTCAAGTTATTACTTCACGTGGACATAGAGTTTAACTTTTCTCTTAATGATGAATGTAGACTTTACATCTTACAATAGACTTGTACAACATGTGAAAGCTACTTGTTGAATTTTTTTTTGAAATTGCTGAAACACCAAGCTATATTATGCGAGCATGCAATTATTGATTTTTTCCATTTCTCACTCAAGGAATAAATTATCCCATCAATCTTTTGACTGCTGCATATTCGAACCACTTTCTTAGAAATAAAAAATGGGAAATTTCAAGGTATGAATTTTTTGTATTCGCATATTAAGAGTTTGTTCAAAACTATTAATTTCTTATCGATTTTATTTGTGTTAGCATATGCTTTCCTTCTTTAATAAATGTCCTTTTTTTGTGCATTGATGTCGGATGTAAACAACGAAGATATTGTTATTACAATCACAAATGTTGAAAGGATAATATTGCAATCCGAACAAGAACCTGGAGAAAAAGAGTCAAATAAAGGTGAAAAGAGGAAAAGAGAAATGAAGGTAAGGTCTAAGGATTGGGCCCATTTCACCAAGATTCTGCTAAAGGAGGAGGAATGTACTTGCAATTATTGCAAGAAAGTATTATGATGTCGTAATGCAGGTGGGACAACTCATTTGCATCGACACATATTTGGAGGCATATGTGTAGCCTACGAAAGAACCACAAGTCAACAGCCATCAAAAGGGCAAGTGCTTATCAGCTTCCTCAAAGGTATATCAGATCAATCTAGTAATTTTGTTTATAAATTTGATCAATAGCAAAGTCCAAGAGATCTAACGGAGCTTATAATTAATCAAGAGCTGCCATTTAATTTTGTTGAATATAAATCATTCCAAAAGTATACTCTAGGTCTTAATGCGAAAGTTAAATTTGTGTCTAGAAATACAATGAAAAGTGGTTGCGTGAAAATATATGAGGTTGAAAAAGTAAATTGAAGGATTTTTTTTTTTTTGCAATGCAAGCCACGAGTATGTTTGACAACAGATACTTGGACATCTAAGATGGATCTTCCTTTCATGATATTGACTGCTCATTTGATAGATAATAAGTGAAAATTATAGAAAAAATTATCAATTTGTCTTGATTCCAATGAAGGCTTCAGGGGATAATTTTATTGATAAAATTATAAATTGTTTGTTGGAGTGGAATGTTGACAAAATTTGTACCGTAACTATGGATAATGTACAACTAATGATGTTGTTGCTAGATGCCTTCAAGAGCATTATTCATTTAGATGTGCATTATTGCTAAATGGGAAAGATGTTCAAGTTCATTTTGGGGTTATGTTCTCAATTGGATTGTTCAAGAAGGATTGGATGAGATTAATAACAATATTCATAAGGTTAGGAATGCAGTAAAATATGTGAGAGTGTCTGCTAAGAGAAAGCTTGAGTTTCTTCATTTTGTGGACCAAGAATACATCTCCAGAAGCAAAATGTTATCTCTAGATGTGTGTCCAAGGTGGAACTCAACATATTTAATGCTTGAATCTACATTGCACTATAGGAGAGCTTATGATCGCATGAAAACTTGTGATTCAAACTTCAAAGATCATCCATTAGTTGAAGATTGGGAAAAAGCTCGAATTATTCATGGTTTCTAGAAACTTTTTACACTGTTACCAATTTTTTTTTCTGGCAGTAAATATTGTACAGTCAATGTATTTCTTCATGAAATTTATCATGTCTTGATATTATTAAGGGAGACTTCTATAGAGGACAGTCCACTTCTTGGGAGCATGGCAAGTAATATGTTGGAGAAATTTGAAAAATATTGGCTTGAAAAAGAGCCAAATATCTTGCTATCTATTGCTTTTGTTTTAGATCCCATGTTTAAATTGAGAAAATATAAGACCATTTATAGCAAGATGTATGATAACTATTTTGCATCATGCATGTTTGATTGTATTCAAGAAACACTTTGAGGTCTTTTCATTGAGTATTTAATAGTCTATGGTGCGAGGTAGGATTTAGCTTCTAAAAAGGAAAAAATTAGTGAGCCAGGCTGCAACACTTCTTCCAAAGTAAAGAAGAGTTACATGGATGATTTTTACAGCCTTGATAAGGAGGAAGACAGCACTTGTAGCAAGAATCAGTTGGATTATTTGGAGGAAAAGGTCTACCCAAGCAAGCCTGACAAAGAAGACTCATTTGACATTTTGGATTATTGGAAAGGTCATGCAGCTAAGTTTTTGATTTTGTCCATGATAGCAAGAGACATTTTAGCTATTCCTGTTTCCTTGGTTTCTTTTGAGAATGCTTTCAGCACTGGAGGACATGTTTTGAACAAGTTTTCTAGCTCATTATTGCCCTCCACTGTTGAAGCATTAATTTGTACTCAAGATTGGATTAAATATGAACCAAAGGAAATTGACTTTAAACAAGATTCAATCCAATTTCATTGGTTAGTAACAATGTTTAATAATTTCTGTTAATAATTTTTTTTTGTTTTTAGGCTAACAAGTATTGTTTGCTCTACCAACTTATTCTCAATCCAAGAGTCAAAAATCAACAAGTCTTTTCTCTTTTGAGGACCAATATAGGTAATTTGTAATTTGAACTCAAAACTTTCTTTTTTGGTTATTTACTCAACATAACTTTATTGTTGTTGAAAGTACTAATGTTAATCCTTTTCTGATGCAAGAAATGAGTAATTAGTTTCAGTTATATGCAACAATAAGTTTGTATCTTATGCCTACATCTCCTGTCAAAAGTGGATATCAAGATGTAATTTTTATCTTTTCAAAATGTTTCTTGTTAATGATTTATTTTGAATTTTATGACTGGTGCTAAGTAAAGCATGATCTCTTACTTTCTCACATCATACTTATGAAGATGAAATTCAAGATAACGTATAATTCGTTCTTTAGTTGAACTGATATATAATCTACCCCATTAATGCTATTTTTCACTTGATGTTTGTGGGGCAATCAGCAGCACATAAATTTAGATAAACAATTTCTGTAGGACTAGACCATCTTCAAGTCTCCTGTTTAATCAACCAGCAATTCTGTTCTACATGTCGAAAGTATCTTCTTTTATTTTTAACGCAAAACTAGGATGCTTTAAGTTAAGCTAGTTTTCAGTTGAACTTATAAAATTATTTTGTTGTCCAGGATGACACTGCATCAATCTTGTTTTTGTACAATCTGAGTTCAAGATTGCCTTTATAAGTTCTGATTTGATTGGTAGTGAGATGACCTTTTCCATGCTCTTTTGCCCACTTACTAGATGGTTGGGCTGGTTTGCTACCAAATAAAAAAGAAAAGGATGGTTAGGACGGTGATCCGTGAAATTTAGTATGCTTGGTTTTTGTGTTCTTTATGTGGTTGTGGATTGTTGCTATTAAAGTGTTGTTTTCATTGATATGTTATGCTTTTGGATGTTCCTTGATGATTTTTATTATTTTTCTTTCTCATGAGAACTTGGAGCTTCGATGTAGGAAATTGGGAGTGGTAATACAACCATGAGAAGCTGGAGTAGGAAGAGGAAGAGGTTGCACAAAAGCAAAATTGTTTCAAAAGCCCTTGTCTAGTATTTTTTGGTTCCAACATTTTCGTGTCTCTAGGACTTAGAAGGCAGATCCGTGCTTTCAATTAAAAGTATATTAGCTGATAAAGGAAATACACTACTTACATTGCATACCATGGTCAAAGCTGTAACTTCTTTAGACATTGGTTAGTCAAATTTATGCTATACATAATCTTGAATTTGTTGTGCTAGTATACTGTAAAATATTGATGAGAACAATTGCACCATAACTTCTGGGTAATCTTGAAATGTGGCTAGAAGACTTTTGATCTATAAATATACAATTTAAATCACTTGTATTAAGCTTTATGGTACTTAATGTATACCTCATCATTTCTGCGGGGTTGTTGAATTATAGGAATATCTCAGTAGGATTAGGTTCATGAGCTTAAGCTTCTAGCCCAAATATTTTGTGAGTCAAGTCTGAACTTTATATTTACAAATCCAAAGTTCATAACCCAAAACTCATAACCCGATTAATTAAGTGAGCTAAACCTGAGTTTGTTAAAATCTGGCTCATAAGGGTCGATTGACAGGCCTACTACCCAAGTTCGAGCAATACACAGCCATTTGGATCGATTAGAAGAAAGTTTTGATCACATAGATAAAAAATCTGATGATATTTTCGAGTTGTTTCGAGGCTTGTAGGGTAGGAGAGATCATGATTGGAAAAATTATTACAGTGTGAGATTGACCCATGAGCGATAATTTAGTCGTTGAGATCAAACACCAGATCGTGCTTGGAAAAATTATCGCAATGCAGGATCTATCCATGAGCGAGGATTTGACTATCAAGATCTGTCATCACTTCGTAGAAATCAGGCCTACAAAGAGCAATACTTTGGAAACCCAAACCCACGAGTTCATCAAGATCAATTATCAAATAGATTTAGTTTGAAGATTGACCCCCAAATGATTGATCAAAGAGAGAAAGTTGAAAAGGATGATCGAGAATACATATGCGGCCCATACGGAGAGAATGAAGATGTCGAAACACTACCTTCAAAGGAGTCACCATGGAGGATTGTGTTGATGAAATTTTTCCTTATTCGACCTATTACGACATGTTGGTTAAGGCAATGGAGGATTCTTGTGAGATTGACATTAAATAGACCAATCAACTTATCGTGGGTATTGAAGAGTCATGCATCTTAGAGGATTCAAGAGGCTCAAATTACCACAAGAAGGCATGGGAAACTTTCAATTACGTATCCCAAATTTGGTGTTCAAGATTGAGATCAAAATTTAGAGGTCGATTACTCATGGCTATAGGCAAACAAAAGGATCATTTAGGGCTACTAAAGAAAAAAAATACTTGGAAGATTATAACTCGTGGATGAGTTTTTTTTCAAGTGGGAGGGAATGACACAAATGAGTTTTTGTTGGAATTCTCCTAACCGCGAGTGGCTAGCCTTGACCCATGGGGCATCTACAGCTCATGGACAGATAGTTAAGGGGGGTGGAGCTCTGCCAGCCGCTCCCACCGTTGGAGTAACAGAGTCTGCGACTCGTCTGCGAGAACTTTACGAGTTTTAATTCTTTTATAAGTAGTTTCCTTTATTTGCAACTCTTTAGATAGTTTACTTAGTACGAGTTTAGGTTGGTTTTAGGCAGTTTTAGATCTGTAAATATGTTATTTAGCAACATTTTACGTAGATTTATAAAAATTATTGAGTTTTTAAATAAATCTTGAGAGTTTTCTCTCGTTTTTTGAATCTTGGATTCATGCCTAGGAATTTTGTTCATGTAACGAATTCCTTATCACCTCGCGTTTTGTATCATAAAATCATCTATATATAAGCAAACTATAAGTATCTTCCCTCCATTTTCTGTTTTAACAAAAAGTTTTTGCTCGTATGAACACTTAAGAAAATCATCTTTTAAAAAATAAGTTTCTATATGACTATACCAATCACACGGAGCTTGTTTTAGTCCACAAAATGGCTTTCTTAAATTTATATATTGTGTTCATCTCCTTTCTTAATATAACCTGGTGGTTGATCAATAAATACATGTTCTTTCAATTCTCCATATAAGAAAGCCGATTTTACTTCCAATCGAAAGATAGGTTATGAGTTTTGAGCTGCCATTGTATCATGTCATGCAACTGGAGCAAAGACTTACTTGTAGTCCGCACCAAACTCTTGATTATAGCCTTTAGATACTCAGCGTGCATTGTACTTGTAAACTTTACCGTTCTCCTGTAAATTTGTCTTGTATACCCACTTTACTCTAATTGCCTTGTGGCCTCTTTGAAGCTCAGTCATTTCCCAAGTGTTATTTCTTTTCAGCATCCATAGTCTTACGCCATTTTGACTCTTTGATAGCACTTTAAAAGTTGTGGGTCCCAAAATGAGAATAGAGCAAAGTGAGATTCAGATGAACCAATTCCTGTTATCTTAACATCTGTCATCCATGATGGTATTTTTTGCACACGTTTAGCCTCCAATCCTGCTTATCCAATATGTTCAATGGATTCTAATGTTGCTGGTGTGATTTCAAAGGTTGTAGAAGCTTCACTTCTAGAGTTGTTAAGTGTAGCAGATGCTGGAATATGCAGCTACTGGGGCTGGTCTACTACATAATTTTCTCCATCTAGGTCTACAAGGATTTGTTGTCTAGCTGCATTTTGAGACCATGGCCAAATTTGTTCTTCATCGAAAATAACATCTCGGCTAATAACAATTTTGTTGATGTCAGAATTGTAGAATTTAAGCCATTGATGGATTGCTAACATCAAGAAAAATGCATTTTCTCCCTTTGCATCCAATTTTCTTCTCTTCTCTTCCGGTATACCAGCATAAGCAACACATCCAAAAATATTGAAATGATCTACCATTGGTTTTTGCCCACTCCATGCTTCCTTCGGTGTCCTATTTTTTACGGCTGAAGTAGGACTTCTGTTTAAAATACGGACGGTCCAATACAGCTTCAGGCAAAAAATTCTTTGGAATGTCGCTTCTCACCAAGAGACTTCGTACCATATTGAAAATAGTACGATTTTTTCTTTTGTAAACACCATTTTGCTGAGATGTATATGCTGCTATGAGCTGCTTCTTAATTCTATGTGTGTCTCAAAAATTTTCAAATTCTTGTGAGTTGTATTCACTTCCACGATCAGTGCAAAGAACTTTTATTGGATTGCCAGCTTCCTTTTCAACAAATACTTTGTACCTTCTAAATACTTCAAGTGCTTCACATTTGTCCTACAAAAAATAAACCCAAGTTTGTTTTACTATAATTATCAATGAAGGCAATTATGTACCTTTTACCTCCATTAGAAATGCGTTTTATTGGACCGCAAAGACAGAATAAACCAGCTCCAAAACTTTCTTTGCTCTCCATGATTTTTTCTTTAGAAATTGATCACAATGTTGTTTGCTAACAACACATTCTTCACATATTTTAGAAGGAATTGCAAATTGGGGAAGACCAGTCACCGTATCTTTTTGTTTTAGTGTCTTTAATCTACCAAAACTTTGATGCCCAAAGCGAAAATATCATAACCTTCCCTCTTCTTTTAGCCTTGCGGGAAAACATAACTGAGCAATAGTAATATTGAGATGCAATGGGAATTGGATTCTTCGTCATATGGGATTTAGCAATCAAGCCCATTTTTTTATTTCGCAGACTCCTCTTTTGATAGTGATTCCATATCCCTTCTCTTGTAATTGACCAACACTAAGTAACTTTGCTTTCAAATCCACATATCAGAAATTGTATGCATTGAGTTTTCCATGGTCTCAATTAGCACCTTTCCTTTTCCCATAGCAGTAATTTTAAAATCGTCACCAAACTTCAAAGTATCACAAAATGATTCATCCGACTCGAGAATACAGACCGATCTCCACACATATGATTGCTGCACACTGTATCCAAATACCATAATTCTGGATTTGGTGGTTCTTTAGCAACACAAGCCATTAGCAAAGAGATTTCCTCATCGTTCTCTGCAAAGTTAGATTATGCACCATGTTCTTTAGACAAATTTGTACGACGTTCAGTTTGATATTGTCCATACCTATAACATCTAAAGCATTCTACTTGTGACTTGTCTTTTAACTTTGATATGCTGGGGGATGATTGATTGCCACCTCTCTCTCTTCCTCTCCCGTCAGAATCATGAAGTTGATCATCTTCTTAAGTTTTTGCGATCTTTGTTTCCACGACCTCATCCTCTTCCATGATCACTTTTGTAACACCAAGGCCCTTAGTAGGGAACTTATGTGTAAAATGCCCAATGTATAATGTATGATAGATGATTAGTTAAAAGTTGAGGGCTTTAGTTGCAATTTTAGGAAAAGTATATCCCCAATTGTTTTAGGGCTTTTTCTCATTCTTCTTCTTCCCAATTTATCTCAACTTCTCTCTACTCAAATTCCTTTTTTCTCTCATCACTCCTAGTCGTTTTCCTTTTCTTGAAGAAAGAGGTAGAAGAGGGGATTTGCAAGGAGGATCAAGTGAGGAAAAGCTTAGGAAAAGTTTCTTCATCTTCAACTCAAGGTATTACTCATCCCTCCTATTAAATTCTTAGTTAGAAGTAGTGAGTGTGTTTTGGGTCCATAGATAGCATGTTTGAGTGTGGTATATTGTATGGAAATTGTTGAATGGGATGATTATGTATGTTGGGAGATTAATTAGAAACCTTATTTGATGATTAGTAGGTAATTAGAGGCCATGTGTGTATGACATTTGTGTGAAGGTTTGGATGCATAAATGCTTGTTTATAACTTGTGGTGAGATTTGAAATCTGGAAAAATGAGTTGTTTGTGATGTGTAGAAAGTATGGAGTGTTTGGGGGTGTCTTTGCAGGTTTGTCGAGGATGAAGCTTGGGCCGCGTCTCGCTTTCTGCCTGCCGAGCTGAGGGCTCGGCTAGGGCCAACCTCGGCCATGTCTGGCCGACAACAACCCAGTTCGGCCCAGGGCCAGCCTCGGCCACGTCTGGCCGAGGACATCCCAGTTCAGGCCGAGGCTCAGGGCCAGCCTTGGCCATGTCTGGCCGAGGACATCCTAGTTCGGCCTGAGGCCAGCCTCGGCCACGTCTAGCTGAGGACAGCCTGCGGATCAACCCTCTAGGGGTGATCGTGGGGCTAATCGTAGGGATCCGCGAGTTTGACTGGGTGTGTTTGACCCGCGGATCACCAGCAATGTGTGTGTTGTGTTCCGTTTTCGTCTAGACTCTAGGAAATAAGTTTCGTATACGGTTTTCTCAATAGATATAGTGATTAATTTAATGTTTATTGTTTTGTTTTAGGCGAAGACATCGACCCTACCTTCTCGGATTACCTTAGATAGCTTGGATCGAGGTAAGTGGGGATTCGTACTCTTTGACATTTTGAAAATGAGTTTTGTGAAATGATTAAAGTTTGGAAAGATAATTTGCTATATAAGCTTAATTATAGTTAATTGCTTTTTGCTTATAAAGTTGATAATGTGGCCTATATGAATGAATGTTTAGAAATGAATTATTTGAGTTCTTGAATATGGTACTCCTTTGACGGGACTAGTTCCTTAAATTTATGTTTAATGCCTTTGGGACCGTACTAACTGGTTAAAGTTAGTTTTGGAGCCGTACCAACCGATTAAAGTTGGTTTTGGGACCGTGTTAACCGGTAATAGTTAACAACTGGAATATCCAGGGTCAAATGGAACCCTTTGATAGAGCTCATTTATTCATTTGGAAAAATATATGTTTTGGTTTAAGTATGCTTGGCCATATTATTATTTTGTATTTGTATTCGATAACGACTTGTGAATGAAATGTATATGTATGAATAACACTTTTAAGCCACAGGAGTACTTATACCACTTACTGAGTGATTTAGTTCGCTCACCCCTTAACTGTTTCATGCAGAAGACGAGGCTTTTGTAGAGGAGGATTGGATCGACTCATGGTTTTAGTATGGGAGATAGGATGTGATACTTAGCAAAGATTCCTGTAATTTATTTTGTATAGGAATCTTCCACTGGGTAGTATTTTGTGATCTTAGTGGAATGTATAGGATGATCCCTTTATTTTGCTTGAGGTTTATCTTTGTGATGTATCACATAACTTTGTAATTGAGTTGGTTCAATGAAATGGTTATTTTGATCAGTTTAAGTTTATTTGTTTGCCTGATGTCATAGCGTAGTCTTAGCATGGCGGGTGTTATAACCCGGGCACGGGGTGTGACATCTTTTTCTTGGTGTTTTGAAGAATATTTGTTGATGGAGGCTTTCAAGGCTTGCTCCCCTTTGTCTTGCCAGATTAGCTTATGCTCGTGAGGTAACAATAAACCATGTAGTTCATCTATTGAGAGTTGATCAAGAGCCTTTGATTCTTCAATTGAACATACCACAAAATTAAACTTTGGTGTCAGTGATCGGATAATATTTTCAACTACAATCATGTCCTCCATCTTATCACCATGTACACGTATTTTGTTGACAATCGCTATTGTCCCGGAGAAGAACTCTGAAATAGACTCTCCTGATTTCATTCGAAGCATTTCAAACTTTGAACGAAGTGCTTGAAGCTACTGCCTCTTTGCTCTAGCTAATCCTCGGATAGAATCCCAAATCTATTGGGAATTATCTCAAGGATCGACCGATCAATTGCCGGGGACAGGTAGTTCTTCGCCTTCAAATCCTTCAACTTCAGTGCATGCAATTCTGACTTTAGCACATATGATAGTATTACACTAATTGCAGGTTCATCTATACCAGATTCAACAACTTGGCAATGCTTTTTAGACATTGAAAAATTTTACATTAATATGCTCCAATGGTCATAGTAACCATCAAAGCGGGTGTGGCTGGCTGCACAAAGTTTTTAGAGGTTATCTTCTTTTATTGCTCTTGTACTCTCTTTTGCAGCTCTGATACCTTTGTTACACCAAAAAAAAAAAAAAAAAAAAAGGCAAAAGAAATAATTCTTTTACAAGATATAGGACAAGAGGAAAAGTAAAGAAAAAGGATCTGTTATTCATATTCAACCAATCATCTGAGCTTTAAATAAACCAATGGTTAATGGATAAGAACACGAAAATAGGAACTACTTAACGAACCCAATTTTCAGACTAACAAAAGAATTACATCATGCACTCAAAACCCATAGTAAAATCACTAAAACATGCTATGCTACATTAACAATAAAAAAAAGATCCAAACCTACAGATAGTAAGCTCTCCAACAAACTTATAGCACAAAGCCTTAGCCTGAGCAACAGCTCTCTGACCAAGAACCAAGTATTTGATCCGGGAACTTGCTCCACACTATTCTTCGGGAACTTGAAACTCTTCTGAACAATAGATGTCAATTCCCTAATTCTCCACCTCTTCTTTCCTACATAAATTCAGAACCCCTTACTAAATAAAGAGGATAGTCTTTTTTTATCATAGGAAACGTCAATCTCTAGAAACAATAAATAAATAAAAAATTGCTCTATCATTGGAGTTGACAAAACCTGAAGATTGTTTTCTTGAACAGAAGAAATGTACAAGGAAATTTCTTAAACAAAAAAGATAGTTTGAGATTAAGCTCGCATCATAATGATTTATTATTGCTAGATAACAATCATGTGAGTTTTTATGCAATGCATGGAAAAGAAGTACTAATTATTATATGAATTTCCATGGCAAACTATTTTATTTCATCAGCATTATCTTTTTTTCATTTAAGTTGTCCTAGCAATGGCAGGTAAATTAATAGTATTGATAAGGAGTAATGCGAACTATATATTTATCATATCCTTAGTGAGATTATGTGTCCCATTCTATATGCAGATCTTTGAGTTACATTTCCATATAGAAATCTAAATGACAATTTATGATTCCTGACAGATGATTGCTGTCCAAAGATAGGAAACATGCAATAACTTCAACTTGTCTAGGAAACTGGAAATTGCTAATACCAGGAGTCCTTAGATCTTTGTTAATATTGCATAACAAGATAAAGAAGACAAAAAGGAAGCATACAAATTACCGATCCACGGCTGCCAAGATAAAAACTCTAATCAAAAGCTTTTAGGTATTTGACAATCAAGGCAATATTTTTGGGATTTTATTAAGCTAACAATTCTAACCTTGTACCCATTTTCACTCCTAACCTAAAATTAAACCAAAAAAAAAAAAAACACTAAAATGTAGTAACCATATTTTCTGGGTTTAAAACAGAACAAGCATGAAGAGATTTTAATTTCTACACCAAAATTTAATCCAAAAGAAAAAGAAAAATCATAAACCCATTTTAGTAGCCGAAATTTCTAGGTTTAATTTAACAAGATAGGAAGATTTATATTTTACCATAAAACTAAACCGCAAAAGCAAAAATAAAAAGGTAGCTAATTGCAGTAGAAAAGAGAACCGAGATATTCAAGAGGAGGCGAAAGGGGAGGGAAAGGGAAGGGGGAGGGGGAGGGCTAGGAGGAGAGAGGTGGAGGAGAACTTGGAGCGGTGATGATGGGTGGCAAGTCGAAGAAGAGATAGCAAGAGGCAATGGAAGGTGCGAAAGGAGAGAGGGAAAGAAAAACAATGAAAATGAGGTTTTTCTCTTTTTTTTTTTTTTTTTGCTTTTATACTTGACCCGAAATTCGTTTTAACCATAAAAAATCCCTGCATAAACTCGAACTTCAAGGATAGGCTATGGAATTGGAATTGAAAATTTTGGATATACCCAATTTATTTAACCCATGGAATTGTTTTTCAAATCCTCTGTCTCAAAAATTCTCTATGTTCTCTCTGTTCTCAATTTATACAATTGCTACATATATAAATTTATATATGCATTTATCAAAATAATCTTTAAAGTTTGTGAATTTTTAAAAATATCATGAATTAATACTGCATAAACTGGGGACAAAGGGAATTAGGGGACGGGGCAGATTTTTGGGACAGAGGATTTAAAATGATGGAATTGGATCTCAAAGAACTGAAATTCAATTCTAATTTCATCTATAAAAGTAACATCGAAACAGTAGAATTGGAATTGGGTCCTCCAATTCAATTTTATGTCCCAATTCTATGGAACCAAATACATACTAATAAGGCAAATTTCTATTATTATTGCTTTTTTAAAGAAAAGTCTTCAATTTGGAGTCACTTTTTTTTTACCTTCCACGTATATAGTCGCCGCACACCATGTGTGCGGGGACTGCAAAAATTTTTCTTTTTTTATTTTCTGTGTCAGAGTTGTGTCAGTTTTTTTTTTTTTTTTGGGTCAAACGTCGCCGCACAAAGGGTGTGCGGCGACACAAATGCGGATTTTTTTTTTTTTTTAACTTTTGGGAGGAGCTAATTTGCAATTTGGCTAATTTCGTGAGAGTCACCGCACAGAGAGTGTGCGGTGACTCTCACAAACAATTAGCCCCCCAAATTTAAAAAAAAATATATATATATTTTATGTTTGGAGGCTAAATTGCAATTTAATTATTTTTGTGAGAGTCACCGCACAAAGGGTGTGCGGTGACTCTCAAAAAAACAACCAAATTGCAATTTAGCCCCCAAATATAAACAAAAAAATTTAACATTTTGAGGTAAAAAAAATTTGATGTACTAATTAATTGCATTGAATGATCATTACTAGCAACATTCTTTTCCTAATTAATTACTTGAATCTTTTTTTTTTTTTACCTTCAAAAGTTAAAAAAAAAATTTACATTTGGGTGCTATATCTAATTGCGAATTTTTTTATCTCCAAATGTAAAAAAAAAAAAATTAACTCTTGGAGGTTTAAAAAAAATTGTTCTCTTAATTATTGCATTGAATCACAATTTTTTTCTTAACCTCCAAAAGTGATTTTTTTTTTTTTTTACATTTGGAGGCTTAAATGGCAATTAGGAAATTTTTGCGAGAGTCACCGCATAGAGGCTATGCGGTGACTCTCACAAAAACTTACTAATTAGAAACTAATCAGTTAATTGACAAATTATTGATTCGTGCAAGAAAGTGTTTTTCTAACCTTCTCTGACGTGGCCAGGCTAGCTAGGCAATATTACCAACAATAAACTAATAAAAAGGCCAGCTAAGCAAAAACACATAGCAAACTTGGATTACTCTTCCCGATTTGAAGCAATGAATTTAATGAAGTCAACTTCTGTACTGCATAAATAGCCCGACATTCACGTGCATGCATACATCCTTGCATGTGAAGTATAGTGGGGGCATAATGGCAATTAAATTATTTTTGTGAGAGTCACCGCACAAAGGGTGTGCGGTGACTCTCACAAAAACTTTCTAATTGCCATTTAGGCCCCAAATGTAAAAAAAAAAAAAATTTCACTTTGAAGAAAAAAATTGATTCAAGTCATTAATTAGGATAATAATGTTGCAATTAAGTATCATTCAATGCAATAATTAGGAGAATAAATTTTTTTACCTCCAAGAGTTAAAATATATATATATATATATATTACATTTGGAGGTAAAAATTTCCTAATTAGATATAGCACCCAAATGTAAAATTTTTTTTAACCTCCAAGAGTTAATTTTTTTTTTAACATTTGGAGATAAAAAAATTCGCAATTAGATATAGCACCCAAATGTAAAATTTTTTTTTAACTTTTGAAGGTAAAAAAAAAAAGATTCAAGTAATTAATTAGGAAAAGAATGTTGCTAGTAATGATCATTCAATGCAATTAATTAGTAGAACAAATTTTTTTACCTCAAAATGTTAAATTTTTTTTTTATATTTGTGGGCTAAATTGCAATTTAGTTATTTTTTTTAGAGTCACCGCACACCATTTGTGCGGTGACTCTCACAAAAATAATTAAATTACAACTTAGCCCCCAAATATAAAAAATATATATTTTTTAATTTGGGGGGCTAATTGTTTGTGAGAGTCACCGCACACTCTCTGTGCGGTGACTCTCACGAAAATAACCAAATTACAAATCAAACCCTCCCAAAAGTTAAAAAAAAAATTCTGCATTTGTGTCGCCGCACACCCTTTGTGCGGCAATGTTTGAACAAAAAAAGAAAAAAGAAAAAAACTGACATAACTCTGACACAGAAAATAAAAAAAGAAAAATTTTCGCAGTCACCGCACACATGGTGTGCGGTGACTATATATGTGGAAGGTTAAAAAAAAAGGACCCCAAATTGGGAACTTTTTTTAAAAAAGCAATAATCAGAGAAATTTGCCTACTAATAATGATTGCTGTTTCTTGTTATCAGTAGGTTGTCAAATCTTCTTATTATCACAGTTATAAACACATTGAAATTTGTTAGTGAGCAAGTGTGATTTAGGATTTTTAATTATTGAATTATGTAAAAATTTAAAATCTCCCATGTGAAAGGGAGTGACGATGATGGCTGCCCTGCTTCTTCGACGGGCCAGAATAACGGTGGAATTGACTTGCTTTCTTCAAGCACTAGTTGTTTATAAGTTGTCAGTGTGAATGTGTCTTGAATTTAATTAAAATATTTTATTTCACAAAAAAAAAATAAAATATTTTAATTTGGGAGCCAAATCTCCGCTATGTTTTGAGTTCTGACAATCATTTTGATAGTGTTTGTAAACTTATTTTTTTCAAAACATTTATTGAATCTCAATTAAAAAATTGAAGCATTCAAGGCAAAATAGTATTTAGATATATGCTCTAGAGCTGTCTCTCTCCAAAAAAATAGATGTAATACTTAGTTCCACATGCAATGGTGGAACCAAGAGTGGATTCCTATTTTTCCAAACAAGATTATGAGAATCCATTTTTTTTAATTGAAAAGTTATATATCAAATAGACCTTTATCAAAACAATATATTTTTTTGCCATGAAAATTTTCCGCTTCTAAGGTTTGTAACCTAAATCCTTAATTTCTTTATCCTTGCATACTACTTAGCTCCAAAGATAATAGTAACAAACCAAATTCCCTTTATAACATTGTGCATAAGACTAATCCAAGAAACTCAACGCTATCAATGTGACATCTCTGTTAATGTAGATATTTATCAATTAATTGAATGATTTTTTTAAGAGATTAATTGAATGATTGATTGATGGATACAATATTCCTACTGTGTCAATCTTTCTATATCTAGATTCAATGTATAAGTCTAATTTCAATATATTTATATGCCTATAAATATAGGCTATTGCATCATTTTGTATTATTTCTAACATAGTGTCAACGAGCAATTTTTCAATCCTTGCGCACACTTTTTGTTCCTATTTTTTGGCTCCAAACCCCCCCCCCCCCCCCCCCTTCTTTCATTACACGATATCTATTCCATTTAAATATAGTTATATTTTTTGGATAGTATTTGTGTTTCGGTCTACTCTTGCTGCCTTGAAATACATAAGGTATCAATTGTTGTTGTCAGTTTCTTCTTCTTCACATGCTTCCATTCTATGGGTCTACGTTTTGATCCACTTCTCCCAACTCCAGATTACATTCGCCTTGCTGAAATGGTGCCATGAATATGTTTACCACAATGGGCAATTTATGCTTATAGTGTCCGATCTTGTGACAATTGTCATTTAGTATATCTCTAGTTGAGATTCTTTATTTTCTTTTGATTTTTTTTTTTTTTTACAATACGAAGTGATCCTCTTGATCTATTAATTCTAACTAGTTTAATCACATGACATATCTTTCTTCTTTATCAATTGATAAACAACCTGTAACTCATTCATCTCCAGTTCAAACTGCTATTGAGTTTTCTTTAAGTTATTATTATTTTGGAGCTATGTACAATACCAGCAAACAGAAATTAAGGTTTTGGGTTGCAAAATTTAGACGAGGAAAACTTTGACGGGACAGAAAATGCATAGAATATTTTACCAAGAATGCTTCGATTGTTGAAATTGAGATGCAAAACATGTTATCAAAAATAAGTTTATAGACATAGTCAAAATGATTGCAAAGCCTCGCTGAGCTTTGGTTCACAATTTTAAATGTTTTGTCAAATTCTAGAGAATTGAAGATTAGAACCACTAAGATGAGAGGAATTAGATACAAAGTTGAACTAGTAAATCACAAGTGTTATTGTAAATAATGCTCCAACTTTATAAATGAGGGTAGAGTTGGCAATGGAGGGTAGAGCTGGGCCATTACAATCACAATCTTATAGGGCAAATTTTCTACTTTGACGAATGTGGATACATTTTATATTTGGACATTCTTTTTACATACAAACAATAAGTTGCATATCTAAATACACATGCGTGCATGCATGATTTAATTCATCAATATAATAAATCTAAAAAGTTTAAAGACCAAATTATGACGTGCAATTTGAATGGACCACGTTGAACTTGATGGAGTGTATACCAGAGGCTTTGATAAGCTATTTGGATACGTTTGGAAGATAATCTGTAAATACCAAAACTCTAAAAGACTAAAATGAGAATTTTAGAAAAATGTTATGGACTACACCATAATTATATATATACTTGAGTTATGACCATACAATACACGTATCTATCAGACAAGTGAAAATTCTCTATGGGGATATTCTTAAGCGGTGCTCCCCAGTGGGGTTCTGAACCTCATTCCGTCAATTGAGCTGATACGAAGTCTCTTTTATATATGTATATTTTGTCAATTTTCATTCAAAGTTAAAACACTCGAAGCTCACCGAAGGAACATTAAACTGAAATTAGCTAACCTCTCATGCACTAACAAGCAAGGGTTAGCGAAGTCTCTTTTATATGGTACTGATAGTTTGTATGCCTATTAATTCATTAATTATATCAGAATTCCCCTTTTTTGACCCACGGCTGAGCTAGTAAACAGCGGGGCGAGCCATTATAGGCACAAGTTTTAGCGTTTAAGGTGTGCGGTTAATATTTTGAGAGATAAACGCACTCAAATGGCAAATGAAAGATTGGCCACTGTGTGTTTAAGCTAAATAATGGAGCTGACGCTACCAAAAAATGAGTGGGTGCCCAACAAATAATCATCGTACTCCTCCTGCCTTCTAAACACTTGGTCAGTAAAAATTAACATTTGATCGACCAAAATTTTACGTTTTCAATCCTCACGGCCACCTGATTATCATTGATCAGCTTAACTATGACATTAATCCTTGCTTGTCTACAGAAACATCCTGGAAATGTCTGAACCCATGATTCGAATGACCTGTGACTTAAATACAGTATATGCTGCAGAAATTCAAGAATTTCACGCTATCATGTTATAGAGATTAATCCCGCATAATTCGGAGCACTATTAGAGTTGCAACTTCAGCTAACATCTGGACGTCTGTAAATGCATTAGTTTGTGGAATAGGAACCCTGTAGTCTTCAACTTTTCTACATGTAATGAATACTGATTCCTGTCTGATTTTGTGCGTGTGTAATTAGCTCAACATCGCAAATTTCGAGGTTCAGTTCATTCTATAGCATTTGTGAATCCTCAAATTGTTCATTTATTGACGGTTCCGGAGCATAAGTGTTTGTCAAATTGGGAAAGGAATTAGTGACACGAGCATTTACAAAATTTTGTTCCATTTAGTTCCATTAAAAATCCAAAATTTGATCATCATATAACTATAACTGAATGCCAATCCTACAAAGTTTCCTACATAATATCCAGGATAAATACATATATAAAAACATTTCTGACTCAGAGTCAGGTTCAACAACTCTTACAGTACCAAATTTGTAATCGCTATACACACATTACTTAGGTTCCTGGGACTGGATGTCCCACATGAAGTAAACAATTTGAACTGTAAGAATCAAAAGAATAACACACCAAAGGAACAGGAAAATATGAGGCATATTTAGATTTTGTTGAAGCACTGTACTTGATTACAGACTAAAATGCATCTCCTCGACTTACCATGTAAAAACTAACTGAAATTAAGCTGCCTCAGAAGATAGAATCTCAAGTTCAGCCCACCAGAGTGGAGAAAGTCTTGGGGTTGCTGAATCAGGTGATATGTCAAGAACATCTCTCAATTTTGTCGCTACTTCCTTCATGGTTGGTCTCTTTCTTGTATCTTCTTGAATACACTCTAGCAATAACCTCACAGATGACATCAAGCTCCTTATTCTTGAAAGACTTCAATGTTGGATCAATTAGGTAGCTGACAGTTCGCTTATCATTCAGATACTCCGCAGCCTGACAATGTGATAAATTTTGTGTTCAAGTAAAATTTGTGGAATGAATTTGAAATGTCAATTTGTACGTGATAAGAAAGTAAGAAATCCAGTAGAGGATTTACCCAATTTAAGAGAGATTTGTGTTCTTCTGAGTAAGGAAGCTTCCCAGAAATAACTTCTAGCAACAGCAATCCAAAACTGTAGACATCAATTTCATCATCCTCAAGTGCTGGATGTTCAAAATGCTCCCCTTCATTTTCCACAGATGTTTTAACAAATTCAGCCCAAAAGGCAGAGTCTGCAATCTGAGAAAGTAGTAGGTTCAGTTTGTTGAGTTACATTAAATGTTACAAGTTATACAAACATAAGCTGGCCAAATGGAAAAAAAAAAAAAAAAAAAAAAAACTCTAGAATCAATATGAAGATGAGTAGCCCTACCTTAGCAGCATAATCATCTGTCAAAAATATAGCTTTTGAATTCAAATGGCAAAATGCGATTGGAGGATTGAGACCATGCATGTGCTGAAGACAATAAGCTGTTCCCATGATAATCCTCATCCTTGCACTCCAGTCCAGATGTTCAAGTTCTTTCACTGAAAAACAAATGAAAAGGTATTGCAACTCGTAAACATAAGCATAATTTTTAACTATCAAACATCTTATCACCCTTATAATTACCGTGCAAATGTTCATATAAAGTTCCATTTGGTGCATACTCAAACACCATCATCCTCACAAAAGGTTCATCCTCCTCGCAATACCCAATGAGATTTAGAAAATTCTTGTGGTTTACTCGGGAAAGTGAATCGATCTAATAAAGTGCACCAAAAGGTTATAAGTTATCATCTTCAACAAGAAGTTAAAATAACTTAGCATAATAATCATATTTTGAGGGATAATAATCATATTCATACTTTGTCATTTACAATCCTGCCAGAAGTACTCAAAGAAACTTACCTTTTTCCTGAAAGTAATTTCTGCACGCTTTGACCAGTCTTTCAGTGAAGTAACAGTGGTTGAGGCAACAGCAATTTCTACACCACTTGATAGAGTTCCCTTATATACAGTGACCACATCATGTGTTAGAATAATATTGCTGAAATCCTCGCATGCTGTTTCCAATTCTGCACTGTTCAGCTTAGGGACCCCTGCAATTTTAGATACAATCTCTCAGTTCATATCGTTGGCAATTTTAGACACAGCTTATGGACAACTTTTGAAGAAAATGTTCATTTCGTGTCTCAATATGCATGAGGCGATCACTCTATTAAGAGATAACAATTTAAGGATGCACATAACATTCTTCATAAGCCACCAATACTTACGCCAATATTGCACACTATAAATTGAGGCAAAAATATGCAGAGAATAATATTCATCATCCATCTTTTAGAACATGCAAAAGGCTTTAAATTTGGACATGCCCAAGCCAATTGGAAGATTATGCATTTGCAATGTCCAGAGGGTACATTAAGACAAAATCTTAATCTGGGAAAGTCAAGCAAGTGATGACAGCAAGTATCAGAAGGAAAAAATAATAACTTAGATAGATAATTTACAAGACTAAGGGTTTTTATTTTAGATACGAGAAGAGACCACATATCCTTTATTGCACTTTCAACAACTCCTGCAGCCAAGTTGATTGCCTATTCTCCTCTTTGACCCTGCTCTTCAACAGTCTCAGAATAAATGATTTTCAAACTCATTCTCATAAGCATCTGTAAGTTGTCATTTGTAGTTTAAACTATCAAACAGATGCTTTCACTTGAGCGGCTTCAACTATCTTCACGTTTGTTTATTTTGCTTGTTACTATCTCAAAATTGACATGCAATATTCTTTGGGGTAAGGTTACTTTAGTAAGTAGCTCATTCCTTGTTTCACATATTTGAAGTAGATCTCTTGGAATAAGGGATCAATGAAGAGTATAATGCTATAGATTTAAGAAAATACATATATACAATAAAAAAAAATTGACACAGGATTTTTTCATTTGAATAACTACCATATCAACATCAATAGATTAATTATTCATGCTACTGTTCCTCCCTGTGCATGCTACTCGTCAGCTTCCGTAACAGATGATTTCCTAGCACAAATTTCAGTCAATATTTTTCCAAAGTCGAACTCAATGTGGGAAAAAAAATAAGCACTTCAAGGGACTCTTGAATACACAGTTCGCAAATGAGCAGAGGATAGACAAAGGTACCAATAATCTTCTACACAAGTCACTAACCGAGTTTTCACTAGCCAATTTTTCCAGTTAAGGAGTTGATAGATCAGCACAGCCTTGAAGGACAGGAAATATAGGTGAGGGGATGATTAAAAAGCATACTGTATTTTACATGCTACCAATTCAAGATGGGGGCAAAAAAGCTTACCTGTGACAAATGCTTTCTGCAACTGTCCACTCAATCCAGTCCTCCATGGGGTAATGTTTGTTACGGCTCTACCTTTGACGACAATAAGCATGGCTGCTGCGGTAAAAAGCAAGAAACCTCCACCTGAAATCCCAACTATATACTTCCATGTATTTTCAGAGTTCTCGGCTGCAGGAGACTGTCTATCAGCAGGTTGGTTGGCAGAAGCAGAAGCCACTGCTGGATAGGATGCATTAGATGGAGGCTGTGAAGGAATAGAAGTTGATGCTTTGCTTGGCACAGCAGGGAATGACCCACTACTGGTACTGCTTGGATAAGAACTAAAAACTTCAATTGGATTCCCATTATTGAAAAGGTAAGCAGCAATATTGTTAGGCTGCTCAACCAGTTTACGGCGTCTAACGTCAGCCACATTCTGCAGATTCTGTATGACATCTAGCTCGGATGGTCCTGTTAAATGCCAAAATCAATGTTATACTCAAAAATCATGAAACTTTAAATATAAGGTCAGGCAAAGGTAGTATATCACATTACTCACTAGGTAGATTGCCATTGGAATCACTGACATAATTTCTAAAGGAGCCCTTTCCAAGTCTGTACCTTAACAAAAGATGGTTCATTTTCCTCAAACAACATGTGATGAATAAAATTCCGATGAATTAAATCATAACTTGTGTACCCTTTCAGATTGAATACATCTTTTATTCACTTACATGGGGAACAGATCAAAGTAGTGATTTATTGTTTCCTTGATTGGTGTCAGCAAGGAATCTGCTTTTCTCAGGGTTTTCAAATTGCTCGACCACTCACTGCCAAAACATTTGTAGTAAAACAGTTTAGGAGAAATGAATAAATCAATATGATGGAGTTTCCAGGACACTTGTACAAACATTGACAATCAGGTCATAGCAATGAATAGAATATGAGAGCATGCTTCGGTGAGTATATGAACCATGAATTGCAAACTACACCAATAAATAAGCACTTAGATCACTTCTCAGAAGAAAAAAATAAATTAAACAAAAACAAACGAAGGAGCACTTAGAATCACAGGATAAATTGGATCCATAAGATACGAGTTAATTGGACATCGTGATTCAACTTCATGAACTTTAGACTCCGTTATATGTAGTTAAAGTGAAATACCAGTCCAAAGATAGGAGTATTTTCTTAAATTTGAATTGACATTCTGCATAAAATAGACAAATTGGAGCTAATTTTTCAGTTTCAAAATATGTTTTGGTTGATGACGTCTACGGGCACAGGTATAAAGAAAGTATCATTATTACAGTTGACTCAAAAAAAAATGAAGATTAGCTTATCAAATTCAGATATAACGAAAAAACTAGACTTGTAAAAGAAATATGGAGATGGAACTTGCAAAAATTTCCGAGCCTGAAACAAATTGGCCATGAATAGATAAGTTTTCTAGTTTAGAGAATTTTCAAACGCAAATATTGTGCAGATTTGGGAAACCGTCTGGCACACAACTCACACAGGAGAGCGAGAAAGATCTTATTTCGATATTGTAGGTGATGGATTTGGTTTACAGTATGCATGCTAGCTATATCCAGTAGCCAATGAAGGAGCCGCAGTTCCTGCATTCCTGTGCTATCATTGTAAAACATTTGGGTCTGACTAATGTAAGCTAATTTGCACTTACCATTTTTTCCTTTCCACCTTTTATTTTGCTTGTTGTTCAGTAAGTTCTCCCTGAACAATAAATCAAGAAGATGCATTGCTAATCCATACCTATGGGTTTCATGTTGCTAGAGCTCGTAAGATCAAAGTCTTCTATTCTGTTGGACTAAGCTCGCTCTTTCACAAGGGTTATAAATGATGATCCAACGACTGAAAGAGGTCAATTTTACACTTCATTTGTATACAACTACTTCACTTTAGCATATTATTACCAGTACTGACTCCTCAAGTCTAAATAAAATACTAGGGATCAGATACTCGGAGTAAAACAGTTGTTAAAATGTCCAAGAAACAGATTCAACCTTGTTGTCTTATATGAAACTAACATATCCAAGCAGGAAGGACCATAATAGTTTCATAGATCAGTCGGAAATCATTTTTATCTTACCAATGACCAACTTTTCTATTGATACAACCAGCCTCTGCCGCAGCAGGGGTAAGGTTCACATCAAACTGCATTTCCATGAGCTGATCAAGCTTTTCAATCTCCAAAGGAATACTTCCTTCCAATTTATTGTTATTAAGCAACCTGAAATATTGAAACAGAAAGTTTAGCCCAGTTATAAGCTACTTAAATTCCAAATTAGAAGACTTTGTCATAAGGTTTATATACTCACAGTCGTTTTAGTGAATGTAGACATCCTATTTCTGCTGGAATAATCCCACTCAAATTATTGTTCCTCAAGTCCAACACTTCCAGGGCTGCAAGCTTTCCGAATTGCGTAGGGATGACTCCAGAAAAATGGTTCTCAGAGAGTACGCTGATAACAAGGTCAGCCCGAAACATTTTAGCAGTTAAGAGAATGAAGAGGACTTTCAAATGAGACCGTAAAATTTTAATTTGAAATTTAAAATGTTGTCATGATTAGGAACTTTTATAGTACATGTCATCTGGAAATTAATTAAAAAATCAACAAAATGTATTAACTGTTGTAGCTTACAGCCCAAAATGTGTACTGTGCAATTTCATTTGAAATACCTTTCACGTGAGATGATGCTATCAAGTTATGCTTTTTACGAACTACAGAATATATTTTTCTTTTAGACTTTAGAATGATATAGGCTATGTAAGTATTAAGGACTGCTTCAGAACAGATAACAGTCCAAGTAGGTTTCCACATAAAAGCAAACTGTTGGTTATGCAAAGGGTAATACAGTATCAATAATCATGTCATTGGGTCCTCTAGAGTTGAATTGAAATTTCGATCTTGTGCTTCCAAAAAATATCATCCAAATCATAAATCAATGCAAGATATCACTTAAAAGACACTTTAAGATAATTAGAAGTTTATATGACAGAGACAGAGTTTGTAAATTGCAAAACGAGACTATTATTGATGCCCCTATACATGTTATGGACTGCAGCAAAATGGTTCTTGAAGAGTGCACCTGATGACAAAGTCCAAAACACATTTTGTATGTAGAGTACTTGTTAGAACAGAAGAACACACACCATAAGTTTAACAGGCTATTGTACTATAAAGTAGAAGTAACATATTGAAATGTAGACAGAAAGGAAGCAAAGATCTGAATACAGAAGCTAAAATATGATAGAATTACATAATAGCATAAGTAGTTTTTCACATGACAGCAAACTGCTGGTTATGCTAAAAGTAACAGAACATCAATAACTCATGCCATTGGGTCCTTTAGTGTTGAATTGAAATTTCACTGCATTTGCTTCCAATAAGCATCATCCAAGTCATGAATTAATGAGAGATTATATAAAAGACACGCAAAAACTAATTAGAATTTTATATGATAGAGACTGCGCTGTAAATTGCAAAATAAGAATATCACAAGCTTATTCTGGTCCCCTGGGTACATGTTTTGAACAGCGGAAAATTGGTTCTCAGGGAATACACTGATGACAAAGTCCTTTACATATTTTGCCATTTAGAGTTCTTGTTAGTTCATCATTTAAGTCAATTGAGTCCCTACCACAGTTTCTTCACTAGTTTCTGATAAATTTTGATTCCAGTTTCTCAGAGATGATGAAACTTTTAGAAGCAACAGATTAAAATAGTGTCAAAGAAAGGAATGATCTGACTTAAGAAGGTGAAAGCTCACAGAAATTAATAGGAACATGCTTGTTACTTGTATAAACACAGATGAAGAAGATTTTGACAGAAACACAAGCACAAAAACTGATCAAAAGAATTATTTCTAGTAGGTGAAATAATAATGGAGCAAAGATGAAAATGCTTTCGCATGGATAAAGTACAGACAATAGCACCTATCGATGCAAGATTATACTGCTACAACTTGATAGGGTTGTCAAAAGAAGCTAGTAATTCAGCTTTAGAACACCAAAAGGTACCATGTGTTTCATTATGCCAGCCTTTTGATATCTTGATACGTTGAAATGAGGTAGCCTTGGCTCTAGAAATTTTAGGTATAGCAAGAAGATAAGAATACAAATTGTGAAATCATGGAACTTGTGCTTGATTCAACAGACCACATCAACTCTTGGTACAGACATGACGAGAATTGAGTGTACAACAGACCATTGATCTTGTTAAAATGCATAAAAAAACCAGGATGAACTTAATATGCTAATTACAGATTAGCTGATAAGGAAACATCAACAGTTTTCTTATTGTATACTGATGTATCATATTCGGTTTTCAAGTTGACATATTCAATAATTATCTTCCCTACTCTCCTGCCAATCTAACTCTGTGTTTGATTCCCTTCGTATGCATTATTTGAGCTGCTAATCATGCAATAACTCTAAGCCATAGCACAACAGGGAGATTAGCATGAGTGAATTTGTTAAATATTGCAGCAATAAGTTGCCTAGACCTTAATCTGACAAGTTTTGAATGGCTGTAAGCAAGTAGTAATTAAATGAAGGTGTCTGCAATAAAAATCCAGCATGAAGCCACAATGCCCAAAGTGGAGGGGATGCAAGAGGCTGAAATAATAGTTTATAAAGCTGATTGATTTGGAGATAATTTCACAAGAAGTCTTGTACCTTGAAGCTATAAAGACACAAGGGGATGTAGCCAAGTCGTTGTCCAAAGATACAATGTTAACTATAATGCCTCAGATCTTCTACCATAACAATTAAATTCAAAGGAAAGCATTTGCAGAAAATATTCTGACTTGATTCCACTTAAAAGAAAATCATAAACGTGGCATCTATTACAAACGTTTACAAATTTATCTAATGATTAATTGCAGAAACGTTATCTAAGAGTAACCATAAGTAATTACTATGACTAGAAGAGAAATCAAGCTTAGTATAAGGTTGAAAAAAAAAAAAAGAATTCTTTTAAGCTTCTCATATAAGCTAGTCACACAAATCAACAGAAATAAACTGAATACTTACAGAGATTTTATATGAATGAGGTTTCCAACTTCTGGTGCCAGTTCCCCTTCTAAAGAACGTCCATTGAGATCCCTATACAAGATAGACACCAATATATCAAACAAAAACAGGACAGATTTCAAATGTGCTGAATGAAAGGGCTACTCATATATGGCAAAAATGGTACAGTCTGAGTACTTTCTTTCACTTTTGGAACCGATTTTTGAACAATCAAGATTAGAATTAAAGGCACATAGCTTGGTAAATCATAAAAGAGGCTTACAGCATTTGCACTTTGCCATCTACACAATGAACACCTGACCAAATACATGGATCCTTGTCATCAGGATTCCAATTTGCAAAAGTCCCAAATGGATCAGAACTCACTCTTTCTCGAAATTCCAACAGTGCAAGTCCTGAAATTGTACATTTTCCATTAGTTTCAGTGTTAGTAAACATTAAAATGAGCAGAACTCAAAAACTAGATAATTACCTTCAGTATTAAGGGTGAAACATCCCTGAATTTCCAGAAGAAGAATCAAAAGCATGAAACATGATAACTTAGTTTCATAAGTGGTAGTCCAACTACCCCCCATTGCTCCTCGAACCATATGTCGTGGTAGTGGTGGTGACGGTGGAGGCAGCTATTCTTTCTGCCAACTGCCAGATATGCTTGATACTACACAATATCGCCAGCTTTCTTGTACTAAATGCCTCTCCGAGTAATAAAATTACTCGGATTAAACCGAACTAATTAATCACACAAACAATAACACTAACTAAAACAACAAAAGAAGAAAAAATGCCTCACAAAAGATAAAATTCAAAACTAACTAAATTACAATTAATAATACAAAATATAATACCCTTCTTGAACTTCTTGACAAAATCATGGTCCCTCATTTTGATGTTTCCTAGATTTAAACTATAATACCTCCGTTTTAGCTAACTTATTTGCTTAAATCCCTTGAATGAATTTCCTCCAAGATTAAACGCTAACCTGAAATAAACAAGAAACACGGAAAAAAAAGGAAAAAAAAACATAATTAGCATTCAAGTAATGTATCTAAGAAGCAAGGTTGTATGACAAGCCAAAACAACGTTAATAACCGAATAGAAATAAATGGATAAAAGATCATAACAGAATAACCATACCATCAAGGAACGTATCTAAAGAAAAGCAAAAGTAGTGCATGGAAATGTAAATGCATGCAAAGTAGTAAAACTTACCAAAAAAGGATGGACAAAAAGGGCAGTCAAAGCTGATGATTAGGACAAATTTCTTTGGCTGCTAGCTATTATTGATGAATAAATGTCAGAAATGTACAAAATTCTTTGATCTTTTTCTCAAGAATTTTGCTGTGAAATCAAAAGGGTTGATGGAAATGATGATGATGGATGTAAAAAACTGTATTGAGGGTGTCAAAGGCAGCTGAAGAATAATGTTTGGTAAATAAATATGGGAACTGTATATTTGAAATGATGAATTTTTATTTTGTTTTTTTTGTGGGATGTTTTCTTGACTGCCCTTTTGAGGATGATCTCAGAGGAGGAACATCGTCTCTTCTGCGATCATCTGCTCTGAAAGAAGGGACAAAAATGGAGGAAGAAAGAAAAATAAGTTGCTTTCTCTCTCTAAAGAAATATTTTCTCTCTCTAACAACGCCAACCCAACTGCCACCACCCCCTTCAAACCGTGTTATTTTCCTGAAATTTTTCCTGATTTTATTTTCCACTGGTGGAGTCAGTACCTTTATTTTGTTTCCCACCTTTTAAAATAGGGAGAATTGCTATCAAAGTTCACCTTTTGAATTCTTTAAAAAATAATAATAATAATAATTGCCATAAAGGCCTTCAAAATTTCAGAAAATACTATCTACCCACCCATATTTAAGGTAAGAAAAAATCATAAGATATGCTTAAAATGAAATAACTTGGTGCCATGGCATATTGGCTCAGATTTTTTTTTTTTTTTTGAACAAAAACTGAGTAGGGTAGAGGTGGAAGCAATAACTCACTGAAACTAGAAAAAACGGAATAAACATGTTAAAAATCGAACGATCATCCTAAAATAAAGAGCAAAACTTTTAACTATGAAATTATTCTCATATTATAGTAATATTTATCCTTCTCATACAAAATGTCATACCCAAGCCGCATACTAAAAATTTAAGAGGCAAAAGTAAGATTCAATAAGTAAACCAAAAACGAGTAAATACAGTAATAAAGACCTAAAATCGCTCACCTTTGCTTAAAAGTAAATTGTGTTGACATTTTAATCCAAAAGCTGATCCGGAATGAAATCTTGGACCAAAATGGTACGACCTAAATAAATGAGGGGCTAAAAAATATCTTGTATAAATTTGAGGGACCATTTTACCATTCACTTCTTTCAATGTTACGACTAAAAATTGTCCCACCAGTACGTTTCTAGAGGACCCTATGCGGGTTCGGGTCACACCGGTTAATGGCAAACCGAAATCGCTGGGGATTGATTCGCGCGGCTTTAGCGAGGGGTGCTGAGGGACCCCACATCCGAAGTTCTCGGACGCGGTTCAACACCCCTGCGATCGGGTCCCACCAAACAGGTCATTTGAATTGGAGAGCAAATGACGTGCGTCCATCTTTGCCTCCCCAAGCAGGCTACCATTTTCTATGATTCATATGTACCACCCTATAGGTTGAAAATTGCTTTTGCTAAAATTGGATTGAAATATAATCTTCATGCACGACAGAGAATCCCTGAGTTTAATTGTAAATAGTTTTCTTTGGCATAATGGGAGGAACATTCAAGATGCTTAGATCCAAGAAAATGTCAGCATAATAACACCATAAAAAATTTATGATAAGTGATACCACTCAAGATTCTCGCTTTCAGTTTGGGTTGAATAGGTTGGGTTCTCCTTCCCTCTTTCCCCGAATTGTCAAAAAAAAAAAAGATTCTATGATGTTGGTCAAATATTTATCTCTTTTGACAACGTATAAAAGTGCGGAAACGTTTGTCGATTGTTTCTTGAATTGTGATTATCAAATTCACAAATGAGCCTCAAAAGTTTCATTTTTCCCACAGTGGATTTAAAAAGTCAAAAATGAATGAATGTGATTGAACCAGCAGGACCAAATTTAAAATGAAAAGACGACGTCATTTAGAAGTAGCAAATGATTACGCCACACTTCAGCACAAAAATACCATCATTTCAACATGGTTATACCTTTTAACTAATATATTATGTACACATCAAACTGTGAAAAACGGAAAAGGACTCAACTTGCGAGACCTTGAATCCATCAAATTCACAGGGTCATCTAACGGACGTACAATGAGTATTAGTTGAAAGAGACTCGTATATTTATAAATCAAGAAGGTATTAATCTAAAAGATGACTTGGCTAAGGTACAAAGTTGAATCAACTTTATACCGTACAAGGAGCCAATGATTGAATGAGAACAAAAAAGGTAGACCCACATGAGTTGTTAATTTAATCTATAAATGAGTGGACTTATATGAGTTGTCAAAATTTTACTTGTCCTGTGCATCACGTGAGTGTCCATCTAAAAGGCATTAAATGCAAGGGGATAATAAATTGTGCGTGTATATGTGTGCGCATGTGTATACATATTTATGTGTGTATGTATATTTGTATATGTAGATGTATGTGTATGTATGTATCTATGTGTATATACACATACATATATGCATACATACATATGATAATTCAATTTTATATGTACTGAACGAGTGCCCTATTAAGCACCGATTAGAAAAATCTAATTCATAGTATCTAGTGTCTGTTAATTCAACACTAACTTCCGTTTCTATCAACACTAAAAGACATTTTAATACGCCTATCATTTGTACCTTTATATTTCGACGTTGCGGTACCTCGTAACAGGTCATTATTGTTTTCTAATCACAAACTCTAAAATAAGATAGCAAGAAATTAAGAACTTCGAAAATATGATTATGACAAGTAGCAATCCATAATCTTCAAAAGTTCTTAATTTTGGTTCTCCGATAAGAGAACATAGGCCATTTAGTTTCAAGAAAAAGAAACAGAATTAAAAGAACCTATTAAGGTGCTAGAGGTCAATATTGAAGACTTCTGTATTGACACATTTTTATTTTGATAATCTCAAATGATCAGACAACATTAAAATATGCCATAATGCTAGCTATCACCCAATATTTTATTTATGATTTAACAACCAATCGCAATAAGGTAAACTAAACTTTGATTAGAAGGTTGATTTCAGATCCAAAATTTGGTGTATAAACTTACAATCTGACTGCATCATGAAAGAGATTATTAGTTTTATACATGCGATTAAGATGAGATTTGACTGATGATATGAAAACCACCTTGACATAGCTTCTAAGTAATTATGCTCCAAAAAAAAAAACTTCTAAGTAATTACAAAGTAAAATCAACTAAATTCATGTAATTGACTAATTTACAACAGTGGAGAAAGAGTTGGCACCCTGAAATGCAATTTCTTAAATTTTTTAGATGAAAAGTTGCTACAAGAAAGAAGGACTCTCTCTCTCTCTCTCTCTCTCTCTCACAAACACACACACACACACATATTTTGGTTCAAAGAGGGATTTTCTAATGCAGTATTGGTCATGAGTCCCTTGCTGAACCAAACGCATTGTCCTAGTGGGTCAATCGGTTAGCCCACTGAAACCCACAAAATGATAGGCAGTATTAATGAAAGATATCCTCCAAAAATCATCATTTGCAGTTGTTCCCGTTGTGTTGGTTGGTGACCACATTATACCCCCAAGTGTAATTAATATTTTTTTTCAAAAAGGGGGGAGAAAGAATTTTTTGCATTTAAATTGGTTTGTTAATCTTTGAAACAAAATAAAAAATGTGGCATAGTTCTTCAAAAAAAAATGTGGCATAGTCCATTCAAAGAATGTCACGTCATATCAGGCCTAGCCCAGCCCATGAATTGGGCTATTAACTCTTCTTAATGTTAGTAGACCTTTTTTCTTTTCTTAATGATAAGATATTTAGGAACATCGTATAAAATCTAACAAGCCAATCCGGTTGAATAGTTCTTTAAATTAGTTTCTCTAATTATTTTTATGAGCAAGCATTTGGATTTTATGAACCAGGAGATGACAAAAGAATGAAAGTGTATACAGAGGCCCTGATTGAAAATGTTTTAACCCAGCCTTGCCTACGATCATTTGGAGGTCAAATCGGATAGCTTGCAGGAAAAAGAGGAAAGAACCTGGTGTATGTGCTTTGGAAAATTAGTGATTTAACTAGTGTCAGTTGGGACGAATAGAATAAAGAGTCGAGCGGTTAGAGTTTTATAACTTCACCTTAAAAGTTGGAGTTCGAATCTCACCAATATCCTTCTTCCTCCCTAATGTAATAGTATAGGTTTGCTGAAAAAAACAACTGGCAATTGGAAAGATATGTTCAGCCACTATTGGAAGAGGAATTTCGGTGCCAATATTCTGACAAATATTAGCCTGAACACGCAGCTAGGTACCAAATTCTTGCTTGATCTACCCATTGAGATTTTTTTTTTTTTTTGGGATAGAAATGGAAAATTGCATTAATTATAAGGTGCAGAAATATCTGCTTATGACAATGGTTGAAGAAAATCAGGAGGATAATCCCTCCATAGAGCATCTTGATTGAGGTCTTCTGCACATTGAGCTAATTTATAGGCTACACTGTTGTTGCTCCTAGCAACCCATCTGATATCCTCAATTTGTATAGACTTCAACTCATACCTTACTTCATCTATTAGAGTTACAAGTGAGAGAAATCTTATTCTTTACTTCAAACTGTACAAATGACATTAAGAGCATCATCTTCTAAAAAAACCTTTTCTATTCTCAAGTCCTTGCAGAATTTGACATCCCCTTTCAAATCCAGCAATACAACATGTTCAGCATCCGCAACGTCGCCAAAGCCAAGAGAACATGTAGAAAGAAGGGAACTAGCAAAAATTGCGTACCACCACACTAATCGTGCGCTTTAACCTTTTGAAAATTATCCCATAAGAAATTATTTTCACTTGGTTCACTAATGGAGGAATCCAACTTTATTTATTTGAAACCTATGTAATAAGTAGGAAATTTCTGACCCAAAAAAAAAAAAAAAACAAGTAGGGAATGATGAGGGGACAAATTTTAATACTTCTATTCCCACATAATTATTTCTATAGTGGTCCACCAAACAAGAAGTACGAGCATCATAAAGGTGGCATTTCGTTGGATGGTTTGGAATTAGAAATCGGAATGAAAACCATTATTGTTATTTTATAATTGAGTTTTGAATTTGAGAATTAGAATGAAACTCAAAAATTTTGGTTTCCACAAAACCCAACCAAATTGGTAGGTTTTGGTAAAAACTCATCAATGATACTTAAAAAGGACGTCTATGCCGACGTCTACATTGACTATTTGGATGTCTAGATGGACTATTTGGACGTCCGAAAGTACGTTTGCATTAATTTTAGGCATATACGGATATCCGCAAACATTCTATTGAGTGAATATAATTTCAATTCCCAACAAATTAAACAATAATATATAGTAATGATTTCCGTTTGTAGTACTGAATCAAACACATATATTAGAATCGGTGACTTCATTTCAAACCTAATGATTTTGATTTCGGAATCGAATATAGTAATGATTTCTGTTTGTAGTACTGAATCAAACACATATATTAGAATCGGTGACTTCATTTCAAACCTAATGATTTTGATTTCGATTTCGATTCCGATTCCGATTTTGATTTTCAGGTGTGAACCAAACGCAACTTAAGTACCTATTTTCGGTCACACACCCCTAAACTAAAGATCCACTGAATAGGATAAGGGAGTTATCATACTTATTAAATCCAACCAAGCTTCTTTCACATCGAAATAGTACTAGTCATACTTGATAATAGAACGATTTACAAATATATACAATGTTGTCCCTCCTAAAAAAATGGCAATGATTTTTAAGCTCTAATTTTTTATTTATATAATCTGCATTGGCTAACATACCCGTGAGTTATAACATTTCAATTTTTTTTTCATACAAAAAATGGTAAGCCTAAATATTAAGAGCATTTTAGTTTAGAAAATAAAATGTGGAATATATAGATTAAAAAAAAATGTAGTGTATGAATAAAAAATAAATATATAAATCATTTTCTAAAAAAATTATTGTAAGATAAATGGAGGACAATAGTTAGGTGAGGATCCCCAGCGACAAACAAAAGCAAGCTTATTGGAACCTCAACACAGCCACGCCAGAATTACACGTCCAAGTTTTTATACATGTGGCTCGTCCGACATGAACTATGGCTGACGTGGTCTGATCTGAACTGCTGTACTAATTTTTTTCTCCCGGAATCAAGTGGAATAAATTGACCGTAAAGGAAGCGTCTGATTTTAACCGTCAACGTTTAGCAATTTTGGGAACTATTCTGATCCATGTAAGACGTACCAATGATTTATGATTTATTTCCATATAATTAAGTTGCAATTCCATTGTCCAAATTCTCAAATATTATGTAGGAGCGCATGTCATACATATTTATTTTGGTCAATGGTTTGCTAAATGATTGCGTTTGTTTAGATTATTATCATTTTAGTATAATGTTTGGAAGTATTTTCTAAACAACCTGTCCAATTACATTTTGTATTCTCAATCTCTAAACAACCTGTCCAATTACATTTTGTATTCTCAATCACTTTAATATCTCACATACATCACATCTATAAATTGTTACAATATTATTCTTCCAATAATACTTCAAAAAAATACAATTCAAATTTGAGTAGTTTTTTTTTTCCCATCAATTCTAATTATAATGTATCTTACCCCACATAATTGGGGTGAGACTCTCAAATTTGTGCTAAGGTGTGATTCTTAAACTTTTTGCTACACACAATTTTAGGTGTGGCTCCTAGTATACCTGCCTAATCCTCCCCCTTTATTTTTCTACCTGTTTTCTTAACTATGAAAGTTGGGGCTCGAAATCTTGACTTTGGCAGGGCTGGCCGTTGGTGGTTAATAATCTACATGCGTAGGGATGCAATCGAGTTGAGTCGAACTCGAGTAGCACCATGTTTGAACTCGAGCTCACCAACTATGGATGCTACTCAAATTCGACTTGAGCTCAATCGAGTAGAGATTTTTACAACTTGAGCTCAACTCGAAGTAGCGAAGAACTACTCGAATTCAACTTGATAAATTTTTTTTTTTTTTTTTGCCTACTTGAGGGAAATTTTAGTAAATTTTACAATTTTCACACTTAAAATAGTAAATACATAATAAATAAATATATAATTATTAAATAATTATGTACTGGCTCGACAAGCCTTCAAGTTAGAAAAATCGATACTCGAACTCAACTCATCTAGCGTATCAAGCTACTCGAACTCTGTCAACTCGAATTTGAGACGAGTAATTGACCGAGTTACTCATGAGTGACTCAGTTGAATTGCAACCTATATGTACGAGACTTCTTACAGGTGTATAACAAAAGGCATAGCAAAACAACGAAAAAAAGATTATTGTATTCCTCAATGGTGTCAAATATTTGTCTCACACAGCCCCCCAATTTAAGGCTGTGTCAGCACATAGAAATTTTATTTTAACCTTTTGTTGTAGTTAAAAAAAAAAACTAAATCCTTGATTTTTTGTCCATAACTTTTTGTCAAGAGGGTCTTGATAGTAAAAAATTTTTTTTGACAGTAATTTTTTTATTTTATATCTTAGGATCTTGGACTCTACAACGACCAAGACTTGGGTTAAAAGTACCATCCACGCAATTAAGCTAAAAAGATAATATTTTATTCGAAGAAATAAATTCATTAGTTCTAGTAAATATAATCTCTTTAAATAACATCATGAATCAAAGTGTAAATCTTCATGTCATAAAATTCAATTGTTTCATTTTCTATAAAAGATGATGAAATTTCATTAATAAATTAGCAATAACATGTCAAAGAATAACACATGAAGACGTATATATATGTGAGGAGTATACCTGACTAGATAAGAAATATAAAGTGCAACTCCATTTTCCTTTTATATTACTTCGCTACATACACATTTAACAAATATAATTGTGACACTTTTTGTTTCAAGAAGAATACTAGATCTAGATCCAACCTCCTAGATCTCTGACCAAATTGCCACATCTTTTGAACTCTTGCTATAAATCTGCCAAATATACCCTATCGATTCTAGATTCACATCCAAAATAATGACAAAGATTTAGAAAATGTCAAAATTATGAGGACAAACATGGATATTTGATACCAATTTTCCCAAATTGGCAGCCACAATACGGATAGAGACTTAATACCAATTTACCCAAATTAATTTCCACGTATGCAAGCCATATTAGAAGAGTAATTTGAATTCAACAAATTGGTCTATGCAAACTTGTAAAATATTGTATTGTCCTTTTAATTTCGAGCACCCTTTTTTACATTCACTTGTTAAGAAATAATTCATTACCACCACCAATTTTTTACAATTTACCAAATAGGCATCTGGTTAATGGATGCTGATTATTACACGTTATTTAAGTTTCAATACGTGGTAAAATATTTTCAGGTGGAGAAAATTTTCATGTTTTAAATTGAGTTTTTTTTATTCAGTGCCTTAAAGTCACAAGATAAAACACCAAAAAGAAATGTGAACTCATTATTAAAAGTATAAAATGATCATCAGTCTTTGAATTATTTACGCTTTGTCTAAATATATTAGCTTTTAATGAGAATAGTGATATCAGACTCACTTTTATCTCGTAACAAAAGTATATAGAATACCCGACCCAAATAAATATATTTTAGACCAGGTGAAAGCTGTGAAATCAATCTGATCTCATTTCCTAGGACGAGAAAATAATTAATGTTCTTGCCAATGGGCTGTTAGATGTTCAGACATAAATCTAATTACATTGACCTCACGAATTTGATGTGTAAAGAAAAAGTCCAATCCGGCACACTAAAGAGACAACTATATATTGCAAACTGCAACTTCCTGGAAGAAGTAAAAAATCAAACTTTCCTATCCGTCAACCTCATCAGCATACGAAATTCTCCCCAAGAGACATTGCACATATGGTAGGAAATTGAACAAAAGGACATTTGTTTTAGTAATATAGATGAGAAGTTTCATTAATATTAAGACATCAATCCTTGAAAAGTCATGAGCACATTAATTAATTGCAACATTTTCCGCGGATGAATAAAGTGAAAGCTTTGAATGTACATACTGATTGTCACGCTGTTTGTTTGGACTTATTTTTTAATAACATGTTTTTAGAAAATTTTAAACGCGTTTTTCAACTACTCTTTTATCTTATAAATATATTTATTACTACAAAAATGTTTTTAAAAAGGCGTAAATACACTTTGCACCACCAAACTTATACCAGATTCTTATTTTGCACCCTAAACTTTAATTTTGGATAGATTGCATTCTCAACTATCCAAAACGTTCCATTTAAATACAATCGTTAACGGCGTAAACTAAACTAGTGGAATTTAGGTGCATGCATGCAATATTTATTTAAGTCCAACTATTGGCAGCGTTAGTTTTAGACAGGTTACATGCTAAAAAAGTCCAATTGTTGCATGCACGCACATAAGTTCCGTTAATTTGGTTGACACCATCAAGGATTGGACTTAAATAAAATATTTTGAGCAGTCAAGGGTGCAATCTATCCAAAATTAATATTTAGGGTGCAAAATGAGAATCCGATGTAAGTTTGAAGGTGCAAATTAAATTTTGGCCCAAAAAAAAAAAATTGTCCAAACGAAGTGTATTATTCTCGGGAAATAGTTGTTTGTGGTGATGCTTTAAGAGGTTAAGCTATTAATCTCTAATTCCACATTTGACATTCAGGAATAACTTGAAATTGGAAGTCATATGTGAAAGCCTTTTTAAGTCATCGATTTCATTCTCATGTTTGCCATGGACATTTCAAGTTGAAAAATCTTTCCCTTAGGAATGTCCATTCTATATTTTTACTGGAAATTCCATTCCTCAACAAAATTTGAAGAAAATTCTTTCTAACTTCAACCTTGAAAAGCCAAGACGATGGGAGTTAATTGTATTCCAATCTTCCTGTTAAATAGTTAAAATTTGAGGATACGGCTGTAAAATTAAAGTTTTATCTAGTGAAAATGGACATATTTTGATGTGAAGCAATTGGCTTCAAGTGTCCAGGGAGAAAGAATTGAATTCGGAAGTTGTTGCAACCAATAGAAAGAAAGGAGGACACGAAACAAAAACCGGAAGCAAAGATGGAGTTCAACTGGATTTAGGCTACTCTATACAATGAACTTTCGCAAACCCCGAACGTACTTTTGCTTGATTAGAAACTTTGATTCAACAACTCATACATTAGCACAAGTTCTGTTCACTGGAACAAGTAGTTGATAAATTATTTGCACAATAAGTTCAGGAATTTGATATGAGAAATGTACGTGGCAAAATTCATCTTGTATCTAGACTTGTAATCAGCATGACCCATATTGATTTAGGCCGGTGAGAGATCTTGTTGCTTCAGTGAATTTTGGTCAAATTTAAAGGGGTCCTCAAAGCAGAATTTATCTAGTGTACGTAACGTCCTCTCTGAAAGGTTTTGACAAAGTGCATAGTTGCCTTGTTAGAATTCTATACAATTGAAAACAACTCAAGAAAAATTAATGGCTTCAATTTGACCATCCATAAAAAATGTTCAAAATTCCCAATCAAGGTGGACTATTGGCTGCAGCCATGCAAGGCTAAATGCAGGATAATGAGGATAGAACAAACTATTCCCTACATTACAAATACATTCCTAATGACATCAATACTTTTCGAAACAATCATTCTACTGCCCTCAATTACTTTATGCTCCCATGCAATTTTTTTTCTTTTTCTTGGATCATGACATATCATATACATGATTTTTCTAGGTTGGATGTCTGTTTCCAAGAAATTTTAAGGGTGGAAAAAGAAATTATTATTGAAGGACTCCTTTGTCTTAAAATACCTGAAGTCAACTCTTCAATCTCCATGCGAACGAGAAGACAAGAAATCAAGAATTTTCTAAGTTATGTAGGGTACCTTTTTGCTTATTTTTTATAAGAACCTTGATGTCAATTCCCATTCTTGCACAGTTCCTATGACAAGAACTTGGAATTTCTGTAGGTATAATTAGGCAATTTCCGTGTATACACATGCTTGTGGACAACGTCCACATTGCAACATTTTTGCTTATAGATGTTTGACCTAGCTACGCCTATTAGAAGAATCAAAATAGACCTTTTAAAGATTAATTGTAGTTGATTTCTAGTAATAATTTGATTAAGAAGACCCTTAACATGCTAAAAAGCTCAACAGATGTATGAAATGTTTTACATAGACCAAATAAACCGAAATGCCCTAAAAAAGAAAATCCAGGAATATCAATGCAGTAGAAGCTTGTCCGTTTTAAAGAAGAAATTTGGCACACCATATTTTGCCTTGCCCACATATCTTCTGTTTTTTGTAATTCTACTATTATCAGTTGTCTTCTAACTGAATTTACCTATCCAGAGAGAAAATCTTGAACCTATACACTCAAGCATCCCGACCCTGCACATTTAACCAAAAAAAAAAATTATTTGAGAAGGGATCTTTCTGTCATTTTATTACCAAGATAAGGAACAATTAGTAACTCTTCTTGTAACAATTTTTTTCAATGCTAAATTAGGTGTACAAGTAGAATTAGAGGGAACGACAATAATACGTTCTCATTACTACATCTTAAGGAGTAATACCAGTACCTTGTAGCCATTATGTATCAGAATTAAAAGAAAATTGCAAAAAACTTTATGAGAATTCTACGTTATACTAGGGTACAAAAAGGCATTGTTGCTTATACTAATATAGAGCCAAGATTATTATAGTGGTTGATAGGCAATTTCTTTAGAAAAATGTAATTATACTTGTCAATATATTATAGAGAATATTTTTTTTTTGTAAATCTAGTCTGTTTAAGATTTAGATGAACCGCTTTTTCTTTTTTTCTTTTTTTTTTTTTTTGGGTAAAGATGAATCGCTTTCAAGCCAAGTCAATGTGGTACCACAAGAAGAACCTTCATAGCTTCATTTTATGGACGTTCGATGTTGTATTAAGCTCAATACTAATCAATGCGAGAGTCATCATTTTCTTTACTTCTATTGAGTTAAATACTGGGATCGAAATTTTAATTTTTGATTGTTCACGAAAGATGGGAAAGAAAGGGACTTTCAGTCTTCCATTACTCTTTTGACTTGGAACAATCAATAAGACTTTTATTTTACGTCCAATTTACGCTTACTTCTATATCTGTGCAGATTTTTGTCAAAAGTGCAGGTACGAGGGTAACATGCTTCATTTACAATTAAACAGTTGCTTATGGCAAACGGTCAATTCCACTGGTTTGAAACCAAAAGTCCCACCAAAATGGACCTTATTTGGACTTTTAGGCACCATTTGCGACTTCAAACATTTCAAGAACTGCATATTCCGCATTCAATTATGAACCTAAATAGTTCAAACCAACTTGTTAACATTCAATTCTTGAAAGAAAAAACTAATTCAAGTTTTTAGCAACACGGAAAGGATACTACTTTAGGAACTGAAATTAGAAAAATCTCGTTGCATTAATATCTTATGAGGCCCAATTAAAGTGGTGGCTTCCAGAGGTGGATGGAAAATTGTTTGTTGTTTAATTGATGATGCCTTGATCAAAGCAATTCAATTTACTTTAAGCAAGTTTGAAACGATCTATTCACTCTTGCCCTTAAGTAAATGTAGGTCATGTATATGGAAACAAAACTAAAAATAAAAGGAAAAAAAAAACATGATGCCATGTGCATTAGAATCACATCACCAGAATGGGATTGGAAGAAACAATTCTCTAACTCCATCAACAGAGTTTCTGAAAATTCAGCATAGGATTGTAGGATACATGGATTTTCAAAACATGATTAATTCTTAAAAAGAGGCGCAAATGTCTGAGTGAAAATCTGTAGTTAAGTATTATGCATTTGTTTATGTAATCTGATTGTGCATGAAACACGATTTATAAACCAAAAAAGGAAAACGAAAACTTAGAGGAAGAAAGCTTTGTTAATTCAATCATTGAACGTGATACACTGTAAACTCTTATATGAATTGATCTCCAACACCATTTTTTATCTATACAAAAAGAAAAATGCAACCATCTTTGTCCCCACGTTACAAACATAATTTATAAGTAACGTTTTAATATTGTACATTTTCCAAGAAAAATTATATATATATATATATATATATATATAAATTAATGGAATGAGTCTGCAACAAAGGTCAAACAAATTAGGGATAATTACGGAAACCTCCCCTGAGGTTTCTGACAATTTCACTTGACACCCCTCAATTTTCAAAAATTATACAAACCTCCCTTGCATTTAGTATTTTAGTAACAAGACCTCCCCTGTCAATACAAGTTTTAAATAAAAATCCAAATTTGTCCTTCTTAATTTGAAAACCAATAAATTATATTATTTTCTTTGCCACTTGAACTACCACCACCAACTTAATGACCATAGTCATTAACAGCCATAAAACAATCCGACCAATATTGGTACATCACTACCAACTAAATAGGAAAATAAAAACAAAAAAATCATCTTCTTTTTACCACTTGAACAACAACTACAACCATCACTATATCACGTTAGCTTCATTTTCATCAGTTATCACCACCACAAGTAACTGAATTATAGAGGCAAAATTCATAAATATTCCTTATCAAGACACCCGAATTTATTTGCCCAAAACCAATTATATATTAGTAACTTAGTAACTTCCAAACCCTAAATTCATAAATCACTTCATATATAACAATAAGAATAATATATTATATTAGAAAAAATTTTTAAAAATTTAAAAGCCCTTAGATGGGTGGCTAGTTGTGATTGTAGGAAGCGATAGAGAGGGAAAAGTATGATAAGCAAAGGTCATTATAGTCATTTTAGCTGGCCAAGGAAGGTTAGTGTAATTTTTCAAACCTCAGGAGTGTCAGGTGTAATCGTCAAAAACCTCAAGGGAGGTTTCTGTAATTATCCCAACAAATTAGTATAATCGCAGGCCAACAAGAAGTAGAGGAGAGAGAGTGTGTGTGTGTGAAAGAGAAATCCTAATTCCTACCTTGAACAACTGTCAAAGAGAGGACTAAAACAAGAAAAAATAAACCCTTTTAGAAGTCACATGATACTCTCTCGACCAGCCAAAGGGACCAGTCTCATCTGTATCCATAATGCAAGAATTATTGCCTTATTATGGGCACAAGTGGATTGCCCAACCAATTAAAGTTGAATTTCATTTTCTTCTTCTTCTTCTTCTTCTTCTTCTTCCCCTTCTTTTGGCCCGTTTAAGTCTTTTGGGAATATTCAAAACCTTTGACTACTAATTCGCATTCAACAATTGGTTCCTTTTTTTTTTTTTTTTTTTTTGAATTTAACAAAAGCCTCCCAAAACTTCCACAAAGAAAGAATATAAGTTCCAGTTCTCCTTGCTTGTTCTCCCATCAGCCAAATCCAAACCCTCCTTTTTCTCTTTCCTACATCTTATCTTCACTGACAATTGTACTCGTATCTTGCTTAAGTTCAGAATTTTGGGAGGTTTCAGTGAAGCCCAGTTGAATGAATATTGAACTGATCATCAGCATCGATCGGTCGGTCATCAGAGAGAAGAGTAGGAAGCCAAGCCATAGCTGACTATCAACTGCTGCAAGTACTCGTGTGGGAAGCTCAGGAATCAAGAAATTAATTTTCTGAATGGTTTGTATCGACAGAACAAACAATTGTTGATGAATTCTTTTGGTTACACTTGCCTTTCTGTAAGTTTTTTACCTCATTTTTGAGAGATATTTTTTATTGGTTTTGGGGTGCTTCTGCTATTAACTTTTATTGTGAGCCGTATTAAGTACTCTGAGATTATCATTATTATTTTTTTGGGACTAAACAGCCCACAAATTATAAGGAAAAGGAACAAATAAATTTTGAACTATCTAGTATTTTATTCCTCTTTTTTCAGTCTAGAATTCGATCATTCCTAGAGGATTTTCAGTTTCCAAATACAGGGTTACATTTCCTGCTCTTTGCTTGTTCTTTTCCATGTTTCTTCCTTTCTTTTATGGCTTTCAATGATAGGTTTTAAGGTTACGCTCCCTAACTGCCTAGTTCACTTTATCATGAATTAAAATTCATACATCAGAAGAAGCGAATGAAAGATAAGTAAGAGACGAGTACAAGTTTTCGTGTCATCTAGAATCATGACTAGGTAACTTAAGGAAATGTACAACACGGTGTAAGGAAATTACTTCTTCAAAGAAGTTTCCATAATAAAGCATGTAGTCATTAATAAACCTTTGAACTTTTCCTGACCATCGGATATAAACGCGACCCCCAACTCTAAGGTTCTCTCTCTCTCTCTCTCTCTCTCTCTCTCTCTCTCTCTCTCTCTCTCTCTCTCTCTCTCTCTCTCTCTCTCTCTCTCTCTCTCTCTCTCTCTCTCTCTCTCACAATTTTCTCTTGCTTGAATTGGTTCCAGAAATACAGAATTGAAGTCCTTATTTTTTAGGAGTTTGGTAGTAGTTGTTAATTGCCACATGCATGCCATCTTTTTCACTCATCTAATCCGGTAAAGTATCTATTTCTATGTTATAATTACCATTGGCTTATGTAATCATCGGAGCATACATAGTTATTCTCTACTATATTTTTTTCTTGTAATTTTTGAATTCTTTTTTTTCTTCAAACTGAATTTCAGAAATGAACTTATACTTGCAGCACTGTACAATAATCTAATATTGGCCTATGAATTCTCTATTTTTTGAATTAGTTGTGTTCAAACTGAAGGATCTCTTATAGTTGCTTAGTAATTGACACTAATTGTTATTTAATTTCTTCTTGTTCCTTCTGGGAGGTGAAAGGAGGATTTCCAACACCTAGATGCCTTTGGAGCCAATTGATATGTCTATTGGATATTACTAAAGTATTAGACGATTAGGTGTATATTATTAGGAAATATGTGGATCCAAGATTATTTTTGATAGTTGTGTTGTAGTCTGTTTCAAAATTTTATATATGTACATACCCCACAAGAAAAATCATTTTTCTTTCGACCAAAATCCAATCTAAAAAAGCAATGGAAAATCTTATTTTTATTATAAAGTCCCCCAAGTTTTGAACATGTCAAATTGTTGTTGACATGAATGATTTATGAAGAGAAGTGTAAATATTACTCTTTCTATTATTGAAAACTATATAAACACACCTTTAAGCATTCTGCAACACTAATTATCCATGTGTAATTCGCATTGGTACGGACGCTTCAAACTTTCTTGCATGATCAGGGTTTCATTTTCCTTCAAACTAAATTATGCATTAGCTGCAAGTAATTTCCGTTGGTAACACCGACAACAATGACATTATTGTTTTGTTGGAAGCTATGTGTTAAAAGTTACAAGTATTGGATAGGAAATAAAAACTTATGATGAGTACACATTGTATATCTTCCTTTAATAGAAGAAGAATTTGGTTTATTCACCGCGCTATTTTTTTTTTTTTCCTAAGTTTTACATCTAGATAATTACTATATCTATTTTTTTTGAACATGTGTAGCCATAAATGTCAACCAAAAGAAGAGCAACTTTTGCTGAAGATTTCAATTGTGAAGCAATGGATGAAGATTCAAACGTCAATGGAAAAGGAAAGAGTGATGGAAGTGAGGAACATACACAAAAGATATCAACAGACTCTTCACAGAATATATCATCCATTGACTTAAATGAAGAAGCAAGCAGCAATTTAGATGAGGAAACCAATAGTGACTTTCCTGACCCTAGTGTTGTGGGTTGTGAGAAATCAATAAAAGGAAGTTCAGAAAATAATAGCACATCTGTGGAAGGAAAAGAGAAAAAAATCCGCCGATATAATCGATCTAAAGTGCCAAGGCTCAGATGGACGCCTGATCTCCATCTCTCTTTTGTGCATGCCATCGAAAAATTAGGGGGACAAGAAAGTAAGTGCATCAGCCACTTAACAACTTCACAATTTTATAGCTTTTTCTAATTTGATAGTTTTGTCCTAATTAAGAACTCCTAACTATTTAGCTCTGTCCACTAATGGAAATTCAATTTGATTTGTTAGAAGCAACTCCTAAACTAGTGCTTCAATTGATGAATGTTCGTGGACTTAGCATTGCTCATGTAAAAAGTCATTTGCAGGTATAAAAATTGATCCATTTTACTACTATTAATTCTACTATGATTTTTTACTACTACTTCCTTCATTTCCCTGATAACTTTCCTTAATTTCAGATGTATCGAAGCAAGAAACTCGATGAATCTGGACAAGGTAAATCTAATTTCTTCACCTTTCATGCATTCAACAACCGAGTAAAAATCTTGATCATCGAATTGACTAGTTTGTTCATTGACAGTATTGGGTCAAGCCATTAGACGGATGCAAGGAAAAGGTTACATTTCTGGGAAACTGGAACAACTGTGTAGCTCTCGTCAGCAAATCAGGTATCCGAATGGTGAAATTGTCATAGCATCCAGCTCCAAAGGCGGAAACAACATTAGTACTCTTCTTCGTAGTCCGTTACTTCAGTGTCCACGTGATAACAAATCTATCTCCTCAAGGTAATTAATTTTTAAACCTAATTAGTTGCGATCTACGGCAAATAAAACTCGCTTCACATTCTTAATTAACTTTCCTGTTCTTAATATCTTATTTTTAGATTCCAGCAGTGGTCTTACCATCAAGTTACTACGACGAAAGGTCAAGATAATACACAAAACAAACCTTGTACTTCAAGCATATTTCATGCCATGCATGGAACCACAAAAAATGGTCCTATTAGACCTAGCAGTTTCCTTGAAGCAAAAAGATGGCCTCCACGTGAACTCAGTTCACATCACCTGAAAGAAAAAAGGGTCGACCCTACAGCTAATACACGGGCCAATACTACTGTTTCTCAACCATTTAATCATCAAATTCTTCAACTGATAAATTCAGTTGGGGCAACATACTTCATGCAGCGTTCTAATTGGAATTGTAGGGATAGCTTAACCACTGAAAAGGCTGACTCAAACAGAAACAATCCTGCTACCATCATGAAAATTGAGGCCCTAACCAAACATCAGGTAATGCATAATTTGCAGCTAGAAACATTATTTTATTACTGCTTCAAATTCTTTGTATATAGATTCTTTAAATCATTAGGGTTTTTCTTCTCCTTCTATTCAGATGAAGTATGAACATCAGACGTTGGATAGCAAAGACTGGTTGCCTGATTTACAACTTAGTTTGAGCCAAACCCTAGAGAACTGCAAGGAGAAGATGCACAGTAAGGGCGAATCTGATGTTAACACCATGCTTTCTCTTTCTTTCTAAACCCTTGATCCACCAATACATTCTAGCAACAGTGTCATTTCTTCCTAGGAAAGAAGCTTGATGTATATAGTATACTAGTGATGGCTGGAAAGAGACTGAGTACTTGAGATCTCACTGTGCGCACTTGGCATAGGAGTGAGATCTTCTAATAGTACTTGCGTCAAAAGGCCCTTGTAACTCACATAGACTACTTTTTGTATCAAAAAATCTATACTGGAAACTACTTATCGCATTAGGCCCAATGTAGATGTTGTATGCAGGACCAACATCTATATTGGGCCTTGCGCACTGCATTGTGTCCAGTATAGAAGTACTTGTGTTGTATGATTTCATTTCCAATCTATTTCTTTCCCTCTTTTTTGACAGTTCTTTAATTATGTTGGATCAAAATAAAGCCATATTGTGGTTTCTAATTTCTTTGCAAAAAAACTTCTTAAAACTTCATCGTGATGCAATAATTCAGCATTCTAATTCTTAGTTTGAATTAATAAAGATTCTAGATTCAACTTTAGCTTAGGGATAATTTCACAAATGTCACTTGAGGATTTGACAATTTTACTAAGCTCCAATGAACTTTTGAAAATCGCAAATCGCACTAACTTTTCCTACTTTATTGCTTTGGTAACAAAACCTTAAAAATAATAACGACTTTGAATGTCAATCCTAAATTGCCCTTTTGCTAAAAAAGAAAGGTAAATTACCTTGTGTTTTTCATTTTACCTCCACTGGCGGGGCCACCACTCCTTCCCCACCACCGACCACAACCATCACAACCACATCACCACAACTACAAGATGTAGGGGTGGGGGGAAGAGATCTAAACCATTGCACCCGCATTTTATTGCTTAAACTCAAGCATCATCAACTACCTTGCAATTTCTAAATACTAACAAACTTACCCAAACACCCCTAATCACCACCAGAACCACCGGTATCATCTATCACCAACCTCATCTCTTTAACTACCAACACATCCTCAAGCTGCCAACCAAATTAACTTGAATGCCTTTATATGTGAACAAAATTTGATAAGAGAATTTGGAGAGATTAAACTTCTTTCATTTCTCACGTCTAAAAAGATTAAATTTGATGGTTTATATACATACTTACAATCAATTAAACAATGACAAGTGCCATTCTATAAAAATCCTACAAAAGAAAACTTATCCTAACTAACTTTGTCCTATTTACAATTCTTGGAGTACATGCTACTGCATATCTGTTACATTCTCTTAGCTCAGCTCACATGCTTCTCTATTAGCTTAGCTCATGCAGCTCATAATCAAGCTGAACTCCAGTTCAGCTCTGATTCTTGAATTCTACTCTTTATGGGCTTATTCTATCTTGTTTCTTTACTCTGCTGTCATGGGCCTTCCATACATCTTAATTTGATTGATCTAGCCCACCTGTATTAGCTGCACTTCATCAACTCCCTCTCAAGTTGTGGCTTGGTGACAGCCACCCAAGCCCAACTTGCACAATAATGAATTGAATTGAGATATAGCCAAAGCTTTAGTAAACATATATGCAAGCTGGTTTTGTGAACCAACATGCACTGGTTTAACAAATCCCTTTTTATACTTATTTCTTACCAAATGACAGTCTATTTCAAGATGCTTAGTCCTCTCAGGGAACATAGGATTTTTCGTAATATGTATTGTAGCTTTGTTATCACACCATAGTGGTATTGGTAGAGGTGCTGTTACCTTGGAGTCTGTCAGCATGTAAGTTATCCATTGCAGTTCACATACTGTTGTAGCCAAACTTCTATATTCAGCTTCTACTGAAGACTTGGATATTGTGCTTTGCTTCTTGGTCTTCTAGGAAATCAAGCCATTTCCAAGATAAATACAGTAGCCAGTTAAGGATCTTTTGTTGTCCAAAAGCCCATTCAGCATCTGAATATCCCTATAGAACTAGATCATTTTTATATGAATAAAATAGTTCTCATGACGGAGAGCCTTTCACATATCTCACCAAGCACAATGTTGCCTACTAATGTAAGTCTGTTGGTGCTTGCACAAATTGGCTAAGCTGCTACACACTATATGTTATGTCTGGCTTGGTGAAATTCAAATAAAGCAGGCTTCCTACCAGTATTCTGTAAGATTCAGGATTATCCATTACTCTCCTTTCTTCAATTGATAATTTTACTCCCTTAACTAAGGGTGTTTTAGCAAGTTTAACTCCTATTAGACCTGCATTACTCACTATGTCTAGAGTATACTTTCTTTAATTAACATGGATTCCTTTCTTGGATCTTGCTATTTTAAGTCCAAGGAAGTATTTTGCTTCTCCCGTGTCTTTAATGGTGAAAGCTTGATGTAAATATCTTTTCAAAGCTTGAATCTCTTCTAAACTGTTACCTGCCACCAATACATCATCAACATACATCAATAATGTAGTGAATCTTGCATCACTTTGCTTCATAGACGAGCAGTTGTCATATTGACATTGCCTGAATCCAAAAGCCTTTAGTCTATTTTCAAATTCTGCATTTCACTGTCTAGATGCCTATTTCAGTCCATAAAGGCTCCTCTTGAGCTTACATATTTTGCTTGGAGTTGCCTTGTTGTATCCTTCAGGAGGTAGCATATATACTTCTTCCTATAAATTTCATGAAAAAAAGCATTATTTATATCAAGTTGGTATAAAAACTATCTTTTTGCAGCTACAAGTGCAATGAAATACCTCACAGTGACTAATTTTGCCACAGATGAATAGTTATCTTGAAAATCTACACCTTCAATTTGATGATAGCCTTTTGCAACCAATCTGGTCTTCAATCTATTTACTGAACCATCAGGCTTCAATTTCACTTTATATACTCATTTTGACCCAATTGCTATTTTTCCTTTTGGCAGCTGGGTCATCTCCTATGCATTATTCAATTCTAATGCATTCAGTTCTTCCTCCAGTGCATCTCTCTATCTTTTGTCCTTGCATGTCTAACTGTATATTAGTGATTCATGCAAATTTTCTAGGTTTTGCCAAGAAAGACACATGTTCTTTATTTAATATGATGAAATTTGAAAGGAAAAAGTGGTTGGTGCATGTTTTGAGGTTTTTTTTCCGTTGGTTATTTGATTGACTCTAGCCGTATGTAAGCTACCCTCCAAAACACTGTCAGCTACATAATCTTGCCGCCCAAGCTGGTCTCATCCTCATTCTTATGCCCCTTCTTTGTTCATCTGGCTATTCCTTTCTTCTGTCAATTTCTTCTTCTAATACACCTGTCTCTTGACTCATGTTTATAGAGACATTATTTCCTTGGTGAGAAATGTCTGTGGTTTCTGGTTCTATATTAGAATAAAAAAGTATCAAGGGTAAAGCTATTTGAGAATCTAGTTCTTTTGGATGAGGAAAAGAAAAATTGATTTCACAAAACTTCACATCTCTACCTATAAATATATATATATATATATTTTGTTTGTGTCTAAATCAAAACAATTTATACCTCTTTTGTTCTTGACTGTAACCAATGAATGTGCACCTGTGTACTCTTGATTCAAATTTATCTTTATGTGGTGAGGTATTTGTTGCATAGCACAAGCAACCAAAGGTTTTGAGTTTCGAATAATCTGGTTTATGGTTAAACAGCAACTCAAAAGGTGTGTGCCAGACCAAAACTAGGGTTGAAATTCTATTTATGATATAAGTTGCCATAAAGATGGAAAATGGCCAAAATTTTGTAGGGAGATTTGCCTGAAACATAAGTAATCTAGCTACCTGAAGAAGGTGCATATATTTTCTTTCCACCACTCCATTTTGTTGGGGTGTGTATACACAACTTTTCTAATGTTTTATGCCTTCTTCCTTGAATAACTTTTGACAATTTACACCACTGAATTCAGTCCCATTATTAGTTCTTACTACCTTAACCCTTTCATTGAACTTAGTTTTCACTGTATTCATAAAATCTATTAGAGTAATCACTACCTCTATCTTATGTACCAGCAAAAATGTCCATATACTTCTATTGTAATCATCCACAATAGTAAGCATGTAAGGTGTTTTGGTAAGTGAATCACGTATATATGGCCTCCAGATGTCGACATGTACTAATTGAAAAAGGTTTTCTAACTTAGTTTTGTTGGTTGGAAAGCTAAGTCTATGTTGCTTAGCTTTATGAAAAATTTCACACTCCTGCATTTTGCTTTCATAAGTTTTGTTGGTGAATGTTTTCAGAAAAGATAAATGTTGCAAAGCTGCAATTGAAGTATGACCAAGTCTTTGGTGTCAAAGTAACATTTCATTCATACTTCCATTCATACAATTGGTTTCAGTACAATGATTTTCATCTTCTATCCTCAACTGATTACAAACCTCAGTTCTTTCTCCTAGGACAACCTAGTAACTTACCAACTGCTAGAGTCTTCACATTCTATAGGTCCTGCAACAAACGATAAGAGGGATTAAAAAACTAGTTTGATCTTAGTTACATGTGCTAGTTTAGAGACAGAAATAAGATTGTATTGAAAGCTTGGGACATAAAGCACCTCTGTCAAGTTTAAGGTTTTGTGTAATTCAACTTTTGCTGTGCTCCTTACTTGTTTAATAGATCCATTAGGTAAGTATGCTGGTGTGTAACAAGTGGTTGGTTTTGAATTTTTCAATAGACTTAAATCGAAACACATGTAATTACTTGCCCCTATATCCAATATCAAGGTACCAGGTTTTACACAATCAAGCAATGAAAAGGCAAAATGATGAGAGACCATACTTGCAAAATCAGTTATGTGGGCAAAATTAACATGACTTTTCCTTTCTGCTGGCATTTTTCCCTTCAACAACTTCAGTAGTTCCTGCTATACCAATGTTGCAATATTTACTCCTTGAGTTACATCTTTTGTGTCATTTGCAATATATTTACAATCCAAGTCCAATGGTGTGTCAGCTACATTTGCCACTTGTTTCTTGAAGTTTTGATTCTTCCACTTCTGGTCTTTCTGGTCTTTGTACCACTTTGGGTAACCGTGTATCTTGAAGCAATTATCTTGACTATGCCCGTCTATGTTGCAGTAGTCACAGTGCAAATTTTTCTTCCTATTGTTTCCAAACTTTCTACCAATTCCTCAAACCTACTGGTCCTCCTCTTGCTTTTCCAAATCCTCTCTCTCCATTTTCTCTTCTTCCACCTTGACCTCTCACATTCATTGCTATATTCTCATTCCTTTTTGGGTGTACATTGTGTACGTCCTTCTGCTTTTTAACACTCAAGACCATGGAATACACTTTGTTCACTAATAGGAAAGGGTCCATTACCAGTATTCGGTTTCCTCACATGATCAAATGCATCATTAAGGCCCATCAGAAATTGCATTATTTTGTTAAAAGATGTTAAGTTTGACACCTCTTTTGCTGTCCCACAAGTGCATATAGGCATTAACATTAGGCAGGACAATTCATCCCATAGTTTCTTTTATCTGGTAAAATATTTTTTCACTTTCTCATGCCCTTGAGTTATAGAACTTATCTCCCTTTGTAACTGATACAAAAAAAGGACCATTGCATTCTCTATATATTTCCTTTAATTCATCCCACAATTTCTTTGCAGTAGTAGTACAAATACAAGCTTCAACTATTTCTTTTGAAACTAAATTTAGTATCCAGGACTTTACCATACAATCCACTCTTGCCCATTGCTCTGATTTTGGTGATCCACTGGTTGGTTTTTCGCAAGATCCTCTTATAAATCCCAGCTTCAATTTTGCTCCAAGGGCTATTTTGATCGACATACTCCAGCTGAGGTAGTTGTCTCCTTTAATGGAAAAGTTACCAAGATCATCCCTGGATGATCTGACCCTTGCAAATGCAAAGGATCTTCATTGTACTGGACTGCAACTTTTATTGCGTTAGAGATGTTTCCTTGATTTGCCATATCTCAAATCGCAGAAACAAAAAACTCTCAGAGTTTTGAAATTCCTTGAGCAAAACCTGCTCTGATACCATGAACAAAATTTGATAAGAGAAATTAAACTTCTTTCATTTCTCACATCCAAAAAGATTACATCTGATGGTTTATATACATACTTACAATCAATTAAAAAATGACAAGTGTCATTCTATAAAAATCCTACAAATGAAAACTTATCCTAACTAACTTTGTCCTATCTACAATTCTTGGAGAACATGCTACTGCATATCTGCTACATTCTCTTAGCTTAGCTCACATGCTTCTCTCTTAGCTCAGCTCACATGCTTCTCTCAACTATCCCAATTTCCCAATCTCCTAATGGTCTGCATTTCGTTAACATAAAATATTTGGTTTTGGTAATCCTGAATGAAAGAAGCTGCACAAAATGTAGTCATTTGTTACAAATTGTTCTTGAAATCTTTGAACTGACCAGGCCACGTTAATGGAAGCAATTTTGCTTGTCCTACAAATAACATCATTGATGTAGGTAAGTCTCTATCAGCAGAAGCAGGAAAATCCAGTCGTTTTGTTGACTATACACATTGGCATAGCTTGAATCGTTTAAACCGTGCCTATACAAATGTCACTACGGGTTCTAGTCTAATTCCTCTTTGCTTTAATGTTCTCAGTGCCCTCGAAGTTTTTCAAAGCACCTCATTCCAATGATAAGTTTTTTTTTTTAATAAATGATCGTTGAGTTATAGTAATGGTAAGTTTTGTTATGACAAATAAGATGTACTTATTACCAAAAAAAAATTAATCTTACTCTTAACGTAAAAAAAACTTACCATTTCTATAATTAAACTAACCGTGGCAGTGTCTGAATGGTTATTTTTTTGGGGTATTTTTAAAAAATAATTTTTGTAATAGTTTTAAAAATTCTTTTCGATAAATGTGTATATGAGATAAAAAGATAATTGAAAATCGTGTTTAAAGTTTCTAAAAAATATGTTTTTAAAAAATACTAACAAACAAACAATGTACCTTGAAAACTTCAAGACAAGACACTATTGTCTATCTCAAAATGTCATTTGCCACCTCTCTCAACTTGTAATTATGTTTTCTAAAAGTGTTGGCTCTTTATACCTATCCATACTCTAATCAAGTTATCCTTGTGAAGTTCTCAGTTTAAATTTAGCTTTACATGCTTTTTTTTCCCTTAAAAAGCTTTGCTTTATATTAAATGATTCACAAAAGATAATAATTATGGTGTTACTTTTCACCCTTTGACATGTGTTATTCAGGACTTGGCCGGAGAGGAATTTTTTTTTAGTTGCCTCGGAGTGGAAGTCCGATCTTTTCTCTTGAGCTGAAACAAGATATGAACAAGAACAAGAGTTTTTTTAGAGAAATTGAGTACAATATAGTGCAATTTATAACGCTACAAGAGATGCCTACATATAAGTCAAAGGGATAATTACACAAACCTCCCTTAAGGTATCTGACAATTACACTCAGATCCCCTGTAGTTTGTAAAATTACACCTACCTCCCCTATTTGACATTTTGGGGTAACATTTGCTTATGTCATCACATTATTATCCTAAAATACCCCTGGTCTATTTGTTAAGACAAATAATTAAATTTTCTATCTAAAATTTTCCATCAAAACCATATCATTCAATCATTCTATTAATCTTCTATCTATTGCCCAAACTAAGCCACCTTACCCTTAACCACAATTCATCTTCTACTTCTAATATCTACAAATAATGGCTATAATTTTTCACGTCCAATTTTCCAAACCATCCCACTAGGAGCCAACCTAAAGGATATTCCCAATTTCTTGCTCAAACTCTCAACTTATTTTCTGACCACTTTTTTCACTTCTGTCCCGACATACATTTCCTCTCCTAGTGGAGATAAATCATTAGCAACATTCATCTCCAATATATTTGTCAAAAATATAAAATACAAAATGTAACAATAAATCATAATTACCATCCTTTTTTCCGAGTTTCCTATCAACAATCAATTTGCAAATTACAGTGTTTCCTTTGCTATAGAATTGAACCAAAATTAGCCAAAATAAAAAATTATTAAACATGGGTATCAAATTAAAACAGCCCACAATCAATAAAAACTAAATAATTGAAATATTCCTATTTTATCCACATTTCTTCATTTTTGCTAGGAAAAACAACCAAGACCCTACATCCCCAATGCCTTATTCATTCCCTATAAACAATACCTCTGCAACCTCTATCACCACCGGCACTGACATTGTTGGCCACAGCCACCTCCAACAATATCCCACTATCAAATTCCCTTCATTCCTATCACTCCACATCCGTTAATAACTCCTCTTTCCCTCTCCTTCTTTATTATAGAATTGAACCAAAATCAACAAAAGTAAAAAAAATTAATAACCATGGATATCAAATTAAAACAACAATAAATAAATAAATAAATAAGATTCTATACTTGAATTTAAGTGTTGAGAGTAAAGGATTAGTATTTCCAAGAGACAGAGATAGAAGGGGGAGTGGAGGGAGGCCGTGGAGGTGTGAGGCAAAAGCCAAAAAAAAAAAAAAGTGGAGAGAGAGAGAGAGAGAGAGAGAGAGAGAGAGAGAGAGAGAAACGAAAAATGGATAAAACTAAATAAAGGTGGAGGTAGGTTAAAAATTCTGAAAGTTGTTTTTTTTTTTTTTTGGTTTTCCTTTTTACTTTTAATAATTTTGTTGACATGTGAATTTAGTATAAAGAGAAGGTTAGTGTAGTCATTTTATATCACCAAGGGAGGTAAGTGTAATTATTCAAACTTGGAGGGAACTGAGTGTAATTGTCATAAACCTCAAGGGAGGTTTGTGTAATTATCCCTAAGTCAAATACAATAAACATAAAAAGGAAACTTTATAGGATGTTTTGCCAATCAAGACACTAATCAAGGGTAATGATGCATACCAGTCAATTAGATAATTACAGAATCGAGCATGATATGTGTTAATGTCCCCTCAAAACTCAAGATGGTTAAGAAGATACCAATTTGAGTTTGGCAATCTAATCCTGAAAGCGACAAGGTGAATGAGATTTGGTAAAGATATAAGTTATTTGATCTGAAGATAATGGGATCAACTGCAGAGTGCCTTGAACGACATGGTGACAAAAAGTGACAGTCAATTTCATTGTGCTTAGTTCGTTAATTCTAAACACTGTTATATGCAATTTGAATAGCACTTTGATTATCACACTAAGCGTAATAGTAAAAGAATATGAAAGACTTATATCACACGAATACTAATAAAGCCAAATCAACTATGGAGCCTTCATCTAATTCGTTCGTTCTAAACATGGTATAGCCAAATCCCTTCAATATTGTAAGTTAAACTATGACCCTTTTTAATTTTACAAGTTTATACTACAGAATCCAAGCATTCAATGTAAAGATTTTATTAGAACAATTTGACAAACATATTTGCCACATAAAAGATTGCTATATATGATTTTACACATACAAATGTATTTATGTCCCGCTTTATCACTGTCTTACTGGATATGAAATTAGAACAATCAACTCCAAATAACATAAACAACATAACAGATAAGCAAAAAATCACCAAAAATTTTGACAGTAGAAGAATCCTCAATTTCATTATGTTTTGAAATTTATTCCACGTTGTTAATCATTCACAAGTTTGATAATTTCATCAAACTCTCTGATGTTTTTAGGATCTATTTAGGCATAATTTTGCTCCATTAATGTAATGGAAAAATTTTCATCTGCTAGTGGTGGGATTTGTCAGATATGGTTAAAAGATTATGTGTGTGTACGTGGGCATGTGTGGGACTGGGTCTTTGGACGTGCCTTTGGACTCTTTTTATACGTTGCATATGCTTGTATGTCTGCGTTATGGGTATTAGATGATTATAAACATGTTAGTAAATAATAGGACATTTTAATAGGTCGTCAATTATGAGAAATAAATTAGAAATAGAATAATTAAAAAAATATATGATTAATATTAGGATATGGATTTGCCAAAAATTAAGTAGGTGAATAATGGTTGAATGGTAAACCACTTAAATAAGGGAAGAATGATTTAGAAATTTTAGAAAATCTATTATTTATTTCATGATAATCTATTACGTTAAAATAAAAAAAATCAATAAAGAAAGATATGATAAGAAAGAAAAAGTTGAGAAAGGAAAGGATAAGGTGATTTTTTTTTTTTTTTGAAAATAGAACTGATATTTATACATCTCAAAAAAAAAAAAAAAATCTTCCCACACCCCTTCGAATATTTTTGCAGCCAAATGAATTGCTTGTCCGGGTAGTAAAAATATATCACTGATATGCAATAATTTTTTTGGATTTCCCTTTAGAAAAACCTTTTAGAAAGGAATAAAACATGGATGTTTTCGTAGGTTGCCAGTTGGTAGAGATTAATTAGCGATAGATTGATGGTAAAAAGTCAGACATATCCTAAGGCAAAGCAAAAGAATCAAAGAATAAAAAGTAATCTTTTTTATAATTAACATGGCATCATTTTGACGATTTTATGTTAAAGATAAAAATAAATTTAAATTTAATCTTATGTATATTGTCCGTACAAAGAACTCTAAGAAAATAATAAGATGGGAACATTTTAGAAATTGTCATTTAATAGAGGTAAATAAGGGATAAAGTAATTACTGAATGCTGCAATAATTAAACATGTGAATAGCAGCCGAATTATGAACTATTTAATAAGAAAAGAATGATTGAGAAATTAGTAAAAAATCTTATATTTATTTAATAACAACATTATGTTAAGATTAAAAAAATAAATATGAAAAGATAAGGATATTTAGAAAAAATACTTACAAAACAAAAAAGGATATTTGAAAAAAAATAAAAAGTTTGAAAGGCAAATTCAAAGACCTTGTTATTCAACAAGTGCGCACATCATTTTTTATTTAATTTAAAAAAGAAGATTTTTAATTAGTACAAGGGACAAAGGAAAAAGTTTGCCAGTCCAAGCAAGAATCTCATATTTAACTTTCTAAAAAGATCCTATCATGGATTGGATCCACGGATCTCACCCATGAACCCAAGGGTCCAAATCTAAATCACCAAGGCTCAGAGCCTTGGTAGTTCATATCTGAAACTGTTGAATCCACGGGTAAGGCCTGTAAAACAAGTCCGTTCCAGAAAAAATTTACCTTTCTACATTTTTATAAGTTGAGTGGGATCCTTGGTGGTTCATATATGAATCGTTGGACAATCGTTGGGTCCACGAGTGATGCTTATAAAATACTAGATAGGGCTGCTGTGCGCACTGCCGAGGAAATTGTCTGTCATTGGATTGTTGCAAACTCATGTAAATGTTGATGTAAACCTGAGCAATTGCATTTAACACTTGAATTTCACGACACGAAAAATTGTAAAAGCTAAAGCTCCAAAATCAGCTGTAAGAGTTGGTGGTGGAAAATTGAGGAGTTACATTGAAGAAGTTAAAATTGGAAGACAAAAAGCTAAATGCTATATTAAATGAATAATCATCTTCATCTGAAACCTCCTCAAGCTCTTGTTACTCAACATTATCACGTGATTCAGTTGTGGTCCATCCATTTTGAATATCAAATAACGTAGCAACGGGTCAAGAACCACATTATGCTGAAAAAGAGGAATTAAAAAAGAAAGTACATTAAAACATTGATTGCCATTTGAAAAATTAAATCATCTATCTATTGAGCAATAACAATCATTCTCTGGTTCCATTCGGTAACAATAGCATAGAGGAAACCAAATTCTCTCAACTTCATTACAGTTGAAAATGAAAATAGTAAACACGTAAAGTACCGTGTCCAGAACCACGCAGAAGAAAGCATATATCCCATATCAGTTAAAATCCATTGACATAGAGGAGAATGATTAGTTGACATAAGGAAGAGAAGAAAAAACAAAAGAAAGCAAGAAATATACAGTCAGTCAGGTGATTTATCTGAAGAATCCTAAGCTCGGAAACAAAAATGATTGAATAAACCATTTTTTAAAAAATTCTAGCTCATTTTTTTTTCTTACTGTCTTTGTTGAGTTCTCTGTTTTGAGACCTTTATTGGAGAATGAAGCATCAAGTATAGGATTACCATTGTATTTTCCACGCCCTAAATTTGAGTACTCATGCTTCATCATTTGGTATTCACCATCATGAACCCCAGAGGCATCAGCTTCAACATTAGCTGCCTACAAAGCCAATCACAAATAAAGAGTGGTTATTCTCTAGAGGATCACTTAATACAGTACCTGACAAATCTTAGATATTCCAACATCAAGAAGGCAGATTATAAATCTGAATTTGGAAAAACATGACATTAGTGTAATAACCAATGCTAATCAAGTGCAATGTATGAGATATAGCTGCACTTAAATGCATTTATTGATGAAACAAAGAACAAAATGAATTAAAAGAACTCAATGACGCAAATTTAGACAACTAAGATATTTTTAAACAAGGGACAAACAAAACCATTTTGTGATGCATAATTACAATGAGATGAGGTGAAGTGCAATGATCTTATTTTGGTCTCTATTTACCGAGGGTCAAAACAAGAATTATAAGGAATTGCTGGGGCATTTTACCATATAGTGAAAAAAGGGTTACCTCAAACTGCCTTAACGTATCCAGCAAATTGGAACATTCTTCACAAAGAAACTTCAGTTGTCCTTGTACATTAGAAAATTCAGAAAGCATGATCTGTTCAGTCATTAACAATTCCTTCACTGTTCCACTCATCTAGCAAGCGTTTCTTTAACCTCTCAGTTGAGAAAGAAGTATCCGATAAAAGGGAGAGATTATCATTCAATGGTCTCAATGAAAAGAGATTTCTTGTGGAGCTCAAAGCTTCTATCTAGGCTGCTCTTTCTTTCTTTAATTTAGTCCTTAAATGAAGAGTCTTGGTACTGTAAGTGTGTAAAAACGCCTGTCATCTGACTTGCTCCCATGAAATGATGAGATCTGCAAAGAAAATTTGTACCAATGGCAAATGGAACACTCAGCTCCTTCAAAGGCCAACCAAATAATAATGAACAATAGAATTCAAGCCCATTTCAAACAATAATTAGACTATCAAAGTAGAAGTAACAGTCGATTAACCTATCACAATAGGCTATTGCTCGAAATGACAAGCACTGTCATCAGACAAATAGAAAGCCTAAGAACAAGAAGAAAGAAATTAAGAAGCACTCCAAATGGCTGGATAAATAAATAAATAAATAAAACCAAAAAAGTATACCCAATAGAACAGACATTAAGCTGAACTCAGCCCATCAACTCTGTGGTCAACTGAAATCATCATAGATAACTACAAATCCTCCACTCATCACCCAAACAAAATTTAACAGACAAGGAAGTTCAATAAATTCTAATTTGATCTAAAAGTTTTTATATTAAAGCAGGCAAAGCCTTTTAAGACCCACCAAGAATAGGACTTCAAGTGAAATTTATACTTTCAAATAGGATAATTTTATTTAGCTTTTGTTTATTTGTTTCCCTCACATCACACACAATCTTTGAAGCAAGAATAACCTGCTCAGGAAACTTTATCCTTCTATTTCATCTTTTACCACAATTTTAACGAGTTACTGCTCGAAACCTCAAAAAGTTTCGAGTTCAAGAGCCTACCCAAAAAATCACTATAGGAAGCCAAAAGAAACAAAAACACAAACATTTGCACATGATTTAGTAGAGAAAGAAAGGCTAAAACTACCTTCCCTTTACCCTTTTCTCCTCTTTTTGGCCACTCACACCATTATTTTATGCCAACACCAAAAACCACTGACAATACTCTTTATGGTGGAATGAAATATACGTTTATATCAAATGGATCATCAATATGCACACAGGATGAGGCATAAGAAGAATTTACTTCTTCTTTTTTTAAGTTGAAACTGAATTATAGTTATTGCTCCCCTTTAGCCTTATATATGTGATGAACAAAATTAGTTGATCGGATTGATAAAAAAAAGTTGTTAATAACAATTTACATATCAAAGAATGTTTGGAATAATTGGTCCAGCCACTGAGAGTACACAAGAACGTAATAGTGTTTGGGAAAATTAAAAAAAAAAAAAAAAAGTAACTTCAGCAAAGCGGATAAAAAAAAATGAAATCTTGATTTAAGTATGGCAATTAAAAATGAAAGAAGAATGGACTAAAGCTCAAAATAGATGCTTAATAATTGCACAACCTTCTTTCGTTGCAATTTCATACATGATGCCCTTTTCACATCAATGATGCTTATGATCTGCTAGCCAACTCTTTGTTAAATTGGTCCAGTACCATGTAGATGATGCATATTACTTTCAGATAATATTTAGCTGCTATTTAATTCTATGTTTCTTATACCATGACAAGGTGTAAATATAAGCACAAGCTACTATATAGTTGAGTCTAATATTAACTTGTCCAAGCTTAGGGGTGACGTTTTAAGAACCTCAAGAATGATTTGGTAAGTTTTTTTTTTTTTTTTTTTAATACTTTTATATCTGATGTGAAAAAATCTCTGATTAAGACAATTAAGGTTCATGCCCCATAAGCATGATCCATTTTCACTGTGTATCAAATTTCTGAATATTTATCATGTTGAGCACATTAAATTAAGAAATATATGTTAAAACATTGATTCAATTACACAGGAACCAATTCCGAACACAGTTTTGCCAAGTCTATATCAGATGAAGCTTCAATTTCTTGCTTTCTTTTTCAACCCTGGACATGCTTGAGTTTCCATCCTTTCATTTCCAATAATTTACTTGTTTAATATTGTACTATTAATTGCCTGTACATTTCAACCGTGAAACTAGATAGACAGGGACTTCCTGTTTTTTCCCAGAGGTGTCAGATTGATTAGTAAGGAAGGGTAACAGGGAAGAAATAATGATCTTCCTATATTCAAATTCATAAGAAGGCATAATTTACTGGATTAGTTTTTCCCCAAAAAAAAAAAAAATCATTTATCAAAGAAGGGTAAATCAAAAGATAACATTTTTTATACCTCTCTAGAGTCTTAAGCATGCTGCACAGTATTTAGATGTTAATAAGAGAAAAGGGACTGAATCAAATGAAATATATTTAGAATACGTTCAGATAACACTAAATTCTCCAGTAATACCTGCTTAAAGAAGGTTCCAGAAACTACATATCTCAAGCTTAGCACCTGTTTTCAATTCTTTTCATTTTCTTTTTGGGGTCGTGGCAAAATTAACCCCTTCTTTTGTATGTGTGACCATATTAACTTATTACCCATCTATTATCATAAATAAAATTCATCAACATTATTTGTATATATACAGAGTTTTGTAAAAACTTTGCAGTGTCGTGATACTTCCCTTCTTTCTATTGTGTTAGACCGTGTGACATTTGAGGATAGAAAGAAGAAACAAAGAAGTCAGAAACTTATTGATCCCATTAAATATCCATTGGTTCTACTGCAGCTTTTGCTAATAATAGTGTTTCATAATTACTGCAATTGCTTTATGCTATCTAATTTATAAAATGAAATGAAACTTAAATCCTTTTACTTTGATGACAAAACTTCATAATTTAACATAAGAAGTTTGTGTCAAACATGATTTCGGACATTTACACACAAACAGAAATTTCACATTCACCAAAAAAAAAGAGTTATGATTTTGGATGATCAGACAGCACCAAAAAAAAAAAAAAAAAATTCCAACATGGGAAGTTGAATGTACAACCAGGATCCCCCGCATTTCTGAAATAGACAAAATTGAAAGAACTTAAACCCTACCTCCAACTGACTAGACCCAATGAGACACTCACTCCCCCACACACACAGAAAAAGACAAAATTCAAATTTCTCGAGCTCTCAGTTCAGCATCTCCTAAGCATAATGGAGCTCCATAAGGAGAAGAGGCCAAAAGAAAAGATACAATGGAGATAAATAATAATTTTCGATGAAACAATAAAAGCTGAAAAAACAAAAAGATTTTGCAAAATAGCCAAAGTCAGTATATGAGAACCTGAAAACAGATTTGCAAAGAAACTAAATGGAAACCCTAAAAAGGTAGAACGTTTGGACAAGCACAATCCAAAGGCATCATTTTTGTTCAATGCTTCGTCTCAAAAGAAACCGTTAAGTTTTAAAGTTTTTAGAAAGACGAAGCAAAAACTTATAGAATCATAAACATTCCCTCTTGGGATCTTTGTAAAAGATGCCTCTTTACTTAAAAACGAAAAATATTTTTTAATAAGCTCCATGAACCTAAAGATCAGCTGCTTAACCTTAGATAAGATGATGTCTTGCTGAAAATACAAGAACGAAAAAAAAGACACAAATTGGACTGAGAAAAAAATCAAATGGAAGAGCAGGAACCTGACCAACATAAAAAGGAAGGAAAGGTTTGGAAAGAAGAGAGGACAAACCTGCAAGAAGCAAGGAAGGCCGAAATTCTTCCAATCTGTAACAGAACGAAAAACAGAATAAGGCCATAACCGTCAGAAGAGAAGGAAACTCAGTAACGTAGAAAAAACAGTTAGAATTCCCAATCTATGTAAAATCAATTACAAATCAGTTAGAGATCAGTTTTCTGTGGAGCACTAGAGACATTAAACAAAAAGCATTAGATGCTAGTCTGCCTCTAGAGAAGTAAAATAGGGTTTTAAGTTAAAGATATAATTGGCAGGTGCTGCTAGAATCAGACCAGAATTTCAAAAAAAGGGGCAGGACTTGCCCTGAAATTTGAAAAGATTTGTATCAAACCATAACATTTAACGATGCAACCAAATAAAATAGAAGGAGATAAATGTATTTAACTAAGACCCCTAGGCCATATACAAAGCAATGCAATTGCACATAACATCCATAACCAACAATTAGCTAACTTATTCTGTCTATTACCATACACTGGATGCTTAAGGCACCAGAGTAACAAAATTCGTCTCTCCCTGACATCCAGATGTCCGGAAGTAACTACCATGTTCAGGATATAAACCCAACATTAACAACAATATCATCAGCAGAATAAAATTTAGGACATAGTTGGATGTGAATCAAAACCAACGAGGTTCTTTTATGAATCATATCCAAGATTAGCAAAAATCATATCCAGGCTAAATCTGGACAACTGAATGAGGTTTTACTAGGCAGAAAAAGAAAACCTACTTTTGATCAAAAAAGACTTCATAAGGAAAATTTGCCTCCGCAGTTTTTGCTTTATCTATGGCTAACAAATAGTTCTATCCTTGTTACACTTGCATAATTTCTTTCTATGTAACAGTTAAAAAATGTTCGTTAAAGCCTTAATAATAATTAAAATGTTGTACTTCTTTTTGCACTAAGAACACCGATACAAATAAAAAGCTTGGAAGGACTAAATGCATCATTTAAACAACAAAAAAAAAATGCAGATTTCTATACTACAAAAAGGAAATATAGAGTAGTCTGTCTTTTCTACATCCATTTGATTTACAACAAGTACATTTTTGGAGAGCAATCCATCATTCCAGTAAATCAAAGCCTTACAATATATAAACTGGCCTCAAGTCAGTGGCTTAGATTAGATGAAAAACTCCAGGCTAATGGATGCCATGAAAACAACTTAACAAATTCTATAATGATAACTTTTTGTTTCAAATGCTGCTCTTGTAAAGAAAGATATATCCAAAAAATAATTTTGTCCAAATACCTCAGATTCTGATGGTACAGCTGATAATCATGGGTTAAGGAGATATCTGGTCCTGAAGCAGGTGCCAGGATTAGAGGCTCCACAAACTTGATGCTCTATCTGATCCAAAAATTAACAAACGTCGAATTATACCATTGTGATTACACCTTTGTCTAAAATGAGTTACAATCTGACAATATTCATATCACGTGCTAGCAGCAATCCATTCTAATTCACACTTCAGAACTACATAGATGTGTGGGAATGTCACCCAGAGCCATAAGATTCTTAACACTTGACGATGTCATAGGATCTTCAGATAGACTAGATATTGCTTGCTTAAGAATTACACTGTTCTTGTCAGTTGAATCAGGAAAATTTCTATTCTGGACCATTTTATTTAACAAGTCAAAAGCCACTCCTGGGTTCGAGTTAGATAAAAATGCATCTATTAGTGCTATATAAATAAAAGGATCAGGAATCATCTCTTTCTCCTCCATCTTCTGCAAATATGCCATGGCATCAAATGTCTTACTGCACTTACAGAGCCCATTGATGAGAGCCATAAAAGTTATTCTGTTTGGAACACACCCGTTCACCTCCATTTCCATCCACAGCTTCAGAGCATCATTTGGTCTTTCTGCATTGCATAGCCCATCTATTAAAGTAGTGTAAGTAATGACATTGGGCTCTCGTTCTTTCTCAACCATCCTCAACAGGCATAAATTGGCCCGATCAATATTACCATTCTTGCACCATCCATCAATAAGCAAGTTGTAAGTAACAACTGATGGAACAAGCCCCTTCTCAAGCATTTCATTGAGAAGATCTTGCGCTTCCGGCAACTTTTGGGCCTTACAAAGCCCATGTATCAAAATGTTGTAGGCAACCACATCAGGGCCGTAACCACGCACACACATACCCCTAAATAGCTGCAAAGCTCTGTCTATTTCTTTAATCTTCAAAAGACCATTAATAGCTGTAGAATATGCAACCATCTCAGGAAGAAAGCCTTCTTGAACCATCTCATCAAGGAAGTTACAAGCTTCATGCGCTCTCCCATTTTTGCACAGTTTCTTGATAAGCAGCGTATAATTTTTTATCCAAGGCTCATAACCATGCGCACGCATATCTCTGACAAGATGAAGGGCCCCCATAACATCAGCTTGCCTGCAAAAGCATCCAAATATGGAGTTGTAGGTAAAATGTGTTGGCTGAAATCCAAATTCCTTCATCTCATTCAGGAGTTCATAACATTCACTCAATCTATTAGCATTACTCAAACTATCAATCAAGTTATTGTACAGTAACACACTACGACAACAATTGATTCGATCCATATCTCTGAAGAGACCTAGAGCGTCATCCAACTTACCCGTCGAACAAAGAGCATCAATTATTATCTCAAATGAATTGGTGTTAGGACAAACAAGTTTTCCACCAAATAGTTTGTTTACTTCGAGACCATCACTAGATCCATTCCACATCACCGATCTTAGCAGACAATAAGCTTTATTAACTAAGCCAAGATTGACAAGACCTTCTAAAACAGAATTATACAACAGCAGAATCGATTCCATATCCAAATCTTTTGACCTTTCCTCCAGTAACCTCATCATATCTCTCTCCTCACGCAGACATGGTATAAGTTCCGCAAGTATTTTAACATCAGGGTGAATACCCACCTCATTCATTTGTGAGTACAAGTGCAAAGCTTTGTCAATCTCTTTATTCTTGCACAGACCTCTAATTAGCACATCATAAATTGAACTGTCCAGACTAATTCCCAGTTTCTGCATTCGATCCAAGAGTTGCAGGGCCTTATCTACTCTTCCCTCCTTCACAAACCCATGAATTAAAACATAGTAAGTCTTCTCATTCAAGCTAATATCAATACTTTCAATCAGCTCAAACGCTTTATCCACCTCACCCAACTTGCTAAAAGATACTGCTAAGATTGACAAAACATGTGCATCAAGCCAGCCCTTCTCGCGCATTTCATTAAACACATCCAAAACCTGTTGGAACTTCCCTGCATTGCAATAACACTGCAATGCCGGAGTCAAAGCATACTTATCCAGTTGCCATCCCAAACCACGCATCTCATTCATTCTAATCTCAATCAAATCAACATTACCGGACTTAGAAATCGCCTCCAAAAGGCAGCTATAACTATAAGCATTCAGCACACAGAGATTCAATCTTTTAACCTCGTCAAACAAGGCATTAGCTTCTTGAACCATACCTTGACTTCCCAAACACCTTAGTAAGTAACCTAAAGCACCTGGTGTCATGTAACACCTTGAATCCACCATATCTGTAGCCAAAGCCCTCAGTGAAGCATTTTGTCGAGCTCGTGCAAGGATTGAAGCCATGGCATTGTAAGTATAGCAATTGTGTCTGAAACCACATTGATTTGAAGCCCATTTAAAAAACATATCAGCCGTTCTCCAACTCTTGAAGCCACCCAACACGGTTTCAACGATTTCAGTGGTGAGTTTTGAACCCATATCTTTAACTTCTTGGCTTTCAACGATAAAGTGTCTCCTCGTGAAAATGGAAATGAGATTTTTAGCCATTAATACATGGTCCAGATTAGCCTTTGTGGAAATGGGATTGGAGAATGGGGAAAAACCGTCTAAAGCATTACACGGTCCATTGAGCAAATTTTTGGCTTTTAATAGCAGGGCCATTTTTCTGATAAGGGTTTAAGAAACGAGGCTTTTGGCCAGAGAAATCAGTGAATTTTGTGCTGCAAAATTGAACAAATAGTCATAACCGAAGCCCATACACAGAAAGAGCATTACCTATAACAGTGAAAAAAATTATATGTAAGGCATTAAATAATTTTTTCCTAATTCACTTTATGACTTGTTTTTAGCATTTTCTATCCAACTTATAATTTCCTTCAAGTAAAAAAAGTAAAAATCAAACAAAAAATTTGATATTCAAGTGTTACCTGATATTGTGTTTCCAATTGGACATATAATTCATATATCATCCTCCCATTGAATAAATTTTGAGCTATTTCTCTCTTACTGATTACTACATACCTGTAATAGTTCAAAGAAATTATGATTTGGATAGAAAATACTTAAGAGACATTCATTTTGGCAACAACAATGCCCAAAAGGCATAGGGGACGAAAACCCACACAATCTGTGCCTTAGATGGTTTTGTAATAGTCAGACTAGTTTGGGGATTCATGCAGTGCGTGAGGGTGCCATGAGGTGATTAACAATGTTTTTAATGTATGGAGTCCAAATGTGAACTAACACCTCCAGTGTATGGTGAATGTTGAAGACATCAGCTTTTCCTACATTATCGCAAGGATTAGCATCCAACAGTGTTTAAGTTTATCAACAAAAGTCAAATCAGAGGCCTTGGGAAAATTCGTTGTCTAAAAGGAAATAGGGCACAAATACTTTTTGAACTTAAAAAATGTTGAATAAGTTTGTTCATTCAAAGACATTCTCTACCTTATAAGATTTGGCAGTATGCCCAAACAAGAGTTTAGGACCACAAACAGAGTGATTGCTGCCACCCTCCAATGAACAGAGGACAGACCTCAAAGGTGCATTAGCATTTTATTTATTTTTCAGCATTATTTTCCCAGTCTTGTGCAGATTTTAGAGGAATAAATTCTTTTATCAGATAACTACAAAGAAATACATTCTCAGCAGATGAAAACTTCTAAATGTGAAGTTTATATCAACTTTTTCCACTCAGTCACATTTTTAACCGTCAAAGGAACATGCTGAAAAGTTCAGAATTTGTAGCAACTACGCAAATTTAAACATCTAAAATCATATTGCTTATCCAACAATACACAAGTATGAAGCCTTTATAATTCTCAAATGATGAATTACGATCTCAGATTAGGAATCATTTTGCAACATTTTCTGCAAGGTCAGCATGCTTTACTTAAAGCTACTAATTACATGGTTTTCTTAAGAATATGAAGGAAACAACGCTTTCTCTTCCTGGAGTGCCTTTTAGCTCTTGACATAATGTAGAGAATAAATTGCATCTGTACAATATTTATAGAACTCTTTTCTTTTGCCATGAATAGGTAAAAAACTAAAAGACCTCCTGAGGAACAACATGCAAAGAATCCCAAATCAAGTTTTCCCTCAACTCTAAGCACAGAAAACAGAATCCATTAACTTTATAGTGACCACGATGCTGCTTTATTTCCAAATAGCATTTTACGAAATCAATTTGAATTTCTCTTCCTCAAGTTTTTAACTAACAGATAATGCAGCTTATCTAAACCAATAAAATATACGGGGTACTAAGGAAATGGACATGGACAAATTCCAATTTAATGGGATTTCACTTCAGCTAAAGCACACCAAGAAATGTGAAGATGGCCCATCCTAGTTTGCTCTATCTCGTTGTGTTTTTCTTTTTTTCGCCCCTATTGAATAGCCAATTTCAAGTACTTCACAGTTGCAGAGTTCATCAATGCCAAATCTTCATTAGCACGAAAATAAAGTTCCAAAAACAATTCAATCATCAATATTTAAGTTGCAGTCAAGCCATTCGCGAAAATGTTTAAATGAAAAGGAATTACCATAGTTAGTGCCGTCCAATTGAAGGACAGAAATGCGGGTAATGGTTTCGAGCCGGGTTCGGAGAGGCTATCGGGGCGGGAGACGGTGGTGCGGTGCAATAGTTCCGAGGAGGAGAGGCGGTTGATGGAGGAGCAAAGGGAGGTCGGGACTGGGTCGCTGGGGAGCTGGCGGATTGGGGATTCGAATTCAGTATTCAATAGATAAGGCCTTCATTGATATCTCTAGGCAATTGTAGAGTTACCTCAATTGAATTAAAGGTTTTTATCATTTTAGCTACTTAAGCTAAGCCCGAGTATCAATTTAGTTATTAATATTAATTTTTGACCACTTATGTCTATTGACTAACGATATTGCCAGAATTTTTCTGCCAGAACAATTCTTACAAAAATATCAACATTGCCCTTAACAATCAACACTAACCCTTTGTTTGGGAGAATGGAAATGGATAGAAAAGAAAGTATTTGGAGGGATATCACAACTTTTTCATTATTTGGGAATAAAAGATGGAAAGGAAAGAAAAGAAAAGATTGGAAAGGCATTTACTTTCCCTTCCACTCTTCAGACATTTTCCGCCCAAAACTGGGCAGAAAACGTAGGAAACTTAACTAATTTGTCAATATGACAACATTGGCCTTTTAAAAAACACAAAAAAAAAAATTAATAACCTATGAGTCCTCCTTACAAAACCCAGACAGAATAGTTGCATGCGTTCCCCTCTTCAATCTTGCCTTGTTCTCCACTAACAGTGAAAGTGGCCACCACCATTAGATCTATCTTCTGCCTCAATTGGTAGAGATAGTAGAGGCGGAGATAGCAAAGGAATTGGGATAGCAGAGGAATTAGAGAGAGAGGAAGTATCTGCAGGAAGAATCGATACAAGGAAAAAATTTGCAACCATTTCTGATGCTGTCCAGATGAACAGCGAGTGCTTGTATTTGTAGCCTTGTATGAGACTTCCTTTTGGTTGAATCTTTAGATTTGGAAATGGGCTCATTCTTGCTCCATTCTATTGTTGTCGAGTGATTGAATAGGACTTAAATAGCAGAATGGAAAAGATAATATCGATACGAAGCTTCACAATAGGTTAATAAGATTATATGCGAAACTAATGCAGCGATAATTCCAGCAGCTATAAGTCACACAGTAGTAGCTGGGATATAAGTCCAGTAGCTATAGACTTCCAAGAATTGGAAGATCTTTCGCCTCCATTTTCATCTGCAGGGAGGCCCTCTTTTGCATCTTTTGATTTTGCTCTCACGTCTCAATTTTCACGTTTTAGACTCCAACCCCTGAGAATGATGATGATGATTAAATCTCCTCAGAATATTTTTATTGAAAAAAAAAATTAGTGTACCTTATCCACACATTTATTCACATTTGTTTTGCATTTGTCTATAGGTAGGACATATTTGTAAAAAATTTGTATTAGTATCTTTTCCTTTCTTTTGCCTTTCAACTCTCAAACAAAATAAAATCATTCATTTTCTTTTCTTTTTTTAAACTTCCAAACAACTTGAAAGGAAACTTACATCATTTCCTTTCTTTTCTTTTCTTTTCTTTTCTGACTTTTCTTTTCTATCCTAAACTCCCAAACTAAGCCTAAATATTCTCATTATTTTTAAGTCATTAATTTATCTCTTCCCAAATTAACTCCTAGTCTTTCTCATTCTCCTTCCAATCAACTCTCTATGTCTCTTCCTCCCCTACAATTCCCTTTCCTTATCTCTCCCATATTTTCTTTTTTAACATTTTCTTATGAATTCTATCACAATCTTTATTGTGATTTCCAATCAACTCTCTATCTCTCTTCCCTCCCTACAATTCCCCTTCCTATCTCTCCCATATTTTCTTTTTTTTTTTACCTTTTCTTAAGAATTCTATCACAATCTTTATTGTGATATGGCTGCTGCTAATCTTTTTATTCATGCTTGGTCGTTTTTTAAGGTTTTGTCAATCATGGAGAACAGTAGATTTAATTTTCTAAATTCAGCCATAACACGATTATCTTTTTATACTTGGAATTTAAGTTATTAAAATGCTGGAAATTTTTTGTTAAAAAAAATTGCTTTTCATCAAAGCCAGCAAATAAGAATAAATTCTTCCTATACTCCTTTAGTTACCAGTTTAATGTTTCATTCTCTTGACCTAATATCTCCTCCTTCAGTGTAGATCGCATTGTAATGCACTTGGTTGGGTTTTTCTCCAAAGATCCCGATCCGTTATTACCATAGTGGCATTGTTTTAGTGTCTCCAGTTCATTGGATGGTTAAAATAATCTTGCAATAGCTAAGGGGTAATTAACAACATGGGGAAAAAGTAGTCAAGATATCAGTTACCAAGATTGAAGTGGTGCCAAAAAAAAAAATCAGATGAGAATAACTAATTAGCTTTGCTGAAAACTTGAAATGTAGTCATAAAAAAGAAAAAAAATGGCCTAAAAAATGATCTCGTCCCTCTCCCTAATTACATAAAAATTTTAGCAGGGAAAGAGAGAAGGAGAGGAAAGGACGAAAAGGGAGGGGGAGAGTTGATTGGAACGAAATTGAGAAAGAGTAGGAGTTAACTAGGGAAAAAATTGATTAACGTAAAAGATAATGAGAATATTTAGGATTAACTGTGAGAATATTTAGGTTTGACTGTTGAGGGCAATGTCGGTATTTTAGGAAAATATGCTCTTGCAAGAAAATTCCTGCTATAGCAATAACACCAGTCATGTCTATTGGCTCTAAGTCAAAAGCACATAATTGATCATTTTATAACAAAAATACCCTCCTTTCATATTTTAAGTATAAAATAATGGTTAGAAAGCTCTTATCTCCTCTCATTTCTTAAATTGTTTATAAACTTCCTTATTTTGCCCAATATTACAGTTTGCATGTTGCAAAGATAACATGCCTGCTCTATTACAAGATCAACTTTTTTCAAGTTTCGTGTCAATAAAATTTTTTCCTCAATAATCCATTTTCTTTTTGTAATTTTCTAAACTATGAGAACATGCATGTTTTTCTAATAGATGAATATTTAAATTTATGATAGGAGAAAAAGCTATTGGGAAAATATCATTTTCAAGAAAAGTGGCTATGTTGTTCAATTTTTTTCTTTTTTTTATTTTTCTTAGTTATTTTTGTTCCGACACTTCATGCAGGACATTTTTAGAAGTGAAATTTCTTTTTTAGAGTTTTATGGGTATATTTGCCCCATAATTAAATTGGATCTAAATATATCTTTTCACATAACCGTTAGTTTGACCATCAATCTAAAGAGTTAAATGATTAAAAGTTATTGTTAGGGATTAAACTGATAGTTAAAAAATAGTTAAAGGGGTAAAATAATAAAAACCTCATAGTTAAATTAGATCTAAATATGCCTTTTCACATGACCGTTAGTTTGACCGCTAGTTAATTTGATCATTAGTTTGATTGTTAGTCCAAGAAGTTAAGTGACTAAAAATTAATATTGGGAACTAGATTGACAGTTGAGGTATAGTTTAAAGGGATAAATTGATAAGGAATTAATAAGGACATTAATTTGTATAACAAATGTGTCACCATCACCTCTCAATATCTTGACCTCCAATCCAGTTATATACAAAAAATGTCTCCGGTCAAATTGTTTCATTCTAAAATAATTATGTCAGTGACTAAAATAAAACGTTACTAGTGAAATTTTTTAGCAACTTAACAAATTAGATAACATTAAAGCCTTTTTGATAATTGTAAAATTATATCCACCTTACACCAATATATTTTGACTCAGATGATTGTTTTTATGACAGCCTGAAAAAAAAAAATTTGTCCGCAAATTAGTGTTGCTTATTCCACATTTATACTGGGGAAGATGAGTTCAGGGTGTGGGATAAAGGGAAGAATAGGAGTTCTCTATCCATGGTTCTGCTAGTTACTTGAATAAATTAAATCGAACAATAGTATTTTATTAGAATTATATGAGATGAATTTTCTAAACGGGTCGAAATAGAAAGCGAAAATTCGATTTTCAATGATTTGTTTTACAAAGTAAAGTCCTACCTGTCTGCTGTAGGGTGACCAAGTAGTCTGGAATAGGATAAAACACTTCTGTTCATTCACATCATATACTGGAACTTGAAGAAGAATTAAGACTTCAACCATCCAAGCTTTGTTACAATTCTTTTTCCAGTCAGCAGTATTTGGATTATGAGAAAATGACTACAAGAGCTAACTATTGCATTTGTCGTCGAAAAGTACAGGTTGCTCACAAGTATTCAGAACTTAGCTCAAAGCAACCGTGTCATTATCCACATTCACCATTCGTGAAAGAAAATAAAGAATGTGGAACACCTATATGTTACCCTCATAAAAAGGTAAAAAGAAAAGGGTTTTTGAGATACTAAAAGGTTAGGCGCAAAGAAAATTGGGCTAAAAAATATCTGAGAATTTAGAAATAACTGCTGCTAGACGAGATGCCTACAGAAACGGTAGAACCTGCAATTAGGTTGTTAGGCTTCAATATTTAACAGATACATCTACAAAGATGAATTGTTAATGTGAGTATCTGTGTGTCTGTTTTTGTCTTTCAACAGGAAAATTTACCATATGGCAGCCTATGCATCCATTCCCAAACTAACATATTCAACTGTTAAATCCCAATGAGGTAGCAATTCCTATTTCATCAACTTTTTCCCAGATAGTCATTGCCATCCCACGTAGACATGTGTTGAGAAACAGTTGACAGTGTAAATTGTGGACATTCTGTAAGAACAAATTGATCATTCTTAAAGCCTAAGTAGAAAACAAAATGGTGAAACAGCAACCAGAAAATTATTCCCCTGCTTTTCCCAGCTGTGGCCAACTTATGACATCATTCAGACTAATATCCAACCGATAACTACAGATGAAGAGTGAGCAGAGAAAATTAATAACAAGGTGCTACTTTGTGTTTTTCTGTTTTTTAGGTAACAATAGACAACTCAAGAATTACAGGTCAAGAAGCTTTCAACTACCATTGCCAAAGTCTACCCTATCTCAAAATTCAATTTTGGTGCCAGGTATAATTCTAGATATAGAACCTATGCAAATGTGGGATGGTAGATGTTTTGCACTTGTTGCTGGTCAAGAACAAAGAGTATTGCCAACTATAATATGACGCATACATGTACTAGTTATCGCATAAAGCAAATCAGCATGATACCATTAACTGAAACTAAATTGAGGCATTCTTTTCTAGACAAAGTATGTCACGTTAGAAACCATATATCAATTTATGGCTTCAAAAATCAAGAAACATGAGCACCAAAGTCTTTTAAGGAAGATGCAGGAGGAACAATTACCGCAAATCATTCAAATTTAACTGAAAGAAGTCTTAGGTTAAAACATGGAAAATGATAAAATAATAGATGTTTTCAAAATAGGCAACTAGATCACTAATATTAGTTAGAAAGAAAATGCAAGAAAACATATTCTTTTATCTATTCAAACAAACACAATGAAAAGTAAGCAGAAATTTAAGATGTCCATAAGTCAAGCTAGATGAATGGAGGTGAAAGACCAATTGTTTAAGAAGATCTAAAATCCAGAACTGCAAATTACAAGGCACTGTAAAATACTTTTCAGATTTAGCTAAGAAGCAAAATCATTCTTTTTCAAGACAAGAAACACACTTTCATGCATATACAGATTCCGTAGATCTCTCTCTCTCTCTCTCTGTGCATCCATGTGCAGGTCTAGTGGGGTGAGGGGGCATTGAGCGATTGAATACTTGCAAAACTATGGAAAGATAGAGGCTTGAAAATACAGCCTCAGCTTCAGTTCAATTTTGTACAGTAATTGAAGGAAAAGTTTTCTTCAACTATAACAACTAAGCACCATATAGTCCACGTAGGAGCTTAACCAACTATTTGGGAAGCAAGAAATAAAATTATGGAGCTGTAGGTAATAATAACTAGACAGCACAAATCAAATTAATTGTGCAGCTCAGAACCTTGCAAAGGACCTTCGGCTTCATATTTTGTTTTGTTTGTGAGAAACACGAGGAAAATGTTCCTGTCAAGACCAACAGAAGAAAAAGAAAATTAGGTACATATAGTTTATAAAGAACTTGCTAAAAAATAATATCACAAAGTGCAGAATGAGAGTGGTGATACCTCAGAATAGCGACTATGATCATTATGAAGATGAGAAGTTTTCACGATGGTCTCCCATTTTGAACCAGCAGCAGAAGACTTCGGGTCCACCTTCTTAGTGTTAAAATGCTTACCAAGGTGTGAATGTGAAAAGGGAATCCGCAAATGGACAGAAGGCAGTGTATGCCAAAGCCAAGATTCAGAAGGTGATTTTGGCAAAGGTGGGTTCATAGGAGTATCTGACGTGACAGTATTAGTATCTGCTTGGCCTTCCACTTGAGCTTTCACGTCAATGAACTCTGCGTCCTCTCTGAAGCTCTTTAATAACTGTAAACCATTTGTTTTATCTGCTAGACCTCTGAACTTCGATGTGCAAGTGCAAGGAGGTGGAACTTCATGGACCAACAAGGACGAAACAGAGTGAGATTTGGTTCCTTCCTTCGTGAGTTCTGACGGTTTTATTTCTCCATTACCTGGGTTAACAGTTGAATTTTCTTCCATCCTTTTGCTTTCTGCTGAAATTTTGAAATTTTCACCAGGAAAATTTACCAGGCTCTCAGCTTTTGAAGAAGCTAAATGTTTTTTGGGATTGACACTAATGATGGAGTCTATGTACAATGTTTTCTCAACAACTTCGTTTGGTGAAGTAGTTTCTTGTTTCTTTATGCGAGGTGGCGCTGCATCTAAGAGGTTGCTACACTTTCTATATAAGGAACTGTACTTTTCAGCTGTAACATTATCAGCTTCCTTAGGCAAACCAAGAAACCTCGCTCCATTGCTAAATGGAGACTGAGGTGATGCATTCCGGTAAGGGGATATTCCCCCGCTTCTCGCTGGTCTACATGGAGATAGTCCTCCTGCCTTATATGAAGTATGAGCAAACTGCCTAGATTCACTTTGCTTATTTTCAACTTGATGCAGTTCTCGAGTTAGAACTCCAGAATGAAATCTTCTCTTATTATTGGTATCCGAAGCTTGCTGCAAAGGCATTGAACAATTAGAAATAAAAAACAAAACTTCCGAATCACTAAAAGTAACAAAGTAGTTATCATGGTTACCTTATCAAGAGGTCCACTGTAAGCCTTTCTAATAAGCCTTCCGACATCAGTAGGAGGAGATTTAGGAACCGGGGTCCTTGTCCTCATTGCTGGTATTGGATTTAAGAGGCATAAAGATTTCTTCACACAAAAACGGGGAAAAATTCCCCAAATTTTTCCTGAATGTTTCTTGGGATCAGTATATTGAATATCCTCACTTTCACTTTGGACATCTTCCGCATACTGATTGTAAAATGATATGATATTGGAACCATAGTTTTCAGGCAAAGGTTTTCTTTCTCCACTGACCACCTTTCGAGGCTGCTTTGGTGGTTCAGCTACTACAGGTTGCTTCTTTGGAATGTACTGAGGTGTCTCTACAACTGCAGCCTTCGCTGCAGGTAAGAACCGGCTCATCATAAAGTCTTTGGTCTGCGGGTCTATACAAAAGTTTCCAGATTGCTTTGTATTTGGAACTTCAGAACCACTCAAGCCACTGATACTGCAATTGAATGAAAAAGATGCAGTTGGAGACAGGGTATTGAGTGCATCAGAATATGCATTGTCAACGCTTTCCAAATCAGATTCCTCATTTGCGTATATACTTTCCCTCAAGCTATCAATTAGAGCTGCATGGTCACTCCCAGTATGTACTTCAGATTGAGGCCTGTAAATTTTGTGATCATTACATCTTTCACCTGAATAGCGCCTTACAGTATCCGGAGACCTTCCCGGAGGCAACCTCGGAGCACTTAAAGATCGCTTTGGATTCTCCGTCTGGTCATCACCTTCACCTTTGGCCCTACCAGGAATCTGCTCCCACACAAAAGGAACTGCAGCCGGTTTTGTGACTTCACCTAGTTCCCAGTCTGATTTCGGTACAGGAAGAGAATTGAGTCTAATTGGTCCTGACTTGTGCAACGGCTTCCAACATTTCCCATCTGAAGAGCCTAAATTGGATGTAGAATTCCTAGGAGATTGTAAAGAGCCCAAATTCGATGTAGGTTTCCTAGTAGATAGCAGTGGTGCATTAAGGTTCAGCTGCTTCTTCTCCATCATCTCACGCAGCAAGAAAGATTCCCTTATCGATCCCAAGATTTGTGTTCTAACAAACAAGATGATAAAAAATAGTTTTAGATTGCATCTTCAGAAACAATATTAAACAAGAAATTCAGATTAAATATACACCAATTTCATGGTTCAAACTGACGAAAACAGCACAAAAGATGACAAAGTTGATATGTACATTGTCATTTATATTCCACAGAGGGAATACATACAAGGGCTTAACTATCATTTCCCTCATTTCTTCTCAAAGTTGAGAAACTTCTAAGTATTTCACTTCTTTATCACGGCCAGCATACAGAGGCCTAATTGTAAAACAAATAAGCAGTAAAAGCAGAGAAAACATACCAACTTCTTCATTCCCTGCATGTTCATCAAACGTAAACTGATTTTTCCTAAAATCATTTGGAAACCAAACTCCTAATTCCAAGTTAACCAACTATTAGAAAATGCTAGTTACATTTGCTGCAGTACTGCTATTAGCATTAGGACCAATTATATGGAGTAAATGTTCAAGGAAAGTAAAAAATGAAAATGGAGAGACACACAGAATACACTCAATAAAACAGAGCTAGGTGATTGTGATGTCATGATTCGACTATCAAGCCTTCTCTTTCCATTTTTAAGGCTTACAATCACCCGAAGAACAAAAAATCAGAGCCATATCTATACTAAAAATGAGTACAAGAAATTGTCAGAGGACCCATTTTTTCACATGGCCATTCCAGTTTCTCATGTCATCTTATTTTTTGTCTTTAATAAACACTGATGCACAGTAAATCCAAGAATTTATCTCCATTTCCAGCCAAAGAAAAGGCCAATGAACATAGAAACTTACAGACAAGAAAAAGAAGGATCAAGCCATCAAGAGAAACAGGAAACAATAACAGAGCCTAATGAAATTCAGTACAGCCCATTTGGGGTGTGACATTTATCCCACAATATCACTAGACTATTAGCATTTCAACAGAAGATTCAAGAAAGATTACATTTTTACTGAACAGTAAGTACTTGAGATATTTCCATACCTGTGTGTGAAAGGACTAAGGAGGAGCAGGAGGAGGAGGAGGAGGAGAAACAGAGAAAGCCAAGAAAGAGAGAAAGAAAGAAAGAAGATAAAGAAAGAGATAGTAAAAATATGGCCTTGAATGATGCCGAGAGTTGAGGACGAAAAGAGTAAAACATGGGAAAAGGGGGTCCAAATCAGACACAAAAAGGAAGCTGGAGAGGGAAGAAATATATGACAAGACAAGACAAAAGTCCCCTAGTATTGATGACTAGTGTGGGGGTGTGGAAACCGCTGGTGCCGAAGGCAAATGGTGGGGTTGGATTGTTTGAAAGTGAAAGTGTAAAATGAGATGGAATTGGAAGGAGGAAAGGAGGGAAAGAGTTGAATTTTCCTTGCTTTTCTTGTCTCTGTCTTTGTGGTGTGAAGCGTGGATTGTGGCATGTGGGGAGAATCAAGGAGTGACCGGTTTCTTTTGTTTGTCTCGTGTCACGGGCTAACACTTGTGAGGACAATGACAGCTCCCCTTTTTTTTTCCTGTTTAAAGAAGACTTTAAACTAATTTATGAAATTTTTTTTGAAGTTGCATGAAAAGAAAGGATAATCAACGTTTGTCAGTTGAATGAGGAACTCGAGTTCGTTAATTGAGTTGGTTTTGAAAGACAAAAAAAATTGGAATCTCAAGTTGTTTGATTGATATTCCTACCAGATAAATTGGATGTTCACCAAAAATAATGATGGCTGACAAACAAAACCAATCAACTGAATTTCCTGCTTCTCTCTCTCACCCCTCACATGCTGAAAGGGTCCCCCATTCCTAAATTAGTGTTTGTTTTCAATTGATATAGCACAACAGTCTATCTTGTTTGGTGCCTAAACCAAATCAATCATCTTATTTCGTGCCTATCGTAAACTACCTAAATTAAGGAGTGATTTACTTTCTTTTGTTTGTTTGGCAATGTACAATACAAGCGTCGCTGACAAACCGTTGAGAGGCGAAAGAGGGCTATTTTGGCGGGTTTGAGGGAGATTTTTAATTAGAGTTTGAATTCTTTATCTAATTCTTTTAGTATCTAACTTATTTAATGTAAAATTACGTAGTATCTTTTAATCTTATATAATTTCATATTGATATGGTATAATATCATATTTGGCTGATATCTATATTAGTTAAACTGAATTTTAAAAACGAGAATTGAAAAAACTTCCTCATTATCTAGATAATATCTCTTCCAACGAAATTGAATTTTGAGATAAAAACAACTATGGTTGAAAAATCAAGGCCAACCATTTCGTTTTTACAAATAGGGGAAGGTTACTCGCTTTTTGCACTTTGTGTTTGGAAGTCAAATTATGCAGCATAATGAGTGGCGGTCTTTTTCATGAATGTGAAAGACTTTTTACTTAGTAAGCAACGAATATTGGTACTTAGATTTGAACTATTACTTACCCAAAAAAAAGTTAGATTTGAACTATTATACTTGTGTTTGAACAATGATTGGTATCAACACTTTATACCTTTGCCACAAAAGAAAGGAAATACTAATTCAGAAAAGTATATACTTAGATAACCAGATATTAGTTTGCTTTATAATATATTCCTGCTTGATTTAGAACATAAAACTTAACCTTTAATTAAATTGAAATTCGCCATGTTATTTCTGTAATAATTCTGAACTGAAAGTCCATTTCAGTCGTGCACTAATGAAAAACACTTCACTGCTGAAAAATTGTTCTTATAATATATCCTTTTGGATATGATAATAGGCCAAAAAATATATTTGTTTTGCTTTGATGACAAGAATGTTTGCTTCCTAGTCACATGCGAGTGGTATGTAGTTGTATTAAGGATTATGCTAGCGGCTTTAGTTGTCCGTCCAAGTTTTTTGTCCAATTTTTTCACACTTAAGAATGAGAACGGGACATATCACTTAATTCTTTTACTTTTAAAGTTGATATCCATCTAATTCTTTTTGTATCTCAACTTTTCACGGTATCACACCAATTAAATCTTCTAGGTTTAAAAGTTGATTTTGTTTAAATGATACGATATTGTTTCACATTAAATATAATTGAATGACAATAAAGGGCAAAACATTTGAAATGCTATATAATATTTGATGTGGACCAAGGATATTATAAAGATTTCGTTGGTGGAAAATGTAGCTTCATCCAGATTTTGGATTATCTATTAACTCAAGGCATAACGACAATAATGTCAAATCTAATCGTCCCACGGCAAAACATGCAAAGGTCCCGGAATGTTAGGGTGTTTCCTTCCCAATCTTGGATGCTAGCCAAAGACGTAAAATAACAAACCAAACAGCACCCTTGATTTTTGCTCAACCACATTTATAATGTTTCTCACAACAAAGATCTAGTTTGAGATCTTCTAACTAATTCTCTAATATAATGATGTTATTTTTAAAGACAGGAAACAGCTTCATTGGGGCTAGCCCGAATTTTTTAAATCTGGCTAGCTCATATTTGTTTTATTTCATTTCCTCAAAAGCTATATTTTAATAAAAATATGAAATTTTCTTTAAAAGTTAAAAAAAAAATGAGATCATGATTAACAAAATCAAATGTTTAAGGAGTCATTTGGTTCAAATTTCTTAATCACTATCACTATTGATATTATTAACCTTACTATGAGTTTGAGTTTTGACAATTCCTCCAAAAATGTTTGATTTAGTAAACGAATGGGTATCATTTTCCTCAAAAAAGGTTAATAATCATTTTTCTCAAAAAAGGTTAATAAGTTTGATAGAATAATATTCTCGAAGGAATCATACAGATCCTAGTTAATCACTTCCATTCCGATTGAAGGATAATGATAGTTATTTTATAAGCATCAAAGATGAGTATCATTATTATTGACACCCATTCTCCGCTTTAATTTCCTTAAATCAAACAATCCCTAAGTATTTTATGCAAAAATAATATTAAACTTAATATTTTAAAATTCTTTAACTAATTATAATTATTTTTATAAATACACTTAAGCATGCATGAATTTAATGGTACGAACTTAGGATTTGAATAGGTACAATGTGTCGTGTCTTAATTGGGCCGAGCCTACCTTAACCAAGCTTGGCATGCGTACTATTTGAACGTGCTAATTCTTAATTGACCTACTTCCACCTAGCACCAGTTCGTGAAAACGCAAAAACCCATTTCTAGCGGGCCGAATGGGCCGAGCTCGGTAGCCCCAATGAAAGAATAAGCTGGAGGAGCACTTCTTTTGCATGTTTGTACTTTTTCTTAGTTTGTATTGTATTGATTTAATTTAAAGACAATTGGTTGGCAAAATACATCTGAAATAGTCTTAACATTTTAGGCCATGTCACGTATCAAACATGACTAACGGAGAATTCCTTGTAAAAGCCGTAAAGCTTTTACAATAAATAAACAAGCCGTAAAACTTTTACAATAAATAAAGAGAGCGTAACTTTTATATAATACGTATGAATAGCATTGCCAATATATGTCTGAATATTAGAATTTTAATCTAAATGAAAATATATTTGTCTTTCTAAGCAAGAAAATATATTCAGGAAAATCAAATTCAAAGTCAATTTTAATTTAAATGAAATTTTTATTTGTCTTTCGAAGCAGGAAAATATATTTATGAAAATCAAATTCAAAGTCAATTTTTAGAAAGTCAAATTTATTTTAATTTCTATTAAAATTGACTAGGAAAAAAATTCGATTTTCATAACCTCATCTTCTTTATAATTTTGTGCCTAGATAGTTTGAAACAATATTAAGAAGATATAGATTTCACTACTTTAAAAAACGAGAACAAAGGCCAATATTTTTAATTAAAAATTCTAATATTCAAGTAAATAACTCAAATATATTCTTTAAAGACAATATTGCATTCTTGAAAATGAAGTGTATATTTTCAACATTTTTTGCCCTTAATAAAAATTATACAAAGGTTTTGCACTCTGATTTATTACAAAACTTCCACTGCCATTATTGGTCATTTTCCTTAAACTAATCGTTGATCAAGAAGGAACACGCTTTACACAATATCCAGAAGCATTTTTGTTGGGGTAAAATCATCAAATTTTTAATTGGTGAAAAAAACCGAAAAAAAAAATACTATCAAGACAATTTGCACAAACAGCTGGTTCCTTCCAAAACATGGCAAGTAGCAAGGCCCCCTTGATCTCAATACCCGTTTGACATTAATACAAATATGCCCTTCTTGTTGTGATTCCTTTTGCCAATTGCTTGATTAGTTTTCTCCAATATTCTCTTTGATCAATCATTGTCAGATGCAATTTTCTTTCGTAATGTTTATCAAATAACTTTGTCCAATGAAGGGATAACCATATGATATTTCATTGTGATTTCTTTCGTGTCATTATAATTGGTTTATATAGTTAAATTATTCATACCCTTGTGAGCATTTGTTTTCTTGATTTTTCAATATATGATTGCCATATATAGTACGCTTTATTAGACAAATGATAATTAACTTAATGATTTGCTAGAATTCGAGGTTGAGAGAGGTTAGCCATGGCGGTGGAGTTGCGAATTTGCCATTTTGGTGTCATTACAATGTTGGAATTGACTTGTACTAGAAAAATTAGAGTCCAATAATTTGTTTTTTTTGGTCAGAGAAAAAATGGCGATGGTGGCGGTCGCGCGGGGTTGCAGTTGTCAAGAGATGGTAGCATATCCGTAATCAATTAGGACTTTTCTTAAATTTTTGAACAGTAGAGGGGTCCTAAAGCAATTTGTTAGATAAGCTTTAAGATGCATAAAATCTATACAATTGATAGAAAGACATTTTTGACACTGTGTACGCTTTGCTTAACGGAAAATATTTGCAGAATATTTCTTAGTACTAAATAGCAGAAAATATTTTTCAATGTAATTTTTCTTTTCTATTTTCCTTACTATGGCTGAAAATAACTTATATACTTAATGAATATAAGTCATTTCTTGGAGAGTTTAATAGTGGCACTAAACTTTAAATACCTACATTTTTAACTTCAAATATCGAACTAATTTTTTGTTTTTAATTCTTATCATTTTTTTTCCGTCTTGGATCTTACAGTGATATAATTATCGTTATACATATTTTATCATTATTCTTATAGATTAATTGTGAACAAAACGATATGTAGTTGACTCTAATTATTTTTCTAACATTTGCTGCGAACGCTATTTGTCTTTTTAATTCATATTAATAATATTTAAAATAAAAAATATAAAAAACTTCGATTTCAAAAAATGTTATCTTGTCATCCAAAAATTTTAACTATAAGTTCAAAGCTAGTACTATATTCCAGCTGTAATCTTGCACAACTTTATCAAGTAATCTAATAATAAACTTAAAAAAAAAAAAAACTACTGATGAACTTTGGAGGCAGGGCTTCTTGTATATTTGTCGAACAGTTGGCAACGCCATTTCCTTATTCGGATCGGCCCAATTTCACAAGATCAAGCTGGCCAGCCCAACGTGCATGTGGACAGTTTGGAAAACCTCTGTCCTTTTATCCCATTGTACGATGTCACTCCCGTTATATGCCAACGTTCTCAAAATTTAAGAAATTTGATGTCTATTCTTTCCATAACTCAGTTAAAAATTAAGATGTCAATTTTTTTTTTTTTTATGTTCTTGCTTTAGGATCAAAGATCTTTTTGTACTTGAAAACGGATAGGAAGAAAAAAAAATAGTGAGACATTTTCTGATCTCTTATGTTGATGACATAAAAAGTTTCAGCGATCAAAATAAAATTTTGAGATAGTATTAGTAACCACAAATGCGCTATACCCAATAGTTTTAAAAATTGATCGTCTAGCCTCTTCTCGTATAGATAAAAGCTACATCCCCAGCACCAAAATCCATAGTCATTGCTCATCACTTTAGATCCTTGGTATCATTTTCTTAGTACCAGTCCAACGCTATTCATAAGGAGTTCCCACATTGCATTCGCACTTATCATATTTAGAGTAAATCAAATAATTACTATAGTGGGAACGTAAGATGACAACTCCTCATAAATGACACTGGACTTACTATTGAAAAATGGCCCAAAGAATCTGAATTGCATTGCTCATAGCTAATATACATAGAAGATGTGGTCTTATGGGAGAAAATCTTATCATATAGAGCTTGAAATTTCTCCCGATCTTTCTAGCTCTTAAACATCAATTCAAATCTTCAGTGTCAACTCTAGTGCTTAATTGGTGACACTAGAGTTTGCATTAGAAAATATGGCACTAAGGATCTGATCTACTTAAACATAGAAAACAAATTGTCTTTTATCTTCATTCAACTTTTCTGCACCTCAAGGGATTGCCTTTTATTTATTATGGAGTATTTCCCATAGGAGGTAGACGCTAGAGTTGAATGTGTCATTTTTCTTCATTGGTTAATAACAAGAATTTTTGGATTAAGTAAAAAATGGCGTTGATCAAGACAAGAGTCGGCACCAATAAAATAAATTTTTTGGAGTCTGCCTTGTAGTTAGGACCGGTTATTCCCTCGTCTATATTTTGTCTTTTTCGCTTATGATGTTTGAAGTGATATATTAGCCAATGAATTAATAATTTTTTCTTCCTATCTTATCTTATTTACTAAAATTCGAGTTTCTGCTGAATAAAAAGGATAGTCTTTTGTGTGTTATCTATATACACACGCAAAACACAGAAATATTGAAGATAACTTTCAATGAAATTTCTATTTATTTCTTTCATTTTCTCTCAACAATGATATCTATATGGAAGGAGAAAAAATTGTATATCAAAATTTTACGGAAAATAGCAAAATTGTCCAATTTTGAAAGTTCCATGTACATTTCATGCGTTGATTGTATTCAAATAAGAGCAAACTAATTGCTAAATTTCACAAGTCCTAATGATCTTTTATCTTCCATATTCTTATAATATATATATATATAGGCACACCTATTTTATAAATATTTATATATATGTATATAACTTTCAGAATCACAAGTCTTTTACACAATTTTAATGTAGAGAGACCATAAATAATTACAAACAAAATTCTTGAATATAATTAAGCATGTGTACGACACTTTTTTTCCAGTTATATTATTGGTGACCCTGCTGGTTTTTAGGTTGTCGTTTCCAAAGAAAACGTGATTGTCGCTAGTTATAGAAGTTTGGCATTCCGTTTTCAGCATGATTCCACATTTGAGTGATTTCCCTCTTTACTAACAAGAATTGTTAGTCGTTAGTCGTTGTGTCATCTTATTTGTGGAAAAGTCCTGCATTGGCGATAAGAATTTTTCCTTCATGTGAAGTTCTCAAATAGCTGAGTATTGTAAGTTGTACCTTTCAAAAGTTTTCTTCTTCTGGAATTATATGCTTTTCGATGCATGGTACCGACAACTTGAATGAATTGTTTAATGATGTGGAGGTTCAATTTCTATTATATTTCACGAATTCTATTTACTTTTCAAGGTACTTGATTATTTAAAAGAAGTCTTTGACAAGTTTGGTAGTCTAGCAAAATTAATTGTAACCCAAATAGAAGATAACAATTTCCACTTTTCCTAATGAAAAATTTGATGTTCTTCTCATGTTATTTTTCTAATATTTTTCAGAAATTGAATTCCTGTAAAAATATTTCTAATAATTCCTTTCTTTTTTTTTTCCCTACCGACACGCCCACAAAATCATATCTACAATGTAATTAGATATTTTTGCTAGTGCCCAGAAATTCAATCTAAATTTAATCTCTTATAAACATTTCATTTATGGATTTTTCTCTTAGGTGGAGTGAAAATGGCCAGCATTTGGAGTGAACTTATCATTGGCCTTAATCAAATGGAAAATAGATTTTAATTAAGTTTAAAAATTATAAAACTAAAACTGGCTATCACCTAATCTTATTAAACAATTTGTGCTGGTCAGTAATAACTTAGCTTCTCAGTAGTTATTAAACTAAAAAATTTTCATCATAAAAAACAAACTTTCAAATTTTAATCAGCTTTGGTTTATACGTCAAACATACAAATCATGCTTGTAATACTTTTCTTAATCCTAATTTTTTATGATTAATTGTTGTAGTCGGTAGAAATTCAAACGACGGCCCTTCAATTATTCTTGCAAAAAATAACGTTGACCTTTCAATGTCTGCTTAATTTATATAGATTAAGAGATGATTTAATTTTCTTGACTCTTATTCTTCATAGACATCAAGTTTCCAACGTGACTCCGACCGATGGATGTGGAGAAGAACGGTGGAACCACCAACGGCGGTGAAATTGATCAGAAACCAGTGGAATCAGGTGGCTACCACCTCCTCCACCACCAGAACTACTACCATGTATCCACTAAAAGTATCGCTAGGATAACTCTTATGATCACTGCTGCCCTTGTGGCGTGTGTCATCCTTTACCATTCCGCTTATCGCATACAATTTTTCTTGCCCTCTTCCTATAATCCATTTCCCACTAGTTCTACATCTCAGGAATCTAGAAAGGCAAATCAATCTTCTTTGCCTTCTTCTGATCCTGGAAATTTTTCGGATGCCGGAAACTTCTCTCCTCCACCTGCTGAATTCTTGCAAGGAAATGTGTCCTCAACCCCTAATGATAACTTGACCAGTACGGCAGATTTATCTTCTCCGACAACGACAACGACGACCGCGAACGGTACTGCTCAAGAAAACCTACCTTCACCGGTGAGTCAACTCATCTATACCTCTCGTGCATGCATGTACGACACTAAAGGGAAGTCCGGCGGTGGATCATAGTTCATATAAATCATTTCTTATAAAAATTAGAACTAATATGAACTCGACTTCTGAAATTAACATGTTACTTGAGATGCAGTTTGTGTGGAAGATCTACAACTAGGGGTGACAATATCAAAACACGATATGAATTTAACATGAAAATAATGAATTTAGAGTGAAACTTAGCGGGTTGGCGGGGTAGACCCGACTAACCTGGGAAGAAAAACAAGTTGGCCAAACAAAAAAAAAGTTAATATTTTGTAGCTTTGTTTCGTTCATTTACATTTAAACACAAATTTTACCCATTAGATAATTAAACAAGTAAATTGTAAGAGAAATTAAGAATTCTAACTAGATTTATGAAGGGCAAATTGCAATATAAATCAAATGTATGTTAGTGAGTGACTTTGATATAAATGTGTGAAAAAAATGTATTTGATCATCATGTGTGTTTATTTAATCTCTTTTTTTTTTCTTCTCTTTTCTCTTTTCTTCTTCCCTTTCCTCTTTTTTTTTTCCTTTTTTTTTTTACTATGACGGATTGTGTTTGAGTTGGCTCTTCATGAGTTGGCGGTTAGCTGTTATACTTGAATCTCAATCCAACCTACCAACTCGAAACCTGACCCAATTACTACCCCGATCTACAATGTAACTTCTACACGCGCATGCAACACACACATATATACTCATAAATTTTTAGCAAGACATATTACATAATTTCGAGAATCGAATATAATTTGTGTTTGATATAATTTTTAGTCACATAATCAATGAGGTGAATTTTGATCTTATAATTAGAACTACCAAGTTCAATTCAAAGATAAAGATATATATTTTTACGCCAGCAGGTTCAACTTTAGTTGCATAAAGTTGGATGTGACTTTGATTAGACTTCACATATATCTAGGGAAAGTTTTAGGTGAACTTGAGCCATAAAATTATATATTGTGGTCCTCATGACGATAATACATGTGATTTGCCGATGTTATCTCACATGGTATTGATAATGTCGACACACGGTATTGATAATGTCGACACACGGTCATGGAATACATAAATTTTTGAACCACGCATTCTAAAACCTAGTCACCCTATTAAAAAAAAAAAAAAAAAACTTAGCCACCCTTGGAAATAAAGGCCGACTCAAATAGGACTGCTCTTAAAGCCAAAGGACATCACCAAACAAATTCTACAAGAATCAATTTGAATAGCAATTTAGTTTTTAGTCATGTTTTTTTGGTTAGGTAGTTCGGACTGAAGGAAAATTTTACACTTTTCATGACAGATTTTTTTTTTTGTTTTTTATTTTCCCCCTCCCTACAGCTGGTTGTGTATTTTCTTCGGGTAGATTATTTTTCCATGCTTTAACTTTCTTCCTCCATTTAGCAATGAGGTCAAATACTTAGAATCATCTAAGTTACCTGAATGGAATCTAATAAACAGCATCCACAGTGGTCCTGGTATGATAATCAAGCACGCCTAACTTCTTAATCACAAGGTCTCTTTCTTTGACTAAATTTATTTAATGTATATGATAATTTGTTTCGGGGAGGGGTTAGGGATGAAGAAATGGAGCTACCTTAATAGGACTTGTTCATATGAGTCGTCGACATGGAAACATAAAATTGCTTTCATGAAAAATATACTAAATTTTCTTTCATGAGCATTGAATTATCAGTAACAATTTGAGGATTCAAACGATCTTATGTCAAGGCGTAGATGTAGGTTATTATATGTGTGATGACCGGTCCACTTAGTTATTTCTTCTTTTTGTGTATTCAAATTAAGAAGGGTTAATAACATTTGAATTCCCTGATATTTTAGCTACAATTACATATGCAATTCTAAGGTTTGGCCAATTTAATTTTACATATAATAAAATGACAATATTACTCTGATCTAAAAGTAAAAATGAAAACCCAATAAAAGAGAATTTTTAAACCAAAAAGGAAAAGTAGGAAGGAGGAAAGAAGTAAGGTACTATTACATGGAATAAAAAGGAACAAAATGAAAGAAAAGTAAAAAAAAAAAAAAAAAACATTAATTCTTCCATCAAACTTTAGTGTCAAATGCAAATTAAGGGAGGTAAACATCAGTGAACCCATTATGAAGAGATCAAAAGTTCTATATTTGCCTAACCAGAGTCTGATTTGTAGGGTTATTTTTTGGACACCCCTTATGATTGAAGTGTGACAAATTAAATTGGTTGGAATCTTGAGCCAGCTAGTAGATTATAAATTTATTGTACTACCATGTGAAACGGGGAAGTTATGCTTGGTGCATGACTGAAGAAATAGCCAAGAATCAGTAATTTGGTATTTATCATTTTGTTTCTATGATAGGTATATGGTTCTGGATGATAAAGACGTTTTTGCCTTTGGGTCAAAATATTTTTTGTTGCCATTCTTGGATCTATCTTGGAAATGTTTGAGAGTTTACGTCAACATCAATTTTTACTGTATTTGAGAATGCTCGAATAAGATCTGGAATTAAACATGCATTTTGTCATCTCTCTCTCTCTCACACACACACACACTGGATTGGCCAACTGTTTTGTGACTTTTTGCAAATTTGGGCTGCGGTCTTTGTAATCTATTTTAAAGGAAACTTCTATTTATTTTTTTATTTTGCCACAGCTCTACAAGTTTGAACGTAGATAGACACCGTAAAAGGAAAAGGATGAGTTACATTAACGAAGGCGTGATAAACGAATCCTCGTGGCTTGTTTGAATATATATTCTGCTAATTGCTTCTTAAATTTGTGCATCCCTTATGTTTCATCATGTTATGTACGGCTGTTCAAAAAAAAAATTTAAACCGCTTGAATCAAACCAAACCGATCAAAAGTGACCAAAAGAATGGTTTTAAATCTTTTAAAATCGAAAAGTTCAATAGTAGACTGAAACCGCCCACTAAGGGGTTAACTTTGATCTCTCTCTCTCTCTCTCTCTCTCTCTCTCTCTCTCTCTCTCTTTGTGTCTGTGTGTCTGTGTGTGTGTGAAATTGAAGATCGAACCAAACCAAACCATGCTTAATGGCAATATTCAATAATTGTTTTCATTGAATAGTAGTTTGAGACTTGTGTTGTTTTTTCAATTCCAACAGTTATTGAAAATATTAAATGAGTTCTAATTTATTTTATTTATTTTTATGGAGATAGATCTTTTGTAATATTTGAACTAATATAGAGAATGTATTAAAATTCAAATAAAACTGAATAATTCATCATAATAACTGTAAAGTTGCAAGTTACAATTTTATTGGAATATAAAAGTCTTAACCATCTCAAATCCTACACTGTTTATAACTTTAAAGTGCATCAATATGAAAAATAATTTAAGTTTAACAAAGAGATCATAAAATATTTAGATGCTAAGAATAATAAAAGAAATTATTTCTAATGTTACTGTTGATTATTTCTTTCTGCTTCGTTAATGACATGTGGGATGTGATGCTAATAGTTTAACCCTTTTTTGGGTACTATTGGATTGTACTGTCATATTAATGTTCAAAGTTTCTTATTATATTGGTTTTTTCAATTGGCTTACGATGTAAATTACGTATCATTTTAAACAGTGGTAGCATAAACTATTAGAATGTAAGTTCATAAACTATTAGATAGTTGACCGAACCACAAAAAAAATGAGTTCCAAAAAGAGGAAAAAGAAGTGCTTAACCACCATGTGGTCATATTCGATTCTCCTTTAAACACTATTCTTTGTTCCATTTCTCTTTGAAATTTCTTCCAATTTTACCTCATTAATTTTGTCAATCACATGTGAATGCCAAATCAAAAGGTGGATGTATTCTCATTTGTTTCCAATTTTATTTTAGGATAACGCAAAAAATGAAGAAACCAAGTTGGAGGAAGTATTGAGCAAAGCAGCCATGAAGGACAAAACTGTAATCCTAACAACACTAAATGCAGCTTGGACAGCACCAAATTCAATATTTGCTCTCTTTCTTGAGAGCTTCAAAATTGGAAATGGAACACAGTGGCTGTTGAATCATGTGGTAGTTATAGCTTTTGACCAAAAGGCATACTCTCATTGCATGGAGGTACACCCTCATTGCCATTCAGTTACCACTGAAGGGGTGGATTTTTCTGGTGAGGCACATTTTATGAGTGAAGATTATTTGAAGATGATGTGGAGAAGGATTGACTTTTTGCACACTGTTCTAAAGATGGGATACAACTTCATTTTCACGGTAATGTCTTCTACTTTAAAATTTATAACCTTTGAGGTCATCTCTTTTAGTTTAATATATATTGAAGTGAAGGAAAATTTAAAAAATTAAAAAATGCTTAAGGTGAATAATGAACTTTAGTTTTGACTATAATCTCTTGTAATACTTTCATGTTTGGGGATGACATGAGATTGAATTACTAATATTTAGTTACATTCTAAATATAGTTTTACGCATCTTATTTAACCGAATTAATCCCTTGTACATGGGATAAAATAATCTCATGAGGTCGGTAGTATTAATCATCCTAGGATGACACATTCCAAGATTTATAGTTTGAAAATGAATCATTCCATCTCATTTTGTCCGTGAACCAAATGGACCCTTAACCATATGGAGTGCCATAGGCTGAGTAGTAGTTGGCTATGACTCTCATGGTTTGGAACACCAAATTATTTCTCTGCCATTTAATATGAATAATTCATAGATCAAACATTTTGGCAAGATATTGCACTGGAATGTAAGTTTAAGCTTTATGTCTCACCTTTTGAAAATTGAAGATTGTGATAACATAGAGGTAATTTGAACCGAATCTCAAGATATTCCATTCATATATATTAAAGTTAAGGGAATTGTGTCTTCTCTTCTGTTGATACGATCTTATTTTCAAGAGAGAAAATTTTCTTTGCTTATTATTGATTAATATTTATGCCAATATTTAAATCATTTGTCATTTTCATTTACAGGATGCTGATGTAATGTGGTTTCGAGATCCATTTTCACACTTCTATTCAGATGCCGATTTCCAAATTGCATGCGACCATTATTGGCTCCCCTCTACCGACTTGAGGAACTCACCAAATGGAGGCTTTAACTACGTGAAATCAAATAACCGATCAATTCAATTTTACAAGTTTTGGTACACTTCAAAAGACAATTTTCCTGGAAAACATGATCAAGATGTGCTTAATGCCATCAAGTTTGATCCCTTCATCAATGAGATTGGGCTAAAGATTAGATTCTTGGACACAGCTTTTTATGGTGGATTTTGTGAGCAAAGTAAAGATCTTAATCTTGTTTGCACTATGCATGCAAATTGTTGCATTGGTTTAGATAATAAAATTCATGATCTTAAGATGTTGATTGAGGATTGGAAAAAGTATATGGCTTTGACTAGTGAAGAAAGGACGGCAATACCACAAACTTGGACAGTTCCAAGAATTTGTGGGTAAATCAGATTGTATTGTGGTAAATCACTGTTGTTTGGGGAAACAAATTATATGAACATTTGTTTCATACTTTTCCTTCCCCTTTTTCACTTCTTTTTTCTTTCTTTGTTTTCTTCATGTTGAGAATATCATTCTTTGATTGCCTCTTGCTATTATTGCACATAGTGAGTTTCGTTGACTAAATTAATCCAAACAAGGTTTATGATTCGTTAGTTTTTAAGCTCCGTTCATACTTGAGATCAAACAATAAATTATTTAGGTGGTCGTGTTTAGTTTATGGGATGATACAAGATTAAACAGAGAAGAATTCAAGTAAAAATAAAGGCAAATTCGAACTCAAAATTTTAATTTGACTGAAGGCATCAAGTTAAATTTTAACACTAATTTTCAACTACAATAAGTTCATCAACATTCCAAAAAATACACAATCCAACCAAGGAGGGCCCAAACTTTATTAATTTTTTTGTAATAATAGTATATTAGTTAGTGATATCTTCTTGTTAGTTTCATCAACCCAATGTGATTTTAAAAAAATGTTGACTAGTAAGACTTCAACACGTTGCTTAAAATTGGAATTTCTTATCCTTAAATTTATTGATAGGTGATTTCTCTCCAGCCTCCAGGTACGGATGTAAGTCCCTTAGAGGTCCTGTTTGGCGTTGGAATGGAATAAATTCTTTTGTCTAAAATTTTTCAACCAAAAGAAAAATAAAAACAAAATTTGGGAAGACACGACCCTGACAACCCAATGCTTTTTCCTAAGACAACTGCTCTAGGGACTCACCTGACAAAGTAGTTAAGTACTAGGAATTCAGTTGATCATACGGTGAAATCGAATGGTATATAATCCTGGTATTATAAGGAGTAAGTATTTGGTGCACCACACACGCCACGTGGTGCAATAGAGCCAATCACATATCATCAAGTAGTGTAAAGTGTGACTTATTATCACCACGTAATAATAAATTATTAATTCTAGTGCAGTATATGGACCACGTAATACATTTAATACTTTTTCATATTATAAGATGAAATTACTCATTATTAACTTTATCACTTTTAATGCATCATACGTTTGTAATTTAGTGACTCATTCAGGATGTACAACTGTATTTTCCAACATCTACCTGAAATTAGACACAATTCAACAAGAATATCCACATATGTTGGACCTAAATACACAATCTCATTCATCTTAAGTAACTGTTTCATCCCAAAGTTTTTAACTGAATAATTGTCTCATCTAAGCTTGCTGTTTACCCATCTTGAAACTCATCTTGAAGTTTTAATTGGCAATTTTAATATAAACCTGTTTTGAAAGTACTCAGAACACTTGCAACTCTTAATAACCGTTGACCCCATTCAGCCAACTACTATTGACGAATGATTAGAACTGCTATTGAAACTTTTCTTTGAACATGAAATTTGTAAATGATATGAGAAAACACCAGGGAAGAATTATAAACTCGATAACATTGAAAACTATAACTGATATTGTTTAGCTGTCTAACAAACTGTTACAAAGGAATGAGTCTTTTAATATAGCCAATTAATGCAAAAGGATTAAGAAAAATTAAATTCATGCAGAATCCTATAATGATACTTTACAACCAAAATCAATTCAAAGTAAACAAAATCAATTGAAGCTAAGCATGACAGTCAGTTGTAACATAAATTTTGCAGAGCATCTAAATTTTGGAAAGGCCATATTTAGTAGTGGCCTGAGGGAAAAACATTCAAACAGACTAACTATAGCTCCACCAGCAGATATTGCAGAAGGGTCAGATCCTATAGCGGGGCGTTGAACTCAGAGAAGCGGAATTCACTACCAAATCCTCTAGACTGCTGCAATGTTTGAGCAAATTTCTGATATTTGATTATCTCAGCATCACTCACGCTCCTACGAGCATACTTCATCGATTCTTCAAAGTGAGCACCTGTGATTTCAGAAACTTTATCATTTATATCCCCCTCCATTGCCACAGGATTTTCTTTCCTCTTTCTCTCCTTCTCAATGTTCTCTCTAATAGCATATTTGCAAGCACGTTGACAAATCTCTGTAATGTCAGCATCACTAAAGCCTTCGGTGTACTTAGCTAAAGCCCTCAAGTCCACGTGCATAGAAACAGGTGATTTTCTGAGGCACGCCCTGAAAGTCTGATATCGAGAGTCTTCATCAGGGAGAGGGATATAAATCAATTGATCAAGCCGACCAGGCCTCATGAGAGCAGGATCAATGATGTCAGGCCTGTTTGTGGCCCCAATGATGAAAACAGTTTTCTTTGCGTTCATCCCATCCATTTCAGTTAGAAGTTGATTCAAGACTCTGTCAGCAGTTCCAGGGCCTCCAACAAGACTTCCTCTCTGAGTAGCAATTGAATCCAATTCATCAAAGAAGAGGACACAAGGAGCAGATTGGCGAGCCTTGTCGAATATTTCTCTGACATTGGCCTCACTTTCTCCGAACCACATGGTAAGTAATTCAGGACCCTTGATACCGATGAAGTTAGCTTGACACTCGTTGGCAATAGCCTTGGCCAGCAAAGTCTTCCCACAACCTGGTGGACCATAGAAAAGAACTCCCTTTGAGGGAGACATGCCAAATTTCTCAAACTTCTCAGAATGCTCTACTGGATACTGAACAGTTTCTTGAAGCTCGCGTTTCACGTTCTCAAGGCCTCCAACATGATAACATCCTCCCAGCTCACATTCGGAACATCAACTACAGTTTCACGCAATGCAGAGGGATTGCTCGTCCCAAGTGCACCCTGAAAGTGCTCATTGGTGACTGCCATCGAATTAAGTATCTCTGCATCAATAGATTCATCTTCTAGATCAATCACATCCATCTTCTCCCGGATGCATTGGAAAGCAGCCTCGGTGCACAAAGCAGCCAAATCAGCACCGACATAACCTTGAGTGTTTCTGCTGATGTTTTCCAAATCCACATCTTCAGAGAGCTTCATGTTCTTGGTATGGATACGAAGAACCTCAAGCCGCCCAACTTCATCAGGAACCCCAATATCTATTTCCCTGTCAAATCTGCCAAACCTTCTGAGGGCAGGATCAATGCTATTGGGACGGTTAGTTGCCCCCATGACAATAACATGTGCACGAGACTTGAGCCCATCCATAAGTGTCAAGAGCTGAGAAACAATTCTTTTCTCAACTTCTCCATTTGTCTTGTCTCGTTTAGGAGCGATGGAATCTATCTCATCAATGAAGATGATAGATGGGGCATTTTTCTCAGCTTCTTCGAATGCCTTCCTAAGATTACTTTCGCTTTCTCCTGCCAATTTTGACATGATTTCAGGTCCATTAATACAGAAGAAAAAAGCACCAGTTTCATTAGCCACAGCTCGGGCTATCAAGGTCTTTCCTGATCCTGGAGGACCGTAAAGTAGAATTCCCTTTGGGGGCTTGACGCCAATTGATTTAAAGAGCTGCGGCTGCCTCACAGGCAACTCTACAAGTTCACGAATTTGAGCCATCTGTTTACGAACTCCTCCCACATCATCATAACTGACGTCATTTAGGCGATCTTCATCCTCCCTCTTCACTGGCTCTCCCTCGCAAAAGATATCAGTATCAGGAGCAACAACACGGTACTCAGGAGGGTCAGTTTCAATGACCTTGAATTCGACACTTCTCATTCCTCCCCTCACAAGAAAAAGATCACCCTTCCTGACAGGACGATAGGACTCCAAGAAATAAGGATTTAAATATGCATCAAAAAGGCTTCCTGTAACACCTTCAATTGTGTCATCAATGGGAAGGATGTGAACCCTCTTTCCATACTTGACATCAGGACATTGATGCACTGAAACAATATCTCCAAGCCTAACCCTTTGGTTCGACTTGACAATCTTGTTCATCCGAATCTTTGGTTCATCACAGCTGTCATCAGTGAAGGCTATGTTAGAATAAAATTATTCTACACCCAAGATCATACATGAATACTTAGAATACTAATTTAGAGAAAATTAGATAGAACCTGATTTTTGATCCAAAGCCATGCCGAATGGAAGCAAGAAGACGATCACGGATCAAGTGCACCAGATTCTTCTCTCCGGATCTTATGACTAAGTCTCTTAGATGGTAGAGAGAGAAAAACTTAATTTAGTCGTTATGTCAGATCCTTAGAGAGGGGACCTAGCACTCCTTATATATTAGACACATTAGGGTCTCCATCTAACAATCCCTAATGGGCCTAATAGGCCTACACAATTAATCCACATCTTATTATATTAGAATAATAGGCCCAATAATTAAACCAAAATAAATGACCCACTTTATGTCTCATATTTGACCATATTATCTTAACTATTAATCACAATTAATATAAGCCCATAATTAGATTAAAAAATCTAACATTCTCCCACTTGGGCGACATTAATTGTAACTAATTCTTTATGCCAAGATAATACTTTTAAAACTTTATGAGCTCAATGTATGTTGGTCAAGAGACTATTCTAAAGTATCATTCTGTATAAAACAAGATCCTCAATATTGAATCATAGCAGAATTTGTATCATTAATGCGACACAATTCTTTCTATGGTTACAAATACTAATGAATCTTGCCCACATGAACTAGATGTGGTAGTGTAGCAAGTAACAATAGCACTAGCTTTATGGTTTATATAATGTGCTATTTACTTGTCAGTCACCAATTTCTCTACTTTATGCATAACAAGTATGCAAGAGAAATACTTTATGGTTTAAATAATTTAAACCAGTATGTCTTATAATTAACTTTATATCTAGGATATCTTTATGTGTCACAATACATACACATTAGCCTAACGATTAATGCCCCAAGCCTCTTGCTTAAGACTGACACATGTCGTAAGACTTTACAAAAATATATAACACCATATGACTGAATCATCAATGATTATTATTATCAAAATTTATAATAATCCAAAATACATCAAAATGATGTCTCAAACAAAACAAAAATAAGTAGAGCAAACATATATACTGACTCCCACTAACCAAGAACATCAAATGACTCAACCAATCCCATGCTAGCAACATGTCCTTTAAAAGCACCAAGGTGGAGTCCCTTAGTTAAAGGATCAGCAACCATACATTCAGTCATAATATGCTCTACTTCAATGTCACCTTTCTTTATCAACTCTTTCAAGGTCAAGTATTTGATTTCCATATGCTTTGACCCTGTGATACTTTTATTATTCTTAGCGAATAATACTGCAGCAATATTATCACAATATATTCCAATTGGTCTTGACACAGAACTGACAATGGTCATCTCAGCAATGAGATTGTGTAACCATACACCCTGTGTAGCTGCCCCATAACATGCTACAAACTCAGCCTGCATAGTGGATGAAGCTAACAGCGTCTGTTTGACACTTTTCCAAGAAATAGCACCACCAGCCAATGTGAAAACATAACCAGATGTGGATCTTTTATCATCTTTACAACCAGCAAAGTCAGAATCTGTGTATCCCACAAGTTTAAGGTTTTCAACCTTCTTATATGTTAACATATAGTCCTTGTGTCCCTTTCAAATATCTCAAAACTTTCTTTACAGCAACCCAATGGTCCCATCCAGGATTAGATAAATATCTACCCAAGAGACCTACTGCAAAGGCAATATCCGGTCTAGTACAAACCTGAGCATACATCAGGCTCCCTACTGCACTAGAATAAGGAATATTCTTCATTGACTCTCTCTCAACATCATTTTTAGGACACTGTTCCAAACTCAATTTGTCACCTTTATAGATTGGTACAGTTCCAGAATTACTGTTATGCATATTAAATCTTTTTAATATGCGATCAATGTATGCTCTTTGAGAGAGACCCAATAAGTTTCGAGACCTATCTCTTTGGATTTCAATACCTAGAACAAAGGATGCATCTCCAAGGTCTTTCATGTCAAATTGTCTAGACAATAGCTGCTTAACCTCATGCAGCATGCCTAGATCATTACTTGCAAGCAAAATATCATCCACGTAAAGAATGAGGAAAGATATATTTGCTCCCACTTACCTTGAGATATATGCACCTGTCCACTTTATTTTCAACAAATCCAAAGGATGTAATTATCTCATCAAATTTCAAGTACCATTGTCTGGATGCTTGTTTGAGCCCATAAATAGACCTTTTAAGTCTACAAACCAGACGATCATTGTTATCATCTACAAATCCTTCAGGTTGCACCATATAAACCTCTTCAATAAGGTCTCCATTGAGAAAGGCGGTTTTAACATCCATTTGATGTAACTCTAAATCATAATGAGTTACAAGTGCCATAAGTACTCTAAATGCATCCTTAGAGGACACAGGAGAGAAAGTCTCATTAAAATCGATCCCTTCTCTTTGAGTATAACCTTTGGCAACTAGTCTGGCTTTAAACCTCTCAACTTTCCCTTTGGAGTCCTTTTTGGTTTTATAAACCCATTTACATCCAATAGGTTTGCAACCTTCAGGCAACTCAACAAGCTCCCAAACACCATTATGCTTCATAGATTGCATCTCATCTCTCATTGCATCCCACCATATGTCAGATTGAGGACTCAGAGACAGCTTCTGTAAAAGTAATTGGATCAATAACATGGCCAATATCATAATCATGTTCTCCTAAATATACCACAAAATCTGATGAGATAGCAGGTCTCCTCTCCCTAATAGATCTCCTTAGTGGAACTCTGTTCAACTGTATCTTGTGGTTGAGGAACCTCAGTAACAATAGGAGGTTCTTGTCCCTCTATAGGAACAACCACAGGCTCAGGCTCCACAATACTTTTATCTATAGGTTGAGGAACATAAATTGCTGTAACCTGTATATTCTCATTCGTGGTATTAGAGTCACTTTTATCAGCCACATCATATTCCAAAAACTTTGCTGTTTGTGATTCTACAATTCTAGCACCTCCATCTTGACAATAAAATTTATAACCTTTGGAATGCTCAGAATATCCAATAAAATAACAACGAGTAGATTTAGGATGCATCTTACTTGCATAAGGATCATAAAGACGTACCTCTGAAGGATATTCCCATACTCGAAAATGATTGAGACTAGGCTTGCGTCCAGTCCACAACTCAAAAGGAGTTTTAGCAACAGACTTACTAGGGTACTCTATTGAGGATATATAAAGCTGTTTTAATAGCCTTCACCCCAAAGATAGTTAGGAAGATTGGCCCTACTTTGCATGCTTCTCATCATATCTTTAAGTGTCCTATTTCGCCTTTCAGCAACTACCATTTTGTTCAGGACTACCTGGCATGGTAAACTGAGCAATAATGCCACAGTCTTCCAAGTATTTGGCAAACGGACCTTTTACTTGTCCTGCAACTCCATGTTTGCCATAATACTCACCTCCTCGATCAGATCTTACAATCTTAATGGTTTTTCCCAACTGTTTCTCAACTTCAGTCTTGAAAATCTTGAATTTATCAAGAGTTTCAGACTTTTCCTTAATCAAGAACATATAACCATATCGGAAAAAATCATCAATGAATGTAATAAAATACTTATTATTACATATAGTGGGTGAGTAGGGCCACTTATATCTGTATGAATAATCTGTAAAAGATCACTACTGCGAACTGACCCTTTTTTCTTAATCTTGGTCATTTTTTCCCCTACAACAGTCTACACATGTTTCTAGGTCATCAAAGTCAAGAGTAGGAAGGATGTTATCTTTTATCAACCTTTCTACTCTTTCCCTAGAAATATGGCCCAATCTTTTATGCCATAACATGGAAGACTTTTCCTTAATTAGGGGTCTTTTGGCAACAACTTGTTCAACATTATATGCAGTGGAATAAATTTCATTTGGAGTTAAACACAATCTATATAAACCATATGACAAAACACAATGGCCAACAACATTTGAATTAAAAGTTAAGGAAATATTTCCATTTTTAATATCAAAAGTGTAGCCTTCTTTGTCCAAAACTGAAACTGAAACTAAATTCCGTCTAAAAGACGGTACATAGAAATGTGTTTCTTAAAATAAGTTTAAAACCAGAATCTAGATTTAAACAAACTACTCCTATGAATTCTACGTCCACCTCCATGTTGTTGCCAACCAAAAGTTTACTCTCATCTTTATTTGGCTTCCTCGTGCTTATGAATCCCTGCATAGTGAATGCAACATGATTAGTTGCTCCACAATCAAGCCACCAAGATCCAGATGGGGCAATAGCTAAATTGGATTCATATAAAACAAGAGCCAAAGAGTTACCTTTGTTTTCACGTTTCTCTAACCAAGCTTTGTATTTGAGACAGTTCGCTTTAAAATGACCTTTCTTCTTACAGAAGTGGCACCTATCTTTCTTAAAAGCAATGTTTATTGACACCCACAGCATTTGACTGACCAGAGTTATTGTTCTGAACATTCATAAGAGTAGAAAATTTAGATTTCTTACCCTTTCCCTTCTTGCTAGGCTTGGACACAATGAGAGCAGCTTGTTGTTTCTCATTCTTCAATTTCTCTTCTTCAGCAACACACTTTGTAATCAAGTCATTGATACCCCATGCCTCATCCTGAGAATTGTACGTGGTTAAGAGTAAACCAAAATCTGCAGGGAGGGTATTTAATGCTTGATGCACAATACATGCGTCAGGAAGAGAAATATTAAGGCCTTCCAGTTTAGTCTGATAGTGGACCATCTTAATGATGTATTCTCTGATGCCACCAACTCCATCATACCTCATGGAATAAAGCTCCCTCAATAATGTTCCTATTTCTGCATTTGATGAGACTTTGTACCTTTGGGACACTGCGGTCAATAACTCCTTAGCCACATCAGTGCTAGGAAGACCACTCAACAAGTGTTCAGGAATTGACCTCTTCATTGTGAGATAACACATACGATTTGATCTCCACCAGGCTGTATGTGTTTGTTTTTGTGCATCAGTACTGGCATCAGTAAGTTCTGCTGGCTTTGATGTGGTCATAGCCAAATCCACATCTGCCATCTCAATGGCAAATTCCACGTCTTGCTTCCACTTCTTAAAGTTTGAACCAGTCAAAACTTCAATAGTGACCATGTTATTGTTGACAGAAAAGGTGACTGAATAGATCAAATACAATGCATTATATTAGCAAACCACAGGGTAATATCGATAAAAGCCAACAAAAATCACAATTAAGAATTTAGATACATCATTATGAAACACCTTTGGGCAGAATGCATAACATGCAATTCTAAATTCTCCACATTAAACGATTTGAGAATATATTCTTATCTTCATAAATCTACCACCTTTGGGTGAATAGACTACTCAGACAAGTCACTTCTCAATCATATGTCTCATGTGTCATCTCTAAATCTTATACAAAATCAACACCTTTGGGCAGAATAATTTTGTATTTAATCAGAGACATCCCTCACCATTAAAGTTTAAAATTCTATAAATTAAATGAACAGACCACTTTGGCTGGCAACAGCTCAATCAATTCATAAAATTCTCTTTAACGCCAGGATACACTTTATATTACCCATAAAATTAACTTTAATGTGTGATTTAACTTTATAGACATGGGGTCATGAATGTCCTCAATCACACTCTTATGTAACATATCCGTATGAAATATACAAAATATTTCTTAATAATGTTACTAAATAAATAAGCTAAAGCATTGTGATCTAACTTTATGAGAGAGATATTCTCTCTAATGTGACATCCAAAAAATGCTAAATGCATGAAAATTAAACTTTATGAGATATTAAAATATAATTATCTCTAATGTCACACTAATATAAAATTTCATGTTTATTACATGAAATAATTTTTATTATGGCTTTATTTCATCTCATGAGATTAAAATTAGAATTTAGGCCTTAAAACAATTTATCACTTGCCTAAATTATAACCAGAAAATTAATCTCCTTAGTCACATATATTACCTCGATCACAAGAATTTAGCAATTTAGTGCACCAAAATTTGGACAACACATTAAGAAACAGTAGTTGCCTTGGCTGAAATCTAATCAATAAAAGAATCTGCACAAATTAAAACAGAAGGTGCACGGATTTTATGCACAAAAGACCAAGGCACAACGGGAAGCTTTCCAAACCCAAAAGAAAAGGTCAACGCAACACACTAGGCTCTTGCTAAACGAAATACAGATTCCCAATTATGCAAGGCCCTTTGCAATATACAATGTGAAATCTCAATAAAAAAATAGAAAACCAACTTGGAATGGGAATCACGTGATTGCCAAAATAGTCTGACCAAATTGATTATTTCTTATGTTTGCAATAACGCATCACAAACTCAAACCAAGAAGTTTTGACAAGCCACGTAGAATCTTGTGAGCAATTGAGGGGGTGTTTGGTTTAGGGAATCAAGGAGGGGAATGGGTATCACAAGTAATGATACCCATTGTTGATGTTTGTTAAACAACTATCACTATCATTCAATGGGAATGATAGTGATTAATTGGGGTGTTAATGATTCCCCCCAAAATACTAGTCTATCAAACCCATTAACCCTTATTATTAAGGATAAAAACACACCCATTAAAAAATATATATCTTTTGAGTTACCTACTCTCAATACTCTCTCTCTCTCTCTCTCTCTCTCTCTCTCTCTCTCTCTCTCTCTCTCTCGTCTTTTGATTTTGAATAATTTTTATTAGTACTTTATAAATTTTTTTTACAAAAATTCTTTTTAATAATTTTTTTATAAAAATTCTTTTTAATAATTTTTTTTACATTCAATAATTTTATAAAAAATTGTATTGAAAATCAAAGATATATAATACTCTCTGTTAATATAATAAAAATGACTTTTTTTTAAGATTATCATTTCCATAAAACTCAAATTAGAGCATGACTATATTTAAAATTGAAGAAATCTTTTTAAATTTTTTTCAAATATACAAAATAAGAAATCTAAAAAATATGTATATCATAAATAAAAATTTTAAAATTTTAAAATTTACTTGAAAGTCATTTCAGTATACCAAACAAATATTCTTATAATGATACCCATTCCATTATTAAACCAAACATGTTGGGGGGAATTATCAAAACCCATACTCATAGTAGGGTTAATAATACCCATAGTGATAGTGATTGAGGAATTTGAACCAAACGCCTCCTGAATTTAATATTCTATACAAATTCAATCTTCAATATGGATTAAATAGCCAATTCAACTAGACTTCAAACGGCAAGAAACATTTAAGCCGCGAAGCCATCATAACACGATTACTAAGGGGGCGTTTGGTTCAAATTCCTCAATCACTATCACTATGGGTATCATTAACCCTACTATGAGTATGGGTTTTGATAATTCCCCCCAACATGTTTGGTTTAATAATGGAATGGGTATCATTATAAGAATATTTGTTTGGTATACTGAAATGACTTTCAAGTAAATTTTAAAATTTTAAAATTTTTATTTATGATATACATATTTTTTAGATTTCTTATTTTGTATATTTGAAAAAAATTTAAAAAGATTTCTTCAATTTTAAATATAGTCATGCTCTAATTTGAGTTTTATGGAAATGATAATCTTAAAAAAAGTCATTTTTATTATATTAACAGAGAGTATTATATATCTTTGATTTTCAATACAATTTTTTATAAAATTATTGAATGTAAAAAAAATTATTAAAAAGAATTTTTGTAAAAAAATTTATAAAGTACTAATAAAAAATATTCAAAATCAAAAGACGAGAGAGAGAGAGAGAGAGAGAGAGAGAGAGAGAGAGAGAGAGAGAGAGAGAGAGAGAGAGAGAGTATTGAGAGTAGGTAACTCAAAAGATATATATTTTTTAATGGGTGTGTTTTTGCCCTTAATAATAAGGGTTAATGGGTTTGATAGACTAGTATTTTGGGGGAATCATTAACACCCCAATTAATCACTATCATTCCCATTGAATGATAGTGATAGTTGTTTAACAAACATCAACAATGGGTATCATTACTTGTGATACCCATTCCCCTCCTTGATTCCCCTAAACCAAACACCCCCTAATATTAATCTTTTTCGTCTTGCCGATAGTATTTAATGAAAATAAAATCGGCAATACACACATATATAATTTAATCAGGTTCACTTATAATAAGATTCTAAAATCATGTACATGGCTCTGATACCAATTGTTAGAATAAAATTATTCTACACCCAAGATCATACATGAATACTTAGAATACTAATTTAGAGAAAATTAGATAGAACCTGATTTTTGATCCAAAACCATGCCGAATGGAAGCAAGAAGACGATCACGGATCAAGTGCACCAGATTCTTCTCTCCGGATCTTATGACTAAGTCTCTTAGATGGTAGAGAGAGAATAACTTAATTTAGTCGTTATGTCAGATCCTTAGAGAGGGGATCTAGCACTCCTTATATATTAGACACATTAGGGTCTCCATCTAACAATCCCTAATGGGGCCTAATAGGCCTACACAATTAATCCACATCTTATTATATTAGAATAATAGGCCCAATAATTAAACCAAAATAAATGGCCCACTTTATGTCTCATATTTGACCATATTATCTTAACTATTAATCACAATTAATATAAGCCCATAATTAGATTAAAAAATCTAACAGGCTACACAGATTGTATCTCTTCTCTTCTTCCCCTTGATCAAGATGGTATCTCCCCTGAAAAAATGAAGCTGTTTCATGGTTTTGCCGTTTAGAGCCACCACAGAATTGTCATCATGAATTGCCTCATCCACAACAAGCCTATTGGGCGCTTTCTTCTTCTCCAAGATTGCCGTGCTGAAATCCCTCTTTATGCCCCTCGGGGTGGAGGATTCATTAGCGTTTTTACTCATGGCGGCATTACGAACTAACAGACGTACTTGTTTGAATAGTATAGAATTGATGGGGGTGATGTTGGATATATAGACAGTAGGGAGTGGTCGATTTTCTTGTGGGAAAAGGTTGTCTTTCCTTTTTCGAATCTTTGTTTTGAACATTTTTAGGATTGCTTATCAATTAGGAAACTTGTCTACCAGTTAGTTTGGGATTACATGTGTTGTTTTCTTTCCTTTTTGGTTTTTAGTTAGTTTGAAGGATTACTTTCCTAAAACTATGTTGCCATTAATTTATCTTCCAAATGTCTTCTTCCACTACGTGATTTCGTGCATCTCCAGAGGTGCAATACCAACGATCATATGAAAAAGGAAACCAGAAAGGAAATAAGGGTAGTTTCAGGAACTCTTGAATACAGACACAAATCGACATATCTGGCATTCAATTGAATGTCAACAAGCACAAATATATTTGAAACAGGATGGATTGTATATTCTGGGATAGACTTATTTTTCTGTCTGTTTTTCATAGCTCTATTTGGACGATTGTTTTTTGGGGTATTTTTTAAGAAATATTAATATAGTAACTTTAAAAGATTTTTCTCAATAAATATATTTGTGAAAAAAAAAGTTAATTAAAAACCGTGCATGAAGTTTTTAAAAAATATGGTTTTAAGAAATACAAACAAACAAACGCGGTGTTTTTTCTTCCAAAACTCCTCTATAACAAAAGAGAATCATAGCAACGCGCATTGAATTTCATAAAATTTAACTAATTCCAACCGTAGTAACATCGATAATTCAGTGACTTGGAACTTTTTTGAGTTGCAGTTAGCTAACTTGAAATAGCCAATGGAGATGATTGCAGCAAACCGAGAAATTTTTATTATTTTTTTTTCCTTTTCCTGAGGGGGAAAAAGAAAAGCACCATAGTTATAGTCCATAACTCAAATATCCAGTCCAAGAAGGCAAAATTTGTGCGATTCAAAGAAAGAAAAATAAACTGGACAAAATGCACGACCCGTTCTGGGATGAAGAAGAAACAATATGTGACGGAGAGAAAATACATCAAGAACAATAATGTTTTTTCTCAGCGCATTGCAGCTAACTGATTCCTCTTCCAGGGGAGAGGCTTGTAAACCTTCTTGGCTTCATCAGTTTTACTCCATGAAAATTTGTGCTTGGCTATTTTTCGCTTCTTTGCAGCCACGCCCAGTAAATCTCCAAAATTCTACAAAACCAAAACCAAATATGAAAGGAATAAAGTTGTCAGAATCATAACAGACATACAATCATGTCATAAAATTGAAACACTCTTATACCCTGAGACAAAGGCCTTCATCAACGTCACAAATTGGATAGTCACTGGGACAGCAGTAAACAGTGCCAGTGCAGCAAACAGCATTTTCATACTCGCAGCAACCTTCGATCAAGCAAACGCCCAGGATTTCAAGAAGACAACAGCATGTCTCATCTGATGGACAGAAAGAGAAGTCTCCACAATCAATTGGAGATGGACGTGGCGGTGGCGGTGGTGGTGGATTTACTGGTGGAGGTGGTGGAACAGCTGGGGAGGGATAAGGAGGTGGAGAAGAAGATTCTTTGGTTGGATAAGACGCCATTGCATTAATTGCACAAACACCATACTTCAAGTTAGTATTTCTTCTTATATAGATATATCCTTCAATTCCCCAAGAGATACCCCATGAATTCTTTACGATCCAGTAGTCCTCACCACCTTCAGATCCATAACCAACTATAAGAACTGCATGATCTATGTCATCTGGATTGTCTGAGCAGTCACCATCATAAATACCCTATATTAACAACAGCATGAAACATTTTAGCTTCAGGAAATTATTGGTTGTAAGTTGTGTGCATATAAATTGATTGGACTAATGGAAGTACCCCGGTATATAGCTGAAAATCGATGGCAGAACCGTCTATTCCCACACTAACAGGTTGCTTAATAACAGCACAAAACAGGGCACTCTCTTCCTCAGCCACTTCTGTGTAGCCATCAATTGTTACAAGCTTGCGTTCCTCCTAATTAATTAAGAATCGTAAAATTTCACAGTAAGCATATTGATGGTATAAAATCTCTCAAAAGTACCAAAAACAACAATAAGAAAACGATTGTGGTACAGAAATGTGGATTCTGAACTCTATATTTTATAACCTGATAAAGATACAGAGAAACAAAAGCTGTAAATCGAGAGAAATTGTAAACTAGTAACAGATTGGCAGGAGCAAGCCATACCTTAGTGGTATTACAGGTGCCATCTATGCCAGTATATGGATAATCAGATTCAGTATCAATCCCTCCATTGCTTATCACCCACTCAAAAGCAACGTCCATATTTCCACCTTCACAGCCTTCATTGGTTGTATCACAATCCACAAGTTCTTGCTCTGAAAGGCTGATGAGGTCTCCAGTGGTTAGTGCATTTATCCCTTCTATGGCTCCAGTTGTCGAAAAAGACCAGCAACTTCCTGTACACAACAATGACATGGATTCAATGGGTCTTTGAACTGACCCTGATTGTGAGCAATTTGTACTTTCCACTTATAGTTGAAAATACGGAATTGTTTCAGTACTACTATTGTTGAAACATAATTGAAGCATGAGACTAAACAAAATCTATCAGAAAACAAATCCTAAAATTCCATTCACAGTTTCAAAAAACAAATTAAATCACCTGTTCTACATTAAGTGTCTGAATATGGCAGTAAAGGGCAAAATCCAGACATATAGATCAAATGTTGAATTTAGGTTTATGAGAAGAGAACATCAACATCATGCCTACTCAACATTCCAAATTCTAATTGGACATAATCATCATAAGGATCCTCTGGCTCTGGCAGTACAGAATGCAAATTATGGAACATTTAATCTGTGCTGCTAATTAATGATTGTACAGTGCTGCATACTGAACTCGGCTCTGCAATGGGGAGTTGCTGGATACAGATTGTCATTCTAGACTATGACTTGGACCACTTTTTTCTTAACCACGTGTAAGGAAAGATAACAAACTTGTAAAATCAAGCTCCAAGATAATCTCCCCTGCATTTATCATTGCCCAGCTAGAAATTAGAGCTATATTTGATGACATCCTTCAATAGTCCTCTTGTTTTTAGAAATTAATTCGTGATTATGAGAAAACAGTTCCCATCATTACTTTCTCCAGGCTAAATCTTTACTGTCGCTTTGACATTAGCAATCTTGAATGAATATGGAATCATAGGGCTAAACGTTCACTCTGTTCTCCTAAGCCACTCATTAAAACTTGTGCAATTACGGAAGAGAAATTAATTAATTGATGATTCAGATACTGGAGATGGCCTAAAACCTCCATGTTCAATTTTTAACTTGTCCAAAGCATGCAATTCAGATGCTAGACTTAATAAAAAATTGAAAGAAAGGGACAAAAAGTTACTAGGAATAAAATAAACAAACTCCTATCTCCATCACTGGGAGTTTTTTATTCAAGTTCCTGAACAATGAGCTGTTAAATAGGTACCTGATTACTCTTTCTTCAGCACATATTATTTACTACAAGAAAAACTCAGTTACTCTTTCAAAATCTTATATTCCGTCCTAACAGTTTTCATTCTTGGTCCAGGACTAGCTTGTTAAATTCAATAACACAATTTTGGTGCAACAAAAATTTGACTAATTCTGTTTCAATAGACAATGAACCAAATATTACATTTAGCAAAGGTAAAAAGAAGAAGTTACCACATTCTCCCTGGTTCTTAACACCAGTCACAACTCCATACTTCCTCCAATCCAAAGATGAAGGACCTTCACAAGAGAGCGCCGTGGAGAATTTTACTCCACTACTGTTATCTCTTCGATCTGTTGTCCTCTTGCCTTTCTTTACCTTTGAAATGTACGTCTCTCTGAACTCCTCATTACTCATATCAGCAAATTTGTTCAATCCAACTACATGCCCTGAAGGCGATCGCCTCATCGAGTTCTTCTCCAATATGTACTTCAAATTTTTCCGAAAATTTTGGAACCTTTTCTCTTCCTCTTGTACATGTTTGTACATTTTTCCATTCTTTTCCTTCCATTCTTGGAAGATTTCAGAGACCCTTTCATCTGAAACAAATTCTTCAGTTTTTCCAATAATTGAGTATTGATCACTAAGAAGATGACTAGAGCTCAGAGTAGTAAATGTGAAAATGAAGGAAAGAAGCAAAAGAAGGAAGCCAATGGTCCTCATTATTGGCATTTGCAATAACCATTCTCACTCTTGGCCTATGATATATGTAGTTCATTAGTCTACCAGGATGAAATACAATTCACCTACTAGTCAGCAAGAGCAAAACAAATACTCAGTTCTAACGAATCTTGGACATGGCCGACTGTACAGATGTGGTGATTTAACAAGTTTTCAATCTTTGTTTGAACAGACTATATAAGTACTTACTTTCGATAGTTTAAGATCTTACATTAATATGCTAAATATGTTACTTATTTTGTTATATAGCAATTTAAACTATCTATTACAAACATTTTAAAGATCTGTGTAAACAAAAATCAGAAACATGTGAAGTTACCACACCAGTATAGTACAATCAGTGCAACAGCCTGACCCAAGTCTAAAATATTAGTTTCCTATTTTGGTGGGAGCATTGTCATAATCTTACTGAAGCAAGGAAAGATTTTGATTTGTTCTGGTTAGAGAACAGTTTGCACATAGACCTTTGAATGGTAGAAATTTTTTTTTTCTTTTGGTATTTTTTTTTTGTCAATCGGAACTTCTATACTAATACTTTATTAGTCTATTTTAGAAGGAGCCCGACTGAAATATGGAGAACCGACGGAGGACTGAATCACCGTCAAACCATATAAGTGCACTGCGTACTTGTATAGATTTAAAGTTACATATTATAGCAAACTAATGGAAAGTAAAGTTTGAACCCTTTATCTTTCAACCCACAAAAATTTAAGTTTATTGTAGTGGCTAACTGCCCAAAGTTTGTTGGTCTTTTGAATTTTGAATGGTAGATCGGTACGTCAAAAAATAATGGGTCTTCGATATTATGTCAGTAGACCCCAAACGTTAGCCTATATTCTTGGTCATTTTCATGCGGAGATATTGATGTACTCTAATGTAAATTGTTCAAATCATTTTTTTGGTAATGCACCGAAAGATAGTTTGAAGCATTAATTTTAATTTTGGAAGTAATAAATTCACTCCCATCTTAACATCATACACTCCATTTCCATCTTTTTAGCACTACAATAACTAAAAACCCACAATGTAAATAAAAGTTATTTTGAAATTCAAATTTTTGATTGAAAACAATTGTGAGCTTTTAAGTCATTTCAATGGGGAATAGATGAGTAAAACATGGGAGTAAATTTTTTACTTTAATTTTCTTTTTTTCTTTTTTTTCTTTTTTTTTTTTTTGGTCAGGCACTTTAATTTTCTTTTACCAATAAGGTACACTTTAGCTTCAATAAGATAAATCATTCTGGAAATGTATCTCAATCCAAAAATGTATCATATACAAGGATCCAATTATTCAGTGTCCACAAGACACACAATAAAAGATGAGTTTGGCGTCACTTTATTTATAAAAAGTAATTTTTTTCCCCAAGAATATCTGATAATTTATAAAATGAAAGCTGCTAATTTATCCTCTCTCCTACGTGATATAAATAAATGAATAGAATTAATGGATCTAAAATGGAATTTGAATATTCCCGTCCCCACCATAAACTCATTATATAATTCTTGATTCATTTAATCAAATGAATTCTCAAAACCGTTTTATATTATATATATATATATATATATATATATATTTTTTTTTAAATTGTAAGAGTATTTGTACTTTGGTATTATAATTAATTCTTATCATTTCCTATGTATAATGCCTTATATACAACCTATTTATTGAAGATAGTAATACTACTAAAGCCTATTAACTGAGTTAAATCACAGTTTTGTGCTTTATATGGGTTTTGTCTAGTTGCTCTCAATGATTAAGATGTTATCATGAAGGTTCGAGCTCAATTTTTCAGTCACGTGAATGTCATGGTAAGTAAGAACTATGATGTATGCCCGTACCATTGCATTTACCTTTTTTCGGGTCCCCAAATTTAGTTTTTGTGCTAATGCAAAATTTACCTTGGACTACATTCAAAACATCACTGATTTTAAAATTAAAAAATTAGAAAAGGTTTTCTACTGGAAGATTGTAATGCAGTATGGAGAGGTACTCATTAGAACAGGGTATGCATGGATTGACCTTCCTATGGTGAATGATTTTCCAAGAAAGATATTTTTGCTTGGTGTAAAACATGTTTATCCTATGGTGATTGATTTTTCAAAAGAGATGTTGCTTAGTGGTTTTTTTTTAATCATTAAATTTGTATTATAATATATTTTGTCTCACACAATTAGATGAGACTCTAAGTGATGTATTAGGATATAATCTTAAATTTTTTGTCACACGATTGAAGGTGTGACTTCCTGCATACCTAACTCTCTTCCCTTTATCCCTTTTTCTAACTTCCGAGGACGAGATTTGAACTGTCAACCTCGACAAGGGAACCATGGACCGAAGGCAAGTGGTTATGTTACTTGTGTCAAACATGATGATCCGTTAGTCTTAGCGCAGCTCTAGGCTACTAGCATAAAGCATATATTGTAAGAAATTGTCAAATTATACGTGGCCCCAAATTATGACAAATGTTCCACTTTTACTCCTTTTATTACCTTTTTGCAAAAATTTCAACTGCAACTCTTATGTTTCATAAATGTCTTTGTTTACTAGTACCTCAGACAACTTTCACAAGTGTCTTTGCAATTAAGTACACTTTTGAAACACGTTGAGACATACTCGTATTATCTATTGTCAAATTTGTTAAAACATGTAACAAAATTTTTCCTACCACATAAATAATAAGTTAACTTGCAACAAAATGTCAAAATTTATATTTGTATACAGACGTATTTATGAATTTTGTATAATATAAGGACAAATAATGCCGAACTTCCTCCATTTATACTCTTCCATAGCTAATAAAACTTATTGATTGTGTTTTCATATCCCTAAATTACAAATAAAAATTAATGTCAGTGTAGCCATATATCTAGAAGTCATACGAAATTAACTCGTATTTTTATTTTAATGATTCACATTTGAATTATTCATGTACTAATTTATGTATGCAATTATGTCAAATAGTATTAGTCATCGTAACTTTCGATCGTACTTTTGAAAAGAAAAAAGTATGTATAACATAATAGATGTAAAAGTTTGCATCATTTGTATCCCTAATTTACAAATAACGATAAAAGCAATAAATTGTATATCGTTGTAATGTTTTATACAGCTTCGGTCATGCTGTTTTGCTTTGGTTAGTTTGTACTAAAAAAATAATAATTAAAACAAAAAGAATTATTGCACCAAGAATAGTTGTTATTGTTAAGGAAGTTGTAAACAGAATATGTCCAGAATTTCAGATACGAGGCGTGGGTGTGGACATTGATGGTAGATTCCACCAAGAAGTCTCAACGAACTATACTAAACTGTGAGGTTGCAATTTCGCGTATAGCTTTCAATAACGAACTACTTTCGGTTTTGGATTTTCTATTATATATTTTGGTGTTATTGTTATACCACCTCAAATAATGACATATGTTCCTCTTCTAACAGACATAGTTAGTGGGTATACACTTGTCTCTTCCTTGAATAGTATAACATGAATGTAACACCAAATTGTGTAATAGAAGACCCTAAACCCTTTCTTCCCTTGAATTTTTGACAGAAAGGGCAAAGTTTTCCGCCCATGCCAATATCACATTGCTCGTATTTCTTTTTCTTTTTCTTTATTTCTTTCTTTCTTTCACGTAGCTGTTTGCAGAGAATTCAATATTTTGCCCAATGGTATATAAAGCAAGAGTGAGCTACTTTGGTGTTACTTTTTTGTGTCGCTTTTCAAATTATCATATTTATCCTCCTCTTGATAATTTTGCTAATGCAAGCTAAGTATAAATTTTACAACTTCCTCGCTTTGGTTAATTAACGGACAATAACCAACTCCCATCATTATGCTATTCTAGTGTTAAAGTATGAGCAATTTATATTTATGTTTCAGTATCATACCGTAATTAGCAAGTGTTAATAATGTTCAAGTTATTAAAAGATAACATTAAAAATATTTGACTTATATATGGCATCATATGGGGACTAGAAACTTTTCTTAAAATTATAATCTGCCGCTAATATTCTTATTTTTTTTTATTGAACATCACAATACAAGTATATTTTGTTCCTTTTTTGTAGTAATGTAAATAATACACCAAATTGCTATCTTTATCAATTTTCAATTTTATTATGGTAAATTTTTTGAGATTCTCACATGTATGGTGTGGTATGTATCAAGAATTAGTCATCAATTATATTTTTCTCTAGAGGAAATTTCTTTGCCTATTGTTAATAGCTCAATTGGAAAGGATATAAAAATTGCATCATAAGGGTGTGTTTGATTCATGAATGGCAGGAGGTTGGATTTATTAATTTGATGTCATCCCATATTTACTTGTTTACGTATCGAATTAATCTATTATTTATGGAATAGAATAATCATATGCGAGAGGCGGAACTAGTTATCATTGATGACACATAGAGGAGATAGTATAATTTTAGACTAATTACTCCTACCACCATCGATGACCAACGTACACGACCACCATTAAGCACTAACACGACCACCACCACTGTGTATCTCCTTGTGCATCGTTCCTATGCATCATGACTACAATTAAGCACCACCACTATGACTAAATTGCAACATTATCACAATCGTGTGCCAACTTCCTCCACCACTACAATGCATTATCACCGTTCTCATTCACCACCACCATCAACACTATACATCAATATTACCACGACATCTACTTCTGTACACCACTATCATTATCAAACAAAAGTAGCACTGCAAGTCTAGGAGTACTTTAGTTAGTAAATAGTAATCCAATCCCTAATCAAATGATGATAAGATTAATTATCGGGATAAACCATCAAAATTCAATATGAACCAAACATTAGAGAATTGATACTATTAACTCAAGAGTGATTCAGTTCGAAATTGCAGTTCGAAAATGAATCATCCTATCTCATCCAGTCCATAAATCAAATCAACCCTAAATATCTTATCTATAAACTAAATGAAGCCAAAATATCTTACGTAATTATATCATCGCCCGTGTTTGAAGACCAATCTCCATGTACTGATTGAATGAGTCAAGCCATAGAGAATTCGAGACAAGCCAACTTTTAGTCTTTGGGCCTTTTCATCAAATCCTTGGTACCCCAGCCCAATTTTTTGCAAGGAATCGAAATGATATAATATCTGCAAACCTTATATATATATATATATATATATATATATATATATATATATATAAGCTGTCATTACAATGTAATTTTTATCTTACACAATTAGAATGAGACTCTCAAATTTGTGTTAAGATGTGATTCTCGAATTCTTTGCCGCACATAATTTCGGGCGTGGCTTTCAGTATACCAATCTAACATCCCTCCTCGTCTTTTCCTTCCCATTTTCTTATATGCTAAGGTTGGGATTCGAGCTCCTGACTTTTCATAATGCAATACTGCAAACTTTGTCCGAAACTTTCCAAGCACAATCAAGTTTACTGATCATGTTCAATCTATGGGTGGATTAATCTACAAATGGTCATCAATTTGAGAAAATCAAAGAAAAGGAAAAAGGGGGAAGAGGAAGGGGAGAGGGAGGCGGGGCCATGACGGGAACATAACAAGCAAAACCTTGGATTTTGAGACTAATCACTGAAATCAAAACCTTGTATGTTAACGTAGCTTTTCATAACTAACCAAGCCAATCTGATTCCAATATCTGTTTATAAAATTTGGTATACTCTAATGACGGTCCGCATGATGTAACATGGTAAAATATTTCCTTTCAAAAGTGAAACACTCAAAATTCTGTTTGAACGTCCCACCTGTTATGCCTTAATAGGACAAAAATGTTCTCCTTTTCAATTCCAATAAATGTATGGGTTAATCACGGTTTGCCCCCTGATAGTGGGGTAACCTACACTTTGCCCCCTTGAATGTAAAAAATATACACTTTGTACCAATATTTTTGTGCTAAAATTTTTTTTATTAACTCAATTGTTTATAAATTGTTAAAAATCTAAATTGCCCTTATAATTGCATGTGTATTGACAAATATACCTATAGGCACTAAAACTTACTTTTTTTTTTCCTTCCATACACGTCTATCATGCTCATATATATAATTTTAAAAAAGTAATTGTACATGCTTTTTAACTAATCATATAAAATATATAAATTTTTTTTCATATTATACTTCACGAATAATATTTCAATTTGTCATAAGATTTAAAAATTGCATAATAATAATGATATATTTTTTGCACTATATACAAAACAATAATGACTTATATCTAAATTTTTGTACATGTATATATATAAAACCAATAAAATGATAGAATTTTTATTAATTTAATATTTTTAATATATTATGCTACATCAATAACAATTTTTCTTTGTTCATGGAATATTACATTACGTTTAATATAATATGCTTGTTAATATCAATTTTAACTCTTTTTTTGTATATAAGATATTACATTATTTTTAATACATTATGATACATTAATATCAATTTTAACTCTTTTATTAGTGTACGAGATATCACATTAATTAAAATTGGCTTTATATATATGCATGTATAAAAATTTGGATATAAATCTTTATTGTTTTGTATATAACGCGAAAAATGTATCATTACTATTACACAAATTTTATAATTTTGCCACAACTTGAAATATTATTCATGAAGTATAATACAACAAAAAATTTTATATATTTTATATGGTCAGTTAAAAAACATGTACAAGTATTTTTCAATATTAACTTTTTAAAATTATATGTATAAATGCATATTGTACGAGTATGATAGACATACAATGGATAAAATAAGAAAATAAGTAAGTTTTAATACCTATAGGTATATTTGTTATGAGGGCAATTTTGACTTTTAATAATTTATATGAAATGAAGTTACTAAAAAAAATTTTTAACCCAGAGCTTTTGGTGTAGAGTGTATATTTTTCTACATTCAACAGGGCAAAGTGTAAATTACCCCTAACTTTCAGGGGGACAAACTATAATTAACCCTAAATGTATCTATTGACTTTGCAGGAAGCCTAGAAAAATTAGAACATTTTCAAGAGTTAGGTTCATGATTGAAATGAAAGAACTATAAATGCCAAGTGTCCAATTATATCCAACTTTCTTGACCTTTTAACTCAAGAAGCCTATATTCAAGTCCTATGGCTGCATGGCCAACTGTTTATCCATATAGTATTATTTTCTTTAGGTAGCTTATTTTGACAATCTTCTTCAGGTCTTTTCAATTTTCTCAATGTGGTATTTGCAACGACTGGGAGTGTCCTTTATTATAGAATCATTAAGCCTGTCTTTACATTTTAACAAGAGGCCTTATTCTGAAAACAAATATGGCTTTCATGTGCACGAATTGCTCCTTCTTCATTAACTTACTCATTATAGTTTCACTTGTGCATTGTCCAATGCCATGCTTATGCATGTCTGCAACCAATTTGACCACTGATCAATCTGCTCTTCTTGCATTGAAATCCCATATCACTGTAGACCCTCATAACATCATCACAAACTGGTCTTCTGATAACTATGTTTGTGACCGGATTGGAGTTACTTGCGGTTCTCGAGACCTTAGAGTAATTGGTTTAAATATTTCTAACATGGAACTGGCAGGTACGATTCCTCCACATTTGGGGAACCTCTCCTTTCTTGTTGCTCTTGTTATGAGTGGCAACAATTTCCACGGAGATCTTCCTGGAGAGTTAACATATTTGAGGCGATTAGAAGTCGTTGACTTTAGCTCCAACAGCTTCAGTGGAGGGATTCCTTTGTGGCTTGGTTTAGTAACTGAAATTCGAATCCTGTCTCTGGCTAATAATAAGTTTTATGGTTTTATCCCTCCCTCAATTTCTAACCGTTCCAGGCTAGAGGCTTTGAACCTGCAGTTCAACTCTCTTCAGGGGAAGATACCTGAAGCATTTCAGAATTTGCATAGCCTGAAAATCTTGAACATGTCAAGTAACAGTCTTACAGGTACCTATCATTTCCCATCTTTCATCACACTTAGAATTTCCTTAATAAAATTATTACCTTTTAAATGTTGAAAAACATGATCTAATTTGTTTTACTTTTATAGCTATGTGGCCTTCATTTATTCTTCTTCACTGGCAAAATATATGCATGAACCTAATCATGAACTAAGTGATGCATTATGCTAGTTGTCCATCTATTCTATGTTTTGGCAAGGAAGGTGCATGAATATTTTCTGTTAGACATTCATTATAAATTTTGTCTTTATACAGGTGTAATTCCACAAGTTCTTGGTAATTTAAGTAATTTAATCCGGTTAGACATGGGAAATAATAACCAGATTGTGGGATCCCCACCTCTCACCATATTCAACATCTCCTTAATGCAACAGTTTATTTTAGCAAATAATAGCTTATCAGGTCCTCTGCTAGCAAATGTTTGCAATCGCCTTTCAAAACTTGAAGTACTTAATCTAGAGGGAAACAACTTTCTCGGCCAAATCCTAGTAAATCTCTGTGAATGTTCAGCACTTCAAATTTTGTCATTGGAGGACAACAAACTCAGTGGGCGCATACCAAGAGAAATTGGGAACCTAACACTTCTTAAGGAGCTGAATCTTGGCTAAAACAACTTGACAGGTTATAGATCTCTTTGCTGATAAAGATTGAAGAGATTCTAATACTTGTATATAAGCATTCTGCCATTGTTTTCTTGATAAACTTCATTCAATACACTAGTTTCCAGAGTTATATCTAGTCTTTTCCAGTCATCTTTTTGCTATGTTTTTGTGGGAGCAATACCTCAAGAATTCAGCAACATGTATAATTTGGAAACACTTATTTTACGGCAAAATTTCGTTAATAGAGCCATACCAATAGGGATCTTCAACATCTCAACATTAAGAGATCTTTCCCTCACACTGAATAACCTTACAGGCACTCTTCCATCCACAATCATGGTTCAAAGTCGCGGTCGCGGTCGCGGTCATGGTCGCGGCGTGGAATGTTTCACATCGGTCTCAATATATCGGTCACGGTTTTGACGAGACGTATATTTTAAAACAATTTTCATTCTAAAATTACAAATAATCACTCAAAATATAAAAAAAAATTTAAACAAAAATAATCAAAAAATTAGTAAAGAAAATCTTTAAAATGTATTATTTTTATTAATGTAAAAAATAGTATATATTTTTAAGCATTCAATACGATGATATTACAAACAAAATCAAAATAATATAGAGAGGCCAAACTATACATTCGCAAAACAAACAAAATAATTTAACATGTTCAATTGGACAAAACACAAGAATAAAAAATAAATAAAATAAAATAAAATTCAACACATACACTCGAAGTTGTGGTTCTTACTTTTAACACCTATGATTCTTTGTTTGGGATGGACGTTTGCAACCTAAAAAAGAGGAGTTGTACTTGCAAAACACAAACAAAGGATATTTGTTTTTGGCCCTCTCACCACTTCTCTGACCAACCAGCTCCTCCTTCTTCCTCAATCCAATTAAGCTTTGACTTACTATTCTGCAAGTATTGTTCCCTTCTCTGCTGTCCCTCACTCTCTTTCTCAACCAAGATGGAGGCTCCATTTCTTTGTCAAGCTTGTGGTCTAAACCCTATGGCTCAGAGGTTGGTGTAGCATCAATGAAGGTTTTGACTCCTTAGTTGTTGCAGCCTTACTTCGTTTCACCATGAGGGCTTAAGAAATGGCCATGGAACCTGCTTTAGCAGCTGCACCAAACGATGGCTTGGAGTCTCTGTCGATTCGGATTCAACGCAGATCGAACTCGGACCGGACTCCTCCGATTCGGTGATGACTCGGTCGAGTTGTCTCCGACTCGACCGAGTCTTTGAACCATGCCCACAATGGGTTATGGGCTTCACAATCTATAGGAACTTAAAGTCAACGTGAATGATATTAGTGGGGTTATACCTGAATCTATTTCAAATGCTTCAAAGCTTACTATTGTATCCCTTCGCTTGAACAGATTCACGGGTTCAGTTCCAAAGTCACTTGGGGATCTGAGATTTCTCGAATTTCTCAACTTTTCAAGAAACAATATATCAAGTGATTCTTCCTTTAGTTTTATCACTTCATTGACAAAATGCAGAAATTGAAGATACTTGATAGTGAATAATAACCCATTGAATTGCATTCTTCCAGCTTCTATTGGAAATCTTTCTGTTCCCCTGGAAAACATTTATGCTTCTGGATGCAGAATCAGGGGAAGTGTTCCTAATGAACTTGGAAACTTGAGTAATTTAATATTGTTGGACTTGTCTCAGAAGGGATTGAATCAATTTCTGCCAAGTACAATTGAAGACTAGCAGAAGCTTCAAAGATTATCTTTTAGTTACAATAGAATGCATGTGTCCTTTCCCAGCAGTCTGGGCAAAATACAGAACTTCGGGATTATGGATTTGAGCAAGACTCGATTTTGGGGTTCAATTCCAGATTGCTTAGGAAATGTCACATCCCTGAGAGAGATTTACCTAGATTCCAATACACTGTCTTCCAATATACCTGCAAGCTTGTGGAATCTCAAAGATCTCTTGTCTTTAACCTTTCCTCAAATTTCTTACATGGTTCCATACCTCCAGATATTGGGAATCTCAAAGGTGCGGCAGTTATAGATCTATCAATCAATCAACTGTCAAATAATATTGCAAATACTATTGGAGATTTGCAAAACTTGTTCAATCTATTATTGGCAAACAATAAGTTGGAAGGACCTATTCCTGATTCAATTGGTAAGATGTTAAGCCTAGAACTTTTGGACCTATCTCATAACAATCTCTCTGGTTTGATTCCCAAGTCTATGGAGAATCTTCAGACTCTCAAGTACTTCAATGTTTCTTTTAATGGCTTGAGTGGTGAAATTCCTTCTAGTGGTCCTTTCACAAACTTACAATTGCATCATTCATGTTCAATGAGGCATTTTGTGGTGCCCAAAGATTTAATTTTCCACCATGTCATACAAATCACAGATCAAGGAAAAGAAAAGTACTCCAACTTGTATTGATAGTCTTGGGGGTTGCAACTACAATTATTCTCATAACTTTGGCAATTTTAATACTGAGATGGAAGAAGAAAGAAAATGTGGCTGGGAGACAAGACATATATTCTTTAAGAGAAGAAGGAAGATTTTCATACCATGAACTTCTCCAAGCAACATATGCTTATAGTGAGAGCAATTTGCTTGGTACTGGGAGTTTTGGTTCTGTTTATAAAGGGATTCTAGAAGATGGCAAATACATAGCCATCAAGGTGTTTAATTTGCAATTTGAAGATGGATTCAAGAGTTTTGATACAGAATGTGAAGTGCTACGCAACATTCGTCATAGAAATCTCACCAAAGTTATTGGTAGCTGCTCTAGCCCTGATTTCAAAGCCTTGGTACTTCAATACATGTCAAATGGAAGCATTGAAAAGTGGTTGTACTCCCACAACAATTTCCTAGATATACTTCAGAGAATGGATATAATGATAGATGTTGCTTGTGCATTGGAGTATTTTCATGATGGCAGCTCAACACTAATAATTCACTGTGATTTAAAGTCCAAGGCAAAAGCACAAGGCAAAAGGAGTAAAAGAATATGTTCAAGCCTCCAAGCTTGACCAATGTCAGATCCTAGCCAATGGAAAAGAACAGTTTATCACCTTACATATTCCATCGCAATTTCCATTTTAGTGGAAACAACAAGGATGTTCTCAGATCCATTTTGGTGCAATAAGTTTTTCTTTCTCTTTTCACGGCAGGAAAGGTTTGCCTGTTGTTGCTAGAATTGCCTTGTTAGATAGTAGGCTTGTTAAGTACCAACACGCTTGTATAGCCACTATAGAAACTACTTTAAATGCAAGGATAGTATTTGTTACTTTGTTTCTAAATTTTAATATGTCTTTATCTAATTCTCATCTCCTTGAAGCCTTGAAAGTGCAAGTTCAGATCCATGGAAGCAGATCAAATTGTCAGACTCAATTGCTGCAACTCTTCATTACCAGATGGTTTACAGAGTGCAGAATCATGCCCTTGACCTGACTCTCCCTGGAGGAGAAGATGCATTACTAATCAAAGTAGATCGAACAACATTCGGCCTACGTGTACTCATATTCCGAGACAAATCTCTAGAGATGAATTGGTTCAACTTCTTCCAGAAGCTTGGGTTACTTGATTATGAAAGACTTCATCAAGCTGAAAACCAATCCATTAGAATCTTCTGATTCTAAGATGGTGACAAATCCTGATAGGATCAGTATCTGTTTCTTTTGATCATTCACATCTCAGGGGAAAAGGAAGAGCCAGTTGTTCCTATCCTCAAATAGAAATATCAATGATACAGATCCCTATGGATGAACCAAAACCATGGAGGAAGCCTAAAAGAATCTTTAGTTGATTTGATTTTAAATTTTAAAGAAAATGCTCAACCTATTCATTATTTTCAAGATCTATTTTCTAGTCATATTTATTGGGATATTTGTTCTTACAGGAAATGCTTGAAAAAGAAAGATTCCCAAAGAAGACCAAGTTGCAATCACACAAATGGACATTTGCCTGACAATGATAAGGAAAAATTTGCTTCCTTAAGAAGTAAATTTGATGGTATTCAAATTCCTGATGAATGGATGGAACTGAGAAGGATAAAACCTCGAAATCCGAAAAAGGTTTTACATCCTTATTATAAAAAATGTTTGGAGATAATAAGAAAAGAATATCCAAAACCTTTGTCCATTCCTCAAGAAATTCCTGCAATTTGCTTGTTTAAACCCATTGATTTTCCTTCTGTTCAAGAATCTTTTGTTAAAAATCATTCTAGACATTTTGTCAAGATTCAAAACGCTCATCCTACCATTCTTCCTTCTGGTTCTTCTGTCCAAAATGGCAAGACTGAAGAAGTCATTAACTGGTAATTTGAAAATGCTTTGTGTCAGAATAAAGCATTAACTTCTATTCATGAAACTGTAAAAAATGTTTCTTCAAAATTGGATACATTGACCGAAACAAACAGAGTTCAAATCACTAAAGTTTTGAAAATGATCAAGGTTATGGAAAAGAGACTTGAGAAAGTTCAAAGATAGATTCCCAGGATTGGTGTTTCTATAAATGATCACCAGGAAAGGAAAGAAAAAGATATTCAATATCTAGAGTCTCAAATCAAAAGTTTGAAGGAAACAGGAAAACTTGGGTCTTATTATTCCAAAAAACCACAAAAGAATAGCTTTCCCTCAATCTTTGGAGCTGAACCTTTGACAACTCCATCATACTACAAATCATCAATTGAAGAAGAGATCCCCTATCATTACAGTAATAGATGGTTGAGAGACCAATTGATTGCAAGAAGGAAATGGAAAAAAGAACAAAAATTGGTGAAATTGAAGAAAAAACAAAAGGAAAAGGAACAAGCAGAGACAGAATCAAATGTACTAACATTTTCATTAAATAAGAAGTCTGACGAAATTTCTTCCTTTTTACAGGAACAAGTTCAAGCAAGTATTCCATTAATTTCAACAATGGAAGCAATAGAGAGTTCTGAAGAAGTTTCCCCGCAAGAAAGTCCTGATCAGATCAGTGAAATTGATGATCAGTCTTCATTAACAGAAGAATCTATAAGTTTAGAAAGATTTGAGTCAATCCCTCAAATCAATATGGTAGGTGGAGATGCTGAAGTAAAGGTTGAAGAACCTGAGGATTACATGCAAGAAGATGATATTCATATTACCAAGCCAATAGTGGAAAAGGGAGTACTCAAATTTTTTCAATTGATAATATCCCTACACACAAATGGGAAAGCAAATTTCAAGAATTTCATGCATGGATGGCAATTAAAACTTTAAAGATTGGTTCTGATTTTGAAATTTTAACTGAATTTACTGCTCATTTTGCAGGTACTTTGAAGGATTGGTGGACTTCTCTTGGAAAAAAAGATAAAACTGATTTTCTTACAAAACAAGATTTTGTTAAAGTCATTAAGATTTTGCATAAAACATTTCTTGGAGATTTTGATATAAATAGAGAAGAAAAGCTCAAAGATTTTTTCAAAATGAAATGCAAATCTTTTGACCGTATGGATATTAGTAAGCATTTGCAAAAGATGACAAGGCTATTTTTTATCTTAAAAGTAGATATCAGTTTAAAACAATCAGTTTAACAGTTGCTGTTGAGATTTATATTCAGAGAAAATATGGATCTATTCTTAATCTAACTCCTGGACAAATTCGACAGGCTATTTATTTGTCCTTGGATGATGTCTGCAACAAGAGAAATGTTATTTGAGAATACATGAAAGGAAATGCAATGCATTGATCAAGCATGTAAAAGACCAGATTTAGAGGTACAAGGAAAATGTTTTGAATGCAAAAAAGGAACAAAAAAGAAGAAATTCAAGAAGATTTCACTTCAAGACAGAAGTTTTCTAAGAAGGAAAAAGAAATGGAGATATTTCAAGAAGAAGAAATCATTCTCAAAAGAGCCAAGAAACTCAAAAAAGAATGTGAGATGTTTTATCTGTTAGCAGAAGGGACATTATTCATCTGCATGTTCTCAAACTAAAAGGGGAGTAAATTTAATTTCTGAAGTCCAGAGAAAATTAAATACTTCTATTCTTGATGAACTTGAAGAAGTTCTAACTGAAGAAGAAGAACCTTCTAATGAAACTGTTTTGGCTTTGCAGGTTCCAGATTGGCATGTTCAAGATTTCTTTCATATAAGTGAACCGACAAAAACTTATCCTCAGACTCTTGTTCATATACTTCCTACTAAATACGACAGACCCATTCCAGTTATTGCTTTCTTTGATACCGGAGCAGCCATGTCTATTCTAAAACAATCCATTCTCCCGAAAGAATTTTGAAAACCTGAAATACATCAGTTTAGAGCTGCAAGTGGAGAAATTTTTTAAACAACACAGGCAACAAAGACTCAAATCACTCTCCAGCTTCTACCTGATTGTAGAATTCATACTCATATTCTGGGTGGAAATGTTTAAAGAAAAGATTTGGTGATTGGATTTGATATCTATGAGAAAAATCAATTTCTTCTGAAACCAAAAAAAATCCAATCAAACGCATTTTTCAAGCCATACCATGACCTTCAAAACCTTTACCTTAAAACACCCATTGCCAATAAAGAAATCATTTTTCAGATAGAAACCCAATTAATTCAGCAATCATGTGCTGAAAATCATGTTTCATTTTCCAAAAAATGCTCTCATCCTCTTTGAAAAAATCAAGATTTCTTCATCAAACTTTCTTTCAAAAGAAATGAAGACATTAACCCTATAAAAGCTAACCATTCTGGAATGAATCCTGAACATACAAAATTGGCTGAAAAAGAGTGTTCTGAACTCCTTGAATATGACCTTATTGAACCTTCTGATTCCTGATGGGCTTGTCAAGCCTTTTATGTGAACAAAAGAACTAAATATATCTGAGGAAAGTTAAGATTGGTTATTAATTATCAGCCATTAACTCTTTTCCTGGCTGATGATAAATTTTCAATTCCTAACCGAGCCTCATTATTTTTTCAAACTGTCAAAGCAAAATGGTTTCTCAAGTTTGATTTAAAGTTTGGATTTTTGCAACTTGAAATTTTTTCTGAAGATCGGTTCAAAACTGGTTTCTGTATTCCTAATCATCATTTTCAATGGAAGGTGATGCCCTTTGGTTTAAAACCAGCACCATCTTTATTTCAAAAGGCGATGATCAGGATATTTGAACCAATTTGATGTATAGATTTAGAGTTTATTGATGATATTCTCTTATTTTCAGAATCCTTTGAGAGTCATGTACAGTTGTTAAAAAAGTTTTATGATATTATTGAAAAATTCAGAACAATGCTTTCCGAGAAAAAAATATTTTTGTGTCAAGAAAAAATTTCTTTTTTAGGAATGAAGATAAAAAATAGTTTTTGTACCCTTGAACAACATGTTGGAGATTCTGTAAAAAATTTTCCTTTCGAAAATCTTACTGTAAAATAAATCCAACAATTTCTTGGTATAGTTAATTATGTTAGGGATTTCATCCCTAATGTATCTAAATACACCCATCCATTAGAAAAAATGCTCACAAAAAACCCAGCACCTTGGGGTACTTTTCAGACAGAATCTTTTTCATCTTTGAAATCTCTTTTGACAAATCTTTCTATTCTCCACATTCCCTCTTTTGAAAATCTTATATGCAAGTGATAAATTTTGGGGTGCTATTCTTCTCGAACAAATTTCTCCTAGAGAAAGAAAATATTATGGATTTGCTAGTGGCAGATTTAAAGAATCTAAAATTCATTACAACTCATCGTTTAAGGAAATTCTTGCTGTTAAGAAAGGAATTGAAAAATTCAGTTTCTATCTTAGACCTTGTCATTTTCGAGTGGAGATGGATATGAGTAGTTTTTTCAAAGTGATCTAGTTTAAACAAAAGAAAATCCCTAATTCTCAACTGCTAAGATGATCAAATTGATTTTCACAATTCTCTTATGATGTGAAACACATCAAAGGAAAATCAAATATCATTGCTGATTTCTTTTATAGAAAATCCATTTCATCAGCAACAATGTTTCAACCTATTTTAAACCACCCACCAGAAATTTGGGATCTTCCTCAATCTTGGAAAAAGGAAAGTGTTGAAAGAAACCGAATAAAACATGAATTCGAAATGTTTAGACATTATGGAGGGTCAATTTTAAATCATTTTGGAATTAATCTTGAATTTCTATTTTCACAGATTTTTATAGGATACACCAATGATTTTTCAGAACAATTACTTTGTATTATATGGTATCTTTGCCATCAATATCACATTATGATAAAATTTCACTGTCCTTTTTTCACATAATTTTCGAGATTAAATTTACATTTGAAAAGGTTTCTGTAGTGGTTCAACTCACAAGCTTGGTGGGAAAACCTTTTCTGTTCTTACTCTGGGTATGTATTGGTACATTTGCACAGACCTCTAAATGTACAAGATAGGATAATTCATGCACTTCCCTCTTGTTTACTATATGATTCCTCTCATTCTACAATTCAGGATGATGAAGAAAAATATGCTGAGGTTCAGAGATATTTGTTTCAGCATAATGGTGTTATTCCATTTGATATATGACCTGGGCCTTATGAAAAATGGAATTTCATAAATAATCATCCTTATTGGACTGCAATCCAAAATGCACAAAGGGAATATAAAGAATTAATGGAAGATAGCATGTTAATCGATTCACAAGATCCTTATCTTATTTCAGACATTCTGTCTACATCCAGAAAAGAAAGAAGTGAAAAAAGAAGAAAAGAAAATAAAAAAAAAAACTGTAGGAATTATGAAGATTGGATAATTGACATGAACATCACAGATCCCGGCAGTACACCCTTTGATACACCTGAAGATTTGGGATGATCACGTGTTTGCTTTTTCACCTTGGATTCCTGAAAAGAAGCATTGGATTTTGGAAAAAGGATCATGAGAATGCTTTGATACAAGAATCCACCTTTTACTTTTACTTTACTTTTACTTTCACGGGTGTTGTTAATTTTTAAGGTTGTGATTATTATGTTTGTAACTTTTTCTTTTTCATGATGCTTTTCATATTGTAAAAGAATCTCTCTTTACTTATAAAAGGGAGCTCTTTGCTATGTTTTAGATCATCGAGTCTTAGGTTTGAGATATTGTAAGAAAGGTTTGAGATAGTGTAAGAAAGCCTTCTTTCAGTATAACAGTGTGCTTATAGAGTCGAAGAATGTCAGTCTGTAAGAAAGTTTGAATATTAATAATATTCAACAAGTTCTTCAAATCTGATTGATCCTTGGCTTTAGTATCCTTTTAAAGTATTGAATTTTTTTCTTCTGATATTGTTCTTAAGCATTAAGTTTCCAGCAAAATTTTACTAAAAGCCTGAAAAATACCGCTAAAGTACCAGGAAGGGAATTAAGGGAAAAGGACGGCAAAGAGTAACCTTTGCTTGGAAGACCTTAGCTTTGGAATCTGGAAAAAGAAAACTTGACATGGTTGCCCGTGTTAGTGATTTCAGCATTGCAAAATTGTTAGGTGAGGAGGAGAGTGCTGTTCATACTAAGACCCTTGCTACAATGGGTTATATTGCTCCCGTTAAACTTCATCTCCTTTTGGTACTCCTTTTTTTATTTTTTATTCACATTCCTTAAATTTCTTCTACTGCTAAATGTGTTATACATATGATAGCTCAGAGTTCTATCTTAAAAAATATGATGTGTTATAATCTTGGTGTAGAGTATGGAATGGAGAGATTAGTGTCAAGAAGAAGTGATATTTATAGTTTTGGTATAGTATTGATGGAAACCTTTACAAGGACCAAGCCCAGTGATGAAATGTTTAGTGAAGATCTCAGTCTGAAGAGTTGGCTAAAACATTCACTTCCTAACGCCATAACCGGGGTGGCAGATGCCAACTTACTCGTACCAGGGAAAGAGAATGATTCTTACAAGCTACACTATGTTGCAATGGAATTGGCTTTGAATTGTTGCAGTGACCATCCAGAGGAGAGAATCAGTATGTAAAATGTTGTTGTAGAATTGAAAAAGATTAAGCATCAACTTAGCATGAAGTTATGATGTATTCTTGTGTTTGGTATGAGTTTTCATTTTAAGGTGATAAATGAAGACTACTTTCATCATTTATGCTCATATTCTAGTCTTGCCGCAGCTAAATTTGAGACTTTAAGTGCATCAGAACTTACCCTTTTAATCGAAACAAATTGATGACTTACCATTCTAATCCAATTGACAGCACAACGTGTCCTCTTAGTGGTCATGGTAATCTCAACCAAGTACATAAATTTATCAACCAGGAAAATCAATCTTAGTCTTCATTGCACTTGTCCCTTGATTGTTGCCATGTATCCAAAAGTATTTGATTTCTCCAATCAAAGACCACCTTACTCATGCTTACAGATGCATTGACATAGTGGCAGAGCCAGGATCCTACTAGGGCAATAACTAATTAAATTAAAAAAATATATAGATTATGTTTTAATTTGGTATACGAAAAAAAAGCCTTGCATTTAGTTTTCAAGTTTTTAAAATTTTTTGTTAGAGTCTGTTTTTAATTTTTTATGTAGGATAAGGAAGAATTTTTTTTTTTATGGCGAGAGATTGGATAATGTGAGAACAGAAAGAGATTTTGTATTGTTTTGGAAAATAAAAGTACGACATATTGTAATTTCTAATCAAGTTACAGTAATCTCCACCACAAAACGGTACAAAATAAAATATGTCCCTTCTAATTAAACTAAATTTTAGCAAAAAACTAATATACTTGTACAAAGGTAAAAGGAGCATCTGTAATACATTATGAGTTGATTATGAATTTTGTGAGGCTTATTTTAGTAAATTTACAACAATAAGGGAGGTAAATTATATTTTCCAAAATTAAGCGGTGCTTAGTGACATTGTCAAAAGCCTTAGTGAGGTTTGTGTAAGGGAAAATGACAAAAGTTACCGTTCAGAACTCTCATCATACAAAACAAAAATATAAATGAAGCCCAGAAGTGATTTTGACTTTGGAGGTGGCATCCATATTCCATGCATCTTCTTTAAGTGACAACTGACAACCAATCAAAACTGAATCTTCACATTTAACGGTACAACTGAACCCAAATTTGTAATTATTCCTGACTGACATTAGCATCGAGTCAGCGCTCTCAGATTCAAACGTTTGTGATTCGAACAACCCTTTAAGGGATCGGCATTCTGGTACTTCCACGACATGTTATAATTGTTCTCCCGGCAATTGTTACCTACACAGAGGTAGTTTCTACGGTATTGTTCTCGATTTCTTTTTTGTCATTCTTCTGGTCCCAGATTAGTTTTCTTGGTTCTTGTTACTGACATTCAAGAAATTCCAAAAGCCCATCAAAAAAATATTCAAAAGAAAAAGAAATTGATTGCACATTATGTAGAATCTTGATTTTATTTTCCTTTTTCAGGTAAATATAGTGAATCTTGATTCCTGGTAAGATAGATTAAACTTTGATATGTGTGTAATCATGATTTTTTATGTAATTGCATTAAATCTTTATTTTACTAATTTTTTATAGAGAGAAAATTGTTTTCTTTACTCAATGTAGATTGTATAACACTGCTGAAGGTTTCTGGTTATATTTCAATTTTTTTTTCTTTTTTTTTGTTGGATTTCAATTCAAGTTCAATATTGGTTATGGGACATGTAGCTAAATGCAGAAACGATAATGATTGGGCAGATTTAGTATGTGAGATGGTAGTGAATCACTTTTAATAATCTGAATTTTCATGGAATTATCACTCTAAAGTGACGAATCCTACAAGTCTTTCATGAATTGGGATCAACTGGTTTGTTGTTGCTGTGAAGTTGTTATTAGTTTAAGATTGGCTGGTGGCTGTCATTTTGAAGATTCAAGCAATTCAAGACAAATTTTAGCTTCTTCAATTTTTCAAGAAATCTCCGAAGTAGACACAGGAAGGAAATAAAGAAAAGGTCCTTATTAAACTCAATGGAAATTCATGATTAGTTATTGTAAGGTGAGAGTCAAGTCCCAGGGATGGAAAAGGTTTGTCTTAAAATTAATGTCGATATTTGAACTCTTTACTGTCATATTTCATACAGGTTAATGTCAAATTACCACCTCGTGTAAAAGCTTAAACTATCAAAATTCCAAATCTTACAGCTCAAACTTAGTTTTCACTGAAAGTTGAATATTTCAGAGGTTGGTTCCCTTCTCTTCAGCCTAGTCCTTGAGAGATTCTTCTTCTTTTCTGGAATTAGGCTATTACTCTGATTAACTGTTTGCGGTTCCAGCGTAGTCCATTGCAATACTATTTTACCTATGGCCTTAATCTGACCATTACACTTATAGGCTCCCCAAATTGATGTGCGATAATTTCAAGTTCTTTACCCTTATATTACCATTTATAAGATTACAGAGTCATGTGCATGTTACTCTTGGATGGATTTGGAGGCTCAAAATAGTACAAATTCTGATACTTAAGTGGATAAATTTTGGATATGGACAGGATTTTTGAAGAAATCTGGCTTTGATGATTCATATCTAGGTGCTTGCTTACAGAAGATGTTCCACTCCTGCTGGCTACTGTAACTTGTTGCTGATTGCTTTCTTTATCTTCCATGTAGAATCCGCATCTCTGACACAGAGCTGCATGTTTTGTCACCAGGTTGCTAATTCTTCGATCATTGATATGCAATAAACCTTAGATATCGTCCTCTCTTGTCCCATATCCTAACCTACCATTAATGATTTTCTTTGGAAACAATTTTGTTTGTAACGTGTAATTTGATATCTTCTTTCCTTTCCACTCATTTTCTCAGGATGGAAAATCTTATCATGATGAATGGTTATTTATTTGAACTTGCTTTTTCTCCTAGGTTTCTGCCTTAAAATCTGAAGTTCACATTTTCTATGGTTGACTCAATGAAATAATTCTTATATTTTAGGAGCAATTCGTGCTTCTGCAAAATCGTTTTGAAGCTTCTATGTCCTAGAAGAGACATTGGATGTTAGGTGTCTATTAGACAAATTGCCTTTGCACATCTCTTAGGGTAAGTTCTTATGGAGAAGGCCCACCTGAATTCTCCAGTGTCTCCAGAAGAAACATCAAATTTTAGAGGATCTCCAGCAAAGCTTGAGCTAGAGGGCGTAATTTCACAAAGAGAATCACAGTCTTTATGGGCCACTGGAAAGCTTGCTGAACCAATACCTGACGGTTTCTACTTTATCACTCCGGTAACGTAGTTTCTCACAGTGTTGAGAATTTCCACAATATTGATAATTCATCCGTTATAATATAAATTGAAAGTAGTGTATCAATGTGACTTTGCTTTTCAATGCCTGTATCAATAATAAAATCTTTAAGGAGCTAACATGATAATGAGATGCATTCCTTCTTTATGTTTTGCATCTGATAGTTATATGAAGATTGGTTTTAATTTTCGCATTGGCATTCTTGGATAATTCATCTCGAAAGTGTTGTCTTTCTTTCTTTCACTTTTTTCTTTTTTGGTTTCTGTTTTTTGGGGGTGGGGGGACTCTCTCTCCCCCTCTCCCTTACTCCCTCCCTCTTCTTCTTTTTGCCCACATTTTCTTTTCTTTTGTGGTGAACCACATTTTTATGTTGTCTAACTATTTACTTCTGACAGCACGGATCTTACTATATGCACTATTTTAGAAGAAAGAAGTGAATGGATGAAATAATTTTTCTGCAGCTGTGTAACCTATTATATATTTTTGCTAAGACAAAATGCATAATGATTAAATTGCAAATGTGTGTGTTTCTTTAGATTTTTGCTTATCCTAACAATCTATGCTTGTTGCTTTTGGTTTCATTGTTTTGTAGGAAAGAAGATTCACGGAGTTTTATGATTCCATTCCTTCTTTGGATGAGATACAGCATTTAAATTCAGAAGGTTGTGGACCCAATGTGATTTTAGTTGATACACATAAAGATAAGAAGCTTTTAATGTTGAAGCAGCTAGCTCTCATATTGGTAAAAGGATTGAGCTCGAGTCCAATGGCTGTGATAAAAAAGATCGCAGGACTGGTATCTACATTGTGCATGTGTTCTGTGAATGTGCACTATTTCAGGCTCTTCAGCAATTGATATGTTTTCTTCTCGTTGATGTTTGACATTTTAGCTTCCTATTTTTTTGTATTTTTGGATGCAAATTTTTCTGAAAACAGGCCATAATTAGTCAGGGTTATGTTCATCTCAAATTGGAATACAACAGTGTGAGTTTCAGAATGCTGAATTGCCTGAGACAAAAGGCCAAATGCTAAGACTGAACAAGAAAAATAGTAGAATAAGGTCAATTGAAGAAAGATGTACTCAATAAACCCCAAAATAAAGAACAAAAGATTGGAGCAACATTGGCTATTCAATCACCATCATGATATGACAGAATCATCTGGGACTTCTTTCACACATAGGACTTTCATGGTACCAGAATAGACAACTAGTTTTCTGTTGAAATGCTAAATTTAAATAAAGAAAAAAGAAAAACCTAATTTACAAATATAACATCACCTTAAGACTCCATTTGTTAAATAGCTTGGAAAGAATATCTACCTTTGTTGCCTGTGAATTCTATCAAACGGATTAGCAAGCGAAATGTGTAATGCTTGTTTAACAATAATTTTTGTTATCTGAAGAAATTTTACCATATATAGGTATCTGATTTTTATAAATCTCCAAATTCTGAACCAAATAATGCAAAAGGTGGCCTTGAGGAAGTCTGTCGCCAATTGGAGAATCATGGGGTCCAGATGTTATGCCAAATAAAGCATGGTTCGTGCCAATCCAGAGCAATCTTGTTTAAAGTTCTAGCGGACTCTGTAGGTATTGATAGCACACTCACGGTGGTAAGTTTCTCTTTTTTTAGCGTACGAATCAGAGTTTCTTTTAGTTCTATGTTTTCTAAAACCTTATATTGTTAACATTAGACCACAATAAGAGGTGACGTTCTTGTGTAATCACAGAGTTCCACAAGAAGTCCTTAGGCTGTTTTAACTGTTATCTCCCTTCTCCCTGTGAATTAGGGTTTACCTAGAGAAGGAGTAATGGAGCGAACAGACTCATATAAACACATGTCTGTGACAGTGTTTTTGGATTCCAAGGAATTTCTGGTTGATCTTGCACACGTTCCTGGCAAACTGACTCCTTGTACATCAGCAGCTATATTTTTTTCTCATATGATTGCTTCCCATGAAAGTGAGTCAGCAGGAAATTCATATGATTCACCCGTGGATCCATGTAGTCCAATTTGTGGCTTTCCAGGACAAGCAGACATTGAAAAGTAACATTATATAAAGTTTGAGCTTCGTTTTCTTTTTTATGATGGAAAATATGAAGTGATATTATGTTTCTTACTATTTGTTAATTTCAGCTATCTTTATGCCATTTTTATTTCCATTGTCAAATGATTTGCAGTGCTGAGTTTGAAGAATTTCTTCAGCCCTCATATCAGAGAAAGCTAGAAGCATCTACAAGTTTTTCTGGTGCTTCTATGAGGAGTGTACTGGCACTATCTAAAGCTATGGCTGAGCAGAACCAGAAGTAATCCTTTATTACATAGCAGACAAGAATATTTTCTTGATAATTGGTCTTTAGTCTCTGATTTTATTTTTGTAAGTTGGTAATTTGTGATCATTGTTGTTTTCCTGTTGCTGTTGTCAGCTTATCACATAGCGATCCAAATGTAGCAAATTCATGTTGGTGGTTGAGCCAGAAAAATATCACTGCTGAGCCAAGTACAGCAAATTCAAGGTTCTCAACTAGACAGGAAAAAATTTGTGCATGAATGCTTGATGATATAGCATTTATAAATTGTTGTTTTGCTTAGCATTTGAAACGTGTGTTCTTCTTGTTACTTTCAGACTTTTTTCTAGACTTTTTATATCTATGACGTGTTTGTCATCTCATGTTATGGTAAAATTACAGAGGAGGCAATTGTGAGATCCATCTGTGCTTAAGGAACTATAATGTGTTCTTTTAGTTGTTGATGAATTTATATTCTCATTTTGTGGCACATTTGATAGAACCATTTTATTCGAAGTTATGGGAAATACAATGAATTGGATAGGTTAGTTGGCCTCCTGAAGCACTATATATTCTGTCCGATGAATAAAAAGAACAAGGGAAAAGAAATGGAAGCAGTGTATTTTGGAGACATACTTGAGCTTAAACTAGATTTTCTTACTTGAAGCTGCCTCTGTGGGCATGTAGTTGTACGCTACTCCCAGAAGTCAATGTGTATGGATGACAATTCACCTTCTGATAAGCCCAAATCACTGAGATTATGTAATTATTGCTACTTGTTACCTCATTTTTGGCAGATGTTTAGCATAATTGTAGACATTATGTTTTCATCATATCATAAGTAACCACAATATTGACATTCGTTTTAAAGTTTTTATGTGCAACTTCCGTCACAGTCCAGGTTTTTCTTTCTTCCGAGGACATGGAAGATCCATGCTTGGAGGTAGCAGACATTCTTTTAGACACTATTGCAATGATGTGACTACATCAAGGTAAAAGTTTGACATCTTTCATTGCTGGCTTTAGGATCTCTTTAATATATTTGAAATGATTACAGCAGCAAACAATCTTATAGTTTTGTATCACTGCCAAACACTTTTTACACAAGTACAAATATGATTAGAAGTGGTGGTTAGTTTTCAGAAAACTCAATTATGAAATACAAAGCCTCAGCTAGGAGATTATCGTTTTTCTTATTTTGTTTATTTTCCATGCATATATGGAGTCTAAGATAATTTTCTTCACCGGAGGGTGTAGGTTGAAGAATTTCTGCTATTTATATAACAGTAAGAATTAGCTGGCACTTGACATACCAGATGATTTCTCCATAGTCTTTGCAACGGAATATCGAGGTCAATGTTTTTATGGTCATTGTTCAAATTTGTACATGATAAATATTCCGATGATGTTTCAAATAGCGGAAAGTTCTGGATGATGTTTCAACATCATTTATGCATTCATGTTGAAGACTGCTGTCGGGTAATTTCTTCAAATATTCTTGCACTTCATTAGATGAAAGACAATTCTTCTGGAGCAAGTTCAAACTAACCGAGAACATAATTCTCTGGCTACCCTAGAATTTTTCCGAGTCCAATGTTTGTCTTCATTCTGTTATTTGTTCTATCAAGCTCTTTTTCTCTAGATGCTTAGTTGAATTCATTTTCCTTTGTAGTTTGTGATTATTTTGTCTTAATGTTCTAAGCTTGCCTGGTTGTTTTTGTTTACAGTACTGCTAGCATATTACATATAGCTAGTAACATAGCTGGATTAAATTCAGAGAACAAAAGAACAGAAGAAACAATGACTGTGCACTACATATATAATTAGAATATCTGCTTTATTTACTTTTCTCTTCTCTCTCGCTCTCACCAGCAGACCTAGAAAACTAAAGAGAGTTGAATTCTCCAAAAGTTAAAAGACAGTTGAATTCTCCAAAAGTTAAGTAGTTCTTCTTATGGGATCTAAGGGGATCCGCACGGCATTTGTTGACCTTTGGACCTTACTGGCTCAGCTCCAGTAGATCTACTTAAAGTGATCTATTTGGAGAAGTGACAAAGTTTTCTAACAAAGAGGAGGTTGGTACGAGCTTTATATGAATTAATGTGTTATAAGATCTTCAAATTAATTTCATGTGAATAAATATACCATCAAAAGTATCCAGGACCTAGTTACAACCTTAAACAACTATAATTTGTGGGGAGAATTAGCTATTGAATAAATATTTCTGCCTCCTCCTACTTACATTTTTGTCCCCGACTTTTCTTGATTCTCTTAAATTTTAACTAAATAAGAAGTTATAAATATTGTGCTACTTCAGATTGTGATATTTGAACAAATTATGTGAGCCCAAAGTGTAACTCAGGTCAGCTGGGACATCACCAATAGAAGCTCGTAGGAGAAGGCGGCGCTGTATTAGTATGATTCCAGAGATTGGAGATGATATTGTAAGGTTAGTACCATACCTCTAGTCCCGAGTTGATGAGTTGCTAGGCATTTTGCATTTTATTCTCTATAGTTGTTTCGTTTGTTTGTCTCTTTATTTTCATCAGAATATTAGTCTTAATTTGGACCCTTAATTTAGCCCAATGCAATATCTCTGTACCAAATTAAGGTGTCTCCTATGATACAGGATACATGCTATCCTTTATCCCTTGAATTGCTAATGTGTGTAGTGCTTTAGTTTCTATGTTCCTGTGCGTAAGGATTAAGAAATTTCAGTACCAAGCAAAGATATCTCTTAATTTGTGTCTGTACTTTGTGAAAAGCTACATGTTTACACTTTTTTCTCCTACTTAGCAGAATCCATCTAGCTGTGCTTATTTTCATATACCAAATCAGAATTATTTCCTGCTCCAGCTTCATCAAACGAAGCACATCATCTACAAACAACACACACTAAGGAATGCCACCTTTATCAGCTAAGTTTCATATTGAACCTGAAAGAGCTTAAGTTTGAACTTTAGTATATTTACCCAAAACTGACTTGATTTTCTGCCTTCACTATATTAACACTGTGTCAACTTTCCCCTTTTTTCCTTTTTTCTTTCTGACCGTAAAACTCCTGCAACTCTCTGAAAACTTTCATTTTTACAAGTTTACCCTGAAGATCTTTGTTTTTCTCAGAATATCTCTTCATTTGTCTCCTTAATAAGCATAAGACTACATAATCATCATCTGTTGAAATTGATATTCAGAAATTTTTGCTTGTTAGCTCAAGTTTGAATAAGCATAGAGCCTACATAATTTGCTCCCTTGCATCAATTGATATTTGATTTTCAGAAACTGTTGCTCGCTATCTGAAGTCATAAGTTGTTGTCAATTACTCCTTCCAAAAGTATCCCTGTGTGTTGGATTGCTTGGTACTTTGCACAGATTTTGAACATCCCTTAATTTCTATAAAAATGTTACTCAGTTATTTTTGCTGCATAAAGTTGGCATCTTCTGAGTTATTCACAAGGATTTCAGTGATAATGGGGTGTGAAAGGCACCACAAACCCTCTATCCTTACTGTCTTTATATGTGGCCTTTAATGGCCCATATGAATATGTAATAATAGTTATTTGAATTAACATCCATTTGGGTTGTTGAATAAAACAATTTGCCTGATTTTATTACTGAATGAATTAGGGCTGTTCGAGCAATGAATGAAACACTAAAACGGAATCGCCTTCCAAAGGAGCACCTATATGCAAGTAATAGCTGTTGTAGAAGTGGAAAGGATGATAATCCAGATCTCCAAGAAGCTGTATGCTCTTCTTTTCCCTTTTTCTTTTTTGGTGTGTGCGCAAAAATTTACTGGTGCCAGGGGGGGTTGTATTACGTTGGATTTTCTGAATAACTTGCATCCTTATTTTTGGCTATCCACAGTAAGTACATTAATTTTTTGAATGATCCCAGTCATTTTGATTGCTTGTTCCTTAGGATATTGGAAGTGGACAGATAACCTTTTTGTGCATTTTAGTCTGTTTAACTTACTGATTGCAACTTAAAAACTAACCCATATGTGCATCCTGTGGTGTAATTTTGCTTGTTTTTCATCCACACCATCTATTGTCTGCTGGCGTCTGCCATGGATAGTTGAACATTTCACTTAATGCAAGCATTCATTCTTGGGATTGTTGTGCTGGATTTGGTCAAAGCAGTATCGTTCTTCCATCCTCTTTATCTTTTAGACTATCAATTTCCAGGTCTCAAAATTTCACCCAGATTATCATGGTGAAAGAGTGATGGCATACAATTTTCATGAGAAGCAAATGAACACTCAAAAGGCAATCTCATTACCTTCATCTCCTCGTTATTTTACACATCATGCCTCTGGTGGGTGTGAGGCTGAAGAAATTCTCAGAAGTCCTGATATCTCAACCGTGAATAAGATGCTTGAAATACCAAAGATACTCAACAAGCAGCTGTTGCCTTTTGAAGAGTGGAATATTGAATTCTCTGAATTAACTGTTGGAAAGCGTATCGGAATTGGTATGCTTGTTTACCAGTGAAATATAATTTCTCACAAATAAAGCTTTTGTAGAAAAAAGCATATATATCTAGTTCTCAATTTAGCATGTTCACAATTATAAGATTACATGGTCAATAAATTAAGATATTATTCGGACAGAGGGTGATTTGATAGTAAAAAAACAATTTTACCATTTCTTTGCCTGCTTGTTTACCAGCTGATACATTTATTATTTCTGCTTGCATTCTCTAGTTACTAAGGGCATTTATGAGGTTTATAAGTGAAATTTGCATCAGCATGATAAAATAAATAACCAAAACGATCTTTTGCTTGCATTACTTTTGTCCCTCTTTAACAATTAATCAACTTACGTTTGAATACTTGCACTAGCTCTCAGTCTATGATTCAACAAACATGTTTTAAACCATGTTTTACCGAGTTAAAACTCTTGTAATCCCAATGTTAATGTGGAGAGAGTGTTTGTGCCCATAAATTTCCACATACTCTGCTTTCCAGTGCTCACCCTCTTAAGATTTATTACAGTCAGTGCAGCCTATTTTAACAGTATCTCTCTGTTCTTTCTATTCCATTTAATCCTATAAGGATTAATCTGTATTTAATGTCCTTTTGGCATTTAAATTACCAAACAAAGTATGACATCCAATACTGCTGCTTCTTTATTAGCACTTAATCCTAAAAACTATGGGATAAGAGAATATGAGGTAGATGGCCGGCTGTCTTAACATCAAATAGAACATGGACAAAATAAAACCTACTTTCTCATCTTGCTTAATTACGCATCCTTCTTTCTTCAATCTACATCAGTAGATCTATATTTTCTCTGATTGTCAATTGTTAGCTTTATGATAAAATTCATAAGGGGACGAGTTGCACTGAATATTTTGAAGTATATTATGATCTTTTTGGCTCATGCAATAGGATGCTTCTACGGACTTTGATTTAAGTTCAATTAGAAACATACTAATGCCTGCTTGTGGTCTATGATGCTTGAATTGGCATTTGATGATTTCCACAAAAAATTTCTTCTTGGAAGTGTGCATGTAAATTCATGCATGAGTCTATACTTTTCACCGTCCATAAAATGAGGATTCTATTACTTCTGCAGGGTTTTTTGGGGAAGTTTTCTGTGGAATTTGGAATGGGATCCAGGTTGCAGTTAAAGTTTTTCTAGAACAAGACTTGACTCTAGAGAATATCGAAGATTTTTGTACTGAAATATCTATCCTGAGGTACTTCACTGTTTCATATGTTTCTCAACTCCATCGAATGCAGAAGAAAAAATAATTGTTCCTAACTTTACTTTTCTTTTTTCATTTTTCTTTTCTCAAATCCATTTCTACCCGACAGCCGAATTCGCCACCCAAATGGTAATCTTTCTGTTTTTGTCTATCATTTGCTTTTCGATGGCCACTAGTTCTAACCTAAAAATAATAATAATAATAATAATTTAAATATGTGATATTTCATATCTGCTGAAGTAGAGTTGTAAGAAGCATGTAATTTTCTGATCAATTTTCTTTTTTGAATTGAAGCTGCCACTTTTCATACTCCACATCCATGGCTCACTAGTGAACCCTTCCAGATTACATTCCTTAATTTTTCAGTAGCAAAGAGGTTGATATCTTAGACTGCATCTGCTATTCAGAGCTTTTACCAATCTTCATGAAACACAATAGCACTTTCTTGAAACATTTACTTCATCTTATTATCGAGACAAATTATCTTCATTTCCGCAAATGTAGTTGCAAGGGACATTTCTGATTTAAAATTTATACAGATAATATTCCTTTCACTTTACATGGATAACATATTACCTTCTATCTAAACTCTTTGTATGGACCTTCATTCAAACACAATGATCAGGGCAGACGCAGAAGTTGGGATTTGACAAGTGTAGGACTTATATAGAGATATTTTGGGACAACTTTACCTTTTCGTTTTTTTTTTTTTGGGAGGGAAAAATCTAATTTGTCAATGTAATGACCTGAAAAATTTTTAAAATTTTCAAAGGGAAAAAAAATGCAATTTATGAATTCGTTTTTTGGTGTTGGGTCCGTCCCTCTTCTCCGCCCATATGATCGGCGTTTTCTGGTTATATGTAAAACGTATAATTCCAAAGGTCAGATATCTATTGCGTGGAGAGGGATGTGATTTTTTTTTTTTTCTTTGTACTTTCATGTTCCACATCAAGTGTTTAATTGGCATCACTTAATACATATAAAAATGTCAAAGCATTCAGGGTCTTATGTGCTAAAATTTTTATAGTTACATATTTAGATTGATTAGCAATGCATATGTGGTACTTCTATATGCAGTTATCCTATTCCTTGGTGCTTGCACAAAACCTCCACACTTGTCTATGGTCACTGAATACATGGAAATGGGATCTCTCTATTATCTCATCCATGTGAGTAAGCAAAAAAAGAAACTGAGTTGGCGGAGGAGACTCAAAATGCTATGTGACATATGCAGGTATATCCTGATATTTTTTGCGTTCTAAAATTTATTCTACCTTTTCTGTTTTATCTGTAAAGTTGGCTATTTAACATTGTGGTCCTTATCTTTTTCCCCAAGTCTCGTCAAAACATAGGCATTTAGCTTTGTTTTCAAATCATTTTGTATTCAAGCAACAGAATTTCTGATGTCTGCTAGATATTCTTTCCCCAAAAACTATTTAGAGCTTTAACTATTTCTGTTCGTTACAATTTGACTTTAAAAGTTCAATAAAAACTAAAGGAAACTAGGACCTGGGAAAGGCTATGTTCACTAGAAAGTACTAGGAAATTTTATGGTATTGACAAACAGTAGTGAGGTTGGAAATGAAAACTTGTATTTTAATGTTTGGATTGAAAATAATGGATACTGATTTCTGTAAGTGAGCTTACCAAATGATAAGACTACAGTTAGATTCTCACGCTCCAATATTTGCAGTTGAATCTTCTTCGAGTGAGTCCTAAATAGTAAAGCAAATGCACTGCACATCCAGGTATTGGCCTTTGTGATATGGTTTGACATTTGATTGGACTTCCTGCCGTACATGTGGACACCAACTGTTTTTTGTGCAAGGGGACCAGTTTGGAGGAGGGGGGATAGATTGGGAGAGGACAATTAAACCCTGGATTGGATCTAATTTTCTGTTGAACTTTGTTCTTTTATATTGAATATAATGCTCTCCTTTGCTTTATGTCCTGTGTTACAATCATGATCTATATTGTTGCTTACTGAAGTCACTATTATACATATAATCAGTATTTGTATAATACTGCTATCTGTTCATCATTAACTTTAAAATAAATTGGACGATTTTACAATGCTAGTTTTAAGTCAACAAATCTATCAAAGACGAATGCTGCATTATTTCATAAACAAGAAAAGCAACTACAATTAGTAACCTAATCAGCTTTATTTTATTTGTTTAAAGGACTTTTTCCTTTCAGTATCTGTCAGTTTTTCCTTAATAACTGTATGGCGTTAAGGTTTTCAACTGAAAGATGCGCTGCTTATTTGTTTACAATTTGAATAAAATCTTCAGATATGGTATGAAATAGTGGAAAAGATTTGTTACAATATTCAAGTTAAATTGTCAAAACTTTTAATTGCATACAGGTGGTGAAGATATATCATAAACATTTTGCAATTTTGGGATTATAATTATGCTGGTGAAATTACAACGGAACTGCATAGACCACCGGGATTAATTGAATCCATGGTCACACCTTGTCAATCCATAGACAACCGCATGCATATGTACAGATTACATAATCTATCTCTTTTATTGTTTACATACACTGCAATGCATAGTGCGGAATAATGTGAAAAGGCCCTGTAATTACTGAACTACTATTCATGACATTGATCCTCATGCTGAACTGCTTTTGGTTAACAGGACTTCAAATGCTTCTGATTTTTGCAAGCACCTAAATCAATGCACCATTTAGAGTAAGATGATATAAAGCTTCATGTGTTTATAAGGGATTTTATACCATTTGACACCCTCAAATAGTTGCAATTCTGATACTTTTCTCCCTAAACACTAAAACACAACTTGCGCATCAAAATACATTCTGTTCCAAGTTAACCAAATCCTAAATGTCATTTAAATTTGGTTGGAAATATCAGACTTAATTAGTTAGATCATCCTGGGTAGAGGTAAAGATTCAATCCGGAGTTCATGTATATGATAATTTTATGCAGTTTTTTGGTACAAATTCAAAAGTTCTATTATCTGAAAATACGGGATGTGAGATAATAGTGCAGCACAAATTTTTGCTGAGTAGAGTGTTATTGAAGTAAGTTTAGTGTGCTGGTTGGTCAGTCTAGGGTCTGTGTTTTCTTTCATGATATCCAAACTACATGCATGTCCTGGGATTTTAATGCATGTTTACAACTGTGCAATTTTTAAGGGGTCTGTTGTGCTTGCACCGGATGAAGATAGTACATCGGGATCTCAAAAGTGCAAACTGCCTCGTAAATAAGCACTGGACTGTCAAAATTTGTGATTTTGGGCTTTCTCGTGTACTGAACACCACCCCAAATAAAGATTCTTCGTCTGCTGGGACTCCAGAGTGGATGGCTCCCGAGCTCATACGAAATGAGCCCTTCACAGAAAAATGTGATATTTTTAGTTTTGGTGTGATAATATGGGAGCTATGCACACTCAATAGGCCATGGGAAGGTGTACCATCTGTTCAAGTAAGTGATAATTGAATTGTTCTACATCAAAACATAGAAGAGAAGAAACAAGAAAATGGTATTTGATCTCACACAATCTTCTGTAAGTTTAGGCATGATATTTCTCTTTTTCATGTGTACTGTTAAGGTGGTCTATGCTGTTGCTAATGATGGGCAAAGGCTGAAAGTTCCTGATGGTCCCTTGTGCAAGCTTATTTTAGGTCTATCTTAGTGATTAAACATTTTGTTAGAGTTCGCTTTTTTTTTTTTTTAAATTTTTTTATTCAACACACATCTGATATATTTCTTATTCCAGATTGTTGGGCTCAGCCGGTTGAGCGACCTAGCTGTCAGGAAATTCTTTCACGCTTGCTTGACTATGAGTCCACATTGTGCTAATTGTTATACTTCCAACCTTTTTTCCAGGAAGCCAAATAAAATGGCAGGATGGCATTTACAAAAATGAGAATCAGGTAACCTTATAAGTGAATAATCTTTTTCACCTCCAAAACATTTCCTTTTAAGTGGTCCCTATGTATGTGTTGTAAGAGTGTTTTGGATCTTGTGTTTGTGTTCTTTATCTCTACTTGAATTTGTGGAAATATACTGTTTGACTTCTAATGCTTCTGTTGGATAAATAAAAGAATGAGGGCACAATGAAAAAGAAGCATTGCATATAATTTAACCTTATGCTCCTACTGATTTGTGTTTGGCTGCTGCATTTTCGTCTTCTCTTAAATTTGTGGAAATCAAAGCTTATGTCGTCGATCAATTAGGAGAAAATTTTGAGAAAACCAAGACAATCCCCCATAGTTTATGTTTGGTTTTAGAATTATTATCAATTGCTCTGGTAATGACCTATGCCAGAGCACAAACCGGCCCAGATGGAACTCCAAAACTGATCTCATAAAGATAGAGATTGTCATTTCTGTTAAATTGTCATTTCTATTGAACTGCTACCACTGACTGAGATCGATGTTTGCAGAAGCAGCAGTTAGAGCATTACATTTTGCACTGAGAAATTCCAGATACATCATTCATTGCCTAAGATGTCATTCTACTCAGCAATCTAGAACAGTAAGTCTGAGCTAGTTTGTATATTCAACTTATTTTTGAAAATTAATGTCCCAGTTTCTGTTTAAAATGTCTCAGGTATTTTCAGTCCTACTCAAGTTTTAAGGTGTCAGCAGTTCAGGAGCTCAAACTCGGAAGTATAGAAACTTTAAAGAGCCCAGATAACTGCCACAACACAAAATGAATCTTCTTTATGCATTTCTGATGCTCTATTTCTCCTGAAACTTCATATATTTTTGTGCTGTACATGTTTTGGTTTTATTTCCTGTCTCAACCGTGCTTTGCTATTCAAAACATGTGTCCAACTGACCTTGTTTCTGTAAATTTTATCATCTAGTCCAGTTTTGGGGGAGTAAAGGACGTTGTTATCAAGGAAACAGTTTCCCCCCCCCCCCCCCCCCCCCTTTTTTATTTAAGGCACATGGGAATGTCTTCCCTAGCAAAAGATGATTTTAGCCCAGACTTTATGAAACTGCCAAAAGATTTGAGAATCGACTTAGTTACACTATCAGGATATGATCAACTAGCTTCTCCTATTACCTATGGCGAATGCAGCACTGGTTATTACTGTAGCCAACTGACACTTCATGAAACATTTGGATGTTAATAAATTTTGTTCGAGCATTGATTGGATCTCCTTTTTTGCCCTAATGTTTGGAAGACATTATACAGCTCATAGATACCATAGAAAAGAGAAGATTATCCTAAAAGTCGACTGCAATGTAACTAATATAGAAAAAAAATGCTTCATCTACAAGGTCATCACGAAGGTAAACCCTATAAACATAGCAAGAAAAAAAATCAGAATGTCCATATACCTGCTCGCATGACCAACTACACCAAGTTCAGAACCTCAACAAACACAAAAATGAGAAATAGAAAGAGTAATCCCGTTTGCTTTTATAAATATGATATTACACTTAAATCTGAACAATGAAGAGAAGAAAGAATTGTTGCAGAGTACTTAAATATTAACAATGAAGAGAAGAAAGAATTGTTACAGAGTTAGCTAAAGCCTTTATCAAAATCTCACTTAGCAAACTTTTGACACTTTATTAATCTAACAAACCACATCGAACTAAACAGCAGCATGCACAGCTTCCCTCAATCATAAAATGCCTCAGTTGTCCATTCGATTATTGTACCATTGAGACCAGGGAAGTCAAAATGTCCAGTCGATGATTTGATTTGAGCATTGTAAAACCGGTAACTTTCAAGTTTGTAACGAGGCCATTCTACAGGATTACAAGTAGATACCTGATATTCAATACTTACAATAGAGGCAACTCAAAGTATACGGGAACGAATAAAGAGTCGAGCTATTACAGCTCTATGACTCCACTTTAAAGGTTAATTCTCCTTTCCCATGTAATAGTATAGGTTTATCCAAAAAAAAAAAATCAAAGTATACAGTTAATTGGCAGATTGCTTTTATGTATAAATAGTTTTATTTCTCATTATGGACAGGAGAAATATGAGTGGAAAAAAAAAAAAAACTTTCCTTCATATTTCGTAGAATAGTAACAACTCCGAACCACTATTGAAAGAAGATATTCAAAATTCAATAGCATTCCAATTCTCAATCAGAAGTCGGAAGTGTTGTGCGGTGAAAGTAAGTTTTTTTTTTTCATTATTTCACAACATCTACAACACAAGATTCCAAGAGATGATCATACAATTTTCTAATTTATCATTTGTAACTGCCAATGCTAATTTTGCCTAATGCAAGAACAAAACAATTATTATTAAAAAAAATTCCCTTTATCAAGGTGCTCTAGGGTCCATCCCGTGTTGCCAAACATAAACAAGCTCATCCCATCCGGTACTTGCTAAAAGCCCTTCCACAAGTACACTCATATCTATCCCAACTGCAAACTCAGTATGATGATCGTACCTCCCAATAAGTGCATCTTCCACCATGTAATCCCACAAACATACAGTCATGTCATACGAGCAAGAAGCAATCACACTTCCTCTATGCGGTGAGAACTTCACCCTCCTTACCGCATACCCATGTCCATTTAGAACTGCCACAGGCACCCTAAAGCTCCGCACATCCCAGATTTTAATCGACTTATCCACTGATGCAGTTGCAATGACACAATCATCATACTTGTTCCAGTCGCAAGAAAGAATTTCAAACTCATGTGCAGGTAGAATCATGGTCGATCCTGCAAAAATTAAGATTCAGAATTCAGATACGGCTGCCCATGCTGCATATTGTTAGGTCATATATAATATAAAGTAAAGGCTTGGTAGGTAAGCAGCTAAGAAATATGACTCTTGAATTACTTAAATTTCTATAAAATTTTCTAAAATGCAACATTTGATGAAAATGGAACATTTAGAAGTAAAATAATTTAAACTTAAATTGCCCTCCAAACCTTATAAAATATCCCAAGCATTTTCCGTAAGAAAGTGGAGTCCGGTAGATGAGTGAACAGTAAGGTATGTCCCTGATCACCATATACTTCTATATGCTGAAATAGCTCAAAGATAGGGTCAACAATGAGGGGGTCAAACTTTAACTAAAATTGACAGCATTAATGAATGTGATTGTGACCGTAGAAAACATTCTCTAGGAGGAATACAGATTTTCATATGATCTTAAGACCAATCTGATCTCTTTAAAATTTATTAGGTATTAGGATCCAGTTTTCAAAAAATATGAGTTGCTACAGCAGATTGAACTTCAAATTATTTAAAATAACTTAAACTTGGAATAGACAGGACTTGAGCACATCTATCTTCGCCAGCAACAGCAACAAAACCAAATGATTATTATGAGATTATTTACGTATTGTTTAGTAATATGTTAAAGAAACTGAGGTTAAATCATCACCAGCTTTGCATGAGATTTAGGTTAACAGTAATTCAGGGGAACACTTACGAAAGACATGCTTCTACAATAGTTATAACATAGATACAAGTTATAGTCCAGTTACCATTTGTTCAGCTAATAATGCACATTTGGACTGCCATATTATTTATGATTTCATGAGAAGTACCAGCTCTATTGACGTGACAAGTTGACTTGAAATTTGCTAACAGAAATGAGAAACAAAATATAAAACACTTTGAGCATTACTCATACTCGTCATATAAAAATAAAAGAAATCTGCTTGAGGATTCCTTCACAATTTCAAAAGGAGGAAAGGCATTCCAAGCAATCTGAAAATTGCTGAGAGTGCTGAGACAGAACACTTTGAAAGTTGTTGGATATAATTATTTCAGGTTATATTTGAGTCCACATGGTTTACTCTATCAAATGACACTTCAATCCCCCTTGTCTTCATTATCATCCACATCTAAAAGGAATTTATATTTAGGGGTATAAACAAGCCTAATTGAACCAAACACTCTAGTTTTCAAGTTTGTTATTTTTATTTTAACAAGCTTAAAATTCCATTCAAGCCTAGCTCGCTTATTTCTTGAGCTGTGAAGCTAACAAGCATTTATGGAGCCAAACTTGAGTAGCTTAATTTGTTTACATATACATGACAAATTTCATGCTTATTGAGTTAAGCTTGAGCCGAGTTTGAAGCTTTAACGAACACTAAATCATGTTCGTGTCTATCTTGTTTAGTTGGTGAACCAAACTCCAATGAGTTCTTCTTGAGCTGATTTTAATTCAAGTCTCAAATAGATTGATTCGCCTTTTAACCCTATTTATATCAAACCTGTCTAAAATGATACAAAATAATTTTTGGTACCATGGTGTATTAGCATATATGGTCAATCCTTCAACATTATCAAATAAGGCTGAGATTACTTAATGATGCAGTCAAAAAAGAGCTTAAGGAAAAATAAATTTAATGTTTTCCATGTTTGTCTTGAGAGTTGTTATTTTGAACATTGGGTATTAAGGGTATTTTAGTCCTTTATTTATTTGTAGGAATTTTGACCAAGTTTTTTATTTTATTTTATTTAGTTATTTGATTATATTAGGTAATTAATTAGAGTTGTAGTTGTTATAGGAATATTGTATAAGTGTTTTGTTTTCTTATTTAGAATAGGAAATAGGAATTCTGTTTGTAATAGAATTCTTTTTTTAGGTAAGTCATAAGTTTATAAATACTTTTGTTACTAGGCTATTCTAGTAGAATGAGGGATTGATTAATAAAGTTTCAGTTTATTTGTTTTAATTTGTTAGTTTTGTTTCTTGAGATTTCCCAAACTTCCTCTTTCTTCTTCCCCACTTTCTCCTCACGTACTGTTCACGCACTGTAGCACTACTGTTCACGTTTCTGTTCATCAACGAAACAGTGACAGATCCTTCTATCTTCTACTTGCATTCGTAGGAAAGATTACTTCAATCTTGTTCTACATCACTTAAGCAACTCATCTAGTACTTTGATAATATGTTTCAAGAAATATCTTCCGCAGATTTAACCCCAAAAGAAGTTCACTGAATTGGTTCTTAAATCATTGATCTACTGCACCCTACAAAAAGCAGATGCCCCCAGGTGACTCTCTTTCAGCCAGTGAGAAAAAAGGCCAGGATTGAATCTTTAATTGAATTCCAATGTCATAATCTAATAGAAGAAACGCTAAGGATATGATGAAAGGCGAGACGCTTTCCATGTAACAATTGAGAGATAAAAAGCAGCCTCCTGGATCTACCCTATTTGGAACTCATTCCTGTGAACCTATTCAAGGCATCTGCATTCAACTCCTTATCAACTATAAGGATTGTAAACTTTATTTTTCAGTTATTATTTCTTCAAAGCTATAATTTGACCTTTTCTAGTCGAAAATGAAACGTATCAAAATCTGCAATGAGAAAAGGAAAACAAAAGATCTGTAAGGTATAATTCAAGTTTTTTAAAACTTTGTAAGTCAATCAAACAAAAATCTCATTTGTGGACAATATTCAATGTTAACACGCTTTTCCTAGGATAATTACCCTGAAGCTCCCTACACTCAAAATACTTTTTGCCTTGCCCCATGAAGTAAGACACAAAGCCTCACCCAGTCTATTCACCAGAGTAAAATCACCTTTAATGCTTGAACTAAAACCATTCCGCATCACACTTGCACCAACAGATTGTTTCCCTACACACATAACTTTCAGAACTATGAGGAACTAAAATCATCTATAACTCATAGAAACATGTACCCCAGATCAGATGTCACTAGTTTTATCTATCTCCGTCAAACTATCAAGCTTTTGAATCCATAACCACAATTTGCGGCACAATTATTCTTACACTCTGTAGAATTGAATGTTTCCACCATAAACTTCAACCATAAAAGTCAATCAAAAGAGTAACACCAACATTTAATTTCAAACTTATCAAAAGAGTGACAACAACATTTAATTTCAAACTTCAGACAAAATAGCCACATCAAACTTTTACAAGAATAAAATTACTACAAAGGGGCTATAAATTCCAATTTGAATGTGGTAACATCCTAAATTCTTAAGCAAAACATACTTGATCGAAAAAGTCATAATACAGCATTTAATCCTCAAATTCAGATAAAAATAACAAAATCAAATCCTTGTAACCATTAAACTACAACAAAGCAGCCAAAAAAATTCTAACACTAACTAGTTTTCCAAACATCCCAAACTTCCCAAGGCCTTAAACGAAACATTCACTTCGATTAAAAAAAAGTCAAACTACAACATTTGATTCTCAACTTCACAGCAAAAGAACAAAGAAATCCTTATAAGCATAAACAGACAATAAAATGGCTCGAAATTCTAACCTAACCATCTTCCCAAACATCTTCAAAAAGATTTAAACCTAGACATCCAATCCATAATTCAATCCGAAAAAACAAGTCCTCAACTTCGCAGCAGAAAAACAACATGAAATCCTTATAAGCATAAACAGTCAACAAAATGGCTCAAAATTCTAGCTCTAACCATCTTCCCAAACATCCTCAAATGCTTTATGTCAAACATCCAATCTGTTATTCAATCCAAACAAGCAAGTCAAACTATGATTCTCAACTTCACAGCAAAAGAACAACATGAAATCCATATAAGCATAAACAGACAACAAAATGGCTCGAAATTCTAGCTCTAACCATCTTCCCAGACATCCTCAAATGCCTTATGTCGAACATCCAATCTATAATTCATTCCAAAAAAAAAAAAAAATATCAAACTACAACATTGTAATTTCAACTTTACAGCAAAAGAACAACATGAAATCCTTATAAGCATAAACAGACAATAAAATGGCTCGAAATCTAACTCTAACCATCTTCCCGAACATCCTCAAATGCCTTAAACCGAAACATCCAATCCATAATTCAAATAAAAAAAAAGTCAAATTACGACCTTTAATTCTCAACTTTATAGCAAAATATCAACATGAAATCCTTAAAAACATAAACAGACAATAACATGGCTCGAAAATCTAACTCTAACATCTTCCCAAACATCCTCAAATACCTTAATTCGAAACATACAATCCATAATTCAATCTCCTCCCCCCGTTCTCAAAAAAAAAAACAAAAAAAAAAAAGAAGTCAAACTACGACATCAGTTCTCAACTTCAGCAAAAGAACAACATGAAATCCTTATAACAATAAAATGGCTCGAAATTCTAACTGTAATCGTCTTCCCAAACATCCTCAAATGACTTAAATCGAAATATCTAATCCATAATTCATTCAAAAAAAAAAAAAATTCAAACTACGACATTCAATGCTTTACTTCAGACCACAATAACAACATGAAACACTACAAAAATTAAATATTCACGACATTCAATTCTCAACTTCAGACCACATTAACAACATGAAACACTACAAAAATTAAATACTCAAGTGAAAGAAAGAAAAAAAAAACAGAAAATCCGAAAATTCAAACTCATAACAACCTGGTTCCCTGACATCCCAAATGCGAGCAGTACAATCCCCCGAAGCCGAGGCGAAAACATCAGCATGTCTTGGATTCCAAGCAGCAGAATACACACAATAAGCATGTTCCTTAAAAGTCCTCACGCTCGTCGGCCGATCAACTGTCCAAAGCTTAACAGTATCATCCCAAGAACTCGACAGGAAGGAATCTTTCCTCACAACGTTATAATCCACTGAGTGGACTTCTCTGGTGTGTTCGTGAAGAGACCTGATGGGGTTGGCGGTCGGGGGCAATGCGAGGTCATAGAGCTTGACGGAGCCGTCGGCTACGGCGGCGATAACGAGGGAATCATGGGATTCTGACCAGCAGCAATCGTAGACGCCGTCGGCGGTGTCGAAGGAGGAGAGTTCGGTGATGGGTTGACCGGGGTTTGAGGGAGCTGGGGAGAGTTGGAGGACGTGGAGACGGCCGTTTCCGAGGATGCCGAAGTTCTGTGCGGTTGCGACGGCCACCTGGGATTCGTAAAATGGGCTGAATTTTACGGAGTAGCCGTTGAATGGGGCTTTGAAGACCGGCATGGTGGCGCGGCGGTCGGAGGAGGACGGTGGTGGTGGTTGGGTTTAGATTTTTTATGTACGAAAAGAACTCTTGAAATGTGGGTTTTCTTGGGAATGTAAAGTGGGTTTAGGGGTTTATCTGCAAAAAGCTGCAAAATTTTCTAAATTTTTTTATGGTCCTTATTCCATAATTTTTTGTTTTTGTTTTTGGTCCGTTTATTACTTTGTTTTTTTCGAATTGCATTACTAATTTTATTTGCAAAATAATAGTAGGATTCGCACTTTTGGTCACAAAATATAAAATTTGCCTGTGAAAATCAAGTAAGGTAACAGGGATTTTAAGACTGTTAATTTTTTCTATAAAGTATTGTAAATTCTATTTGAAAAATTCTTTTTGTTTTTTGTTTTTGGAAGCTTAAAAAATTTTGCTCTGTAGCTTGAAACTTGTTTTTAATTTCTGCGAATGCAACCATTAGTGAAAAGTTAGGAATATGATGTGTTCGGTTTTACTATCAGAATTAAACTTCAATTGGAATTGAGATTTACACTATGGAAATATAATTTGAACGTGATACAATTCTAATTGTGTGATAGTGCAAAGAAACAAATTGGATCAACAACATAAAATGTAATAACCAAAAGATTAAGGGGTGGTAATAGATATATAAAGTAGTTATCGTTCTTGTTGATAAATTTTTCATTTTTGTAAGGTTTAAAACTGACTGTAGTTATGTTTTGTGTTTACAATTTTTCATTCACAAATAATACCATGAGTTTTGTAAGGCTTAAAAAATGAAAACATATAATCCTTAAAATTTATCTTTTTTCGTTGTACAATTTCTTTCATTTACAAATAATAGCATAAATTTTGTAAGGCTTAAAAAGAAAAAATTGTCAATGACTATTGATTTTTATGAGCTGTTTCATCATTCATCCCCTAAGAAACTCTGTGTGACTTCTAGGGTTGAATTGATATTTTTTATCATTTCTTTTATAATTTGTTTTTATCTAATCGTAGTAACAAATACCCCCTTTTTAATTGTTGTTGAAAAGGTAAATTTTGAGTTAAATATTAAACGGATCTCACCACAATAGCAATAAAAAAGACCACTAAATAGGTTGTAATAAAGGTCTATAAATTCTTGGACTGTGAATGCAATTAAACATGAAAATCAAGCACAATGAGGATAATAATAGAGATAAGAACAAAGGGAACTAGCCGAAAGCCTGAAATGGACTTTTAGAACTAGCAGTTGACTTAGTTAACCAGAATGCCAGTTATGTAAAGGAGTAACAAGATGAAAAAAAAAAAAAAAAAAAAGTATCGATGCACAAAATCACATATTGAAACTTGTCTCTTTAGGACTCCATAGTTTCATGCTTTCACCTTTTCTTTTCAAAAACTATCCACCTCCAGGACTCTGGCAGGGTGCAAAATTTCCGGGCAAAAGTAGTGTTTGAGATGCTAAAGAACTGGAATGAATAATTTGAAAACAACTTTCTGTTCCCAATTATTGTTTTTTTAGTGACTAAGAAATTCGCAATCGCTAATTGATGGTGTATACTAAATAACTTTGTCCTGTACAATAGCCTGCAAACCACATGAAGGGATAAGATACACTAAACAAGTCCGGTACCATAGGCGAATGTTCCAAGAGAGGTTCAAATCCAAAGTAGCAGGAAAGCATAACAATAATGCATAACACCAACTCTACCACACCAGCAACTTAAGGACTATTTTAAACTATACCAATGTACTAAACATGGGTTATAGGCAGGGTCATCGGACTGTTTTATTGTTTGACTTCAGATTACCACAATCAAAAGCACTTTCCATTTATTAAGCCTCAAGATGATCCATTTGTAATAGCATTCTCTTATCTCCAAAGTAGCTAGATAAGACAATACTCACCTCACCATAATTGTGATCTGTGGCTAGATGAAGAGTCCAGAAGAACAATTGGGAGTTCAAAATTCGAGTGACAATGGGCGGGGTGAAAGTGCAAGCTATTAAAAACCACTTCTTCAATGGAATTTTGATCTTCACAAAATGTGTACCTTGAACACGAGAGGTTCTTATTTGCTAAATAGCGTTTGCTTGCCTGAAGCCTGTCCAAAAGTCAATGTAATATACCCTTTTTTTTGTGTTTTGTTGTTTTTTTTTTTTTTTTTTTCGGGTGTTTGGCATGGCGGGTGTTTTTGTTGTGGGGGTTGTGTTGTGGGTGTTTTTGGGGGGGGTGGGGGGTGGGGTGGGGAGCCATTTGCGAAAGCGTAATAAGGACCGCCAAAGGTAGATACTAATAATGAAGCACTTCTTGCACATAATTTTTTTGTCAAAAAATCATTCACTCAAAGTAAACTAAAATCCTTGAACTAACCCAAAAAATAATTGCTATTTCTTGCACATAATGCTCTTTTCTTATATGTATTTTGTTACTTTCGAGCACTGACTCTGAAAGTGCGGAATTATCACATTAAAAAATTGCTGAACTAAAATATTGATTAGACGTTTATGTTTAATATTTTCAAAGGCCTATTCCCACAAGTCTTTATAAATTAGATTAGACATTGTTTCTTCAATATTTTTGTTCAATATTTCCTTTTTTGGATGGGGCAAATTTTTAAGCTTTTATAAATGGAAAACAGTGTATTTTACACAAGACGAGGCATATGCTCATTATTACAAAACAAAAAAATCATATTACAATTGATTGGGCTGTCAATGAACTAGTAACCCTATACCCAATCAAAATATCTGCTGGGACAATCCTATTTCCACAGCTATCTTGCGGTTTTCATGAGTCACATATTGCACATCTGTCAAACATCTGTCAGTTTTGATTGTACTATAGTTGTTTGGTTGAACCTTTTTTCCCCTGAGGATTACAGCATTCCTAATCCTGTACATTTCATGAACAGTCACAGCTATCGGCAATCTAGATATATTTCTCCTGTACAAGATGCACCTAGTTTATGCTTGACAATCTACTCCAGTTCATCTAGCCATGCACTGCTACCTCCGTATACACAACAGAATGACTGCATTTTCTGCCACATACCAGTTGATATCACACTCAGAATTTCTGTATCTTTGACACAAAGCATAATTGTCAGCACAAAAAACAAGCATCGGAATTTTATTTAACATACATAAAAAATGTGGGAGAACAACAGTTACAAAATAAAATACTTCTGACTCCTATATTAAAACCAGTATAAACCCACAGAATTATAATCTTAACGCCATTTAGAATTTTTCTAAACTCTCAACTCTCTATCAACTTTTTTCAACTCAATATAAAAAATAGAACTTCCAATTTATAACCATAAAACCTTAACAATAAGAAAGCTAAGTGGAATACGGAATATAATTCTAATAGAAAACTAACAAATAATACTAAATACTTTACCTAATAAACTTTCTAAAAACTTGACAAAAATATAACTTCTAAAACTAAATAGGAAACTTTTAAGTTGGCTCACATTTGGAGACACTTGAATAATTATACTAATGTTGGCTCAAAAATAGCCTAAGTTATATGATGTCAATGTAATAGGTTCATGTTTCTGTATACATTTCAAAAGTTGTATCTTGTGCTAGGCTCTTTCGGGTGGCAATGCATGTGGGTTCAGTATGATTTTTTGTTTATCCTGTTCCTAAGAAAACACCACCATTTCCATGAAAGGACTGTTGTGCATTACTTTGGGTTGACATTTCCAGAAGCTTGCTGAAGGCAAGGGTGTTTTCGTAGCATTTAGCGGGAGGATAGTTTTTTGATTAATTATGGTTCACTTGGTTGTTACTCTCTCAAGTGGGAAAAAACTTGTTGAAAAAATTTATCTTGTTCTTGTATGTTTTCTGAGCCCTTTTGTAAGCTTGTTTGGTCTGATTTGTTTTTCCTGTTTTCTGGAAGGAAGGCCTTAACTAAAAAAATATTTTCATTTTGTTTTTCTTGTGGAGTTAGAAACTAGTAGCACTTGATTTTAATTTTTCTTTTCTTTGTGGAGTTGGAGAGTGGTAGGACTAATCTAGATCATATTTTGTTACATATAAAAAGAGATTGGATTTTAGACGCAGATATGGTAGGAGAGGCTTTATGGCAGGAATGATCGATCAAAGATATGTGATCGTTCCTGATTATTGTTGATCCTGTAATAGTTCTTAATTTGGCCATCAATCCATTTTTTGAATTTATGTGATTTGGATTTTGCTAAGTTTAATATAAACTAAAACTTATGTCTTATTCATCATGAACAGTACATAGATTTTACAATTTTTTTTTATATCAGGAGCACAGGACATGCCATATTGCCATTTCATCCTATGGCAGTGCCCTGATGCTGAGGTAAAGTTACTGAATTGCTTGAATGAGTTTTCACAATAAAATTTGGTATTTGGTGCTCTAGTTCATCAAGTCTCATATGCTTAAGGGTACTTAACTGGATGTGGGTGTTACATTTCATTTGTGTTCAAACTACAACCATGAATATACTTCCACTACATGGATGTGCACATAAATAAAATTCAGCTTTTTCACTCAATTGGAGTTCAAATAGAAATAACCAAAGCTTTGGCATAACTGAAGAAGTAAATGATATCACAATCATATATTAATTGAACTGAACGCGGTTTGCTGTCCAGTCACTAAATCTGCAAGTTAAAGTTTATTCTTTCTTGAATTGAACAACTTTTTTTTTTCTTGCTTTTTGGCTAGGAAATGATTTATTTACCTTATAAATTTCCATATAAACTGCAAACCATGTTAATCTCTGTCTTGTCTCCGGAAAGGAGTTTGCTAAATTTGTGTCTCTTTTACTTTTTCCACGTACATACAATATTGCATATTATCTTCATCCTTGGAAAACAATCAATGGGAGCATTTGGAATGTGTGATTTAAGCGTTACTGTTTAGAACTTCAGTGCCAAAAAGTTGAATCTCGAAAATTCAACATAATCCGTTGGTTAGATAGGATTTGTACCTCGTCTTGGGGTAGAAGAATGTTGAACTTTTATTGTTTTATTGTCTTTATTTCCCTGCATCCTTCTCTTCATTTTTTGTTTTTTTTTTTTGTTTTAACATGCTAAAATACTTATTTTACAACCAAATTTTTGCATGAACCCAATTTTCCAACGCTTTTGAGTGCTTAGTCTGTAAAGAATTTGCTTAGTCTTATAACGGACTAAGCAAATTCTTTACAGAATAATGTTGTAGACATGAGATTTCATGGTCTCCAATTCTAGATCTTTGGAATTTGTTAATGTCACATAATTGTTTGCAAATTAAAGAATTTGTCTTTTATCCCATCATCTCTTCACTAAAATATTCACCAGATTTTATGCACATATTAAATTTTGTGTTACCTAAATCGGGGGTTGGTCGAAACTAGAAGCCGAAGTCAAAAGAATGCACAGAAATTTCGGTGATCCCATTTCCATTCCTCAATTTGATAACCATGTCTGCTGTAGTTGGTGCTTCATCTTCTTGAGAAAATGGCCATAATTGTTTGTGTTTACCATAATAGTAAAAGAAAGATTTTGTCCACGCTAATTACCAACATATTCATTCATTGATTTCCTAATAATAACAAGTGCTCTTTTTTTTTTTTCAAAATATAATCAAGAAATAATGAAATACTCATGATAACCAGTCGAGCTACCGCATTTAGTGCTGTTATTTGCGGATCGAACAATACCGAAAGTTTTCTTTTAGTTCAAACATATCAATTGCTCCCATATTTTGCAATGAAAACCCCAAGACTTCATTGTATAACAACATGAAATGATTACACTATGTGTGGTTAAACATCAAGTATCAGTGCCTATTCTGGGAATGTAGGGGAAAGGATCAAAGTGGCAGGGGAATAAGAAGATAGTGAAGAGGGAAAACACACATCACAAACCAGAGAATTCTTTGAGGAAAAGATGAAAGACCAGTGTGAGATCGGCATGTGAAGATAAAGAGTGTCAGCAATTACCTTTTTGTTAAGTGTACTACTTTTTGAATGGGAGATGATTAAGAAGTGTCCATTATATATATATATATATATATATATATATATATATATATATGCCCTCAATAATTGAAAGCAATCAGACTCTGTAGGAGTAATATATTCCTAGCTTGAAATTTTATTCTACTACTTTTATTCTCTAGACTTTTTTTTTTTCATTTTCTAGCATGAAATTAAATTACAGTGAAACATTAATGAGACTTGAAACCCAAAGCATACTCTTAAACACCTTTTTTTCATCCCAATATATCCAATCAATCTTGGATTCTCATTTTTATAATGAAGTCCTTCTTCTGAAGTTGACATCACCCCAAGAAGCCCCTCCACGGACCCTTGTTTCCATACTTCACATGATGCCCACTAACATCTACATTTCAACCATTTAATGGCTGGACCAGGTATTGGATGGGACACTACTAAAATTAACAAGCAAATTCCAACTCAAACTACTGTTTTAACTACTAGCTTATTTTCTCTTGCTAGCAAATTTCATTTCTGGCCCACGTAGGATATGATCCATATGGCAACGTAATACATGTCAAATCAGTTGTTCAACAAGTTCCTTTGAACCGATCAGGATGAACCATTTTCTCTCTGTGATCATCATACATTTGATTTTGTTAATAAAACTTCAAGATTTGCAAGTCTACAATCTAAATCCCATTATCTGCCTTGAAAATTCAAATCTTTAATCATATGGTTCATATGATTCAGATTCCAAATGTGATCAGGTGAATTTGGCATAACATTGTCCCTTTTGATCTTAAAAATTACTAGTCCTAGTTGTCGTGATAGTTATTTTAGTTTTTTGGGTCATGATAACTTCAGCCTTTTCTTAACTCAGCCATCAATATAAAGTCTTGGCTTTTGAGTAAAAACAATATAAGTTTAGTCTCAAAGATAAGAAATCGTAAATATAAGGGTTACCTTTGTTACTCAAAACTTTCAAACTAGCTACTTCTTAAATCCGTCTTAGAGGGCAAGTATATGTTAACATGTATATCAGTACCATGTTCTCAAAACGCTTAATCAAACATGTTCAAATTAACAGGTATTAGAATGTGGATTTTCTTGAATCATGAACCAGTAACCAGTTGTGAAATAGCACATACAGGAAAAATAATGCTTGAAATTCATCTTGTACAGGTGAATAGGACAAATTTCTTCACATAAGTCAAAGCACATCAAAACCTAAATCCACCTAAAAAAAGTAATAGTCCATCGCACCTCACTTTCCAATGAAAGCCACAACAATAAGGTCACTCCCCCTCTCCATATGCCCCATTTCATTTCCAATTCTTTTAACCTATTGCTCATCTTCCCCCTTCCAAATTACTATCAAAATCTTCTCCATCCTCTTCTACCTTCTTCTCCTTGCCTCTTCCTAAGGAGGAGCCCTCCTCCACCCTCTACTCTACCCCTTCTCAACCAAAATGACCCGACAAACCTAGCCTCCTCACCTACTCAAACCATGCCAATTCAATCGTGCGTTGACAGGTGTAAATTATTGATTTAAACACTTGTCCTTAATTGCACCTGTCTCGCAAAATGATCCCACAAAGCTGACTTGGCAAATTTCATCATGGAGAAATATGTGTCACCATAAGCCTCCAAACTTTCATAGTTCACACCCAACTCAAAATTATTGAACTCAGTGAAGAAGTTGCAAGAGGAGGCTGGTTACAAGGGACCTGAATGAACGATGGATCCAAAAGGCAAAGTACAGAATCAGGTGCAATGATTCATCCCATAGATTTCACCCCGAGTGAGCCAGAAAATTAAATATATATATATATATATATATATATATATATATATATATATATAAATAAATTTGTTAGTACAAATAAGGCCCCCTTAGAAAACATCCCTTTGCACCAAAAAAACATCCATTGTGGCTAAGCGACACTCCACTCTCTCTCCCTTCTCTCTGTTTGTGGTGTCATTGTGGATGAACTAAAGAAAAGAAACTTCTCTTTTTCTTTAGCTTTCTTCTTCATTCCTTACATTTATTTCCTCTTTCCACTATTTCTTTTCTCCTTTCTCCTTCTCCTTCTCCTTCTCCTTCTCTCTGATGAGAGAAGTACCATAGACGGAGGAAAGAGAAAGGAACAAATCAAAGAAGAAGCTAGCTAACTTAGCTAGCTAGACATGAAGAACGCCATTAGATGTTGCATATCTTGCATTCTTCCATGCGGAGCTCTTGACGTGATTCGCATAGTTCATGCTAATGGCCGAGTTGAAGAGATTAGTGGAAGCATCAAAGCATCAGATATCATGAAAGCACATCCTAAATATGTTCTAAAGAAGCCTTCTTCCTCCTCCTCCTCCTCATCATCATCAGAAGATCAAGGTTGTTGTCCAAAGATTGTTGTAGTACCTCCTGATGCAGAACTCCAACGTGGGAAGATTTATTTTCTTATGCCAGTTCCTCCTCCTTCAGCTCCTGATCAGAAAAATCGGAAGAGTCCTCGTTCGAGATCATCATCATCAGCATCAGCATCAACTAGGAGGAAAAAGAGAGAGGCTGCTGAGCAAAATAATAATTTGAATAGTAATAACAACAGCAACAACATGTCCATGAGAAATCTTCTCATTTCTGATCGGTATTTGAGTGAGATTTTATCAGAAAAGATATCAACTCAAAGGGATCGAAGAAGAGGCCGTGCTGGCATTTGGAGACCACATTTAGAGAGCATCTGTGAGACACCAAGTGAAGCATAATTTTTCACGGGTTATTTTCCTTTCTTTTTCTTATTTTCTTTTCTACAATTTCTTGGAAATTTCCAGTATAAGATTATAAGGGTTCTCAATGTTGAACCTACTTTTTTTTTTTCTTTTTACATATTTTGTATATGAGATAGAGAAAGATCCAAAAAAAGAAAAAGAAGAAAAAGAAACCCGTTAGCCCAATTTGTCTTCATTGATGCTTATAGTATTGGGAATTTGATTGAAAGATTTCTGTTTATTACGGTCTTGGCAGAACTGGAAAATTTTACAAAAAAGGTCACGATCAGAGAATGTTGTTGAATTCAATCTTTATTAAAGTCTGCAAAAATAAGTATTCTGGGGGCTGTAATATTTTGATATGGATCAATAGTACAAAAATAAGATTTTTTTTAGTGTAATAGATAGATCAATTTGCAGTGTTGCTTGTGATTTAGCAATTTTAATTTTTGATTTTCTGAATATTATTGTTTCTATAAATATTTATTTAGGGTATATTTCATGTGTTCATCAATACATAGCGTCAGTTATTTGATGATGGTCAATGAGATAATCCCTTCACTAATGGTAAGCTAAAATTTAATAACGTTAAGCTTTGGTTGAAGGAATGAGAAACCAAATGATCAAAACTTTTTTGTGTCTATAAATATAGTTTTATTTTATTTTATTTTATGTAGTTTATATATAGAGTTGGTTCTTGACTATTAGCAAACTAGGGAGAAATAAATCCAAATTTTTATTTTGGAATTTTAGTTACCTTCAGATGTCGGCATTGACTCGAAGATTGTTTACGTCAATTTCATGTATTTAATAAAAGATAATCAAAAATATAGTTACTGCTTCTTGCTCTTTTTTTGTGTGTGTGCACTCGCATTGTGTGTGACCCAGGTGAAAAGATTACATCAAACACGAAGTCATTTTCTTAAATTTGTTGTCTGTGGAATACTATACAAAGATGATGATCGTGTATAAAGCACTTTAGTTCCATAATATTTCTTTATTTGGATCAAAGCTCAAGCAGATGACAAAGTAATCTTTTCTTATAGATAAAAAAAGAAAAAGCCTATTAGCTCCTAGGTTATAAATTACGGTGAACTGTTTGCTATTCACCAAAAAGGAAAAAAAAAATAAATGCAAAGAAAAGCCCTCTTTTTAAAAGCTCATGAGTGGTAGATTAACTATCAAGGATGCTTTGAAAGGCTTGATGGAATAATTGTCCCAAGATGCTTTCAAGAATAGAATATATAAATCTTTGCTAGCTGCACTACTAGCAAAGTGGGAATAATTCTTTAAGCATTTTGCTATGTTACATATCATTGTTTTGATGCCAATAGCATCCTAAAAAGTTCATTAGAGCAGCATCTGGAACTCAGGTAAGGTCTGATCCAATGCAGTTTCTGATACTCCCACCACTTTGGGGCCTGTTAAAAGGTGCCACAATCATTGACATCTAAGCTGAAAGATCATATGTACTGTGTTAATAGTAGCACTAGTTCTGAGCCAGAATTAGAGAGCTCAGAAAGTGTGTTCGAGAGGATGCTTGTACTTGTTAGGATAGTGTTCTACTTTCTTCAGAAGTGTGGAAAGAAAGTGTCCATTTTTTAATGACGCAATTGATAACATTCATTTATCCTTTTTGAAACAGGAGAATATAGCAAAAATATTAAAAATTGTGGTAGCTGCTCTCATATTTCACTTCTTGTAGCTTTCAAAATTTTTATGTTTAACCATTATTTTGGTTGGGTTTTGGCAATCTGATTGTTATTTCATGCATGTCAAGGGATGTGTAACTAGACGCTTAATGAGGACAAGATTATGACAAATAATTATGTGATTTGAAGATAAGTTTTTCTATCCTATGCTCCTGGGGAACAGGATAAGACACCAAAAAAGAACAGTGAACGTATGCTTCAAACTCATAAATTATTGTTCACCTCCTGAATTCCTGAATTGTAGATACTCTAGTAGAAAAATTTACCCCTGAGAAAAGAATAAAGGGAACGGTCAAGATTTCATATATGTTACACAAGTCAAGAGATCAACCATAAGGCCTTAAAACAGTTCAAAGATGTTACCTAACTATTGGTAAGGCTTTAATTACATTTATCTCTGGGTGGTTTTGGCGCAAAAACGTTACCTTCTGTAGAGTTCAATGTTAGTTCACCAACCAGTTTAATTTTTGTTACATTACCTCCACGGACAAAGAAAGATTTTTGTTCATATTTGGTCGCAAAATCTTGCTCATTTTGCTTTTTCCCCCAATTCAAGGAGGAGGATATCTCAGGGGCTACCTTTTGATAAATAACTACATATAATTAACCACATGACTCTAGTTGAAAAAATATTCCTGTTCCATTTTGCCTTTCCTTTTACTATGAGGTTCTCTTTTGGAAGGAGGGGGAGGGGCGGTGGGTTGGTTGCTAGTTTGATAGGTTCACAATGACCATCCAACAATTTTTTTTTTTTTTTTAAAAAAGGCACCAAAGGATAGCAATAAAAAGAAAATGTAGAAAACCCTTCATTCTGTACATACTATCGTTGTTTTTGTTGAGACTTCTGAAGGTCATCCGTTATTGTCTGCAACTTTATCTGTGCGACTTTAATAGATATCTCTTCTTTTTGTGTGGCTTTGCATGTCTTTTTTTTTTTTTTTTTCATTCATTAGCCCTTGAATAGCTCCGAGTAGGCCTGTCAAGCGGTCCGAGTCTAGACTTCGGACCTTGACCCAAACTCGTTATTTTTTTCGGGTCCGTGTAGGGATAAAATTTCGTATACCTAGACGCGGACCCGGATCATTGTTTTTCTTAATATAAAATGGGTTCGAATTCAGAATGTTGTATTCCGACTTGGACCGACCCGAACTTCGTTTATATACATAATAATTATAAATTATATATATGTATTTTATACTTCATAAATTATATATATGTATTTTATACTTTTAATACCTAATATCCAATAAATAACAATTATAATATATATACACATATATATTTTACACTTTTAATACTCAATACCTAATAAATAGAAATTGTAAAATACATAAAAATATTTTATATTTTCAAGACCCAGACCCAGACCCGACCCAGACCTGGACCCAGACTCGAACGGACTCGGATTCGGAAAACTAAATAGAAAAGCCTGTCGAGTCCCGGAACCCGAGTCCAGGTCCGGAACAACTAACACCCAAACGGGTCTAAACTTTCAATTCCGGCCCGAACTCGACCATTGACACCCCTAGCTCCGACTACTTTAAAAAAAAAAAAAAAAAAGCTCCAACTACTTTTTATTTCGAACAAATATACTCTATTCAGAAAAAAAAGAATTTATTCCCGGCATTACTCATTAAGTCAATTAAATAATGTACTCATGGGGGGCAAAATTAACCTAATCCCTTTTGTCATGTTAGATTGGAAAAAAAAAGTTGAGTGCTTCAACAACTTTTGATAGATAACATTAACTGAATACATACTTATTATATATGTCGCACCCATGTTTTAGCAGAGCTTATGTGTGGACTAATGTACCAATGACATAAAAAAGTTTATACTTTTGGAAGTAACGAATAAAAGTCGTAATCTACCATTAATAATTATTTAATACTTTAATTTTCTTAACTAATCCACTGTTACATGTTAAATTTTTTATTTCTTTTTGTTTTGAGGGAACATTAGACAATGAATTTGGCTTCTTCAACTCTTCAACTACAATGGAAAAGATTCAAGATTGTCCAATTAACTAACTCAAGTCGCTTGAGTATGCGTTACTTCACATTGACATTACAACCACAAAGTTTCACGTTCACACAGGGTCTGACGTAGGAGAGTTCAATCATTAGGGCGGCTATAGAAAACGTTGTCTAAAGCATGTTTACAAGTTCATATTATAAATAAGGTGGGATAATACACTAGATAAAATAGAAATATATTAACAGACAAATATTTCTATAATTTGACAAGAAAATTGAAATATATAGAAACTTATTACATAGAAATTAGGAACTAATGTGAGCATTGACCAGGGGTTTGTGCATTTATTCTAGTGATGCTGTTTATGGTTAGACACTTATTCTAGAAAAAATCAAAGTGGCTTTCAAATAAAAATAAAATTAAAGAGAAAAATTCAAAGACCGAAATTTAGGTGCATCAATGATGACATACGAAAGAATCCGTGGTCGGCCAGTGGACCTAAATAAATTTGACAATTGAGTCGACATCGACCATAAGTTGCATCACGATTTCTTTCAATCTATTATTAAGAAAAATTTGAACGGCAGATTTCAAGTGGAATGTCCGTAAAACTTTGTAGAAACTGGAAGTTAAATTACACTAGCCTGTAATTATATTTCAAGTGAATATATTTATTTGGAAGAGGAAAGTGAATATCCACGTGGCATTTGTTTGGGAGAGGAAAATAATCATAGGAAAATTTTTAGATATGTATATGTCTCTTATTGTTAGTCACTATAACGTTATTAGTTATTATTATTATTAGTATTATTATTATTATTATTTGAATGTATACGACTCCCGTAATCATAAAGTAAGTAAAAGATGGATCAGGAGGATTACAAAGCCAAGAATTTGTTGATTTGCGTTCTGCGTACCTGATAGATTGGGATTGGTAACAAACCACATGGATGTGACCATTCGGATAACACCAAAGCAAATAATTGGAAGATATGGCCCCGATGAAGATTGATTTCTGATTTTCTTCCCATTATCTTATCCGCATAAGTTTGACTATATGGACTAAATCATATAGGATGTGAAATATTATAGGACGACTAACTTTGCACGTTTTTCACCTCAATTTCTATTCTGCATTCAATCTCAAATTTGGCTCTTTCTTTCATCATTTTTAGATTTCTTGCCTATCTATGTATACCTAATGTGCAAATATGATGTCAGAATGGAAATATGCTGACGAATTCGTCGTACTCAGACTTTGTAGCTCTTCTTTTCTTCTTTTCATTTTTTTTTTAATGTACTTTTGCCTGATAGAATGCTAGATTAATTTTTTTTCCTTGTGCAATTGTAGTACTTCCATATTCTTGATCAATACATGACAGCGAACCGTGATCAGCGTAGGTGGAGGACTAATGGTGTGTAGGTATTGCGTATACTAAGTGGTATACCACGTAGTATATTAAAACTAATCACATATCGCAAGATAATACGAGGTGTGACTCACTATTTTATATAGCGATAAATTATTAGTTCTAATATATCACGTAGCAATGGATGTGGTGCATATAATACCTTTTTGACTGATGGCTAGAGCTGTAAACGAGTCGAGTCGAGCTGAGTATTGCTAGTTCGAGCTTGTGTTCATTTAATAAACGAGCCGAGCCGAGCCGAGCTCGTTTATTAAACGAGCTCAAATTTGTGTTCGAGCTCGGCTCGTTTAACTTCACGAACGAGCCGAACTCGAGCTTTCACGAGCCGAGTCGAGCTTTGTTCGCGAACAGCTCGGTTCAAATAAGCATAAAAGTGTTATTCGAGCCGAGCCGAGCCGAGTATCTCATGTTCGAACTCTTGTTCGTTTATTAAACGAACGAGCTCGAGCTCGCTCGTTTAATAAACAAGCCAAAATTTGTGTTCGAGCTCGGCTCGTTTAGCTTCACGAACGAGCCGAACTCGAGCTTTCACGAGCCGAGCCGAGCTGTGTTCGCGAACAGCTCGGTTCGTTTACAGCCTTACTGATGGCCAATCACAAAGGCTAAATCAGTACACGGAGACTTATCTCATATGTTTCTGCCATGAAAAGCCAAATCAATGGTTTAAGTGACTTTCCTTAGCTGAATGATGATATAATACGGATAGCAGGCTCAACTTATTCTATATGGACCTTACCTACACACTTCACCGCCAACTGTTTTTCAAGTTGTACGAGACAAATAACAGGTTATCCAAAGCCTTAAGGAACACCTTACTGGAGCTCAATAGCGAATGAAGTTCTATACTGACAGGAGTAGAAGTGAAAGAGAGCTTCAAGGGGAATTGGGTGTTTCTTAAACTCCAACCTTGCAAACAACAATCAATATCAATCAGGACGGAATTAAAACTATCTGCTAAGTTCTATGAATCTTATCAGGTGCTGGCAAACGTTGTACCATTGGCTTATTGGCTATAGTTACCTACTCAGGCAAAAATTCATCTTGTACTTCATGTATCTCTACTCAAAAAGGGGATAAGAGACCAACAGGTTATTATTTCAACACTACTAGAATTCAACTCACATGACCAATGCCTTTTAGCTGCTGAAAAATTACTCAAATGGCAGAACCTCAATGAAGATGAAGCCTTATGGGAGGATATTCCTTCATCAAAATTTAGTTTCCAACGTTCAATCCTTAAGAACAAGGATTGTGTTGATGGGCAGGGTAATTGTAATGATCCGCAATAAAGAAATCAAAAACGTAATCGTATTGAGAGGATGAAGTAATCAGCAGCAATACAATTAAAAAGACACGTGGTTCAAATGGAATGGACCGTTGTAATCAAGTTTGTTATGTAGTTAGTTAATTAAAACAAGTAGTTAAGTGAAACAAATAGGGAGAATTAAAAGAGAAAAGAGGGAAAGGAAAGGCAAGCTTTTGTGTCAATTGATTCTCAATAAACTTCCAAATCCTTCTCTCTGTACTCTCTCATGCCTCTTCTTCTTTTTCTCTCTCTTAATTCTTTTCTTTCATAATTTCTGCAATTGATACTTTTCTCAACTCATTTTTTGATTAAATTGAGCTGAATTAGTTCTTGATCTTCAAGGACCTGATAGGAATGCAGGTAAGCTGCCCTTTTCTCATTCCAGCTTGGGGGAGCTACCTTACTCACCCCTTCAACTACCCATGTAATCAAGTGTTATTTTAGCTTTTAATTTCCTTTTATCGCTTAATCACCTTGTTAGATCTTAATCCCTTCTCTTTAGACATTTTTGTGCATCTTCCCATTGTTTTTTCTTCTTTCTTTTCTTTTTTCTTCCTTGTCATTCCTCCTATTGCTACCTATCTAGGAGCATCTACTTCCATACTTTCTTTTCTCAATGTTGTTTACCTATTTTTGATCAAATTGATGGTAGGCAAAAGAGCCATTTACTTTTAAGATTGTTAGTTAGTACTCTTTTGCCAATTATTGGTTTACAACATATTATATATTTAAAATCTTTGCTTTTATTTTTAACAATAAAATCTCCGCATACTTTGAAAAAAATTAATCATCCTTCTATAATTTATTTTTAAAATTCTTTAATACTCATTTGCGAGAGATATAATTAAATGTTGATACAGAACGGGTGGTGGTAAAGAACTCGTTGCACGAAAAAAATTCCTAGACATGAATCCAAGATTTAGAAAACGAGAAAAAACTCTCAAGTTTTATTAAAAAAAACTCAATAATAATATCAAGTTCTCAAAAGTCTCTATAAAATGCTACTAAATACCAAATTTATAGATCTAAAACTATCTAAAACTAACCTAAACTCATACTAAGTAAACTACCTAAAGAGTTGCAATTTAATAAAAGAATTGCTTGTAAAAGAACTAAAAGTCGTAAATGTAGACACCAAATTTTAACACACCATTTATTTTCAAACATTGAGGAGCATGTTTATATTTTTGGGTCAAATTTTAATTTTTTCAATAATCTTGGGGGGGGGGGGGCAAAATAGTAATTTTTAGTTGTAAACATTTTTTCATTAGCTTTGGGGGTTTTAAATTCATATTTTTACTTTCATACGGATTTGTTATTTTTTTTATGATTTTTTCAGATTTAATTAGTATTCTTTTTATATTTTTACTAGCACAAGGGCAAAATGGTAATTTTGCCTTGCGAATGCCATTTTAGCTCATTTTAAGTTCCAAACTTATTTTAAGCATGTTTTTAAATTTTCTTGATTTTTTTGGAGACGATTGTTATTTCTTCTATAAATACTGCATTCAATGGCAAGATTGTCATTGTACAGTAAAATTTATTTTTCATCAATTTTTGAGTCATAAATGCATTTCCTAGGATTTTAAGCCTATTTTTAATTTTTGGTAATTTTTCGAAATCAATAGCTATTTTTCTGTGAATTTTCATTGTTCAGGGGCAAAATCGTCATTGTACAGTTAAAATTTATTTTTCATCAATTTTTTAGTCATAAATGCATTTCCTAGGATTTTAAGCTTATTTTTAATTTTTGGTAATTTTTCAAGGTCAATAGTTATTTTTTGTATATTTTCATTATCCAGGGACAAAATCGTCATTTCACACCCCGAGCACATTTTTTATCAATTTTAAGCTCTAACTTTTAATTTGAAATCTACTTTCAATTTTTTGGCAAATTTTAGAATTTTTTGTCATTTCTTTGTATTAATTCTTGATTTTATTTAAAATATTTTTTTAATAAAATTGAAAATTTTATTACTGGTGGCGTTTTCGTTATTTTGTAATATTTTTGGTGACCAAGACAACTAGCACTATAAATACCTCCACTAAAGAATAAAAAAGACTTAATTAGAATATACTAGGTTCATTCTTCTACTACACACACTTACATTTTTTTCACATACTAAAATACTACACACACACTTTACACTTTTTTTTCACACACTAAAATCCTATACACATACTAACACACACTTTTTTCACCTACTAAGATCAAATACACAATAACACACCATATTCACACACACTAAGATCAATAAAACAAAAAATCAAGAACACAAAGAACACTATAAAAATTTCAGCTTTTATTTTTTCAAGAGAGGAAGGTCCAATCCATCATCTTTCATTCTAAGGTACCATCTTAGCTCTTTGTTACTCTTTTACACTTATTTGATAGCAAAAATTACACAAAATTTTTGGGGTTTTTCTTTTCTGGTTCACCATTTCTCTCTTCTCTCTCCCTCCTCCCTCTCCTACCACCGTCTCTCCACTCATCACCACCGTTCAGCCGCCACCCTCACTACCAGAACCTCCACCGGAAAAACACTCCAATCACCCGGGCCCCCTGCAACCAATTTCACTCATAAAGCCATACCACTGCCAATGGAGGCTTCTCCATCACAACAAACAATCACACAAAACCACCCCTATAGACCCTAAGCAAACCTGCAGAAAATCCACAAGAACAGCACAATCACCACTAGTTGCCCACATACTTAGTCCCATTACCAGAACCACCATAAAGCTAGTACAAAAAACCCCACGCATCATCCCCAGCCAGACAGCCCCAAATCCGTCACCTCTCTCAACCTCATCTCCACCGTCCCTCTCTAATCTTCACCATAAACCAACCTCTAAACATCCCCCCTTGCATCTACCACTGGCAAATAATAATACTAAAACAGTCCATCTCAGCTAGAAAATAGTCAGCAAAACAAAAACAAGACAGCCCCCACCATCTCAAAATTCACCAAACGTTCAATCCTCTGCCATTGGAACATATTCACAGCCGCACACATACACGCACAATCAGTCATATGAACACTCAGAAAAAACACACACATACACACACAATCAGTCATATGAACACTTAGAAAAAACACACACATACATTCACATCCCACCAATTCCTTCAGCTTCATCAGTCAAAATCTCAACATCACTCTCACCATAGCCCTCTTTTACCATAGTAACTCCATGAATCAGTTCCCAATGCTACTATCAGCAACCATCACCATTGACAACCTGCAAAAACAACGCAAACCCACAAAACCACCAAGGCCATCTGCGCAACCTAGGCTCTCACTTTCACAATCGACCATTTCAGTCAAACCCAACCCACAGGACCACCACCGCCAGACACAGAACCCCTAGCTTCTCCACCTCAAACCACCTATAGCCACATTCATCAGCCCTTCCCCACTTCACCAGAAAGCACCAAAACCCATACCACCACCTAATTCTGCCACAATCAATGCCCAAGCACCACTCAATGCCTATCCAAAACTGTTAGTCCCAATCAAATTTCTCTGCCATCCATCCACATGCACACACAAGCAAACCCAACACAACCGAGACCTGCACAAAAACAAGCAAAATAACAGCCCCAAACAAAAATCAAACCACATCCCTACTCCTTTAATCGACTTTCTCTCTTCACCAACTGCAGCACAAACCACCTGATAACCACTGCCCAGCATTGTTGTCCACAATTCCATTGTCTCCATAGCTCTCCACCATCTCCGCCACCACTGCCTTCACTACAATTATCAATTTTGCCACCATCTCCTCTCTCACAAAAGCCTTGCACCGAAACAACAGAGAGAAAGAGAAGAAACAGTCGAGTAAAGAGAGAGCTGCGAGAGAGAAGAGACCAAAGAGAGGGAGAGAAGAATTGAAAAGTAGAGAAAAGGCAGCTAGCACGAAATGGGGAGAAAGGAAAAAACCAAGAGAGAAAAACAGAAAGGAAGCGGGACAGAGAGAGAATGACCAGGAGAAAAAGGGGAACAGCAGAGAATCGGAGAAAGAGAAGAGAGAAAAGAAGAGAGAAGTTGTAAAAGAAAGAATAAATCAGAGGGAGATTGAAAGAGATTAGAAGGTACTTGCAGAAGAAAGTGAAACGGGGAGAAAACAAAAGATAAAAGGGATTAGAGAAATAGGGAATAAGAGAAAGAAGAAGACAAAATGGACAATAAAGTAGATTTAGCATTTTTTTAATAAGTTTTAGTCCAATAAATATTTGATTTTCTTTTCCTGCTTGAGTCTAATCAAGTCTTAATTTAGTTAATTAAGGAAGTTAATTAATCTAATTTGATGGTGAACCCTTTAATCGATTTTTAGTCTTTATTTGTGGTTGGACGTTGCAAGTGTATTGCTGAAATTAATTTAGCTAATTAGTTTAATTTAGTTATACATTTTTACTTTACTGTTTATTTCATCATAGAAATAAATATTTACATTTTACCCCCTAATGTTTTGAGTATTGTTAATGTGCCCTCAATATTTTTGTTTTCTACAATTAAGTCCATGTTTATAGATTGGCCCTTGAATTTTATTTTCATTTCAATTAAGTCCCCTTATTTACCATTTTGTCCCTAAATTGCTTGAATTTACCATTTTGTCCCCTTATATTTACATAAATTTCCAATTTACCCCTTGAGCTTTATAGGAATTTACTTGTAGTCCTCTTAGGTTCATAGAATTTATATTTTTTTCCTAATTTTGCTAGGATTTCATATTCTAGCCTTTATTTGTTTATATTAAGATATCTTGACTTGTGTGTTCGTTTTTCAAGCGTTGGTACCGAGGTCTTCAAAGAGGTATCCCGACTTCTTGTTATTTTCCTCTTTATGTGCTCCAATATGCTCTAATGTGATTTTATGTATTATTTTATTATTGTTTGTTTGTTTGTTTCTTATTTTACATACTTTTTGCGTATTTAAGTTATTTAATTTTGAATTTTCATTATTTTGGAAAAATATAAATTTTGTATTTAGCTAGTCAATGTAATAGTTAGATTATTTTTCTCATATTTTAGCAAAAATTTTGTATATTTAAATAGCAAGTGTAATAGATGGAGCGTTTTTAATTTTCTCTTTTTTATTGTAAATTAAACCCCCTCATTGTAATAGTTAGGGCTTGTGTGCTTTTGCGTGTTTGTATGCTTATATGTTTTACCGCTTTCCTTAGGATTTTGCATCTTAGATATCATGCTTACATGTTATGTGCTCCTACTTGACCTTATATGTCTTTACATGTTTAATTTGCTTTTAAATCATGTTTTACTATCTAATTCATGTTTTATGTTATTCCTTCACCACACTAGTCGAACGCTAGTTGTGGCTTTATCATTTTTCACTAGTCCAACACTAGTGGGATTTTTTAGAATGGGCTAGTCCAACGCTAGACCCTTAGGGTATTTTAGTGTTAGGTGCACTCGTGTGCATTTTACATCCCACTTCACACATTTTTAGTTTTCTTTCCATTCTGCATGATTTTTATTATTATTATTATTATTATTATTATTATTATTATTATTATTATTATTATTATTATTTATTTATTTTTGACACATCTTGAAATGCATGACATCTAGGTTGCATCTCACTTAAAATTTAGGTCATTTTGTGTGATCCAACTAAAAATAGTCGCCTACTCACATGGGAAGCGGTGGCGTACATGCCATTCCCCCCTCCGTAAGTAGGAATATTTAGTCACGAGATATTAGTCCCCCGTACCTGTTATGTTGCATTCCTACTTTCTTCAACCACTTACTATATATTATTATTTTTCTTTTCTTTTTGCATTTCATTTTTCATTCACACTCGTGACTCTCTCGAGGTCTCGACTTGGGTTTCGAAATTAATGCAATAATCTCGATCAAGCCTCGACGGAATATTCCGACCCTCTCGATACCCACATCTAGATTTAGGACTTGCATTCATATAGATGCATCCAAACACGATAGAATCAATGGTTAATTTAGAAAATTTTGATTAAACCTCGCAACTAGTCTCGGTTAGATTGAAAAGATACCTTAGGCGCAAGTTTTTACCTTCCCTTTATTCAAATGTGACTCCCGAACCTTTTTCTCTCGTTTTTTGTAGACCGGAGTCAGAAAAGGGTTTTACATAATTTTTCTAAATTTTTACTTTTTGTTTTGTTTAAACAATTTTTTCGGGTGACTTGGTAAACCCTAACTCAGTACCAAGTGACGATTCCATTTTTTTTTAAAATAAAACCCTTTTTCAAAATCAGTTGGCCAAAACTGTCATATTTTTAGTCCCGGCCTTACTTTCTTTTTTAAAATATCATTTTTTCTAAAAAAAAATACATTTTTTACTAAAAAAAACTCGATTTTTATCACACACGCATAATTTTTTCCAAAATCTATCTTTTTCGAGAAGGGTTAACGGACTAGACCGTCTCTTCGGGACGCGACAGTCCACGACTCCACCGTATGTCATTTCAGGGCGCAATAGTAAATTTTCCGCAGATGAGCCGCTAGCTCTATTACTCTGGGCTGGGTCGCGATTGGTTGAAGGTCCACTTGCAATTGGGTGCCCTTTTGGTTAGCCGTGCTACTTCTCATCCGTGGCTAGCTTGCTGTCCAGCAATGACAGATGCCACCTTGAAGATCTGGGATCAATGGTTATTGTGCCCTTTTCTTCCATCTTTTCTAATTCCACTCTAATCCAAAATTTGAGCCTGAGATGCTCTGCATCTTACCCTCCCATTGGAAAGAAACTTGACCTCAAGTTAAAAACAAAACCTACGTGTAATGACCTTTCGTGAGTTGCAACTTGTAATATTGACCAACTGTAAAACGCTTGCACCTCACGTACACTATATCTTTTTTTCAAAACAACTCGTCTTCGCCTCATAACGCAAAGTAGGCATAATAAACGATTCAATCTCCAAAGATGACTCTTTAATACCCACAACAAATTTATTGGCCTTGTCCATGTCAACATCGCAAGAATACTCAATTGCCTCAACCTAGATGTCGTCATGGATAGGATCAACAAAAATTTCATCAACACAATCCTCTATTGGTGACCCCTCTAAAGGTAGTGTATCGACGTCTTCATCCTCTCTGTTTGGGTCACATATGTATTCCTGATTGTCCTTTTCAACTTGCTCCCCTTGATCAACTGTTTGGGGGGTCAATCTTCAAACTAAATCTATTAGACAATTGATCCCGATGAACCCGTGGGTTTGGATTTCCTATGTATCGCTTCGTAGGCCTAATTTATATGAAGTAGTAATAGATCTTGATAGTAACATCGTAGCTCATGGATAAATCCTACATTGCGATAATTTCTCCAATCGCGATCTAGTATTTGATCTCAACAATTAAATCGTCACTCATAGTTCAATCCAACGCCGGATGATTTTCCCAATGACGATCTTTCCTATCATACAAGCCTCATAACAACTCAAAAATCTCATCAAATCTTCGATCGATGCAATCAAACTTTGCATCATGCGATCAAAACTATGGTGTATTGTTTGCAATTTGGGTAGATACGGTAAAATTCCCAACTCTAATCAATGGGATTAACATCACAATTCTTACCAGTGGCCATCCTAGGAGAAGCCCACTCTAATACCCTCTAATACGCAATGCATAGTGGGAAGGAACTCATTACGCAAACAAAATTTTTAGGCATGAATTCAAGATTCAAGAAACGAGGGAAAACTCCCAAGTTTTATTAAAAAAAACTCAATAATAATATCAAATTCTCAAAAGTCTCTGTAAAACGTTGCTAAATAACATATTTATAGATTTAAAACTACCAAAAACTAACATAAACTCATACTAAGTAAACTACGTAAGGAGTTGCAATTAAATAAGAAAAGTACTTATAAAAGAACTAAAACTCGTAAATTTTCCGCAAATGAGCCGCAGGCTCTATTACCATGGCTGGTTGAAGGTCCATTCATGGCAACTCTCTATGAGCAAGTTGTGGGGTGCCCTTTTGGTCAGCTATGAGTGCCCTTTTGGTCAACCGTGAGCATAGATGACTGCTCATTACTCGTGGCTGTCTTGCTGTCCAACAATCGCAAGTGCCACCTTGAAGACATGGGATCGATGGCTATTGTGCCCTTTTCTTCCTTCTTTTTCAATTCACTTTGATCCAAAATTTGTGCCCAAGATCCTTCGCATCAAATGTTTATGCAAGGATAGGACAGAAGCAAAGGAAGGGAGGGGAAGGATGAGTACCAAGTGTTGATAAGAGGAACATTGCTTCGAATTGCCTATCCAATAACTAGCCTCTATTCTACCTATCCAATCTTTATTAATTGCGATGTATATTAATTCATTGACCGCTGAAGCAGCCCGATAACAAAGTTGGTCGACAAGTTTACTTGCTCTTCAAGTAAGCTGATAACAAATTCCAATAACTCAAAATCATTTATAATTGATAAATCAAAACTTTTTTTATATTTTCTTTTTTAATAAAATAGAATCCCAACGATCGTTAACATAAAATATCAACGAGATCTCTTCCTTATTTTTTTTTACCCCAAATCATCTTTTCTTGAACCCTAATAAGTACTTTGATTCACTCATTATATATTTAATCTTGCAAAAAAACACTTAAATGATCAACAAGCAATAATCAATTTTTTGCTTATTTAGGTAAGTAAATCAATGATTCTAATTTTCAGTTTTAGAATGTATGTTTATACAATTGATTAAGAATAATACATATGTTTAAAGTATTTCATCATGATTCTAAATATTCTAAACAATAGTATTATATTCAAGATTTATGTTGTTTTATTTATTTTATTGCAACTTGGACCCTAAAGCAGAAGCAAATTTGTATAGCATACTTTGTTATTCTTTCATTGTTCTAATTAAAAATATATATGGTTCATGATCTGTCTTATTATATTAATAATTGCCTTTATTTATTGGTTTAGTGTGCAATATGAATAATATTGTACCCCTAATTGACATCATAGTTCGTATAAATATCTATATATATTGTGAAGTTACTAAAAACAGTTAATAAACTAGTATCTAACTGTTGAGGCAAGAAGTTCTAGCAATGCCGTAAAGAGTGTTGTAAGTAGTCAATGAATGATTGAAATCAATTTTGTAAGTATTAAACTTTATAGTTAAAAACTTTTATTTTTGACAAATGTTATTTGATATACTTATTTACTTTACAAATATTGGACAATGGTTTACTTTTGTCCTTTTTAGTATTTTTTGGTGAAAAATTCATATAACGAGTAAAATTTTAATTTTGTTTACAAGTAAATAAAACTGATACAAAATGGTAAAATTAACTAATAAAATTTTTTAAAATTGCAAATCTTGGAGTGTGATGATTCCCTTGAGAGCAAGTTTCTGCCTTGTCGTAGATTAGAATTTACAAATGACAATCAACATTATCATAGCTTTCTAACAATCAATAAAGATAATGAAAGTGAGCTTATTTGTGCATCAGGTTTAAACAAAGAGTTTGATATTAATTCAATTTATCCCTCTATCCCTAAAGAAGAAATCCCTTAGCTAGGTTTGGAATTTGACACTAAAGAAACAGGTGGTCAATTTTATTTAGCATATGCTAAGAAGGTTGGATTTGGCACTAAAAAAAGTAAATTTCATAAAGAAAAAATAGTAAAATAATTTATAGGATATTTTGTTGCAGTGCCAAGGCAAACGAGGATTGGATAAGGAGAAATCATTGTCCTGAAACAAGATTTGGTTGTTTGACAAAAATAAAAATTAGTTGCAGCAAAAGTGTAAAAATATCGAGTCATTGAGTTTATATTAGAACATAATCATTATTTTTCTAGTCCCAACAAAATGCATTTGTTTAAAGCATATAGGAATATATGAAGCTCATGTAATAGAAATTGATTAGCAAACAATTTAGGTATTGCACCAAAAACATCGCAGGAACTTATGGTAAACAAGCTGGGCTTTATTCCTCAACATTATAGGAATTATTTACATTCAAAAAGAACAAGAGATGTAAAAATAGAGGATGTCGGTGGAGTGCTTGAATATTTATAGGGATTGCAATTACAAATTCCCAACTTTTTTATTCCATTCAAGTTGATAAAGATGATTTGGTAACTATTATATTTTGGGTCGATATTAGGATAAAAGTTGATTATGCCAATTTTGGAGATATAGTTTGTTTTAACTTATAGGAAAAACCATGAAGGTTGTCCTATTGCACTGTTTGTCAGAATGAACCATCACATGCAAATGATTATTTTTTACGGTGCGCTTTTATATGATGAGACAGCTCCAATTTTTGAATGATTATTGAATATATTTGCTTGCACCATGTAAGGAAAAAAGCCAAAAACCATTCTGACAGACGAAGACACAACAATAGCTACAGCATTAGCTTCCAGATTGCCAAAGAAATAACATAGATTATGTATTTGGCACCTTTACCAAAATGTTGCTATACATTTAAGTGGTATTTTTGAAAATTTCATAGACTTTGCAGGTGATTTTGGTAATTGTATATATGATTTTGATGAAGAAGATATTTGTATGAGTAAATGGAATAAAATGTCGAAGATATTTTTTGCTTCGAATCGTTTATCTAATAATGAGCTTATATCCCGTTTGTTCGGCCTTCATACAGCTATCACATGTATTAATTTATCGACCACTGAAATAACATGTTGACCACTAAAGAAACTCGGTAATAAAAATATATCTTCTTCAAAATTATATTTACATTTATCAAAATCACCAGCAAAGTCTATAGATATTTTAAAAACACCAATTAGAGATGTATGGCAGTATTATGACAAAGGCGCTAAATGCAAAATCTATGTTATGTCTCTGGCTATGTGGAAGCTAATGCTTTAGCCATTGATGCATCTTGGTTGGTCATAATGGTCTTTGGCTTTTTTCCTAACACGGTGCTAGCAAATACGTCAAACAACCGTTCAAAATTTGGAGCTATCTCATCATATAAGAGTGCAAAACAAAAATTAACAATTTGCTTGTGATGGTCTACTAAAAAAATGATTTTTGTAACGTATCCAAAACAGTGACAAATAAAAAAAAAACCGTGACAATATGTAATTGACACAGAATAACCACAGTTTTGAAGGCATGGGTAATACAGGCGTTACAAATAATATTACCACAAGCCTTTGACCGTGACAAAAACTTTTTGTAACAGATTTGTCACATTTTTGGCAGCGTGGAGAAAAAAAGTCTATTATATGCACTTGGACTTTTTACTACCAATTTGTCACGGTCGAGACAAGTTACAAAAAAATTTATAATCAGGGTAGTGAATCCATTGCAATTAACAATTTTTTATCAGTTATAAACTATTTTTTTGCAACGGTAATATCACTTTGTAATTATCATGACAAATTACTTTGACAATATAATAATATTGTATAAAAATAGCTTTTGGTACATATTATATGTTAATAACAAAAATACTTTACTAATAAGTTCATTTAAGTATTTATTGCAATCCTAACCAAAATTTATTATATATTTAAGGTTTTCAGTTAATTATACAAACAAATAATTCGTTATCTCATCAATCTATCATCATAAACAAATGTTCCACGCCAATAATTAAGATATCAAACTTTATGTCCTTCTAATAGACATTTCAATATCTTAATAATTAGAAAAACATTTATTGCCATAATTCATCCAATTGTCTCTTGAATGACAATATCTTAAACAAATACCAATAACATCAACAATGAAAAACATAATGCAATTGAACTGTATCTTCAAGTTAACATCTACATTGTTAAAATATAAGACGATTGATAAAATTTTAAAGAATCATCCCTTAATACTATCTTTCATCAATAGATAAAACAATTAACATCCAGCACCAACAATGAAATTCTTCTACTCTCAATCAAAACCTTCATGATCTATATCCCGAAAATAACTAAAGATCATAAATATGCATTAGCATACAGTAAAAGATAATATGTATGACATATTTGTGTAATTTTAAAATCTATCTAAATTAAAAGTGAACTTGACATATTGGCACAATTTTCCTCAGAAATATCTAATCTTGAAGAGATCCATCATTTACTCATTATCACCCCTCTTGATCACCCTAAAAACATAAAAATAACAATGAGGTTTGAAAATGTGTCTGGGCATGCAAAAGTGGTCCTACTTTAGTAATTTGAAGCCTTAGATATGAAATATAATGCTCCATAAGGCTCTCTACCCATAGCTGGCTATCATCTAGGCTTCAATTGAATGTTCTACATTTAGAATCATCTTTACTATTTTGGACCCATGGCACAAGTAGTAATACTGCCAACTCATATTTGATATGCTCTGCCTCTAATATTTACATGCGAGTTTAAGTTAAACTTCCATGGCAATGCCAATCATCTTCAGGGCTATATTCAAATCACAATACGACTAAACTGATATAAACATATGCAACTAAATTTTGCAGCTTATGTACTTAGGCCCTATATTCTAGTAATCCAAAAAAGAATGAACAAATACATTTATTTTTCTATAATATGTTTGCAACAAAACATAGAAACAAAAAGATATTACAAATTAAATGTTTCTGCGAAGCATCTAACTAAAAGTTCAAAACCAATCATCTCCAGGTCAATATTCAAATGACAAAACAACCAAACTGATATCAACATATCCAACTAAATTTTGCAGGTTATGTGCTCCCTATATTTCATAATCCAAAAAAGAATGAACAAGAACATTGATCTCACTATAGTGTCCAAATATAAACAACAAAAAGATATTATAACTTAATTGTTTCTACAAAGCATTTAATTAAACATTCAAAGCCAATAAATATACTAAATAACGTTCTAAAAGGAGTTTTGGCAAAGATGAAAGTTTTGCTTGTTATTCCTTTTTGTTTAATAGACTAGATAACGTTCTAATAGGAGTTGTGTAGGAAAACTAATGGTATTTAACTAACTTTAGGTTGCTGCGAGGGCATTATGCTTTAGACTGTTTTAGACTGTCTGAGCTTTCTTATTAAAAGCTAATTAATGTTTTTTCCATACTTGTTGAAAGATGTCATGTCCTTTGGTTATTTTTTTTTTCAAAATAATAAAATCTCCTAACTATTATTCTGGTAACCAAAGATGTCTTAATCTGTCATCTCCAAAAGATAGCAATTATATGTCTTCCTTCAAAAAGAGGTGGATATGTTGTTCAAGCCACTTTGATCTAAAAATGATGCACATAACAGTGTGGTTACATGCAATATTTATGCTTCAAAAAAGGTCAATTTTCAAAAGTAACATATATCAATTATTCATAAAATCAAGGGCTTCACTTAATTTTTCAAGAAAACCGCATGCTAGTATTAATAATCCGCAAAGGCTTAGTGTTAAAATAAAAAAGAAAAGGAAAAAAGGGAATTAAATGGTTAGATAAATAGCCTTTGTGTATGCTCATTTATGAAGAATATATCATCAACTATTTTCATTTTTCATTATGCTTGTTTAGTTATTGAAAAAATAGAATGACAAATCAACCACTACTTAGAACATATTTAGTAAATTTAATACAACAACTGAAAGTATATATCACGAAAACTAATGTTCAACTGTAAAAAAAATCTAACTAAAAAAAATGCACACACAAGCATATAGTCCTACATTACTCACAACAGAGCCATTTTTAAACTTCAATATGAATAACTTGAATATGCCTTCAGTCAAAATAGCAATAACTTGAATCTTAGAAATAGTACTAGTTATGTATAGGTTATATAACCAATCAAGAGATACAACGGTGGTATTTAGTGGCTGGGTATGGCTGGGGAAAGTAGCGTGTTGTGGGGTTACTTTGACTGTGATTTGGCATGGCTAACGGTGGCAATTCTGGTGGAGCTTGGGTTTGATATTTCTTGCAAGTTATGGGCTTGTGGTTGTTGGACGTTAGCAGTACAGGAGAGAAGACTTGAGTGAAATTAGGGGTCGTTTCGTTGGTTTCTGTGTAAGTTCTGGTGGTGAGGAGGTGGGGGTGGTAAAGCCAGTAGCGATACGGTGGTTTTTGGATAGTTTGAGTGTGGAGATTTAGTTGTAGAGGGTGGCTTTGACTAGCCTGTTGGTTTGGGTTGTTTACTGCTGGTTGGATGATGGAAGGGAGATGGTTCTGGTATAAATTTAGATGTGGCTTGTGGTGAATTGCTGGTGGAGGTAGAAGTTTTGGTGGCTGATGATGGTTGAAGGTGGTGGTTTAATGGTGGAACTTGGAATTTCTGGTGGAGAGGGAGGAGACGGTGGAAGAAGAAGCAGGGGACAATGGAGAGAAAGAGAGGAGAGAAAAACCCAGAAACAGACACACAAACCCACAACTCAGAAACAAAAATTGAATAAAAATCCACACAAAAGAAAAAACTCATAAAAGAAAGAAAGAAAAATGGATCAAAACAAAGAGAAAGAGCTAAGAAATTACCTTTTGAACCTGATGATGATGAACAGTATAATGACGATGAACAATAACTTGAAAAATGGAAAAATGAAAATGTGTATTTTTGGTGGTGTAAAAGTATGTGTGTTTGATCTTTAAGAGATAAAAGTAAATGTGTTTTTAGGATGTTTTATTTTTTCTCTCCCTTTTTTCTGATTTAAGGGGGGTATTTATAGAGCTAGTTGTCTTGGTCACCAAGAATACTACAAAATAACAAAATTGCTACCAGTAATAAAAATTCTAATTTTATTTAAGAAAAATATTTTTAACCCAAAAAATTAAAAATGAATACAAAGAAATGACAGTAATCTCCAAAATTTTTTAAAAAATTCAAAGTAGATTTCAAAATAAAGGTTAGAGCTTAAAACTGATTAAAAACGTGTTCAGGGTGTGAAATGACGATTTTACCCTTGAATAACGAAAATGCATAGAAAATAGCTCTTGGCCTGGAAAAATTAACAAAAATTGAAAATAAGCTTAAAACCCTAGGAAACGCATTTATGACTCAAAAATTGGTAAAAAATGAATTTAAATTGTAAAATAATGATTTTACCCTTGGATAATGAAAATACACAGAAAAATAGCTATTAACCTAAAAAATTATCAAAAATTAAAAATAAGTTTAAAACCCTAGAAAATGCATTTATGACTCAAAAAATTAGAAAAAAATGAATTTAAATTGTAAAATGACAATTTTGTCCCTAAATGTAGTATTTACAGAAAAAATAGCAATCGTCCTAGAAAAAATCAAGAAAATTTAGAAATATGTATAAAGAATTAGAAAAATAAATTTGGGACCTAAAATGAGCTAAAATGGGGTTCGCGAGGTGAAATTATCATTTTGCCCTTGTGCTGGTAAAATATAAAAAGAGTACCAATTAAATGCAGAAAAATCGTAGAAAATTAAAAAATACGTATGAAAGTAAAAATATGAATTTAAAACACTCAAAGCTAATAGAAAAATATTTACAGAGAAAAATTACTATTTTACCCCTGAGATTATTGAAAAATTAGAATTTGACCCAAAAAATATAAACAAGCCCCCAATGTTTGAAAAATAAATGGTGTATCAAAATTTAGTATCTACAAATACTACATCATTTTGATACTGTATTTATATTTTCCTGTGGCTCTTAATTTTTATTTGGTAATGGGTCTTGGTGCCCATTTCTAATTTCCTATCGAAAAGCACATATTTCAGTTTTTTTTACTTCAATTCTTTTTCGTTTCAAGTAAAAAATTTTTTTGAAGCACTAGACCATGAACACTAGTTAATTTGGGTTCAATATTAATTTTTTCAAAAAATGAAGGTTAGAAAATCGAAGTGGCTATATATAATGAAATAATAAATATGAGTATGCAAATGTTAAACAATAAGTTCTATATATGAAAAAGTGCCTGGGCGACTTGTTAGAAGATTTCATTTAATTTTTCCTAGGCATGCTTGTTAGATAACAATATACAATTATATTAATTTTATGGTTGATGTATGATGATTAAAACTCTTGGAGAAATTGTTTATGTAATTTGAATTGTGTGTGTGTGTGTATAATTATTATTTGGATTAATATTTCAATCTTCCATTCATATCATATAGAGTTAAATTTACTTATTTCTTAAGTGTTGAATTGCCCAACATGCATATATACAAGTATCATAGAAAGCTAAATATGTAATTGCTATGTACTAGCAATCGTATGCTTTGTATATGCATATACAAAAGGGCAAAAACATTTGATTGGGGCAATATTTATGAGTATATAGTTATGTGGTGATTAATTTGAATTTTTTATAATTTTTTGGGGGCAAAAATATTTTTATGGGGTGCATGTAAAGTTATGAATTTTCAAAGGTAAAAATTAATTAATTAACATATAGATTAAAAGAGCCTTGAGGGCTTTGTCACATCAGACACTTTCGTCGTTCTCTCACATGTTGTTCACTGTGATCTTTCATCCTTCAGAGTGATGGTTTGCACGTGATTTTCTCACTCATCGTCGTTTCTCCAGTGTCTTTTTTTTTCCCTTTCTTTTGACACCTGATTCTTCTCTTCTTTTAATAATTGTGCAGACCTTGAAAATGCTACCCGTTGTTTCTACAGTTTTCCACTTTCTTTAGCTTTCTTATTTTTTTAACATTTTTCTTGTATTTTGGGTGCAGCATTCCCATGTCTTACTGTAAAGATTAGGCCTTTTATTTTTTGCTTGATTTGACGTGTTACTTTCTTTCTGAAAATTTGACGGCTTTTTTTTTCTTCATCTCAACGTAGCACCCAACAGGTTCTTTTACTCAGTGGGTATTATCCCAGGTATTGGCTAAATGCACTCTGCAAAATCATAAAAGTAAAATCCTTTTTTTTTTATTACTCTCTCTTCTTTCCCTCTCCTTCTCTCTGATTGCAATACTCTATATTGTTTGTCGTGAAATTCAATTTTCTTTTTTGGGATTTTTGTTTCTTATATTTTGATTTAAACGGAAAAAAAAAATAGATGAAAGAACCTCTTTTTATACTAGGGAGCTAAGTTAAACATGGAAATTGTGATATTTGCACTTGTATGGAGATATGCATAGGTCAAGAGATATATACAGTTTGAGCAATTGATATTTCATTTTTTCTAAACTCATAATCCTTGTCTTCAAACAAAAGATAAAAAATCAATAACCTATGTCAATCGATGAACAGGTTGTGCTACCAGCCATTTCCCTATCTAATTATCAATTTTTCAATATAGTGATTGTATAGATTGTCCATTGAATTGGTCACAGTGCTAGGTCATACACTTTTTGATAACAATTTTATCAACAAAATAACACCAATTATTATGCATTATGTATAGAAATTTGCTGGGCATAAATTAACTACAACCGCGCGTTGCACAGATAGTAATTGCTTAGTATTTTTAAAGTCTTGGTTGCAGCTACCCTACTACAATCTTTAGTGCACTACATATACATGGACCTATAGGAATATTAGGGTACAAATTGCCACATTTTGTATCACTGTATTGTGTGTGTACATGTGTATATGTCAATAATAAATTTTGTCATAAATCTAATTTAAAGATATTCATCCTATTGTATTATTCTTTTTTTTATGAATTAAAAAATTCATTATCTTAAATTTTATCTTCATACAAATAACCAATTGGGGTTCAATACATAACATACACACATACTCTCTCTCTCTCTCTCACACACACACACACATGCTCGCATGACAAAATAGCAATTTGAATCAATTTCACATATATGGTCAATATACAGAGATCATGTCAAAATTTTTGAAGAAAACACAATTCAAATTACGAACTAAATTAGGATAAATATAGTAAAGTACTAATAGCTTTTGTCACGGTAGCATGTTACCTGTGGCAAATGATAGTTTTTTAACACAATCAAAATATGACCGTGACAAATAACGACTATTTGCAATGATTTTGTAACCATGACAATTAATAACGTAATAAATACTTGTTTATGGTAACAGATCCTAAAATCATGGTAAAAATTCATATTTTTATCATGATTGTGGAACCGTGACAAAAAAAATCGTGACAAAAAGTCATTTTTTTAATAGTACACCAACAAACAATGCAAGAAAACGGCCTTCATAGTTTTCCTGTAAGTTGTATCAAAACAAACTACATCTCAAAAATTAGCATAGTTGACTTTCATCCTAGCATCAAAATATATTAGTTATCAAATCATCTCTATCAACTTGTTTGGAATAAAAAAGGTTAGGATTTCCAATTGCATTCTCTGTAAAAATTCAACCACTCCTTCAGTATCCTCTACTTCCATATCTGATAGGGTGCTAATTAGTGGATTAATATATGTTTATTTCCTTTTTATTATTACCGAATATTGTGCTAATTGATTGATTCTACTCATATTTGGTATAATTGATGTTAATTGCAGGATAGTATATAAAGAAGGAAATAAAAGGAAATTAAGAGATTTTTCCATAAAGATCACGTGTGAAGTTGGCAAGGGCACGCCTAGTCCTCACGTCCAAGACAAAACGCCTAGAAAATCCTGCACAGAAACTTCCAACTTGGAGTCACAGCTTAGATGGACGTTTTCCCCCTCCCCCTAGTAGTTTAATTGTGTTAGGAAGTTATTTTTATTTGTGTTTCCTTATTTTTAGAACATTTCTTCCAAAGAGAGAATTTGGAAAGACTTTGACTACTAAAAATTAGGAGATAATTATGGAAGGGAATGTTAGGGAACGTTACTTTGAAGTAACGTGATTTTGGGTCTAGGAAGGAACGCCTCTTCCATAAGAAAATTCTGCAGAAATTCTTCTAGGCTCTCTCCTAGCAATTTTTCTCTCTTTTCATCTTTTGTGTAAAGTTCTCTCCCATGGAGAGCAACTAAACTACTTGTTCTAGTCAAGGGTCAATTTGAAGACTTGGTTCCAAACATCTGTGAGATCTAATTAATTTCAGTTGTTTCTTTTATTCATTGGTATTTATATGTTCTTTGGTTTAATCTTTATGATTATTTTGTTCTTTGAATGTCAAGGGCCTGATATTCGAATTAACATAATAATCTACAGCCATATTAATCAATTGAATCCGTAATTGTTTGATTGATTAATTCAAGTGGTAACTAGCTTGATTAATTTCATGTTAGGGGAACATATAATCTAATTTAAATAAACCCTCGTAGCGTGTTTATTGATTAGGATTTGGGCTTTTCTAGTTTCTAATGCAATCAAGGAATTAAATCCTACGGTCGTACCTAGGGTTATTTCTTGGTTAGAGAAATAGGCAACGGTCGTACCTTGGCTATCGATAAAGTAAGGAAGAGTTGGCTATAAGCTATAACCAATCTATTAATGAATAATTGAACTATTTTTGCATCCATGATCAGTTGTGTGAACCATGTCTGAAAAGTGCACCTTTGGCTAGAGCTTTGTTCTTATTGATTTTAATCTCTATTTATTTCCTTGAATTGTTTTTAATTAGTTAATTGTTATTTTCAATTTATTCAAAACAAATCCCCCCAGTAGTTTTTAGTTTAAAAGAAACAAATTTTCCCCAATCCCTGTGGAGACGACCCTGCTCACTACTATATACAAAATTTATATTGTCTTGGAGTAAGATTTTTATTATTGCACAAATTCGACACCTGTCAAGTTAGGTGTGCCCACGTCTAACATGGTGGTTGGTTCTATTTAAAAAAAAAAAAAAAGATCTAGTCAAATTGACGTTCAAGTCAATTTGCAGATTCTTTTCTTTCTTTTCTTTCTTTCCTTTTCTCTTTTCTTTCTTTCTTTCTCTTTCTTCTTCTTCTTTCTACCTTCTTCTTCTTTCTTCTCCTCTACCGTCATCATCTAACTTCCATCCTCCACTCTCCACCGCCAGTTCTCTCTCTCTTCTTACTTGCCTTCGTTGATTTTCTTTTTTTTTCTCTCTCTTCTATTTTCTTCTCTCTCCCTCCTTCTCTTATCTCTTTTCTCTTTGCTTCTCTCTCTCTCTCTCTCTCTTATTACTCCCAATCGTTGGTTTTCATCCCTTGTCGACTGCTGCCCTCCACCAACATAATTTGCAGATCTGCATCTCTCTCTTCTGGGTTCTTCCGCTATTGCAGACTCCTCTCACATCCTCTTCTTGGTTGTTAGATTTTATTTGTGTTTTTGATTGATTTAATTTTTGGATTTTTAATTTGCAGGTCATGGGTAAAAAATAAAGGATCATCCACCTTTTCCTTTTCAACTATGACTTGGTATTACTCCCCCCATGTTCAGGGAAGTTTTGTTGCCCCTTTGCTTTTACTTTCTTGCTTTTAATTTTTACATTGGGGACAATGTAATCTTTAGGTGGGGGGAGGAATTTATTAGTAGCTATGTTGTGTTTGATGTCTTGTGTGTTTATGTTCTTTTTTTGTGTGTCTATGTTTTCTTTGTTAGTGTCTTTGTCTATCTATGATGATTGCAATCAAGATTTAAGTTTTTGTGGTGATTGTGCTAGTGAGTATCATGTTCTTTGTAATGATGGAGTTCGATGATAAATGTATTAGATTTGACAAAAATTTTAACCACTTTGTGAGCTTTTGAGCCTATTAGTGAGCAATCTATTCAAAATTGCTCCATTTTTGTTATTGAGTGGTTATTGCACATGGTTTGTTATTTTAGAACTTGCTTGGTTATGCATGTCAAGACCACACGTGTATAAGTTGGATGCATTAAAAATGACAAGGGCACCTAGGATTTACCTATTTTTTTACTTTCTTTAAAACCTTGCCCTTATTTCAATCATCATTAGTAAGTCAATTTGAGCCTTTAACCCCTTCTCGTTTAATAACCACAATTGCTAACCAAGACTTTTTTTTTTAGACTTTCTCGTTCGACCTTATGTCAAAGAATTGTCATGGTTTTATTGTATGGGAAATTGATGTGTTGTTATAAGGCATGAATTAGAATTGTCAAGTGTTGGCAAAATAAAGTTTAATTTGAGAGTAGTTGAAAAATGAATGAAAAAAAAATGATGAAATGTCTGGAAAAAAAAATAGAAAAGCCGTTGTGAAGAAAACGAAAGTGAAAAAAAAGTTGAAAAAAAAAATGAAGATGAAGAAAAAGATGGTTATTGTGAAGTATCTCCTAAAGTAATTGTAATGTTTGAGATTGGAGATCAAATGTCAAGAAAGTGCCTATACTTGCTGAATTTGGTGCTAGTTGTCAATATGTCTTGGAATGTTGAATTTGAAAAAAATTTCTATGCAGTAAAATTTTGACATTCTTTTGACATAGCCAAACCTAAATTCTACCTTTTTATCCTACCTTTACCCAAGCCCCATTACAACCTATATGAAAGTCCCTTTGATTTTTGTGTTTAACTCTACTAATTAGTGGTGGAGATGTGATATAAGAGCAAGCATATGGTAATGTCACTCCATAGTGTTGGTTTGAGAGTTACATTTATACCCTAAACACTTTTGAGAGTGATGAGTGCATTCGTTAAACATCTTCGTGAGGATTATTGAATCTGATATATTTTGAATTCAATGAAGTTGTTGGAAGAATAGGATGCTTTACTAGTACAATTTGCTATGAACCGCTTGATCTTGATTGTACTTCTGAGCTTAAATATGCTTGAGGACAAGCATAGTTTAGGTGTGGGGGAGATTGATAGGGTGCTAATTAGTGGATTAATATATGTTTATTTCCTTTTTATTATTACCGAATATTGTGCTAATTGATTGATTCTACTCATATTTGGTATAATTGATGTTAATTGCAGGAAAGTATATAAAGAAGGAAATAAAAGGAAATTAAGAGATTTTTCCATAAAGATCACGTGCGAAGTTGGCACGGGCACGCCTAGTCCTCACGTCCAAGACAAAACGCTCAGAAAATCCTGCACAGAAACTTCCAACTTGGAGTCACAGCTTAGATGGACGTTTTCCCCCCCTGGTAGTTTAATTGTGTTAGGAAGTTATTTTTATTTGTGTTTCCTTATTTTTAGAACATTTCTTCCAAAGAGAGAATTTGGAAAGACTTTGACTACTAAAAATTAGGAGATAATTTATGGAAGGGAATTTTAGGGAACGTTACTTTGAAGTAACGTGATTTTGGGTCTAGGAAGGAACGCCTCTTCCATAAGAAAATTCTGCAAATATTCTTCTAGGCTCTCTCCAGCAATTTTTCTCTCTTTTCATCTTTTGTGTAAAGTTCTCTCCCATGGAGAGCAACTAAACTACTTGTTCTAGTCAAGGGTCAATTTGAAGACTTGGTTCCAAACATCTGTGAGATCTAATTAATTTTCAGTTGTTTCTTTTATTCATTGGTATTTATATGTTCTTTGGTTTAATCTTTATGATTATTTTGTTCTTTGAATGTCAAGGGCCCGATATTCGAATTAACATAATAATCTACAGCCATATTAATCAATTGAATCCGTAATTGTTTGATTGATTAATTCAAGTGGTAACTAGCTTGATTAATTTCATGTTAGGGGAACATATAATCTAATTTAAATAAACCCTCGTAGCGTGTTTATTGATTAGGATTTGGGCTTTTCTAGTTTCTAATGCAATCAAGGAATTAAATCCTACGGTCGTACCTAGGGTTATTTCTTGGTTAGAGAAATAGGCAACGGTCGTACCTTGGCTATCGATAAAGTAAGGAAGAGTTGGCTATAAGCTATAACCAATCTATTAATGAATAATTGAACTATTTTTGCATCCATGATCAGTTGTGTGAACCATGTCTGAAAAGTGCACCTTTGGCTAGAGCTTTGTTCTTATTGATTTTAATCTCTATTTATTTCCTTGAATTGTTTTTAATTAGTTAATTGTTATTTTCAATTTATTCAAACAAATCCCCCAGTAGTTTTTAGTTTAAAAGAAACAAATTTTTCCCAATCCCTGTGGAGACGACCCTACTCACTGCTATATACAAAATTTATATTGTCTTGGAGTAGGATTTTTATTATTGCACAGATTCGACACCTGTCAATATCTCTTATTCTCTTTGAACGTAAATAATTCCTATAAACTTGAGAAATAAAGCCGAAGTTAGCTCGTCCAAAAGCTTGTTTTTCCATAAATTCATGTGACACTTTTAGTGCAATACCTACATAGTTTGCCATATCAATCTCTACTACTTGAGCTTCATGTATTTTCCTATATGCTTTAAATAAATGAGTTTTGTGGGGACAAGAAAGATAATGATTATGTTTGTAGACACCAAATTTTGACACACCATTTATTTTCAAACACCGGGGGGCATGTTTGCATTTTTTAGGACAAATTTTAAATTTTTAATAATCTTAGGGGGGCAAAATAGTAATTTTATCTGTAAATATTTTTCTAAAAATTTTTGGGGGCTTTAAATTCATATTTTTACTTTTATATGAATTTATTAATTTCTTATGATTTTTCCAGATTTAATTAGTATTTTTATATTTTTACCAGCATAAGGGCAAAATGGTAATTTCATCTCGCGAATACCATTTTAGCTCATTTTAAGTTCTAAATTCATTTTTCAAATTCTTGAGGCATGTTTCTGAATTTTCTTAATTTTTTGAGGTCAATAGCTATTTTTCTGCTAATTTTCATTGCCCAAGGGCAAAATCGTCATTTTACAAATTAAATTCAATTTTCACCAATTTTGAGTCAAAAATGTATTTTCCAGTGTTTTAAGCTTATTTTTAGTTTTTGGTAATTTTTTGAGGCCAATAATTATTTTTCTGTGAATTTTCATTGCCCAAGGGCAAAATCGTCACTTTACAAATTAAATTCATTTTTCACAAATTTTGAGTCAAAAATGCATTTTCTAGTGTTTTAAGCTTATTTGTAATTTTTGATAATTTTTTTGAGGTCAATAGCTATTTTTCTGTGAATTTTCATTGCCCAAGAGCAAAATCGTCATTTTATAAATTAAATTCATTTTTCATCAATTTTAAGTCAAAAATGCATTTTCTAGTGTTTTAAGCTTACTTGTAATTTTTGATAATTTTTTGAGGACAATAACTATTTTTCTAGTGAATATTCGTTGCTCAAGGATAAAATCGTCATTTTACAAATTAAATTCATTTTTCACCAATTTTGAGTCAAAAATGTATTTTCCAGTGTTTTAAGCTTATTTTTAATTTTTTGTATTTTTTTTGAGGTCAATAGCTATTTTTTTGTAAATTTTCATTGCCCTAGGGCAAAATTGTCATTTTACAGATTAAATTTCATTTTTGTCAAATTTTGAGTCGAAAAGGCATTTCCCAGTGTTTTAAGATCATTTTTAATTTTTGGTAATTTTTTGAGGTCAATAACTATTTTTCTGTGAATTTTCATTGTTCGAGGGCAAAATCGTCATTTTACAATTTAAATTCATTTTTCACCAATTTTGAGTCAAAAATGCATTTTCTAGTGTTTTAAACTTACTTATAATTTTTGATAATTTGTTGAGCTCAATAGATATTTTCCTGTGAATTTTTGTCATCCAAGGGCAAAATTGTCATTTCACATCCCAAACTCATTTTTCACCAATTTTTGGGTCCCAAATTCGTTTTTAGATTTTAAGCAATAAGTTTCTAACTTTTTTAGAGTGAATTTTTATTAACAAATTTGTTATTTACATTTTTCTTTTTTTTATTATTTTTGTAAGAGAAAATAGATTTTTAAGAATAAAATTGTAATGTTTGTAGTTAAGGGCATTTTGGTCTTTTAACCCTTTCTTGGAGGTTAAGACTTGTGCAGTATAAATACCCCACTTAGGGATTTTAAAAGAAAAAAAAATTGCAAAACCCTAAACACACACCTTTTTCATCTATTGAGATCAAACCACACACCATTTCACCTAAAAAAAACACACACTTACACGCCGTTTTTTTTAATCTTTTACTATTCATCATCGCATCTTCATATCACTGTTCATCACATCATCTCCAGCGATTAAAAGGTAAGTTCTTTCCTAACTTTTCATTTTGTTGATTTAATTTTTCTTCAGTTTCTATGTGAATTTGATTACCGATGTTTATGTGGTTGGAATTTTAGTTCTTTTTCGTATCTGAAATTTCTTTGTTGTTTTCATCTGGGTCTTTTTTTTTTTTTGGGTTGATTTCTTCCCGTTTCTCTGAATTTCTTCCTTGGTCCCTCCTCCCTCTGATATGTCTCGCCACCGGTTTACCAGTCCTCCCCTGCTACCACAATAGCATCTTTTCAGCCATAGCCCAGTTCCAAAACTGCTCAAATCTCCTACAACGATTACATAAACTCCAATGTCCAATTCCTACCCAAGTCAGTTCCAAATTTCGCCCACTTCCACTGTCAATTCATAGCCAAATTGCAACCAGCACCCTATTCAATTCGCAAACATAACAGCAGGAATCAATTTTACCCAGGAAGACAACCACAAACGCAGCCATAAAAATTGTCATCACACTGTCAAACACACATACACAGTCAACAAATAGACACACTCACACACATACACAGTTGAACAAATCACAAATCCAATCACAATTTCACATTTCAGCCCACCAATAGCCCCCAATCGACTTCAGACCAGTCACAAAAACATCACAAATCCATTGCCCCTATTTTGTCAACGATTCACATCCCCTGTGCCAGTCCAGCCCTGCATATTCACAGCAATCCCAAAAACAGAAACAAAATCAACCTGGAGAACCCCATCTCCAATCGCAAACGCAACCAAGCCACCTTACCTCACCCCCGTCCACTGCCTGCTCCCACCTGCAAGGGCAAATACCATCAAATCAGTCCCATTTCACAGTCGAATCGCGTACAAAACAAAGCCAATCTCACCATAAGCCTCTGAAAATTGCAGCCAAGAACAACCTCCTCTCACCCACAACCTGTACCAGCACCTCGATTATCTCCAGTTCCACCCCATTGCAGCCTCAAATCGCGCTCAATCAGGTCCCAAATATCCAGAAACACCGACTGCAGCCCCTCCCTTGACAACCACAATTTCACAATCAAAGGGAGGGGTAATCGGAAAGGGTAAGGAACAGAGAAGAGATAAAGGAAATAGAAACCATCGATGAAAGAAAGAGAGAGTGGGGCGAAGACGGAGAAGGGGAGAAGAGAAGGAAAAGCAAGCAAGAAACTGAGAGTGAAATCGCAAAAAGAGAGATGGAGAAAAAGAAAAAGAAAGAGAATCGGAAAGAAAGAGTAAGGGAGAGATGAAACCAGCGAGAAACAGAGAGATGAGAGGAAAAGAGAAAACAGAAATGGGGGAAAGACTGAGAGGCGAGAAAGAAAGAACAAGCAGAGAGAATGAGAAGGAAATAGAGAACGCAAGAGAGAGACGAGCAAGCAAGAATCACAGGCAGAAATTAAGAGAAAATCTGGTAGAGAGAGAACAAGGGAGAAATCGGAAAGAAAAGATTCAGAAGAGATTTTTTTTTTTCGTTTAATAAGTTTTTACTTATTAGTTTCAATTTCTGTTAGTTTGTTTAATGATAATTAGTTTTTTTTATTAAGTAATTTATTTGGTTAATTGGTTAGTAATTTGCAAGCATCCAGCATTTTCTTTTCTTCTTGTTTTGTCATAAAATAAATATTTTACGTTTCAGCCCTTTGGATTTCTAAGTAGCATTGACATGCCTATTAATATTTTTGTACTACTGCATTTTAGTCCTATAGTTTTAGATTGACACTCTAGCTTTAGTTTTAGTTACTTATAATTGGTCCCTATTAATTACAATTTAGTCTTAATGGTTGTTGAAATTTACATTTTTGTGCCCCCGTACTTACCAAGAATTTATTATTTTGTCTCCCTAGTTTGCTTTAATTTCTATCACCACCCCTTAGACTTGAGTAAAATTTTGATTTTGCCCCTTCATTAGTTAGAATTTCCCAATTTCTACCCCCTAAGTTTTATAGAATTTTATTTTAGTACCATAATTGCTAGACTTTACATTTTGCTCCAGTTTGTCAATATTTACATGTTTTAGGTTTTATTTGTTTATATTAAGGTTCCTTGACTTGTTTGTTTATTTTGATTAGCATTTTTAGTACCGGGTCTTCGAAAAGGTATTTTCATTACCTTTTAATTGCTTCTTTATGTGTTCCAACGTGCTCTAATGTGATATTTTATGCATTTTGTATATGTTTCTTATTTTATGCACTTTTTGCGTATTTATTTACTTCGTATTATTTAATTCTAAATTTTATTATTTTGACTGAAAAATGTAATATTTTTGTATTTAGTTAGTCAATGTAATAGTTAGATTATTTTTCTTATATTTTAACAAAATTGTATATTTAGATAGCAAGTGTAATAGATAGGGTATTTTTAATTTCTCCCTTTTAAAATTGTAAATTAAGTCCCCGGTGTAATAGTTAGGGTTTATTCGCTTTTGTGTGCTTGTGTGCTTATATGTTTTACCGCTTTCTTTAGGATTTTGCATCTAGATATTATGTCTATGTGTTACGTGCTCCTACTTGACTTTATATGTCTTTATATGTTTAATTTGCTTTTAATTCATGCTTTATTATTTAAATTCATGTTTTATGTTATTCCGTCACCACACTAGTCCAACGCTAGTTGTGGCTTCATTCTTTTCCGCTAGTCCAACGCTAGTGGGATTTTCCTTAGAACGGGCTAGCCCAACGCTAGACCCTTAGGACATTTTAGTGATTAGCTTCATTCATGTGCATTTCTCATTTCACACATTTTTAGTTTTTCTTTCCATTAGGCATGATTTTATTATTACTATTTATTACCATTATTATTATTATTATTTTTGACACGTTTTTTTTAACGCATGACATCTAGGTTGCACTTCACTTAAATTTAGAACATTTGTGTGATCCGACTAGAAATAGTCGTCTATTCACGTGGGAAGCGGTGGCGTACATGCCGTTCCCCCCTCCGTGAGTAGAAACATTCAGTCATGAGATACTAGTCCCCCGTACCCGTCATGTTGCATACCCACCTTCTTTCTTCACTTACTATATATTATTATTTTCTTTTCTTTTTACATTTCATTTTGCATAAAAACTCGTGACTCCCTCGAGGTTTCGACTCGGGTTTCGCAATTAATGCGATAATTCCGACCAAGCCTTGACGGAACATGCCGACCCTTCTGATATTCACATTTAGACTTAGGATTTGCATTCATTTAGATACATCCAAAACGCGATAGAATCTAGGGTTAATTTAGGAAAATTTGATTAAACCTCGCAACTAGCCTCGGCTAGGTTGAAAGGGTGCCTTAGGCGTGAGCCTTTGCCTTCCCTTTCTTCAAATGTGACTCCCGGACCTTCTTCTCTCGTTTTTTTCGTAGACCGGAGTCGAAAAAGGGTTTTAAATGATTTTTCTAAAATTTTCATTTTTATTTTGTTAAATGATTTTTCAGGTGACTTGGTACACCCTAACTCAGTACCAAATGGCGACTCCATTTTTTTTTCAAAATAAAACCCTTTTTCAAAAATTATTTGGCCAAACTTGTCGCACTTTTAGTCCCGGCCTTGTTTTCTTTTAAAATGTCATTTTTCTTGAAATATACTTTTTTTACTAAAACTTGATTTTTCTCACACACGCACGGTTTTTCTAAAAACCTTTATTTTCGAAAGGGTCACCAAAACCGGACCGTCTTTTTAGGACGCGACAGTCGACGACTCCACGAGCACCCTTTCACCTTCGATTTTAGGACGCGACAATGTTCTAATATAAGCTCATTGACTAGGTGTTTTTTGCTTTGCAACGAATATTTATTTATGCCAAATATCCAAATCTTGTTTTTGGATGATGGACTTTTACATATACATCTCTTTGATTTGCTCCTTATTTGTCTTTGACACTACAACGAAATGTCTTATCAATTACTTTACCATTTTTGTCTTTATGAAATTTACTTTTTCTAGAGCCAAACCCAAACTTCTTAGCATATGCTAAATAAAATTAACCAGCTACTTCTTCAATGTCAAATTCCATACCAACCTAAAGAACTTCTTCTTTAGGTTGATAGAAAGAGATGAATTGAATTAATATTAGCCTCTTTGTTTGAACTTGATGCACCAATAAGCTCACTTTCATTATCTTCATTGATTTTTTTTTCAGAGATATGAGGATGTTTAGTAACATCTGCAAATTCTGATCTATGACAACGTAGAAACTTACTCTCAAGGAAATCATCACAGTCTATGATCTACAATTTTAAAAAATTTTACTAGTTAATTTTACCATTTTATATTAGTTATATTTTCCTATAAGCAAAATTAAATTTTTACGTGTTATAAGAATTTTCCACAAAAAATAGTAAAAAGACAAAAGTAAACCATTCTTCAACATCTATAAAGTAATTAAATATGTCAAATAATATTTGACAAAATTAAAGTTTTTAACTATAAACTTTAATACTAAAAGCCTTTAATCACTCATTCACTACTAAAGGCACTCTTAACGACATTACTGGAACATCATGCTTGAACAATTAGATACTAGCTTGTTAATTGTATTCAATGACATCACAATATATATGGATGAACTATGATGTCAATTGGAGTTGTATAATATTATTCCTAATGCATACGAATTCCAATGACTAAAGGCAATTTCTAATATAATAAGACAGATCATGAATCATATGTATATTTTTAAGAACAAATGAAAGAAAAATATGTATGCCATGCGAATTTACTTTTGCTTTAAGGTGCAAGTGACAATGAAATAAATGTAACAATATAACTCAAATCTTAAATTAGAATACTTAGAATCATGACGAAATGCTTTAAACATATGTACTATTCATAATCAATTGTATTAACATAATTGTATGCATGCCATACGAATTTACTTTTGCTCTAAGGTCCAACTTACAATGGAACAAATGTAACAATATAACTCAAATCTTAAATTAGAATACTCAGAATCATGATGACATACTTTAAACATATTACTATTCATAATGAATTGTATAAACATACGTTGTAAAACTAAAAAACATGATCCATTGATTTACTTCACCTAGAGAAGTAAGAAATTGATTATTGCTTTTTGATCCTTTTAAGCATTTTTCTTGCAAGATTAATGATATAATGAGTGAATCGAATTACTTGCTAGGGTTTAAGAAAGAGACGAGTTGGGGTAAAAAATAATGAAGAGTTCAATTGATATTTTATGTTTACGATCATCAAGAGATTCTTTTTGTCAAAAGAGAAAATAGAAAAAATATTTTAATTTATCAGTTATAAATGATTTTGAGTTATCAGACTTTATTATCGATTTACTTGAAAAACAAGTAAACTTGTTGACCAACTTTATTATCAGATTGCTTCAGTGGTCAATGAATTGATAAACGTAAAGCTGTATAAAGGAGGGACAAACGAGACAGATATTAGTTACAAGAGAGACAATCCAAAGCGGCGGAACATAAGAACGACATGCAAAAGGAAAACCAAGAAGACATAGCTAGGCAATGTGGCCAAAAAGAATTTCAAGGGACAAAGATCAAGGGTGACTTATCTGGTTAACCTTTTAGCTGGGATCGTTTTAGATCAAAGAGTCCATGTTTGTCACTGAATCACTCCTTGTAACTTCTTAGAATATAAGGGAGACTTGAATCAATCTCTCTTTCTTGGATGAAGGAAACCTTTAAAAGAGAATAAACGGAATAGAAAAAGAACATTTCACTTATTAACGATAAACTAATAGTCCAGTCTAGAAATAGCTGTATTATATTAACATAGTTAAAAAAATTCTCATATTATGCGTACTTTAAATATACTCTAAAAAATACTTTTTCTTTTTTATTACGCATATAAAACATGTAATAATTTTTGCGGGTACAAATTATAATCAAATTAATGTTGCAGACACAAAATAAAAGTTAAATTTGATAGGTATATACTACAAACATAAAAATAATACAAAATTTAACCCCTGTAATAATATTTCCGTAATTATTAGACATATTCATATTATTCGTGCAGGAATCTATATACCTGATCTTGCAGCACTCAAATTTTTAATGCAATTTTTAATTGTAAATTTGAAGGAAAATTTTTTTTTTTTTGGCACGTTATGCTTACATAGTTAGTCCTGTGGCGTAATTTTTATATTGCTTCATGTTATTTATTTACTATGAAGCCACCAAAAGAAAATTGGGATGAATATTGGGCTCGATTAGTACAAAACGTTAACATACACGCCCAAAGTCGACCCTTCGGCCCACCACGCCGTTCCGTTTCGGGATGAAAATTCTCCCCCCACTACGCAATAACCCACGCGGCCACGCTCATTGGCCGAGAAAACAACGGCGCCGTTCCGCCTCCTACCACTCCTGCTCCTAAAAGGACCCAACTAGATTAATTCATTGTTAAGTTTAAATTACTAAAATGATCCCTTATATTTTGAAATTTTTTTTTGAATTCCCTCCAATTATTTAACATGAAATGTTATGATCTATCTATACAAAAATTTGGGATTACTTCTACTGCGTTTAATAATTGATGCAAAAATTCGGGGTTATTTCTACTGTGTTTAATTATGGATATGCAATGTAATTCTAACTTAGTTAGATAGGAAAACTATTTTACATTATTCATTAACTACTTATTTTCATATTATTGGAGGTGGGAAAAGGTAATGTGCTTATCAAACCTAATTCTGTCTAAAAAATTTATGTGTAGGTGGTTTCAATACAGACACATATATGTTATCAAAATCTAACCCAATAGAAAATTTAGAAACGTAGTTTTACGTGATCACACTTTCACTTGACTAAATGATTGTATTTTAAATATATAACAACATTAAATTCAACAATTGTAGTACTTACTTACACAACTAATTTGGCAAAGAAAAAAATGCGAATTGTCATTATTATTTGATAGTGAAATAGAAATTACATTTCCATTTAGTAATAAAGCATTCATAATCTATCCATATGTGTACCTGTGTACACAGAGACACAACACTACTACGTTTTTAAGACATAAACGACTCAAAGTAAAATTATTGAGAATTGTGAGGGACTATTTTGGCAATGTTGCCCAAGAAAGAAAAACAGGAGAATAATCAAAATACTAAGGTCTCAGCACTAACGTAATCAGTAGAGAGATTAGAAAGAAAGAAAGAAAGAAAAAGAAAAAACCGTCCGACAATGAATCCGTTCACCATCCGAAATCCTAATCCAATCCCAATCCACCACCTCACCCACTCACGCGTTCGTCGTCCTCACGCGCCCGTCCCGGCGACTTCACCGATTATTCTTCTTCCTTCTTCCAACTTTCCTTTTCCATTCCTACCCCTACCCGTTCATGCCTGCCCTCGTTCACCCGTCTCTCTCGTCGCCAACCGGCACTCTCGTTTTTCCAATTTTACCCCTCTTTTATTTCTTCTTCCTTTATACCTCTAATTTTCCTTCAGATCTCAGACGCGGTTTTTTGTTGATTAGAAAAAATGGGTGAATTTAACGATTTATCTCCGGCGCCGCTGCTACAGACGCCGCCGACGAGGTCTTTGCCGTTCCGTGAAGATTGTTGGAGCGAGGATGCTACGTCGACTCTGGTCGACGCTTGGGGACACCGTTATTTGGAGCTTAACCGTGGGAACCTGCCGGCAGAAGGATTGGCAGGAAGTCGCCGACGCCGTCAATGCTCTGCACGGTCATACTAAGAAGACTCGCCGGAGCGATGTTCAGTGTAAGAATCGGATTGATACGTTGAAGAAGAAGTATAAAATTGAGAAGGCGAAAATTGCTGAGTCGAACGGAACCTTAACTTCGTCGTGGCCGTTCTTTTCTCGGCTCGATGCTTTGATTGGATCGAACTTGAGAAATCAGCCGCAAAAGGTTTCGGCTGTGGTGAATTTGACGTCGCAATCGCCGTCGCCGTTGTTGCCGTCGCCTCCGATGGGGATTCCGTTGTATAATAAGAAGGCGCAACAGCAGCAGCAGCAGCTCCCTACGGCTCCGCTTGCGGTGGTGGAGCCGGTGGTGCTGCCTCAGAAGCGACAGTTTTCGGCGATGGATGATTCTTATTTTAGGAAGAATTATTCGGCTGTGGCGGCTGCTGCTGCGGCTGCGGCTGCGGCAGCAGAGGAGGAGGAGGATGAGGAGGGAGATGGGGGATCGGAAGAGGACGAGGATGAGGAGGTGGAGGAGAGGGAGGAGGGCACCGTGGCGAAGGAGGGAGTGAGAAGGTTGGCTAAGGCAATTGAGAGGTTTGGGGAGATTTATGAAAGAGTTGAGAATATGAAGCAGAGGCAAATGGTGGAGTTAGAGAAGCAGAGAATGCAATTTGCCAAGGATTTAGAGGTGCAGAGGATGCAGTTATTTATGGATACTCAGGTCCAGCTGGAGAAGATTAAGCAGGCTAAACGATCTGGATCAGATGGTATATGAATTTTGACAGATAAATCTTGTAGCTTTCTCTATTGATTTGTGAATTTTCTGTGAACTATTTCATTTTTTGTGGTTAAGTAGATGACGATATTTTTTTATGTTTGCATTTTCATGTCAGAATAGTGTTAGTGGTATTTATTCGTTTGTTGAACTTGATTGAAGATTACCTAGCATGTTTATCCTGCATTACTTTATTGTTATGTAACGGATAGTTTTATGGTGGATAAATGATTTTTAGTACGTGTTTATCAAAGTTTGAGATGGAATTTAATGTTGCCTAGTACGTTTATCCTGCATTGCTTTATTGTTCTTAGTGTTGTGTAATGGGTGCGGTATGGTGAATAACTGATTTTAAGTACATGTTTATGGAAGTTGGAGATATTTGCTTATGTCATGTATACTAATTATCCTCTTTTGAATATTTTTGTTTAATAGCAATTTGTGTATGTAAGTGATTTTTTTTTTTTTTTACTTTATTTTAGATGGGTTAATATCTATTACTATTAGGCATTGGTGATGAAATCTTGAAATACCAACATGTAGAACTCTTCCTGGTATTTTTTTTTTCTCATCACTTCTGGCGAACTTTTTCCGGGACAAACTTAAATTTCTAATTCTGTTGAGTCACTTAGTTTTGTCAGTTCTTACCGGTGGACTCAAATAGCCCTGGTTCTTAAGTTCATTCCTGTGTTCTTGAGATGCATATGCATGTGTGCTGAAGTAGGAGATATGAAGGACCAAAGCAGGTGTTTGGACCATATCTTATTAAGATAATACAGAGGAATGATGTTGGAGTTTACTTGCTATGTGCAGATACATAAGTTGAGCTGTTCGTTATGACTGTAGCTAGTATATGTCTAGAATTTGTTTGGATATTTAGATTCTAGGTTATTGTGTGGATATTGGATTAAGGCGCTAAAATTTTGGGCCATGAAAGACTGAAATTTGGGCAATGTTTCTCGTGTCGTGTGTTCCTACTTTCTTGGCTCTGCTATGTCCTCTTTGACACTCTTTGCCAGTGTGTATTTTTTATATGCCTTTGCACTTGAAAGTCCAGTAATTTCTCTTGTACAAATTTGACAGGCTGTGTCATTAACGCTTTACATGGATCTATTAATAATTAATAGTTGATTATGAAACTGAAATACATTATATGTGTATTCTCCCTATATATGTGGCCAATGTTTTGCAGAAGATGGGATAGTACATCCTTACAAATTGGACTGCCGTGATGTGTTTCTTATAGCAAAAAGAAATGTACAGTTAGTATGGAAAGATAAGTTCTTCATTTTCTTATTGCATACCAAACTCCTTTAATTTCCCATTCTGTCAAGACCTCTCTGTGTCAATCTCCATAAAAGAGTATATGGCAATGCTTTATGGTTCGTGTGCATTACTGTTATCCATTTTCTTCCTGCTTTTTGGCTATCTTTCACTTTGCTTCCTGTCTTTAATTGAGAGGTTTTCCAGCGCTTCAGTTGTAGGCATAAGTGGGGTATCTACACATGGTAAACTGTTTTTGTGGTCAATTTTGGCTTCCTTACTGCAAAATTCTATGTTTAGGATAGAGTTTCACTTGGATGAATACTTAGTCTGGAATGAACTAGAAAATGGAGATGAAATATGCTAACGTTGGAATTGTATTGCTTTCTTAGCTGGGTTCTGTGATAGGATTGGGAGTCAACCATTAGAATTGGATTCCAAGGGTTATAATGGATGGATTCTGGCATTCCAATAAGCATTTGATGGAGTATATATTTATCATTTTTATTGTACGTTGGTGGTTGGTTTTTGTGTAGTTAATATGTCAATATGGGAAAATTGTTTGAAACATCATATGGGTGTGCTGGTTGGTAATGGTGTCTTAGTGTATGCTAAGCAGTTTATATGTAATTGTTTTACTAGTAGGTATTGGTTATAAATCTAGGTAGAAAGTATTTTGGTTTATGCCATTTCCTTATTAGTAGGGTAATCGTTATGGTGGCTTAGTGTATGATAAGCAGTTTATGTCATTGGGTTATCAGTAGGTAATCATTTTCGTTATTGAGGAACTGGGGTAATTATTCTCTTGCTTGAAAATTTCTCTCTCTTTTTTTTTTTTTTGGGGGGGGGGGGGGGTGGGGGGGTGGGCTGGCTGCGTGGGGGAAGGGGGTTTGGTGGTGTTTCCTTTGGTGTTAAATATGGTTGTTATATGCTTTCATTTGGCACCCAACAGTGTGGTTGCAATTACGTTCTATATGTAAACATTATTAATTGAGCTAAGTAGATAGACTTCCATTTCGGTTCATTTGTCAGCAATCATGACAATTGCGTCTGTTCTCTTCCAAAACTTTGAACATCTGCAGTGCTGTCTAAAGTTTTCTTCATATATTATTTGAGCAAGAATTAAAATCTAATCTCTGAAGTTGTGCCACAATTCTCACTTTTTTGCATCTTTAAAAAATTTCTGCAACTAATTAGTTTTTACGTGTAATTCTTGCAAACACATTGAATTGTGAATTCAATCCTTACAGGCAATTTGTATTGTTTTCTGCAGATTTATATAGCTAGCTACTGGAAGGCGGATGTAATGATTGTTCCATGTGGAGTTTTCTATAGCTTACTTCAAAGTACAAATGTTAGCAAGTGAAGCATCATATATTCCAGTAAATTATCAGCAGAATCAGCCATTCCACGATCTAGTAATATTGAAGACGCTTCTATCGTCTTATTGACCTATTTTTATCATCTTATTATGAATCGCAGTCAGAGGATCAAACTTTTTGCTCTTTAGGTTAGGGTGGACCCATACCGAAGCCAATGGTTGGGTCAGTTGACCTTGTTTAGCTGCTTAAGCTTTTTGTCAGTTGAAAAAATTGGACTTTTGTTAGTTATTTTCTCTATAGAGGTAATCGTTTACACATTGCAAGTTACTTGAAGCTTTGTTGAAGAGACATCTTTATCTGTAGACAATAGGACGTAACTGTTTATGATTACATGGACCTTTGTTCTCTCTTTCAATTGGAGGAACACTAGAGGAATTTAATTAGCTTGTGCAATACTTTAATCATTCTAACATTTGCTGATCGGTCTAAATCCAAATGCTTGAAGCAGCCTGTTTTCCACACTCGGCTTTCTTGGGCATTGGTTTGAGCTACTTTTTGCGTGATTGCCATGGGTTAGGATGTAGCAAATGGGGTAATATTGGACTGGCCCAAATTCTGAATTCACTGGGTCGCTTAGTTATGTTTGCGGAGAACTGTGTGGTCTCAGTAGTTAGCACCGATCTACGATAGTACTGGAGTCTTTGAGCAATTTTTGGACTGGGCTTTGGATCTGGATTGTTGTTGTTGAAGACAATGTTTGGGAAACAGTGGACCTTAATTTAAATTGAGTGATTGCTGGCACTTGCCATTTGGTTTGTGGAATGCAAAATTATATTGATCCAACATTCATGCATGCCAAATGACTAGGATACTTGGATGTTGCCGAATGAAATAAATCAAAACGTACATTCTTTCGATTTGCTCAAGTGATTCTGCTTGCCATGGAATATTTTAGTCATGCAAATTTTTTGAAGTTAGCGTTCACCTCAATCAGAATTTAAAGAACTGACAAACGGGGTTGCAATCAGACGTGTTAGGATGCTCTTAACTTTCCCCACTAATCGTAACATTTACATTTCAGTTCATGTGATTGTAGTAACGAACTGCAGAAATTTGAATTAAACAAACTGCAGAAATTTAAATTAAACAAACTGAGTGTCAGAATTGCACTATTCTTCTGCACAATCCATACAAATAAGTAGAGAATATCTCTGGTGAAGTAAATTGTTAGATGTTCCAAAAAAAAGAAATAAGGCGTACTAGCTTATCTTGTTTTTAAAGTTCATAAAGACATGGATGAATACCTTTGAGCAGATGTTCTCGGGTTTTCCCAAATTTATAAAAATAAATAAATAAATAAAATAAGAGTTTGGCGGATCTTGGACATCTTTTGTTTAAACTAACGTTGTACCTGGCCTATACAGCCGCTATCAACTTTGATAGGAAACTTAATTTCAAATTTTTTCTTTTGTTACTTGGTCACTTCTTACAAACAAATTACTTGCATAAATCTGAATTGGCTAGTCTTCTAATGTGTTTAAGATTTTATGGAGTGACCTACAAAGGAATAAAAAGAAGACTTCCTGGTTTTTAAGGAGCAACTGAAGTTCACGAACATATTTTTAAGTGCTTAACATATTTTCTGTTTCGGTTTGTTGAATAGCTATATCTTTTGAGAACTCTTCTTTATTACGTTTGAGATTCTTCGCCAATAAAGAAGATAATTGATTGCTCAACATAAAAAGTATTGCAGGAAAGAAATCATGTCTTTACACTTAAACACTCCACGTTATAAGTTTCTATATCAGAACGAATGCTACAAATCATAGTTCAAATTAGCACTTCTGCCTATGTGAGTTCTTGAAACAAAAGAACCAAAGAACAAAAATATAGGGAAAAAAAAAAACTGAAGTTTGTGATGCCATATATTATCTAATTAACCGATAAAATTAGCATCATCGATGATATATTTGCTTTCACAATTGTACACTCATTTTATAAGCCGTTTAACCATTAATCTATTATCTATTATCTATTATTATTATCCTATATAAGTATATTCATGTTTCTTCCTTTTTTTGTGATTCCTAATCTACCCTTGTATAATTCTATTATTCCTAATCTACCCTTAATCACTTAGAATTATAATTACATCACAACTTTTGAAAACAAACCAACCCTAGAGATAAATTCCTAACATAATAAGATACAATTTTAATTGCATTTGAACTCTGAAAATTGAAGATACAACTCTAATTGCATTTGAATTCTAAAAATTGAATATTTCTTAACAAACTCATATTCCGTTAAATCACTAAAACATCTGAAACTACCTTCAGATTAAATAAGCTCTACTTAGATCACGTGAGTATTTGAAGATACAATTTTAATTACATTAGAACTCTAAAAAAGTGAATATTTATTAACAAACTCTTATTTCATTAAATCACTAAAACATCAAATGGAGTCCTAGCATAAATATACCCTGTCAAAGGTTTCTTCAATCTGTCGGTAATTAGATTTGTATTTATTTTCTTTTTTTTTATGTTTTAATTTGATCTTGTTATCAAATTGTTCAACAAACTTGCATAAACTTTTATGTTATTTCGTGTTAGAAGGTGGAAGTAATGTTCTAAATATGTTGAGAGCTGTTGCAAATTCTCAAATTAGTTAATGTTTGGATGGATCGGTGAACGGTTTGCCAAAGATGATGTAGTTATATAAATGGTTTTAGAATTTTAGCCGCTCAAGTTGGCGGTTGGAAATTAAAATATTGTGCATTATCACCCCTTTAATCAATTGATTACATTTAATTACGATGGTACCGGATACCTGTTACCTATTGTGATTTAGTCACTTGGCTAGGATGCTGCAACTAATGTTATTGAGATTTGTTGGACCACATAATCTGTCCCAGCCATCACCTCAAGAGCCACACAACAAGGAGTACCCACCACACCAGACATTAGTTGTTCATCATGAACAAACTCTACTAAGCCGAAATCAGCTAGCTTTAGCTCATACTTGTCGTTAAATTGAAACTCAAAATGCAGTAACTTTAAAGAAAGAAAGATTGACAAATTGAATAGTTTTATTCATGTAGATGTGACTTGACCAAAAAAACACTCTGATACCTCCATCTTCACCCTCAACCACCAACAAAGCCACCTCAGTGACCACCGCACAACCCTCCGCAGCCATTGACCACCAAATCACAACCACCACTACACAAAAGCACCAAATCACAGCCACAGAAACGCGGGGGTTGTTTTTGCAGAGGGAGGTTGCGGGTGGAGAGAGATAGTGGGTTGGGGATGGTGGTGGCCGGCGGATAGAGAGAGGGGAAGAGAATGAGGTGGCTGGCTGCTCATACAGGAAAGATAGGGAGGGGCAGATCAGAGAGAGAGAAACAGAGAGGAGAGGGAGGTGGTGGGTGGGGGAATGGAGACAGTAGGGCAGTAAGTGGGGGGAGAGAGCGAGAGAAGGTGGAGCGACAGTAGAGAGGAGAGGGGAAGAGAGAGAGAAAGGGGGGACTGCAGGGGAGTTACGGGAGAGGAAGAGAGCTAGGCAAGGGGTAGGGGAATTAGAGAAAAGAAAAGGAAAAAGAAAAATTAGGGTTTTAATTAAGAAAAAATAGAAAATTAATTTAGATTAGGAAATAAAAATAAAAAAATAATTTTTTTAACAATTAATTTGCAGAAGGCTTTGTTATATACTATAGACATGCTACATCACAAAATGTCTTGTGACATTTTTATTTTTAATTCTCAAAGATAGATATAACACGTAGTTATGTCATGAAAAACTTAAGTTTTTTGACTACTTTTTCATTTACTTCTATAGTTATTACTTTTAAAATTATGTTTTGTGTTATTTAGATTTTATTTTTTTATGGATCTATTTTGATTTTGTTTGAGATAATATTCTTTTGAATACTTAAAGATATATAATGTTTTTTATATCGGTAAAAATAGTACATCTTAAATATTTTCTTTACTATTCCTTTGGTTATTTTTGTTTAGCATTTTGTTTGATTATTTATTATTTTTAAAATAAAAATTATTTTAAAATATGTGTCTCACCGAGACTGCGACCGATATACCGAGTCCGGTCTCTTGTGATGAAAGAACAAGCCATGACTTCCTTGTGATAAAAGAACAAGCTAAAAGGTCCAATGTCAGGCAAAAAGCTAGGTTTACTGGAGCTTCAAAACCTTCTTCTACGGTTAAGTTTCCAATGTTGCAATTTAAGTTTCACCAAAAATCTCGGTGAGCTATTCTTAAGCTGTGACATTGGGCTATTGCCTCCATTAGTGGCCTCTGTAGATAATTAGAAATATTTGCAGATAATTAGAAATATTTGCATGACAGATTAGTATCTAGGAACTAACAAGCTTGCTAATGAAAATATTAAAATGAACAACATTCATATTGTTGATATTGTTTATGAGTAGCATTGTAGAAATCTAAAAAAGGTAATTTTGATACTTATTATACACTCCAAATTAACACATTCCTTGCCAAAATTGAAATATTTCTAGACATTAAGACATATGCGAAACCCCAACATCAAAGTACAACAGTTTTGGTTTGCGCCTAACCTACCGCTAAAACATATGAAGAATCTCATACACCTAAAGTTAATGTGCGACTGGACATTCAAAGCAAAACACAAATTACTTTCTTTTCATTTCTCTGTCAAAATAAATCATACTCTGAAAGCTTTGATAAAATTTTCACTCCCATCAATCACTGTTCCAAAATAAGTAAACCTAAAATATACAATAATATGTAAATAGAGAGAACAAAAGAATATTATACATGAAAAGTAGTAAATCCCAAACAAAACTGACCTATTAGATTCATTTTCTAAACTAATTAGTATGAGCCATTAGCAGACTACAAAAAAATGTGCAATTAATTAAACATTTAACTTATGCAAAAATATCAATATTTAACTATATGATGATGATCATTTTAGATATCTAAAAGCAAAAAAAGAATTCACAAACCAAAAAAATTCTAATGTGAAGCTCTTAGTGGAAATTCTAATGTGAAGCTCTTAGTGATATTACTATGAATACATCGAGGTGTATGTATAAGGTTATTGAATAATTTTTTTTTTTTGTATTTTTCTCCCCTTTCAATTTCTCCTCAACTTCTTCTAGCTTTCGCATGCAGATATCAAGTCTAAAGTTCTTTTTTCTTTACTATCTCTATATTTGGTGTATTTTATATTTTGCTTTTACTTTTACAAATTTGGTATACATTTCAAAGCTTTGGATTTTTATATTTGCTTAATTAATTTGGAATAGGGGTGAATCGCCATTATAGATGATACAGAAGGATTCTTGAGGATAAAATTCTTTCTTTTTTTCTTTTTCTTTTTCTTTTTGTGCTTGCCTCTTTTTTTATTTTTCCTGTTTAGAAAAACTAACACAAAAACCTCACTCTTCTTCTTCTTCTACCTCTTCTTTTTTTTTTTTTTTAATCTTTCTATTCTATATTGTCATAATGTACTTAGTTAAAGATTTAAAAATCCAAAACAATAATATGTTTGAACAAATTTATGAAAAAGATACATGCATATTTAATTGAATAATATAAGTTGTTAAAAAAATTAGCATCTAAGGGCAATGGCTTTATGTGGTAAAATGTAATCAATCAATGTCATTCATAAATATGTGGAAAGAAATTGATGATAAAAACTCCAAGACAATATGATTTGGCTTAATTGTTTTCTTTGTTTCTTATAATTAGGCTCCATTGTAACAACTATTAATTATTATATCAAACAATAGAGATTTGGCAATGTATCTAGCCTAATATATTTTCGTAATTTATATGCACAAACAAATTAACTAGAATGGGGATAAAAAAAATTAATGAAAAAATTCTAATTCATTAGTATTGAGTTTTATATTTGCTATATGCATTATTTATGAAAGAGTATCAAATTTAAATTTCCCACCAAATTTTAATATATGAGTTGATGATTGGGTATAACCAATTAAAAAGATTTGATTGTAGAAAAGGAGAGAACAAGGAACAAGGTGGCCTTTGAGGATATTTGAGAAATGATAAGAACTTTGGACTATTTTGGGCATTTACAAACTTTGGAGCTTATGAATATCAATCGAATGGTACTCTTAATGTGTTAAAAGCCTACATAGGCTTGCTATATATAGACTATGTTTTTTTTATATTAAGTATTTCATTAATATGTTTGCTTTCAACAATGTGTCAAAAGTATCTAGATTAGAGTTACAGTTAGCACATAGGCTTGCTTAAACTCTAATATTATATGACTCTATGTTCTTTAATATATTTCATGTTTTATTTCAAAAAAAAAAAAAGTCTACAACTTATATGTTGTATTTTTTTGGTCCCACTAACTATTATAAGTTGCGTAGACACACTCGCACGTTAAGAAAAAAATGTGGAGGTTAAAACAAGTATAAAAAAGACCAAGTGAACATGTAAAATAACATCCTTGGTAGCCATTCATAACATAAGCAATTAAATCAGAATTTCCTCAGCATTACTATAGATAGAGGAATCTGAGGATATTAATGTAATTTGTTTTTGATGAATAATATAAGATTGGAGTAATAGCTTACTATTAGCCAACATAAAACTAAAAATTATAATAATAGATAGTTCTTTACCATGCATGTAGAAGTGATATACTAATGTAAAAAAAGAAAAAAATTATTCTTTATTGGAAAATAGTGAAATAAATTATATGTTAGCACAAAAATAATCAATAATTATATATTGATTACTAATTAATTAGAAAATGATAAAAATAAATCCAACAAAGTAGTAGTTGTTTACCAAGAGAAGAACATAAAGATTGAACAAATATTCAAAGTAAACTTGCTATGGTAAAAGAAAAACTCCATATGATAAGTTAACCATAATTGTTAAGATTTAATCATTTGTTATATAAGTAACTAAAAAGTAGTTTGCAAATTTTACTTTATTCAATCCAATGTCTTTATTAGTCTAATTACTCCAAGATTTTTAGATCATTTATCAATTAGTCAATTAACTTAGAATTTTTTATAATTTTAATTAATTAAAACATGATTTATTGATGATAACTATTTCTACAAATGGATAATTCTCAATTAAATATTCTTCTTTTTTGAATATATTAAGTCTTATTACTTTTAAAAATAAATGGAGATTAACTTAATAGACAATTAGAAAAATAAATGCATATTAAAAAAAAATTCTTGGAGATTGAAAGAGAAATAGAAAAGAAAATGAGTCGTTGACAAACATTTATCTTGCTTAAGCTAAACAATTAGTCTAAACAATCATTCTTAATCAATTTGTGATGAAACAATTCTTTATGATCCACTGTTTGCATGTAATCTTACCAAAGACAACACATAGAACAAATAAAGGAATCAAGTCACTCTATCTTGTAGTTGCAAAAGTTTGTAAACCAAGCATTCTAAAAAAAAAATTCTTTTTTGGTGATGTCCAAATTTATATACTTTGAGAAGTATACAAAAAGAATAGAATGAGACAATTAAGATATAAAAATCTTTATCAATTAGTATTTGGGTTAGATTTATGAGTTTAGACAAAGATACTTTATTTTTAAAATAAAAAATGAAATGTATAATTGAGGAAAAATAAAAGAACCAAATAGCTTTTAATTACCTTGAACATATAAAATAATGATATAAATAATTTTGTAATAATTATTATGAAGCATTCAAAGGATATAAAATACTGTGTTAAGAAAGAAAAAAACAAAAACATGAACGTCAATAAATGAAATTAAGAATTGAAAGATTTGAGTTTACACTTCTAGACCTTTCAAAAATCAAAATAAAATATATTCTACGTGTTATTATGGACATCATCATAAGAACATTTCTTTTCTATTTTCAAATAATTGCCTTTTTTCAATAAACTAAGTTAATTAATTTAAGGTAGAAATAAATCCTAATATCACCGATGCTTCACTTAGTGCTTTTTTTTTTTAAATTTTGGCTTATATGTGTGTGTATATGTGTGTGTGTGTGTGTCTGTATGTAACTATCTATTTATGGATGTATGTGTGTTGTTCATTAGTAGAAGAATGAGTACAAGAGTATTTGTATATGAAAAAATAAATTATTGCTATATAGATACATGCTATATAAAATGCATCTCATAATTTACCCCAAAATTAACAACTTAATGAATATTGTCATGGGAGGACAAATTATATACGTGTATGAAAAATTAGAAACTAAAATAATAGCTATAATTAGTACAATGAAACAAATTTTATTATTTTGTAAAGAAAATGAAGCATTGTCCTAAAATGAAACCATTAGCATTAAATCTATTAAATTTAGTTTCAAACGATTAAGAGAAAATCTAAACAAAAATTATGAATCTAAATTACCATGATCTGAAAGAATTGGGTAAAGATTTTTACTTGTAAGATCTATATAATAAGGTAAATCTTCACTATTGTAGTAAATGATATAGGATGTTGTACTCACTTTCTTGATCTAATCAATGCGAAATTATTTGATCGTAAGAATATAGAATTTTTTAACTAATGCTATTAAATGATGCCAAGAACAAATTAAAGTCATATATAGTATGATTTTTTTTAATGCCTACTGACTCTAATGTCAAATAAAAAGGAAAATATTTTATATTGTGGATTTCTTCATGTTGATTCTTTTCATGAAAATTAACTCGCTCAAAAAAACTATAACAATGTAAATTTAAGGCAATTAACCCCAAACTCCACATTTATAGAACAGTATACAGTAGGTGTATAAAATACTTGCTTTGTACTCCAATATCTTATTGGGTAGAATGTCTTAAATTAAAGCATTTATAAACACCAGTTATGTAGCTCAATTTAAAATACCAATTTATAACAATCATTTTCATATATTGGAATTCATAATTTCTAAAGAACATTCTTTTATGCAATTTTAATAAAAGAGGACAAAAATATTTTTATTTAGCTTGGAGAACACAAATTTAAAATGGTAATGGAAGTTATCTATTGGAATTCCCATAAATAAAAAAAATTATTTTTTTATTTTTTTTATGAGAATCAATATATGTGTAAAAACACAAAAGAAAATGATGAAGACAAAAATTATACAATTAAATGAAAAATCCACAATCAACTAAAAAGAAAAAGAAAGTGGTAATATAAATAGAAAAAAAACATGATATGAATTAACAATCAATGAGAATAAATGAATCATTGACAAAAGACGAAACAAAGAACAAATAAGAAGACTTGCTAACCACATATGATGACGAGGAGGAGAAGATTACTAACTTGAAAAAAAAGGTGAAACAAATAATGACAATGAGGAGAAGATTACTAACTTGAAAAGAAGGTGAAAACTAAAAAGAATCAATAGAATTTTTGATTTTTTTAAATTTTCATTTTATATTCTATTAAATGCAGATTTACGTTCATAAAATAACTTATTTCAAAATTGTTCATTAAATTTTATACAGCAATTTATTTCCTTTTAATTCATACTTGAACTTTCAAAAATAATTTCTAACTAGATTCATTTGCTTTATTAACCAATACATACTTAAAGCATGTGCAACGCACATGCATATTCCTAGTATGTGTGTGTATATATATGTGTGTGTGCGCCCGCGTGCGAGTGCCGGGGGGGGTGCGCGTGTGTGCGTGTGTGTGGGCATCTTACCGTGTAAGAAAACCACGTAAAATTGAAGGGACCTAGTTGAGATTAAAGAACTAACGTTTGCATGTAAATCCAGGGACAGAACTAACGCAAAACCATGAACAAGAACCTGTCTTGTACACAAAGCAAACACATTCATGCATTCAAAACAAAGCATATATCGAACTCAATCGGCATTCTTGTGAATTACCAAATCTTCATTTTTGCGATAGTAAATCTTACTTAATCATTAAATACGATATCCCAGCCCAAAAAAAAGGCGTTAGCAACAATGAACAAACATATCTTCAATTCTTCGACATCACAGTGCCTATGGTCAAAAAAACCCTTCCAAGGTAGCACAAGTAAAACATGCATAGTCAGATTAGTGGCACGTAAGAGCAGCTTTTATTGATAATGCAAATTCTTAAGCCTAAGAGCTATAACATCTTGAAAATGGGTAACAACAAGAACTTGGAATGTGATTGGACACTGGTATCAAAGTACAACAGCTTCATTCAATGTACAGTGCAGAAAGAGGAAAGTTATTCTGTCTGACTCTAAGACAAATTTCAAGCTTTTGATTTAGTCCAACTATCATAAGCTATTACTAGGACTAGACTGTAATGAACCACAATAGTATATATAACTAGAACTGGGCTCCGGTTTATGTTTGATGACAGGAGTCAAATATTCGAGCAGCAAGATTCTTTAATGCTTCCAGATTCAGATCAGATGAGCTGCTGGTAATTCCTGCAAAAAAATTTGTTCAAAAGCAAGTACAAATATTAAGGAAGTAAATAAAAATCGTTTAGAAGGTGGGGTCAACTTCTATTTCAGACACATTGACCCCTAATCTTGGTACTCTAGTAACTTGGAATCGGTAGAGTTATAGACAACAAAAATAATAACAACAAAAAGAGTTCTTGATAAAGTTGGCAAGAGAAGCATGTGAGATGGAAACTAACAAATAAATATAAGTGGTAGCTTAGGTCCGTGGCATAATTCTTTTACGTGCATCATGCAATACTATCCATATTCGTAGAAAGTTTAGATGGACAAATGAGCAGAACATCAAACTTAACACAGATAAGCTAGTTCAAAAACAACACCCCCACCCCACCCCCCAACAACAAAACACACAGATAAGCTATCAAAACAGTGCAGTTATAAACTCCTCTTACTTTAGATGTATATCATCGATCCGAAATATGGTCCATTAACTTTGGAACCAATTGACAATGCAAAAATGCATAGGAGTAGTCTGTGTACTATATAAGCAAAATGTGCAATTTAATCAGAAAAGACAAGAGAGAGAGCATCAAGATTACAAAGTGAAATAAGTCATCAATTGGCTTGGATAAATTGTGAGAAATTCTTTCCAATAGTATCATACGAAGGAATGAGATTTTGAAAGTTACATAAACAGCAAAACTTCAAATTATATTACACCCAACGACAACAATTCTTCTTCTAACCTACTTCTAGAGGGGCAGCCCATCTTTCTTCCGGAATACTGTTTTTTTTTTTGGGCTTTTTAGATATTTGACTGGCACTATGGGCAACCAGCCTGAGAAATAGTCTTAAATGCTCCCTCATGGTCAACTGAACTAAGCCATTTGGTTCAAATTGTTATTTTCTATCGCATCAGATTTTAGATAATCACATGAGCGTTTATAGAATGGGGTAAAAATGACTTTTAGAGTTAAGGGGAAAAGGAAAACATTAGGTTTTAAAGGCTGGACAGATAATATAGCCATACCAAAATACAATTAACAATTGTAAATTATTTGTCCCAAAGATTTTAATTAAAAGATTACTTGCTTAAACGTCGAAACTGTAACAATTCTTATCCAGTGCTCAAAATAATTTGTTAATTACATCGATTTGGTCTATAGGCTACAACTAAAAAAATTGATATTTCGATTTGGTCTCAAATATTTTACTTACATATATTAACTAAGATGCTTAGAGACTTTGTAAAATTTTGTGAGTTTAAAGACCATAATTTACCAAATTCTACTACATATAAGATAATTTTAGACAATATAGCAATATTTGGACAGCATTTTGTAATTGAATTATTAATATAGGGTTATGATAGTAAGGTGTATTATACATAATGAATCCTTTTGTTTTTCTTTTTTTTTTTATCAAAAGGTCAACTTGCATTAATATGAAAGGTAAAGCTATTTACAATCTAACTGTACAAGTAGGGTAGCTACCTTACTCAAAATGGATTTTTGCAAATCCAAAAACAGAAAGTAATTCTTCCATTCAACATCATGCTTTAGATCTATGGCAAATTGTGCTAGCCTATTACTAATATTGTTAGTTTTCCTATCAACAAGAGAGAGAGAGAGAGAGATTATCAGACAAGGCCCTGAACTATTTGAAACTGTTTGTTGCTTATCCTAACCGTGTGAAATTTTAGCGTTATATACACATAATAGTCAAATTCAAGTATTTGTTAAATTCTTAATTGCAGATTTAGAATTTGCATAAAAGCTTTGGGTCAATTTGTGATTGCCATTTTGGTACAAAGGAGCTACTGAGTTTTGAAACAAGTATTTACTCATGTTGAAACATGAAGGACTCGAATGAAGAAATTGAAAGTTGAGAAACTAGCTACAATTTTAGGATAAGTTTAGTGCTTTGTGGAGCAATTTTTTGCTATTGAACATTATTAGCGCAAATGAAGGCAATATCCAAAAATGATATACACAAGGGCTAAGGGTTAACAACACAGTCTAATAAGAGGATGAGAACAAGAGTGTCTTATCATTGCAGAGAAAGAAAAAGTGATGAAAGGACATTTCATATTTCCTAGTTTATATGGAACATGGAACCTTCTCCCTTTATATTATTCAAAACCTTAATTTGATAAGAATAAGTGCTAACACATTTTTATTATGCTCGTATCTTCCATTACTGCTAGACAAATATAATTTAAGAGGCATAAAAAGGTCAAAATAGATTATTTGTATCTTTGTAATCCCTTTTGGTTGTAATAGTGGCTCAAAGAATAGAAAAGGAGTGTTTGAGCAAGATTTGTAAATTAAAATGGCACATAATGCATGTTTTTTGCAAATAAAATGTTTCTGTCTGTATTTTCTGATGAGTATTTTTGTGTGTGTGTGTGTGAGTGAGAGAGAGAGAGAGAGTACATATGTGTGAATCCTAAACACTGTGCAAACTCACAAAGACATTGACCAGCTTGTTAGTTTCAAGTTTATTAGCAGTTCAAATTCTTTGTTCAATTTTTTATCATGTCTAATTGTGTCCAATGTAAAACTACGTCATATCGATATGAAATTATACGAAACTACATTGTAACATTTAATAATACGACGTAGTTTGGTTATGATACGACGTAATTTTGTATCAGATATAGTTGAACACAAAAAAAGTTAGATAGAAGATTTGAACCAACTTATTAGTTTCGTGAGTAATAAGAATAAAAAGTAATTTTTAAGATAATAATTCCAAGTTTATCAATTGATATTAGTGCACGATAAGAATAAAAACTATTAAAAACACATCTCCTAGTTTATTGAACCTAATTTAGGTTTTGATTTATAACACAAAAATATTAGTGTCTGTCTAGTATATGTATTAAAAAGAATCAAGATTGTATGATTCCATAATAGCATACTTTTAGCAATTTAAAAAAATATAAAAGGAATTCTTTTTTATCTCTTGTCAAGACATTATGATTTTACGTATTAGTCACGTGGTTTTACAATACATTCAGCTTTTCCAATTGTACGGCAATTTTGAAAACTTGCAAGCTTCAATCGAGTGTGTATTTGACATATTTAAAAAGTATCTTTATTTTCTTATTCTTTAGTTGCCCTAACAACAAGAGGGTAGATCTTGGATTGACTCTTGAAGTTTAAATATTGCTCCAATTTAAAGGGTTAATAACATTTTACCACAATTGTACCCCATGATTTTCATTTTACCCTTGAACCTTTATAGTATCTCACTTAGACCCTCGTGAGACAAAATTACCCGTATACTATTCTTGTTTTCCATTTTTCTTCTTTTTCTTTTCCTTTTCTTGCTTTTTTTTATTTTTCATTTGTTCTTTCTTTATTCTTTCTTTTTTTTCATTTTCCTTTTTTCTTGTTAAAATACTAGTTAATTTGATTATGCACTTCAAATAAAAAATAAAAAATTTAAACTAAACTCATGCTATACTTGATTATATGATAATTGCTAAATATGTAAACTAGGGACAAGTTAATTGAAGCGGTCAATTTTAGCTCTATGATATTATCACATCTTTACTTAATTTTTGACTTTTCAATTACTTATATTTTAATAGATTATTAACTAGTATTTATATGCCATGTCATCATTATTTTTCAATTAAAAATAAAAATCTTGGATCTAAAGACAAAAATAAAGAAGTAAAAGAAAGAAAAATTAATGAAAAATAAAAAGGCATAGAAAACAAAGATGGGAAGAAGAAATAAAGGGATAAAAGAAAAGGAAAAGAGAATATTGGAGGAGTAATTTACTCTTACTGGGATTAAATAAATACCAAAAAAAAAAAGGTTAAAGAGCAAAGTGAAAAGTACAAAGTGAAAAGTAAGGCATACCTTAAGAGAGTAAAATGTAATTAACCCCAATTTAAATCACTCAAATGTCCATTTCTTGAATGATGGTTAAATTTCAAATGTTGTTCAATGTTGAGCTTTTTACCACTTTTCAAGAATTTGATGACTATTTTAGCACAAGGCTATGGTAATGAAAACTATAAAAGCATGCAGGATAAATAAGTCGTAGATTCATTGAATACACTACATCAATTTGTGGTCAATTTCAGCCTTGGATATCTCAAGTAACTATTGTCGGACAACAGTAAGAGGTATTGGTTTACTTCAGCCTTGAATTTCTCTTATTCATGTAGGCTTGCCTAAGGGAGAAGTTAAGTCCAATTAATTTGACAGCAATCGAGTCTTGCACTTCTTTGGTTTGTGTATATATTTGCTAGCAGATGTGATTTATGACATATGTGCTTCCCAATGTCATTACATGTAGAATCATATGTAGAGCAATAGTAGATTTGGAGTGGCCATATTGAAATTATTGATAATTTAGGGGATTAATTAAATATATCCAACACTTGAGGGGTTCAAACTATAATTGACCTAACATCTTAATTCTCAAGAGTAAAACCTAAACGACATCAAACAACATAGTAGATGTTTTTGCAGTAAGCCATGGTTAGCAGAGTAGATTCAACAAAAAGAACGTTTTATCTAGCAACTATTTTTCATGAAAAGAAAATCATAAACTAGAAAGGCCAAAAATAATAAAAAGATTATTATTGATCCTAAATTTCAAAGGATAAACTAGCAAGTAGTACCACGAATTCAAGAAACCATGATAAGGACGAAGTACAATCTACCATTTGATGATTCAAAAAAAAAAAAAAAAAAATCTGTCCGGACCTCAAACAGTAAATAGCTCAGCAAGTAGAGGCCTCAAACGTCCTTCAAGTAATAAATCGGATTAAAATATAGAATCTGCTTTCCTCAATAAGATAGTATACTTACCACTTATTTCTTTTTTCACTCGATAATTAAAAATCTAGTAAAAATCTAGATTTATTAGTCACAAAAAAATGAGAAATGAACCAAACCGAATATATAATATCATTTTGATTTGCATAACGAAGTGTTGTATTGTAAATATAGTGCATTATATTTTGTTCCGGAATCTAATTTGATCTATTTACTGCTAGGTCCTAATTTAAGTAATTTCATATTTTATAAACTGAAAACCTACAATATCATGCAAAATAAAACTGACATCTACATTGTCTACAATATACATTTTTAGTAAAAGTACCACACATTTACTTCATTTGTGGAATTTTTCAAGAAGATAAATAATCATTGATGTTCTTAGGATTCCTATCTTCCACAGAATCTTTGCCAAAGTATTCAACATTTCAACCTAAAAAATGTCAAGGCAATGTACGTGGAGCCTAGGAACATATGAGCACTCATAGGATGCTCTTTTACTAACTCTTTTAGGTAGAAGATCAATTATTTTATCTGAACAATTTCTAACATCAAGGCAATGTACGTGGAACCTATTTTTTTTCTTTCTTTTGTTTTTTCATACCAAAAATAGCTATAGTTTCCATGCATAAGAAACATATCTGGAATGAAAAATCTAAAGAACAACTTCGAGAATTAGGAAAGTAACATTAGAATAAAAGCAGCTCGATTATATGAGTTGGATTCTGTTATTTTAGTGAAATGTCTTGTCCAGTATAATTAAAATTAACTTGTCAATCCCTTTTGCTTCGTCATACAATATAAACGGACTTAGATATATATGGTTTGGTAATGTGATTATCAAAACCCATTAAAAGATGTTTGAATCCTTGAAGCCTGAGGAATTTCTCTTTAACAGGAAGATTTATTAATTGGCAGTTCTTTTGTAATTGTTAAGTGAATGAAAACAATGGCAAAATATGTAAGGCTACTCCCGGAGCACACATAGAAGAGATAAGATTTGTCCTCTATATTTGGAGATAAGATCATTTGGAACACGTCAATTTCTATCTCTTCTTTAGGTAAATCATTTCTAACATGTGAAGAAATATAGTAACCACGTAGGGAAATGAGTTACTACAATGGCAGAGATAGGAGTGATCAATGATGCAAGAGATCTACTAACTATATGAAATTGAGTGCACTTCGATAGGGCAAGTGTGTGCGTCTAAGATGATGTAAGTATTGATGAATTCGATTTTTCGATACTTCTATGCGCAACCCTTCTTCCATAAATAAAAGGAGTCCACATTCATGCTTTCCCTTTTGTAGTAGAATGAAAAAGAGTAAGCATCTTTTAAGAATCATTTAATAAGAAACAATTTTATGTCAGACAGAAATAGGCAATCAATGAAAGGCAAAGAAGACCAATGTCATCCAAGCTAGATCCTACTAATGCATGTAAATTTTGGAAAAATATGTCAGCAGAGAATGCTATATGGTGAGCGGTTATCATAGTTTAGTACTGTTTTAATAACACAACTTATCGCCCACTCATTCACACTTAAAAAGACAAAAACAAAACTAATCACTTATTTTCGAAACTATTGATTCCGTCTATTTGTAAGATAATAATTTGGTGATGTCCATTACCATAACTTATTATCATTTTCGTAATGCAACTTATTCAATCAAGTAACTGAAATAGTGTTAGGTTACTGTGCATTATTTTTTTTTAATAATTTCAAATATTTTATTTCTCCTCCATTCACACACTAATATAAAAAATAAGCACCCAAAAGAAGACTCGATGATATGATCAGACTTGCCATTAACTTCTTCCTCTTAGAAAATATAATTTATTAAAAAAAATGTACAACATAATCTACATTAATTATTTCAATGACATGACATATATACCATACTAGTAATGTAGCATTTTTTTTCTGGGGATTGAGGTGGAGTACGTCCTTGAGTGGGGGGTCAGTCATTGAGCGCTAAAGGGAGGACATTCGAGTTGTGACATTCTTTAGAAAGACAGAAGAGGAAGTAAAGGACTAGTGTCAGTTATATCGATTCTCCAAAACTTTGGTTAATCTTGGGACATGCTACCCGGTAAAAGCTTAGCAACTAATACTTCGTACGGCATGAATAAAGAATTAGTCACTATAATTAAAGATTGTTTTAAGCTTCACCATGTGGGATATCACCAAAATGAGGATTTTGGTAGTTCGGAAGAAGATTCCGATTATTTGGAGTAACAATCAGAAATGGCTTCTAAGACAACACGAGAAGAATTTGTTTGCTTCAACTCTCGCATCTAATTCTGTAAAATCACATGCAGATCGACCGTGAAATATCATGTGAGACATCAATTGGGGGGGCAAAAAATCGGGCAGAATCCCAAAAGAGCCAAAAACAATTGAAAAGCTGGTAATTTAAATTAAGATATTCAATTAAGACATTAGATTAATTAACAGTGTTTTTTGCATTATGATATGAGAGAGAAAATAATATTCACTCATTTGGTCCATTAACGCAACTTAATTATGCTCAGTAGAGTACTAGGAGAGGCTTCTTTTTGGATAAGCCTAAACGGACATGGCGAGGTCAATCGCCTAGAATTTATACTTTTTTAGGGTTTTTCACTTGAGGGTTTTAGGGTTTTTGATGTATTGGGATGAAGTGTTGGATGATCAGAATAAAGTTATGAAATCAAGGGCTAGTCTAGCCTGGTCAAGTGGTCCTCAGTCCTGATCCTCCTGACTCCTGACCTAAGATAGTTAACCTTTTAACTAGCAATTGGTTGCTCTAACTCCCTATATTCTTTATACGCTTTCACATCTTTCAGAAGAAGAAAAAAAACAAAAAACTATGCAATTGACAGCATGTATTCATCAGCTGTCGTTTTCGCCTAAATCTGAGTCCCAATTTTATGTATTCAAAGAAGATCATATCATCAGTATGCAGATGTGTACTATGCAAGAAAGTTTCAAGAAAAAAAAATTTACCCTTTTTTTTTTAAGTAGCTCAAGTGGACTGCTTGAAGTGCTTGAATTGTTGATCATCATGCACCTTAATTGGATTCTTCTTCTTCTTTTTCTTCTTGTAAGGAATCCCTCTAGCCTTAGCTTGACACTCCTTAACTTCGCGTAAATAAACGCGAATAGTTCCATTACCGAAAGGATTAGTCTCGGGGGATCCTCCGTTTTCTTCATATGCAGCTCTAAGCCTTCCAATCAGGGCATCTAAGCTTCCCCAGGCTTGCCTCAGAGGACAAGTGCAAGGTGCTGGAGGATCAGGTTGTCCGAAAAAAACGCAACCATGTAAATGAACTTTTGTTTTTCCAAACTGATCGAGATATCGAAGAAATTCAAGAACATGGTTGCAATTGCACTGAGACAAAGAAACTGGAGGCCTCTGATTTTTTAGGTACTGACCAAAAGTGTTCCAGTCTCTACGTTTTTGAGATTCATACCGACTTAACGTGGTCGTGGTTTGGGGCTGCTGTTGGTGAATTTCACCGGTGGATCTAGACGATCCTTCGATAGGATCTCTAGGTCTTTCAGCTGACATAATTGTTGGTGAAGAATTCATGGGAATTTTGGCGAGAAATGGTAGGAAAAGAAAGGGGGAAAAAGCTGAAGAGAATAGTATAGAGACAATAGTGCAGTGGAGAAAGATGAAGATCACATCTTCAGTCTATTGAGGAGACGTGTTATGGGCCCTTAAAGGAGGCTGCTTTTGTTCCTCTTTTTTTCTACCTCCCTTTCTTACTTTCCCTCTCTCTCTCTCTCTCTCTCTCTCTCTCTCTCTCTCTCTCTCTCTCTCTCTCATTTTCGACTTCTTTTTAAAATATAATTATATGTGCATCTATAATTAGGGATGCATCATCATCACCAAGATTATTGTGATTTTCGTGTGAATCAAGTTCAAATACGTACATTTTATGGTTCCCCGTGACTCAAGAAGAGTTGGTGCAACAAGCATGGCAACAATATGTCTGTTTCTTTTTTGTTTTTATCATTTATTATATACAAAAGGCTGTTTGTAGAAATTCATGTTGCAATTATAGGTGATAATTCAGCCCATGTTTCATTCATGGATTTAGTGCATCAACAATTCTTAACTTGGAAAATTGTGGTAAAAAACAAGTCTGATAATTTTTTTGTTGGTTCATATTTAGAAAGTACATATTTACTACTTAATTTGTGATGGTTCATATGTTAATTATGCACACAATTATTGTAAAGCTGGACTCGATCTGGACAAGGTTGTTATTTGAAATAACATTATACAATATCATTTGCATATGTTTTTTAATTAAGGGGGCGCTTGGTTCGTAGATCGGAATCGGAATCAAAATCGAAATTATTTTCTTTTGAAGACTTTATGATCATAAATCATCTAATTTTATTTATTAACAAACAAATGATAATGTCTACTAATAGCTTATCACAACAAAATAATTGAGAAATAAAAAAGAATTCAAAGTTACAAAATTTTTAAAATTGATTTCGATTCCCTCCAATTTAAGTCAGAAATGGAAGATTCTAAAATTTTCAGAAATGATTCTGATTTCCTGATTCTCAGTCCCTCCAACCAGACAGCTATAAGGATTCATTTCGATTCTCGATTCCGATTCCCATGAACGAAGCTAGCCCTAACTTTTTTATTTAACGTACATCAAATTTTTAAAAGTACTATAATATTATATTTTATAATAATCCAAAAAAAATGCAATCCAAATGAGTACACCTTATTAGTATATAGCAGAGTTTCCGACCGCTCATTTACAAACAACGATCAGAAATATGAGTTTCTCTTCAGGATACTCTGACAGTCCAACAAGAAATAGGCTCTTTAAAGTGTGAAAGGACTGCGAGTGTGCCTGGACAATTTCTCGATCTCAGCAGTTTATAGTTTGAAGTTTCACTGTTATGGTGGATCTGAAATTATGTTGTTACAGTGATGCCGACCCTGCGGCACAGTGTTGCCCTACAATTGTCATTGTGGATCATCCCACATGTTAGCATAAGATAGCTTCTCAATTGGGTCAGTCAAGTAATTATGACTGCTCTTAAAATAGAGTATGATCCTTTTAACTCTACAACCTATCAGCCTACATGCGTCAACGCTCGCAGATGAGGGAGTTAAATGGGAAAAAAAGAAAAAAAAAAGATAATAATAAAAAAATAAAAACTCGTTTGCTTGGTAATGTTTTTTAAGAACATATTTTTAGAAAACTTTGAAAACATTTTCAATTATCTTTTATTTCACTTATACATTTATCCAAAAAAGAATTTTAAAACTGTTACAATAATGTTTTCAAAAAAATATACCAAAAAAACACTTGTTTAACAAAGTGAAAGTTTAATTAGTATAGCAGATGTATGGTGCTAATTAGGTATTTGACTAGGATTAATTAGTTCCAATATTCATCCAAATATTGATTTATTCGATACAAATTTGCAACATTATAAAAATGGGTGGAATGTGAGCATAGAATGATGATTGACCCCAACTTTAAATTCCACAACTAAACCAGGTCCAAAATCCACTCATGTGCACCAGATATTTGCTCCTTGTGGAGCAACCGATACGGAATTAAGTATATAGTTTAATAGATTACAATATATAAGTCAACCAACCAAAGGAAGTATTCTTCTGTTGTATTCTATATTCATCCTTAAAAGAATTTTTTCACCTTCTAATTGTTTAACCTTTTACATGTATTACAGTGGCCATCATCACTGCACATCATGCTTTGTCAGTCTACAGACCCTTACTACATGCATATAAAAATGATATCCACTGCTATTGGGAATATTCAGTCTTAGATGTCCTTTGTCTTATTAGCTCTACAGAAAATTTTCTTCAGTGGGCTAAAAGTTTGGAAAATTTTATGGAAACTGTTGGCATCCTTTTGGCAAAAATTAAGCTCAGGAAGGGGTTTATGAGTTCGTACACATTATGATGACCACAGTATATAATTAAGTCGTAAAAGGAACTTTCAATAAACACTTACACACACTCATGTATTAAAAGTTAGTCGAAAATATATTTAAGTTCCTCCATTTTCATAACTTGTATAATCATTGAAAAAATGGGTAAATAGAAAAAACTAATAAATTCGATAATTCGAAAAAATCGGTAAACTAAAAAAACTGGTAAAATCGATCCGTCCCCTGACTGAAAAAAGAAAGGATGCTCGAATTGGTTTTTGTTTCCGATTGGATACTTTAACAACCGGTTTGGATTGCAAACCGTCAGTTGCCTATGATTATGTGGACGTGCAAATGTGCAATCCTAGTAAACCATGATGAAGTAAAGATCCCTCAGGGAGGAACATTGAAAGAATGGTGTTCGCCAAATCTGTGACAATCAAAATGGAAGAACTATTCCTACTTTTACTGAATTCAATTGGGCAGTGTTTATGGTGGGCCCTAGAGATTATTAGATTCTTGATCAAATTTAAATTTAATTAATTAGCAAAACGCGTTTAGCGATTGCCTAAATTGGGTTTCCGTGGCTTCTTTTGGTCTTGATCTCATTATGATAGTCAATTAAAGTATATATTTAGCCTCAATGATGTGATTAAAAGTTGAGACAAATATTAGATGCATACAACCTGATAGCGCCTGTGATGCACCAAAACATAAATTATCAACGTGGACAACGTATAACCTCATGATTTATTTGATCAGAGAATGGTAACAACATAAATTATTATATGTCTGTACTTGTACCGAGGAAAGGGAGTCATGATCAACGATTGAGTGAAATACAAAAAACTGAAAAGATCATTTGATGAAAAACGCGAATAAATCAGAACCGTGTAGACAAAATCGCAGCAAAATTTTCTTTGTTGGATGGGTCCAACAATTGACATATGTCCTTTTGATGCATCATTATGCTTCTTATTGGTCTCTAGGCAGAATCTTTTTATTTATGTTACAAAGTAAAGAAAAAGAAAAAGAACTGCATTCCTAGATTTTTTTTTTCCTTTTCTTTTTGCTCCCTATGTGGCCAAATTGATTTTTACAATGTTTAACCACATGGTTAGAAATATGTTTATACGACTGTGTTCTTTGAGTAGGTCATATAATCTCAAATATGAGTCGTGCACAAGGGCTTTTTCGGACTGGTTTAGGTTGAAATTGAGAAATTCCTTTATTATCTTTCATAACTCTTGATATGTTTGGACTAATTCGAGGTTCACTCGCATTTGCTATTATCTTTTATTATCATCTAAAAGTATCCACTAACAAATGAAAATTGATGGGGCACTAATTATGATCTTCACAACACAATAAACAGTTTCAATTGTGAGTAGTTAGGCTAATAAACTATTTATTGGACAAGCAATTTGATGCATGTAAAACATTTCAACAAAGAAAACATAAATACAATGCAAATGCTATTTTCTTGTGTACATGAAGCTTAATAATGAATAGGTCCCATATTCCAACTGCCCTCGTGATCAGTTCCAAAGTTGATCACAAGCAAAGATTAAAGGTACTTAAATTAGTAAACAAAAAGATCCCCATCAAATGGCAAACCCTGTACACAAGCAATATTCGAAGGGAATGTCTAAAGTCTGATGACCATCTGTGTACTAAACCTGGATTGATATTGATATATATATTTGACTCGAGTATAAATTCGACTATTAAATGAAAAATTATTCAGTGTAATAGATGCACTATATATGATCATATAACAAGAATAATAAACAGGAAAAGTTAGCAAATTACATAGAAAATTCTAAAGATTAAGAGGAGGATAACAAAATTTTTTCAAGTTTAACATTTTATTTTTTACTAATGGAGTTGTTGCACAAAAGAAAAAAGGATACAACAATTGAAATTAATAGTTTTTCTTAATAATACAGATGGGTGCTTCTCTCATGTCTCATGTATGGTACTGGCAGTTTAATTAGCATTCCCATTTTGAAAAACAAAATGTAAGAAGAAACAATATACGGCATAACTCCTTATTCTATTATTTTCTTTTTCCTTCTTTTATCGAGGAAATGAAGGTTCACGGATCTGTTCCTGAGATTAGAGTGAGTTGCTACAATTAATTATTGCCATAATCTAGTCACGAGATATTGTCTCCTGGCTTTTATATATGTTTCATCTCGAGATAGACCAAGCTAGGCAGTTGGCCTTATGACATATCATAACATATATCCAGTCCATATTCTCTGTCCAATTTTTTATGGTCTTTAGTTATGTCTAATATGAAACTATGCTGTATCAATATGAAATTATACAAAATCATATCATATCATTTAATAATACAATGTAATTTTATATTAGATACAGTTAAATATTAAATAAATTAGACAGAGAATTTGAAACGTATGCATATCATTCAAAATATGGTAAACGAAATGTAACTTTTAGAAGTTTTTTAAGAAAAATAATTTTGAATATCTTTTAAGATGCGATTTATTGAGATGAAAAGGTGGTTAAAAAATTTGTTTCGAAAATATTTTAAATTTTTTTCTATAAACGTGACTATCCAAACGAAACCTTATTTTACATCACAAGAAAGAAAATGAAAATCAAATGATGAAATCAGCAACGTCACGCTGTAGTCCAATATCATAAATATGCTTTAATTGAATTATGCAATTGTGTCTGGTAAAATAAGAGTACCAAGGAACAAAAGAATTATATTCAAGAAGGACTATATTCGTCAACAGTAACGAGCACAAAAAAGGGACAAATTCTGAGACAAAGCACAGCTATGTGTGATAATAAGATCCTCATTGTCTGATTATTCTCTTCATTTTTCAACTTTCATCCTTATAATTTCATTAATCAATGCCTCAAACTTTCGAAGTAAGTTACTTTGAGTCGACAAATTGAGTTTTTAAGCTAGACAAAATGCAAAAAAAGAATCAAGATTGACAGCAACAAGGGCGAGTAACATTTATTCAAAAATAATAGTACTCGCTTTCAAAATTTTAATATATTGTGAATGATAAATCTCTTTTATTGATCTTGACTCGACAACTTCATGGCCTTAAATTAGGACACATTCCTTTGTCAAATTTACATATCCCTCTTTTTTTTTCTTTTTAAACAATATTGTGGCAATATGAGTTACAAGAAAAATAGTAAATTTTTATATAAAAAACAAAGTGATAAGTTTTTGTTAAATCTTACTACTATCTTACGATATCTTACTATTTTTTGGATTGAGTTCAGTGACTTTTTTTTCTATTTTCGTTAAAACTAATCACTTTTTTAGGAAAACTTATCGTCTGCTACTTTCTCTACGGTAACATGATATTTATGGGGCTATGCCGCATTAAAGCCGTACATGTTAAAAGGAATCCCATGCTTGAAATGATAGTGTATCTCCTTGTGTCTCCAGGGGAAGGATGTTCTTTCATTCTCTTATGTGGAACTTAGCAATTCAATGGCGCTACCAGAAGATGAAAACAAAAACAGAATATTTGATGCAGATTTGAAACTGAAAATAATGGAAAAGCTGCTGTAGTTTAGTGGGATTTGCTTGTACCTGTTGGACAAGATGAAGATTAATTGTCTGTTAAATAAAGACAAGTTAAATAGTTAAGCTCTTCGAAATTGAATTTCCACATGAAATTATGTACGTATTTCTATTCCTTATTTTCAATTTTCTTGTAGTGTTTAATCATCAAGTGTTACATTTTAAAAGCAGAATTCGACAATGAAGCGCATTTTAGTTGATAAGACGTTTAATAGGGATCTATAGATTTCGAATTTGAGTAACCAAAGAATAGATAGAGTTTCACTATTGATTCTCTACAAAAAAAATAAATAAAAAATAAGAAAATAAAAATAAAAGCAGAATTCTAATAATAGAAAAAATGTATTAGTTTAGGTAGAAATCGGGATCTACGTCTGGAAGGTTTTACTGCCTTGCATAAAAGTCTCGAATTAGACAAAATCTGAAATGCGAATTTTATTAAGCACAATTATGTATATGACTGCTGTATGATCATATCATCACATCAAATTCACACACAGAATGATTTTTGAGATCATAGTGGGGGCATTCTTCTTTAAAGCCTGGTGGTATATCAAATCACTAGCTGTGGGTTGTGGGGTCAAGTGTTTTTCTTTGAAAAAAATTACACCTTCAAGTATCTATGCGAACTTCTCAAATTAAAGAATAATAGTAACTAGGTTATTTGTAAGTATCTTAAAATTGGGGACCGTTATATTAAATTTAAGGAAGAGAGAATGAGAATGATGCTGTCAAAGAGAATGAGAATGATAGCTGATATGTGAAAATTTGGGAAGCAGAAGTAATTACATAAGAATAAAAAATTTCTGCAGCTTATTAATATATTAAAGAAATTTCAAATTAAGGAAGGGCACGATTTACATGAAAGATTTTTTTAATACTATCTATTTTATTTGATAGAATCAAAATTCTATTTAATTTGATAGAAGACTATTTACAATATTCATGGATTAATGAACAAGTATGGATATTCATAAAAAAAAAAGTGAATATATTTATCTCATTAGTAGAAATATGAGGATGACTATGAATATATAGACATTTAGTTGTGCAATATACAATAAAACATTTTCTTACCTTCTTATCTCTCCTACACAAAATTAGACAAATCTGTCATCACTTTAGTGCTTAGAGGATAAATTTCGTTAATGCAAAATACAATCTATCGTTAGACTTCATTGTATCATAAAGTTTATTCTTTTGCCTACCAACAGTGAAGCCAAATTTTACATTCACTAAAGGCACGAATTAGTGAATAAGTTTGTCTCGTTATGTAAATATCTGAAGAGGTCTATATATATCATAAAACATGTAATGTAAGTTGTACAAGACACAATAAATAACCAACTCAACTTGGTTGGGTTGACCACCACCAAGCCTTTAAAGGCTAAGGGGGTAGAAGGACAGGGGTTCGAACCCTGCCTCCCATAAAAAATCCAAATAGGTGCATAATGTACTTGTTTGGTCCAATAGTAATTCAGTTCCTATCGGTTCCTCCGAGCCCAGTTTGGCCTCTCCATTAGAATATGTTTGGAATAGGATGAGATACTATTGACCATCAGTTCTCCCGAGCCCAGTTGGGCCTCCCATAGAATAGATTAGGAGTAAGATGAGATAACTGTTGACGATTGACCAAAAAAAAAAAAAGTACAAGACACAATAAATCGTTATCTTATCTTCTTATTTCTTTTACACAAAATTAGAAAAATCTGTCAATTACTTGCGTACTTTGTAGATTGATTTTTTTTTTCCCAAAATATAGTCAATCATTAGTTCTCATTGTATCCTAAAAGTTAACTCGTGAATTCTTTTGTACACCAATAGTAGAGACAACATTAAGCCTTAAGGAAAGTAACTTTGTGACGTGGCTTCAAGCCATCTTTTTGTTCAACATTGCAATTTTGCATTACTAAACTAGGCATTTTAATTTTTTGGCATAATAAACTTAAGATTTAAACTTTTTTTTTAAAACAAAAGTTGAATTTCCAAAGATTAAAAGAGATGGCAAGAACACACGTTGATGGAAGAAAAAATATAGGATAATAGTTAGGGGGTCTTTTAACTTATAGAAATTTATACACATGCATGGCGATGCATATTAAATGGCATTTTTAAAAGGTATGTGTATGGTAATTTTAGATATGGATTTATATCCAAATTTATTTGTGCAAAAATTAATGAGGCAAGTTGAATGTGAATTAAAAGAGGCCATCCTTGAGATAGTAAAAGAGATTTATTTTTATTTCTCTTGTTGCATATTTAAATGTGTAGGTGCACTCATATAGAATTCTTGAGCTTATATTTCTTTTGGTTTTTAGATTTAAAGATTAACCTAAAGGAAATCACTCCAGAACAAAATTAGTTAGAGAGAAAAGAGAAGGAAATATTATTCTCTTTATTAATGAGTTTAAAATCATAAATAAAAGAAAATTTGGTCCAAGATTCTCTTAATAATTCCTTAAACAAGATGATTTTTAGAGAATAAATCAGTGCAAATATAGACTATGTGGATATATACCATACATCAAATGTGCTGAAGATAATCACATCAGTTGTATCGTTTTATTTGAAAGGACTTTTGTTGTCATGAAATAAGACTTGATATACTCTTCAATTAAAAGAAGTCAACTAGTAAAGAACTAAAGATATTTCCTTTTATTTATAATACTCAAGTAAAAGTATATGACTTTTAGAAATAGACACAATGCTTTAATTGATTTGGAAAATCAATAGTTACAATCTAGTTGATTTTCATGCTTGGCGGGGTGTGAGTCGGAAATACAAGAAATGCAACATATGATTGGTTCCACCATGGTTGAAAATTTGTAAAATTAATTTCTACAAATAATAAAGCTCAATAATTGAGGAATTTATTTTTCTTAAGGTCTAAATCAATTATGTAATAAAACCATAATAGAGAATCTAGGCTTTGATTAGTATAAATTCAAATTTACAATGTTGAGACACATACAAACAAATTTATAATGTTGAGACACATACAAATAAAATATAGCAATGCGTGGTATACAAAGTGACCATCTATTGATTTTAGATCCAGTCAAAATAGACTTTTTTTTTTTTTAAGCATGTCAAAATAGACTTGTCAGTGGCCAGTAATCATACACAAGATCTAAGGTTCAAAGGGAATAGGGTAAAAACCATATTACAATATTGCTAATAGTGAAATCTCACCTAACGCTCAATACAACGTCAAATCTTTAAGTTAAATGAGACAAAAAGTTCATTATATTTGTGATTGCAAGTATTATAGCACATTAGTATCTATTCCAAGTAAATTCCAAGTAAAGTGTTTGGTTTCCATAGATCTAAATAAGGACGAATAATATATTCAATGAACTAGTGATGAATTAAAGCATTCACTATGGAAATATTTTTCGATTGTGTCAACTTATGTACGTATGAACTGTGGCTGGTTCTAAGAATTTAATGATTTTAATTCTTACAACACTAACTAAAAAGGGTTAGGATAGTGTTGGTGTAGACTAAACAACTCTCATTATAGACATTAGTAGATGAAACAACGTTTCAACAAAGAATCATAGGTTTAAAGATTATTAGATCCACTAATCCATCCAGACTTGATAAATTGTGTTTTCCTAAATGAAGTTTGCAAGATACCCCATTACGAAGCACTATTTCTAAATTTGTAAAATGTGCACTAGTTTGAAAATTGTGGGAGACTGTTGGAGAAATTTTTAAAATAAAAAAGGGTACAATTCATATACATGAAAGGTTTTATGCGGTATCTATTCAATTTAATAAATATGAATACTTACAATAGTTTTGGATAAATTAATGGGCATGCATATGAACAAAAGTCATAAATGAGTAAATAATTTGCCTTATTACCTAGAGACATGAAGAAATCTACACGCATGCATGCATGCATGTATGAATGTATGTACTCACACCCTCTAAATATCTGAGTTGCACAAGATAGAATAAATCATTTTCTTATCTTCTTATTTATCCTACACAAATTTAGACAAATTCGTCAATCACTTGAGTAGGGGTGCACACAAGACGAATATCCGACCCGCAAGAGGTATTTTTTGACTCCACCCACATTTAGCGATTCAAGCAAAACTGTGATCCGTATTTGTATCCGCATGTGGAGATATCCGACGGTTCAGATATCTACATTTTTCGGGTCAGATATCTGTATTATCCGATCCGTATTCGAAAATTGTTAAACCTATTACAAGTCCTGGATAATTTAATAATAATCAAAGCACCATTTATGACAAATATAAATTTAAATAACATATATTAAATCAAGTCTTATTAGTTATGAATTCATCACAATCACTAAAGAAAATTTCAATTGTTTGAAACAAAGAAAACAACAACGATCTAAATGGTCGACCACTTTAACTAATATAATTTCATCTTAACAACAACAAATGTGAGCTGGTTGAAGAAAATAGAAAATTACCACAATCGTCTCCAAAAGTTAAAGTTTGAGAGCAAAAAAATGATTGGAAATTGAAGATTGAAAATGTTAAAAATTGTGAAAATGGGAAAGAAGAAAGCAACGAAGAAAGAAGCGGTTGATAAGTGATGAATGGGATAATGGGTATATAGAAATTGTATACCCTAAATTAGGGTCTCAAATGGACAAACCTTGTAAAATTAATTCATTACTCTTATATGCGGGTCAGGTCGAATACCCGTTGGTTTTTTAAAATCCTGATCCATATTTGATCCACTTGATAGAGAAACCCACGTATGAACCGTATTTGAAAAAACCCGCTAGGTCAAATATCCGCATTTTTTGTATTAGGTCCCCGTCGAATCGATCGGGTTTTCGAATTACCGGATCAACTTACACACCCCTACACTTGAATGCTTAATGGATTAGTTTCCTTAGTGCAAAATGCAGTCAATTATTAGATTTCATTAGAAACTAGAGGTTAATATGTGGAATCTTTTGAAGACCAATGTAAGAGGCAAATTAAACTTTAAGAAATGTGATATTATAACACGCCTTGAAATCATCCCTCTTGACCAACATTGCAGTTTTGCGGTATTAATAAACGCATTTTAATTTTTTGGTATAACAAAATATATTATAGTATGCGGCACACCTATTTTTCATAATTAAATTCACTCAAAACAGAAAGCGTTTATCTCCTTTTTCTTCCTTTTGTTTTGTTTTATTTATTTGTTGTGCGTTCATTTTGTTTTGTTTTTTGTCACGTCTGTGAAAAATTGGAGTTGCCTTAGAAGACAGAAGTTCTCCATTTTGTTTAAACTGATTTAATATCTTGAAATTTCCTAAATCCGTAACTTTAAAACAGTTTTTCGCGCCAATGTAACCTCAGAAAAGGAAAAAAGAACATGGATTTTTTCTCGAAAATTTGTTGTCCTTTTAGATATAAGCATGCCTCCACACACATAGAGCTGTTATTCGAACCGAGCTGTTCGCGAACACAGCTTGGTTCGGCTCGTGAAAGCTCGAGTTCGGCTCGTTCGTTTAGCTACGAGCCGAGCTCGAACAAGAAATTGAGCTCATCTATTAAATGAGCGAACATGAGCCTTGTTCGCGAAGCTCGTTTGTGTTCGCGAACAAGCAGCAATAATATCCTTTCACTTCTATTCTTTATACCTTAATTTATTAAACGAGCTCGTTTGTGTTCGCGAACGCTCTTTTCATTTCTTGTGTTAAACGAGCCGAGCTCATACGAGCTCGTTCGAGCTCGGTTTGTTGGTGTTAAACGAACCGAGCTTATTCGAGCTCGTTCGAGCTCGGCTCTTTAGTGTTAATCGAGCCGAGCTCGAGCTCGAGCTCGAACTTCCTATTTTTTTAACGAGCCGAGCTTGAACAGAAAATTTAGCTCGTTTAATAAACGAGCCGAGCCGAGCCTGTTCATTTATTAAACGAGCTCGAGTTCGAACACCAAATACTCGGCTCGGCTCGGCTCGAATAACACCTCTACACACACATCACATTTTATTTATTCAAATTAGAAAGAATGAAACCACTAATGAATATGGTTTCATACTTCACTGAATATCAATTAGCGTCGAAGTTGAAGTTTGCTTAAATCCTCCAACAAAGTGGAAAAGTAAAACTCAAAAAACAAAAAATAAAAAATATATCATAATAAAGAATTTAATCCTCGTGGCTGTGGCTTTGTATTAATCAACAGGATATTACTTACTAATCCTTAATAATTATTGGCAATAGATTATTAGCGGCCTAGACCAATATGTTGTCTGCTCAGTTAACAGATATTCACCAAAAAATGAGGTTCATGTTAATTTGAAGTAAGTGATTATTGGTTACAATCAAGTCGTAACATAAGAACAAGATTGTATGGTGTGGTTCAAATATTAAAAGTTATCACCTCGGCCGAAGTATTTTTTGTTTTTTCCCTATCACAACATCAACTCATTTCAAACAAGTTGTTTACTCATTTTTAGCGTTTAATTCCACCTAAAAGTGATTCAAGATTTCACATAGATTCCTACCTATTTTATTAAAAACAAATACATGAGGAGAAGACACAATATCTCTGCTTTAAAGGATTAAAATAATCTTAAAGTTGACGTGAATATAGGGTAACCATGGGATGAGGATTTTGGAAGTAATCCTTTCGCATTTTGGCTTCCTTGTCTCTTTCTTTTTATTTTTTTAACTAGAAAATCATTCTAGAGTGTACAAAACTTGCATATTATTCAGATTTTCTATACCAAAATAGTTTAAAAAACAAAAGGAAAAAGAACTCTACATCCAACCAATCCTGGGCATCACTAGTTCCAGTCACGCAGGAAGAGCAATGGGGTCCGAACTTGAACAAAAAGAAACAAAAAAAAAAAAGAAAACCTTAAAAGATAGTACAAACAACAAAAGAATGGGAAAAAAAAGGTTTTCCTAGCTTTTGGAGGGAGAAAAAAATGGAACTATCAACATGAGCCAAGAGTAGGGCATTGAAAATGGAGAAGACCAGACCCTCAAATTTCAACATATTAGTACAGAAAAAGGAAAATAATTAGTGCATGTAAATGTCACAGGTCACATTTCTTGAGGTTTTCTTGGCAATTTGCATAGTCACTTTCATTATATTTCCACATACATCACTCCTATAATTACAGCTTCGTTTTGCCCTCCAAAGTTGGCAATTTTGGTCGTGTTATGGCCCCCTCTTTATTGTATCTTGGCATGAATTATGTAAGTGGTTTAAAAGAAGATGACCCACCAAATTATTCTTGTCTAAATAGACAAAAATGTACGGTCATTGCCTTATTCGTTGATTGTGTCCTTATAATATCAGACAAGCCTATTATCTTCTGACTCAGGTTAATGCATACAATATTTCTTATAATTATTTATCTTTTCTCTACCTCTCTCTCTCTCTCTCTCTCTCTCTCTCTCTCTCTCTCTCTCTCTCTCTCTCTCCTCTTGGTAATAATTGGGTTATTTTTTAGAATAAGAGGCAACTAATGTAGTGTTTAAACTTTAGACACGGCATGTAAAAATGTTCTGAGACAATGTATCAATTGTTTGCAATTTGATTTGTTAAAAATTTATACATTTTAAAGCGTGACTAATTTTAATACACAATCTTCGTCAAAATGAATCTATGCTAGAAATTTTCTCCTACCCATTTGTTGCATGGAAAGCATGTTTGACAAGGTGTCATGCATTGAAGAACGGCATTATCAATCGAGACAATTGTGTAACATGAAAAAATGCTTGAGTAAAAATTGACAAGTGCTGCAATTGTAGTGGTGTAAGAATCAATCTCTTTGGTAGGCTATATTAACACGTTAATGCAGATTTTGGAATGATTTATTAATGGAAATAAATGTTAGTATTTTGATGTCATAGATCGTACCACATCTAATTGACTATTCACTATTCAAGAAATATTACTCGAATAAGTTAGATGTACTAGTGTTGCTTATATATTCATGCATAAATGACAGCCACTTTATCACCATGCTTTACTTCTAAACCAAAAGGCTTGTCATTCCACGTGAATGGCCCTACTTTCTTCTCCAATTGTCTCAATGCACAATTTTTGTGAAGGCCCACAAGATTGGTAGTGAATCATGGCGATTGCTTTCAATAATTTAGACTACAATTTTTTACATCCTTGTATGCTAATTTATTACTCCAGTTATTGTGTAATGGCTATGCTGACGAAAATTGGACTGGGATGGATCACTGGATCCAATTTTGCTCCAAAAGTCACCTACAACACATAAAGTATTAAAAATACATAAGGAATAGTCCTTCAAAATGACTTCGATAATTAAGTCAGTACGTAACCGAAGCGGATCTCTAAAGAAATCGGGAGGCTTATAATGAAATGAGGTGTGCTTGTGGTAACATACATCTTTTAGAAGTGGTAGAGGTATTTATACTTGAAAGAGAGAGAAAAAAGGAGAATCTTGGGTTGGTGCTAGAGTGTAAATAAATCGAGTTATTCGCGAACACAATTCGATTTGGCTGATAAAAACTTGAGTTTGGTTCGTTCGTATAACTAAATGAATCAAGTTCAAACACAAATTTTGACTCGTTTTGATAAACGAACAAGCTCAAGCTTACTTGTTTATTAAATTAGCAAGAGTTCGAATATGAGATACTTACACTTATTTGAACTGAGTTATTCACGAACACAGCTCGACTCGACTCGTGAAAGCTCTAATTCGGCTCATTTATATAGCTAAACGAGTAGAACTCGAACATAAATTTTAACTCATTTATTAAATAAGTACGAGCTTGAATCAAGAATACTCGACTCGACTTATTTACATCTCTAGCTAATGCCCTTAATCTAGATGGCTTGGAAGTTGATGCTTTTAGCCTGACATTTTAGGATGGCTATCTTAGGAGTGAGCCAATGCATGTGGAAATAGGCATCATATATGCAAACATCTGAGTGGTGCATGTCCTGTCATTAGCAGGTACTTGCCATATCATGTTTAATCATATCAAATACGCATTGAAACAGGACCTCGATAGTTCTTTAGCTCAACAACCTTGGGTCCAATTTTATCCACTTGAGGTCTCCTATGACTTATACAAGGATCGAGATGACCTTGTTTGTAGGCTCCCTTTCACCCATTCGAGATGGAGTTAAGTCGGCTACTCTGGCAGAAACCAAGTCAATCGCATACGGAGAAAACCGAATAGAAACAGGAGTCAGAGGTCCAAGGCTTATAGAGATTCTGGGCTTAAACAGTGATGTGGTCAATGTGAATTGGATTTGGGCTTGCATGGTGAGACCCAAATTATAATAATCCCACCACATGAGCGGATTGGGCTATTTGCTTCTCCTCTCCAGACCGGTGATGTTTATGCACTCGGGTCACCACGAGCTTGCTTAAGCTGCTGTAAGTATTGTTTATTTACATCACCCCTCCAAATTGTCCTGGTAGATTCTTGAAAAGCCTAGATTGTAGTGGAAAATGAATGGAAGGAAAGAGCAGAGAAACAAGAAGTTCAATAAATTTTTTCATTTTTCTTATTTGGAAATGAAGAGAATAAGCCATAAATTAATTTCTTTCATTAGTATTAAATATATCCCTTAATTTATTTCATTAACTAGTATTTGTCTTTCCTCTTCCATTGCCTTTCATTAACTAGTATTTGTCTTTCCTCTTCTACTGCCTCTCTTGCTTCCCTTCTTTAGAAACGAAAAATTAGTGATAAATTGCATCCAACATTGAGAAGAAAACGTCATCCCTATGTTGAGCCAAATTGTAATGGGATTAAGTTGCACTGAATTAATGTTTGTAGTTTGCATATTTAGAAATTTGATATCTCAACTTGTCTACCAACACGTCAATGTGAACAAAGATAATGGCAAGAAATTTTCTTTTCCCGGTGGGTTTTCGTTGAAAAAGCATTCCGGTGGAAAAGTCTTTCCATTTTAGGCTATTTCAGTATACCAAACGTGGAGTGATTGTTTTTTTAACCCTATGTTTAGTATACAAGAATGGTTTAGAATGGAAAGTCTTTACATCCAGAATATCTTTCTACCCCGAATAAGTTGGAAAAATTTTTCCGTTCTATTGTTTGGTAACCAAAGTTAGAATGGAATGTTTATTCTTTTTCAATGTTTGGTATAATTATATTGAGATATCAAAATAAAATAAAATATATAATGATTCGACTAAAATGCACTGAATTATTTATAAAGTATGCACACACAAATATATATATGTATATGTATGTGTATGTGTATGTGTATGTGTACGTGTATGTGTATGTGCATATGTGTGCGTGTTTGTATGTATGTGTGTGTGTATATATATATATATGTTTATATATATAACACACACATACACGTGCGTATATATGTATATTTATATTTATATGTGCATATATGTATATGTAAATGTATATGTATGTATTGTGTGTGCTATATACAATTTGTATACGTAAAAGAAATTTTAACATTTTAAATTTAATAATAATTGATGTTTTTATTATAAATAATTCAATCGTGTCAATTATTTAACTTTACTATATAAATAAATATTTAAAATTTTTTTGGTATTTTTTAATAGTATAACCAGCAATGTGGAGAAAACAAACATATTCTTTATTAAGTAGTAAAGATAACAAGGAGAGGTTTTTAGAGAAGAGAAGAAAACAAAAAGAACGATTGATTTTAGTGGAGAAATGTGAAGATAAACTTAATATTGTGTATTTCTTGTTTCCAAGATGAAGTGGGATGCACCTTTCTCTAAAATTTGGTAAGGAATGGTGTTTCCAAGAAAAATGTGAAATGACATTCTTGGAGGGAAAGACTTTCCGACTTACAACACCCATACCAAAAATGGGAATAGAATGGGCCACCTGAAAAGATCTTTTCATTCTAGGTCATTCCCATGTACACTACCTCATAAAGAGTGCTCTTCACAGTAGATAGTTTCAATCCAACTCTTCCAAATTAAATACACGCAAAATAGTTTTTTAGTTTGTATATAAAATTGTAAGAGTACTCGTTCGAATTAGCGAACTACTAATTATATGAGCCTAAGCTTTCTAGATCAATAATTTAAATTGATTTTCTCCAGCTAGTATTACCAATCTGAACATACTTTTAATAGTTTATTTTATTTTGCCCATTCAAGGGAGATTCTAAACTTTACAAAAAAAAAAAAAAAATTAAGAGAGAGAGAGAGAGAGAAACGAGATACGAGAATTACAGCTCTCAATTACCTAACTAATGCGTACAGGTATACTTTCAATCATGTGTCTGACATTGTGAAACTTTGAAACCCCAACGCGCAAAATAAAAATGGGGAAGAACTCATGAGTCCGCAAAGTTTTTGCCGCACTGTTTTGGGTTATATGCAGCCCAAAATTTTGATGTCTTCTGGGTTAAAGCTATTCAAGAAGAAAACAGTTTGGCCCGAGATTGACTTATAATTGCAACGACTCCAGTGTAATAAAGTTTATATATATATATATATATCCAAAGACCTACTAGTAGAAGGACGTTACTAAGGTAATTATGAGGTTTTTAGTTTGAGTATCGAGTCTTTTGTTCTCTATCTTTTTCCTTGTAAGGTTTAGAATCTCGTCAATAGAAAAAACCTATTAATTATCTTTAATATTTTTGCTTGATAATTATTATTGAAGTTGTTGAGAATCTTGATCTATAAACTATTTGTAGCATGTTTCACAACTTGCAAAATAAGAAAATGTCAATATACCATTACTATAACCACACAATATATAGATTGCACCCAATTTTAAACAAACAGTCTTTTATGTAGCCAAACCCATCGACCGTGTTAATATTAATAGAATAACATGACAGGCACTACCATTTGCACAAGAATTATATGGAGAGAAATCCCATCTCTAAAATCCAAAAATTTCATACTCTTGGATAAACTGAACCTTCATGAGCTGTTTATTATGGGTACGGGATTTAAAGCTTAGGTCAATCTTTCAATATTTTGCAAAATGATGTAAAAGTATAAAACATGTACTGGAATACAAAATCTACTTTGAGATCTTGATGTAGCCCACATGAGAGGAATTTGAGACCTTGACCAAAGTTCCCAATTCTGGCACCGCCAAGCATTTGGAAGACTCTTTTATGTAAAAAAAGCCCAAACACTTGCAATCTTTAGTGCACTTATCCCTACACTCATTGAGCTTCACGGGCTCATTTCCTTCATTATAAGCAGTTGTAAAGTGTTCAACCCCATCAACCTTGTAGTAGTCCACATTGGACCCTCCCTTGCATGGTGGTAGAATTGGTGGTGCACAAGCCTTGCTCCAGCCCAACAGGCCTTGTGGCCTCGGGCACGCAACACATTGGTCGTCTTCACACACGCCTAATGATCCACACCTCCTCGGCAGCTTGCATTCACTCTCCCAACCTTCATCTCTATCAAAGAGCACCAACGTGACATCCCATGCACCATAATCAACATGTTCGTCATAGGTGTACATCCTTAGATTACCATCGATAGTCAACTCGAAGCATGGTGTAGGTGCTATTGTATTTGGGCCTAGACAAAGTAGCTGTCCCATAGCTTGGAGAATTGGTCATGTTAAACTTGAACCCAAGCTCAAAAGCATGATTCTCATCATTTTCCGGTTCACAATAGAATTCAAGATTAGCCAAAGCGCCCTTACCATTACCAAACTCATCTGTTTTGTAGTATAGAAGGGGCTTTTGTGAATTTTTGCTCTGATAATACATAGCCCAATAGCGCTTTTCCATCACAAAGCTGTAAGGCCCATTGACAGGTTCAGTCTTGGACAATCGGCTTACAAGCTTAGATGAGGCCTGTGGCCTTTATTGTTTGACCCACCAATAGTGTATCAGTTGGGTAATCAAAACTTTGCCAAATGAATTTACCTTTCTTATTATACAACACCAAGTTACCATTAGGAAGTAGGCTTAGTCCTACCACACCCCTGTTGGCGGTTACCAGTTTGCCAAGCGACCTTGCCATCATCATCAGCTAAGACCAAGTTTCCATCACTACCAAAGGTTAGCGTGGCATTTTCGCGGACTGGATGTCCACGGTTGGCGTCCCAAACCCATCGCATGATGGACTCGGACTGTCGGTAGCCCATACGGAGCCCAAGGATAAATGCATTAGGGGTGGCATTGTAAAAGCAAAGTGTAAAAGGAAAGGTAGCAATTCTTAACACTCGGTAATCAGCTTGATACTCTACAATATATTCACCGAATGAACCTTGGTTTATATATTTGAACGTTTTTGAGGGGGGAACAATGGATTGGGATGTGATGAGTAAAGTGAACAATGCAATACAAAATGCTATAGTTTTTGTTGAATAAGACATTGTTAGTTGGCTAGTTCTCTTAATGAGAGTACTATAATTTGGTATTTTTGGAGCCAATGGCTGTTATTGACACTATAAGTTTTTTGCTCGTTCTATTTATAATAAGAGAGAAGTGATATCGTAAAGAGCAAGACAAGGTGCCTTGTCCGGCATTGTGGATGTCTCTTTCCGTTTTGTGGCTTCTCGTGGCATTTGAACGGCAAGGGCTGGCTTTTAATAATGCTCTGGATCTTGAACGGATCACCGTATCTTTGACATTTTATTGCGTGGGAGACGTAGGAGCTATTTGGCTTATGGATAAGGGGAAAGACTGGGTATCAAAGATAGCTGGTGTTTGGTTAATTATTATCATTCTTCACTTATGACTTATATTTTAAACCAATTAACTTACTAATGCAAAGAAACTCACTTCAGTTTTGAACCAAACATGCAAAGAAAAAATCATATAAACTCATATTGATAGTGAAATTTATGATTCCCTTCCGATTTCAATCCCCAAATGTGAACCAAACAGCTTGCTAAATTTCATCTGCGGTTAACATTTTAATGCTCTTTGAATCTAATACTCTATTTAGTGGTAAGATGACCAACTTTATGCAAACATCATCAGTTTCTCTTTGAGTGCTAATTTATAACAACAAACTTTAAAAGTTTTAATTATAACTTTGTCATATGAATTTCCACGTACTGTGTCGGTGTCTAAAAACTAGGGGTGAATATGTCTAACAATATGGTAGCATCACTGATATAATTGATATTTGTGTAAAATCTATTAGTACCTTAATTTAGTTTTCCGCCCTACTATCTAACGACTAGCGTTTATGTCTAAAATTTTGGGAGGAATTTGGAAAGATTTGAGGGGTGGGAGATTAGTTAAATAAGCATCAAAGGGTTTCTTTTTTTTTTTTTTTTTAGGGGGGGGGGGGGTATGCAATTGTAGTTTTTTTTTTTTTTTTTTTGACAAAAGTATGCACTTGTAGTTTTGTTACCATCCATGACGCTCCTATTTCCAAAGTCTAATGTTTAAATTTCGGAATTCTTAAAGAAAATTATCTTCCTTTGGCTATGTTTACGTGTCACTTAGTGAAGTAGCTCTCTTTTCCATTCCCTATAAAATAGGGTTTCTCTTGTTAACCGCGGAATCGGGGACATTTGATCAGTTCATTTAAGACCAAGCCCAGAAGTTAGAAGTCCAAATTGCTTAGTCAACAATACTAAATAGATAAGTTCCTCTATATCTGGATTGTCTTGATTCACACCCTTCATAAAAAATTAAGCACCATATTTTTTTTCTTTCTTTTAATGTATCTTTTGGGCGAAAGGGATGACTAGAATGTACCACTTGTACAAGTTGTCCAAATCAAGAAGAATGAAATGATCAAAGATGCTTGCCCTCCATTGACCTAACAAGTTTTCAAGTACATTTTTGCTATAAAAAAAAAAAAAAAATTTCAAGTACATACATTTTTTATCATGTAGTGGTTCAAGAGATTGTTTGCAGACAATCATTAATGGCATCACATCAGAAGAAGAAGCAATTTTGGACAAAATGCCTCGCAGCTATTTTTTTTTCCCTTCTACATTTAATAGGGTACGGTTTCCCAAAATGTACAAACCGTGCAAATTAAGTCACCATTTATTTTTTACTGGACATGATTATTAGACTATATTTATTTGACTGTGTCACTGTCCCATTGATATGGTACCCAGATGCTTAATCATCCCTGATTTGATTATGGATGTGTAGTTTCAAATTTCTATAACATTTAATTTTTCTTAATACATTTATTCAAGCCTTTTCAACTCCCAACATATTCCATTTTTGTTTTTTAGTAGTTTTCCACCATATTCATTATACTGCCAGTGAAATCCAATGATCAACAAAAAGGTAGATAACTAGATGACATCTATCAAATGCGTGGTTTTTGTGTCAAAATCCCAGCGTCAGAAACCACGCCTTCGTAGATTTTCTTTGCAGTGTCGTGATTTTCCTCATTGGATTTCAGTTTCATGGTCATTCAAACGTGTGGTTTACCCGATAATTTACAGAAAACATGCGCAGATATTGGTTTTCTTTAAGTAAATTGGTAGTCTAGAACCTGAGTATGTACCTGGTTCATCTTCAAAGCTGCATTCGAAACTTAGAAAACAGAAACAACGCCTTCGTGATTCAAAGTTAATTAAAAGCTTTTCTTTTTCTGTCCTGGGCTAAACTTTGAACCTTGGACAATTGTCAAAAAATTAAGAAATATGGGCAAGCAAGCTATTTTTCAATTTTTCTCGTAAAATAAAATTCAACTACTAAAAATAAAATTAGATACAGGGAAACGTTAAAGATGCTAGATTTAAATGTTCCTTCCATTTCAGATCTCCTTACATGCAAGGGAAGAAAATAAGAATCCAACTCAAGTACTCATTAATCTTCTAAAATATGGTCGTTATTAGATTTAAAAGTTGATGTAATGTAAATTCTTTAACATATAAAAATTTTAAGCTTTCTCAATCAAAATCTATTTAACTGAGTGTTCAGTTGGACTTGAGCAAAGCCATCTCCATGTCGCCATATTAACAATAAGTGGAGAACCCAAACAAATTCATTATAAAACTTTTCAGCTATCAATAAATTTAATCGAACAAAAAAATTAAACAAAAAGCATTTAAACTATTAGACATCTAAAACTATATGATTTTTTAATTAAAAATTTGTTGATGGTTCTGTAAGGATGAAATACACTAATAAATACTTGCTGTCACTAGATTTACTTTGAATGTAAAGTATAAGTTTTCTAATAAGATGCTAATATATGTTATGATATTTTTCAAAGTTGTCTTTTAAATTTCTCAACTCTCTAAAACCTAATTGGCAGATGTAAAATTTTGAATTTTTTTCACATCTTATTTTTTGAGATGTTTGCAAATATTGGAATGTAATCTTAATAAAAATTTTGTTATCTTTGTAAAGAATCCTCATGATCTTTAATATTCTTGCATTTTTAATTATTTGTTAATTTGAGATGCTTACCTTGAAAAATAAGGATTAATTATATGTAACACAAAATGAGTTTGAAAAGGCTAATGAGAGATGCTAAAATATTGATGACATGTATATATAATTTTTAGTATGAAAGACGTAGTTGTTATAAGTTAGATGTTTAAGATAAGTTCATAAAAAACAACAATTAAATTTTGTTTCAATTCTTATTTCTTGATTTGTGATGATAATGAGAGTTAAGCATTAAATGTATTTAAACAAAAATAAGATTCATAACAGGTTAAGATTTTCACGACATGTTGGTAATTTTAGTATTAAAAGGAATAACTGTTATAAGTTAGACGATTAAGACAAATTCATAAAATAAAATAAAAAAAGAAAGCGATGGGTAACAGTTGACATGAGGCTGAGATTAGTAATTCTTTGGACATGGTCGCAAATAAAAATTTTCTCAAAATATAAATGTGTCCAAATAACAGAGAGAAAATAAAAAGTTAAACAAGTGCTTTCAATTATGTGATAACTTTGTAAGCTTAATAAAATGCTTTCTCCAAAGGTAAACGTTTATAGAGATTGTAATTCCATATAATAAATTGACAAAACAAACATAAGCGATGGATTATAACACAGAAATTTATCCAAATCAACTTTCACATGGGCGCTTCACTTTCAATATAATCAATCAGCACATCTATTTTTTTTGTTGAAGAGTAACATTTTTCAAAAAATTATTAAATTAAGAAAAAAAAAACTCAAATATTAACACTGGGATACTGGCACGACAAATAACTTGGATCCTTGGATGTTTGAACAGCAACCCCGTTGAAGAAACAAGCTGTCCCATTCTGCCTGAATTTAGCCCAATAAGCACTAAATGCATAACTTGCATGCAAGACCAAAAAATTTGGGTTGTAACAATTTCCACCAGGCCTAATTGCTTCACAGTTGTGATTATCCTGCCCGCAAACCAAATTTAATGCGGTCGCCAGCTGAGTCCAACTTGCACCTTTAGCGACCACACACCAAATCTTCCCCCTGTAGGGCTCATTATTTGTTGGCTTTGGCAAAGGTTTGTAGTTGGAATTCGGTGTCTTGCCAGATAAATCTATGTCGTAAACAGTGGTCCCATTTGGGTGCAATAACCCAAAATGCCGCTCTGTACTTGGGCCCGGCTTTTGATTTTCGTTGTATAAAGCAAAAATATTGACTGAAATGTTTGCACCCGGTCTCGCCGGTGTTCCTACCGGAGGCACTGCCGTGAACTTTTTCACCACATTCCGGTTGTATGTAGCTGCATTGTAAATGCTTGCTCCAATTTGATCAATGTCACCAGCACTGGGCCAGCCGGTTTCAGCAATGGATATCGGAACACTTGGGTATCCGAGTTTCTGCATGGCAAAAATTACCGAATCAAGAATCTGGTCCAACCAGTTAGTATAGACCAAGCCGGAGATGGGATCTTTGAAGGTAATATTTTGGGCTGCTAACAATGCATAGTCCAGGTTAATGCTGTTGGGCTTTGAGACCCAGTCAAAATAGGGGTACGCATCTATGAAGAAATATGACTTGGTCTGATTCAAGAATTGTAACAATGGTTTCATGACTTTATCTGAAATGTCAGACCTAAAACTGCCATTGCAAGGTAAAAACACTGAAGATTCCACAACATCCATACCTAGTGGGGTTCCAACTTTGATGTCGTGGAGACCAAAAGTTTTCACTGATTGATTGATTTTCTTCATGGCAGGGACAAGATAAAACCATAATGCCTTCCAAGAATTACTTAAAACTTCATTCCCCACTAAGATGTAACGGATCATTGCCAGAGGGTAGTAAGGGACCACGTTGTTTTGGACCCACCGGTCAGCTAGAGTTTGATTCGGATGAAATATTGATAATGAGCTCATTTGGGACCATAACTAAGATATGGAGTTTGCTACCTTTGAGGGCATTGAGAATATCTGGATTAGGATTGTAGAGTTTGACTTGTGTGCCATTGAGTTTTTGAAGAAGTTGTGTTGATTTTGAGGGAGTTGGGAGATTGTTTCCCATAGTGCCATAGCACACTCCAATTTGAGGTGCGTTTATTGCATTAGATGAACAAAAAATGAGGGCTGAGAAAGAAAACAGATATAGAGCAAGTAATGCCATATTCTTGGATTGGAGTTGGAGAACTTGCAATGTGATATAGGAATCAAGACTAGAAAATTTTTTTTATAGACAAATCTTGCAAATTTTCTTGAATAGACAAGAGAGTGGATTGAGGAGGAAGAGAGAACCAAATTCTGAGATCAAAGGGAACATACTTGAATTCTTAATCCTATAATAATTTACAGATCTATTTTTTTTAAATAAAAAAGTTAACAAAGTCAAACATAACGGACAAGAGGATCAAACTTCGAGTGCAATTTATAATAGATTAAGGCACTGTGGAGATTGGAGTCTCTTCTTTGATTTTTATCTATTGTTTTTTGGTAGTCGGTGGCATAAGGAGTAAATCCATGTGACATGAACAACCATAAATAATTGAAGGACCAATATTTTATACCCTCACAATTTAAATTTTATTTTTGTTCACTTTGTGATACAAGCTGGCTTAAGATTTATGATTATGTGTAAAAAAGCTTTCATAGAATTTAATTAGGTGCAAAGAGATATTATTGTAGACTAGCATGTATACCTTTTGGGTGAAGTCATAGACCTCTAACCGCTTGATCTTCTATTTGTTCCTAGCAAAGAGTTACACTATGAGTGTATTACAGATTAATGTATAATTTTAACATTACAAATTGGGCATAGTTAAATATAAAATTCTAAAAATAAAAAAAAACCCACTTACCTCCATCTTAAGTTTTTCCTTTCCTTTTTCTTTGTCATATTAACTAGATAAGATTAGATAACTTTTTTTTTAATAAATTTGTGTTTAATTTCAAGAAATAAAAAATATATACATGAATTTTGTAATTGTATATTATTTTAGATTACTAAAATATTCATTAGATTATTAAAATATTCATATTAGTGTATCATTTATCTGCGCATTTTTAATAGTCCAATATGTGAATCAATCTCATTCTACCAAATGTCAGAAATCAATAATTTTCTAATCAAGTTTGATCATTTTAATATGAATCATATTCTTGTGTACTTATAAAAAAACATTTATTTGCTTTTACACTAATGCCTTTAACACTTCTACTGTTTTCTCAACTAATTATATTTTTATCAGAAAAATGCTATGAAATCTCGAGGGCCATTAGACAGAGACATTATAAACCATGGCTAAATCATCAGGGCTAAAAGCTTGAACTTTTATTTGGACATTACGGAACAAAGGAGTTAATTTGGGGATGGAGGAGGTGGCGTGGTCAATGAACAAGTGTTTAGGTTTGGTTTGTTCGGGGTGAAATAAATCTTGCAAAGAATAAGCTTGAAAATTGGGGGAGATGATGTGAGGTATGAAACAAGATTGAAAATAAAATACTAGGGTGTGATTGGTTAGAATCTAACTTTTTTTTATTTCAATTTACCAAGTCATCATTTGCCCTAAGATAACAAAATAATTCTCGCCTCTTTTCTTTTTTTTTTTTTTTCAAAATCAAGTTATAAGCCAAGTAGGCTGTCGAAATCGGCAATTAATTACTCCTGCAATATGTCCCAAGTTACTTGCCTATTTAGAATTGAACTAAACTTATCTATCACAAGTCCAATAGGATCAACAATGCTTTGCCCATGGAACTCACATAAAGTTTTGCACCAGTGAAACTCACATAAAGTTTTGCACCAGCGAATGGTCGCAGATGCAAAATATAAAATTTGTAAATTTGTTGCATTGCTTGTATCTTCAATATCATAAAAGAATATATAAAGCTTCTTTTAAATAACGTACAGTTCTTATATTTGCACAGAGTACTCCAAAATGCATGGATTTGCCTATACTATGTTCTAAATAGGCTTGAAAATGTCGGTACCGATAGGAGTATGCTGGTACTGATAGGAGTCTTTAGTACCATAGCCATAGTAGTCTTCATAAATGGTCTATTGAAATAAGGCAACAACTTTGTATTATATCATACCATAGATTTAAATGCTATTTTAATCAATTGTTCACAACAAATTAAACATTAAATTCTATTGAGGCTATGTCAACACCGCTATGGCTTATATTCAGATCACGTGTTGCAATGTCCTAACAATTTCAATGTGAGATATCAGGGATCATTTATGTTTCAATAGAACTTCTATCAATTTCAAATAATTAGACTAACTCTTAGATCTTTTTGTATTGATAGTAAGATAGAAAAAAAATTACTCCGTCTTTGTCTGATATCTCAAAAGACTTAGTAAATTTGTTCTAATAATTAAAGTTTGGTTGCTATTATTAATCTTGTAGGATTGTAAATCTATGAATTAGAAAAAAAAACATTGAAAAATCTTGTTTGGAAATTATATAGAAATGAATCAAAATTCATTTGGAATTAAAAATTTCCTATTTGGATAGGAGAAGAATTCATAGAGAACTAAAATTACTTATACATAGAATTGGTAGGGAAGATTTCTTTGAAAATAATAAAAGTTAGTATTAGTTATTAATAGAATTTTCAAAAAAATAAATACTTGTCTAAATTAGCTATGATCATCTCTCCTAGTCTATTTCTAGAAATTAGGGAATTTGAGCTTCAGATTTTATGTAACTTTACCTGTGCAATTTGGCATGTCATGACATAGCTTTCTTGCTCCATGCTTGAACGACAGGATTCAAAATGCAAGCAAAAGAAAGGGAAAAAAATGGCCAATAATGAAGAAATTGTCGACAAGCCATTGAAATTTGTCACTTTGACGGATGTTCTATTGGTTTATTCAAGTTGAAAGCAGAAATGATCCCCTATGATGGGATTGCTCCATTTATAATTGCATAATTGTAACAATAAGGTTCCTATAAGCTAGAAATTCTATTTATTTTAAGTACAAATTCAAGTTGATTATCAAAATAAGCAAAGATGGGCATATTCTAGGCATTTTAGACATCAAGAAGAATGTTACAAGAAAGTTAGGAGTTACAATTTACTAATAAAAAGCAGCCCTCATTAGCTAAATGAAAAAGTTGACTTAAAAGGGAATGCTGGTAGTTAATTTTTTGGTAGTTCGCTTCTTGATGTGAAGGAAACTCTATGACATCATCATGTTCCTCTGCAATTAACTGTGCCATCATCATGTTCTTCTGCAATTGATAGGTATGAAGCAAAAATTTGATAAAAAATAGTAGACCTGTACCAGTTTCTTCTCCTCAACATGCAACGAAGTTCACAATCATTTGTAGCACAACCAAAATTGACCGTTTAGCATAAGGTTGATTATTAACATGGTGGAAAAAGAAAAAAAAATATAGATATTTTAATAATTGACCAACCATAGGAAAGATTTGAAACCATGCATATTGGTACTTCAGATCCTCATATTTTTAATTCTCATTAGGAAGATACTACTGAGATAAGACTCATTATGAAGATTACCGAGATAAGAAATAAGAAGACTTCAATCTATCAAAGCACGCTCTTCTCCTAATTCTTTGTCCTACTAAAAAATGATCACTAAAATGGATTGATACACATGTTTCTCCTAACAATTTAATAAGTAAACAATTAATAACGGTGGAAATGTTAAACTAGCTAAACAAGTTAGAGGAAGCAATGTTAATTAAGAAATCTATCTCCTAAGACTTCACTGCATGTTCTCAAGGATAACCTTTGACAAAGCCCAAAAATACTAAAAAATATATATAAAAGACAAGCATAATAATTGCATAAATGCCTGCATACGTATATATGCAAAGACACTATATAGAATATGCAAATAAGAGGCAATCAACTATTGACCATCTAAAAGAAATGTAGCTACACAAATAACTTAATCCATATGATAAATAGATAAGAGAGATGTTGCTAGAAAAAAAAGTTGCAACAATTGTGCTACGTTATTCAAAATGCTCCATAATACTACCACTCAATTCTCTCTGCATGCATTAAATAAATACAGTGATCTAAACATGAGCAAGCATCGGCGATAACTGCCAATAGCTCCTGTGCTTGCATTAGAGAGTAAAACCTTTGTTAAAAAGCTTATCACGTCCATTCTTCTTTTCATATCCTATAGGTGGAAACAGAAAGCAGCAAGACATTTCACTTGATGAATGAAACAACAAAGTAGAAACTTTCCACCAATGGTGGAGTTCCCCCTAATTTCTGCTTGTGTTGTTCCAGCATGGGAATAGACCACATATAAATTTCTTGCCATCAAATTCATGATTAAAGATAATAACATATCACATGCTCAACATTTATGTTAATAGCTTTAGTGAAATTTCAAAAGCCAAACAAACAGGAGGATTAATATCATCTTCATGTACATATCCACATCTATCAATGGTAGTTGTTGTTGAGGTTGATCAATTTGTTGTTCATATGAAAAGAAAGTACTAATGGCTCATCAAGACATGCATTAAAATTTAGACAAGATACCTAAGCTGAACATACCAGCAGCCATTACAAGAAGAGATGTTGACGTGTTCACCACCGACAGTCGAACAAGCTACAACAGTTGAATTATCCAACTTGTAAAGTTGTTGTACCTTTAATATGGATTTTATTCTAAAAATTAAGATGCCCGTAATAATGTTCCAAATGGTGTGGGAAGTTGAGGTACATCCTGAAATATAGAAAATTTAACCTGAAGAATGGTAGCAAAAGTATTTAAGGTAGTTTAAGATTGAAGCAATATAAGACTAGCAAGATATGCATGATGAGAAACTCCTCTTCAATCTCTTCAAAGTAATAGCTTAGAATAGTGCAGAGAAATATTAGCTTAGAATAGTGCAGAGAAATGTTCAAACTTTGTAGCAGAAAGATAATCGAGATAATAAAAGATGAATCTTGTGATGTATCAAAAAAAGAGCAAATGGCAGTTGTTTTGCACCATGTAAATGCAAAGGGATTTGTAGTAAAACGTTTTCTTGGCATTGTCCTATGTTGGTGATACTAGTGCTTCTACATTTGAAGGTGGCAATTGATGGATTATTTTCAAAACATGGTTTGAGTATTTCACGTGTTTGTGGTCAAGGATATAATAGAGCTAACAATATGCGAGGTGAATACAATGACTTAAAGACATTGATCTTGAAAGAGAATGCTTTTACTCATTACATGCATTGTTTTGCTCATCAACTTCAGTTGGCCCTTGTAGCAGTTGCAAAAAAACAAGTACAAGTTTCTTCTTTTTACAATACATTGTTAAATTTAGTGACTATTGTTGAAGGTTCATCAAAATGTAAAGAAATTCTTCGAGAAAAACACCATGAAAAAATTGTTGATGATTTATTCAATGGTAAACTTGCAATTGGTCAAGGTTTGAATCAAGAAACTAGCCTTCAACGAGTTGGTGATACGTATGGGGTTCGCATTTTCTATCATTGTTGAGATTAACTATGATGTTTGCTTCTGTGATTGATGTTCTTGAATTCATTGAAAATGATGGTGATTATCAACAAAGAGCACAAGCATATGCTCTCCTTAGTTCTTTGCAATCATTCGAATTTGTATTTCTTCTACATTTGATGAAAAAAATTATGGGGATCACAAATATATTGTGTGAAGCACTTCAAAGAAAGGATCAAGATATTGTGAATGCAATGGGTTTGGTAAAAGTCTCTAAACAACAATTGCAAGCCACTAGAGATGAAGGTTGGGATTCTTTATTTGATGAAGTTCATTCATTTTGCAAAAAGCATGAAATTAGCATTCCAAATATGGATGAAAAGTTTGTTATTCGAGGGAGATCAAAGAAATATGTTGAAGAAGTTACAAATCTTCATCATTATTGAGTTAAGTTATTTTACAATGTGATAGATATGCAACTTCAAGGGCTTAATTCTAGATTCAATGAAGTAAATACAGAATTGCTTCTTTGCATGGCTTGTTTGAATCTAGATGAATTTTTTTTAGCATTTGACAAGCAAAAGTTAATCCGTCTTGTTGAGTTTTATCCTAATGAATTCTCAAAAGTGGAGATTCTTGCACTAGACAATGAACTTGATACATATATTGATGATGTAAGTTCATATGACAGATTTGGGAAGTTAAATACCATGACTAGTCTTGCACAAAAGTTGGTGGAAACAAAAAAAAAATCTTGTATATTCTTTGGTATATATGCTTTTGAAGTTGTGTCTGATTCTTCCTATTGTTACTGCCACTGTGAAAAGAGCATTTTCAGCAATGAGTATAGTGAAGGATGAATTGCGCAATCGAATGGGAGACTCTTGGATGAATGATTATTTGGTTACATATATAGAAAAATAGTTATTGCAAGAAGTTGAGAATGAAAAAGTTACGAAACGATATCAGAATATGAAAACACGTCGGGAACAATTACGAAATGAGTATGTATATTGCTTTGGAACAATTGTAAAATGTACGTGTATATTGCTTTTGGAATATATTATTTATGATATTAGATGAATGCATATATTTTTAATACTTTTTTAATTAGTGTAATTTAATAAATTTGCCCCCTGGATAATATTTCTAGTTCTGCCCCTGCAATAAAACAAGGGTAAAGCAACATATCCTATGGCATAATTAATCTTTTAGGGCAAGGTATTACAAGCTGAAAACATAGAAGATACTAGTCGTGGTTACCTCCAATCCTTCTTTGAAATATATTGACAATGTCACCCAATTTGTGAAAGGCTTAATATCAAGCTAATCAACTAGATTAAAAATATTGTTGCAGGGATACCAGAAACCTGGAAGCAAGGAAAGAATTACACCATGAAAGAAGTATGTTAATGTAGATAGCTATAGGTAAAAAACATAATAATTGTAGAAGCTAAATTAGCTTACTTACTTTCTAGTTTCTACTACATAATTTCTATTTTAATAACTTTAATTCTTTATTTATTAGACCACCATCACTAACATTTGCTAAAACTACCACGTCTAATCTGAACAAAGAATATTTTCGTAGTGGACTATTAATATCTCACAATAAAGCAACTTAAAGAAAAAAAGATTAATTGCCGTAGATTTTTTTTTTTGTTGCAGAAAAATTTAAGTGTAGAATAGGATTATTTCACCTTGAATACCAACATCATCTGGACTAAGAATTCATTTTTCAGGTCAAATTCATAGCCATTTTCTAGAACCGTCACATCCAACTCGTGAAATCGAATCATGAACATTCAGAACAAATTAAACGAGATTGACTAATTTGTTATTTTCCATGTAATTAGTCATATTTTTGTTTAGTAGTATAACACAATATGAAATAAAGGTCTATCTATTTGCAAAAGTGGTGAGCATCGTCAAGACCAGTCCAATTCGCTAACAGTATTAAAATGATCAACTAAGTATGTTGATCCTCTGCGAGTCTATAGTAAAATTCACAACTATTACATTTTATTAGAATTTGAGATGTGAACCTCCAACAGCAATAGCTGCATGCTTGTATCTTTCTTTCTTTATCTGTAGAAACTAATGGTATTCAATGACTATTCATCCTAATTTTCTTGAGTCCTGGGCAAAAATCCCAATCAATCGGCTAGGAGATTATTTTATATCCTTTTAATTAATGAAAAAAGATAAAACCAAAATTTCACAAATTTATTTCCTACATAGTTTTCCTGCAAAAGATTGTATGTAAAAAAATTGCATTGCCAAGCTATTTGACAAAGATAGAAAGCAAATAATTTTTAAACCTAATGGGGGAAGAGGAGGAGAACAGCAGCGTAGAAAGGCTATCAGAGGAAATATGTAGAGAGAAATTAATAAGAAATTTTGGCATACTTCAAGTCTCAGAAACTAAAAGTAGCGTATTACACATCTCACAAACCCTAAATTTTGGGTGAAGGCCAATCCACTTGGATTCATTAAAGGAAGTATGGTTTTATGAATAAACAACAAAAGAAATATAGGGGAAAGTGCTTGAAATAGGAATCTTAAGCCAAAAAGAAGGAAAGCTCTTTTCTGTGATGTTTAAAAGAAAATTAAAATTTTCATATAAAAAAGAGAAAATTACAATTTTAATACCAAATGTTTGAGGCATCGCCAGTTTCAATCCCTAAAGTTTGGACAAAAACAAATCTAGTACCAAATGTTTTAATTTTTTAGCACATTTAGTCGTATTGACCAGTTTTCTCAAAATCTTATCAGAATTCGATCATATGAAACTCATGTGATGGTTACAAAAGTTTTCAAAAAGTATTAAAAAAGAAAAAAAAATTAATTGCTATAATTTGTAATTCAAGGTGCACACATGAATGCACTATTCAAGCAGATTTTTTCAGTTTTATATACTTATTTATAATTTATGAACGCAAATTAGTACCTTTAAGTATAAATTATGATAATTAAAATTTTTTTCTTTAATTTAATTCTTTTTAAAAATATTTTTAATTAGCGCGTGAGTGTCACGCAACCAAATTCCGACAAGATTTTTGTAAAAGTGGTCAATAGGACTAAACATGCTAAAAAATTAGAACATTTGGTACTAAATTTTCTTTTGTCCAAACTTTAGGGACTGAAATTGCCGATGACCTAAACATTTGGTACCAAAATTACAATTTTCTCTATAAAAAAAGAAAGAAAGAGAGAAATTTGAAAAGGGTGTGAAAATAGTACAAACATTGGTTGTGAAATTGCATTTTAAGGTAAGAGGAAACAACCAAATCAGAAGAAAAAAAATAGTTTTCTTACCTTTTCTCAAGGTGGTGCCTGATAGAAGCATGGCTTCCAACCCCCTCAGCCCCAGATCTAACAAGTGACTTTTTTGCTGGATTTGTGCTTGGCCATTTGACTTGCACCCAAAGTAACTCCATCCCCTACTAGCCCTTGGATCTTACCGACCATCCAGATTTTCGATTGAAAAGGGCAGGTTGAACACAACCACTCCCTCTCTCTGAAGGACAAGAAGAATGCCTTGATTTGCCAATAGCAGTTGTGCCAAAAGCAATTAAGTTTAAGGAAAAGAATAAAAAGGGAGGTGAATTGTAAAAAATTGTTAACGGTAGTGGTTTTGCTTAGAAAGGCATTGAGGTCAAAGCATGGCAAAAGTCGTGGAAGAAAAAGGAAAATAATTGCACAGTTACCAAAAGGGATAGAAAGCAACAAAAAGTCACTTTTTCATGTTTAGAAATGGGTAAAAATATAGTTTTATAAAAAGGTAGAGAAGACTGCTAATCTGCCTCTACACGTTGTTATGTCACGTGGCACTCCAAATGAGCTTCCTACTATCTTTTTATCTATTCATAGAAGAGGTAGACATATGCATTTTTAAGGAGCGGTTGGGTAAGGAATCGAAGCCAAAGTGGGAAAGGGGGCCATTGAGATTCGAATCATATTCTAAAGGAATAATTTCACACGCCTACCTCACTACAAGAATATGAACATTTCACGACACTTAAAAACGTCATGACAACTGACCTTTTGGGGCGTTTTGGCTATTGAGGCACCCGCCAAAAACGTCAAGCAAACCCATGTTTGGAAAAGGTTCGAGGCGTTTTTGAATATCATGATAGATTAATTTAAGGCACTTCAAAGTGTCCTAATAGAAGTTCTTACGTGACATTAGACCACGTCGCTATGATACAACTGTTGTGGCCTTTTTTAATGCATCTATAACATAACTATTGTGGCATTTTTTAAGGCCTTATGAATAGGTTCTGCAAGCATTTGATAGTGTCATATTATTGGTCTATAAAGGCGTTTTATTGTGTTATATATGTCAACTATTGATGACACTTTGAAGTGTCATGATAGCTTCCTAGAAAGGTACATTAAAGTGTCATGATAGCTACCATGTGTAGACATTTTAATCTATCATATGTGCTTTTATTTGGAGACACTCTTAAGTGCCATAATAAGCCTATTTTAGGGTCATTTTTCCATGTTAAATATGAAATACACTCATCTATATTTCTTCTACTGGTAGTGGTGAGCAACTTGACAGTTTTTATTTTTATTTTTATTTTTAAATTTTTTATCATAATATTCTATCAAATGATCAATTAAAAAATAATTATTTTTTAGTTATAGGCAGAAGAACAATTTTCCATCCAAACATCTCAAGAAAAAATAATCCAATACAAGTAATAAGCTAATTAATTAGAAGGCATTACATAACATATGTAATGCAATATCCATTTCTTTAACAAAAAAGAGATATATCCAATTAGAAATTTCAATGATATCCTCAAAATAATCATCAACATCTAAAACAAAGTCAAAGAGACCAAAATACAGCTAACAAAATGAGTTCAAATCTTGACTTGCTTTCCAAATGAGACAGCCAAAAAACTCCTAAGAATCCAGCAACACCACGCCCCATGATTGGCAATCAATCTTCATAAATTTTTACCTACAAGATTAGTACGTTAAGTTATAAACTAGTTGATCTATCAACACAAGTTTAAAGAATTGTAGCTATTAATCTAATATTGAGTACTAAAATTAATAAAGCCTCAATAAAGTCTACCAATTTGGATGGCCAAGCGATAGGTGCACCAAGTGCATCTCCAATTGTATTCATTGGCTCATAGGGCCTAACCAACTGCTCCTCTCTCTCCACCACGATTTGTACTAGTATTTCAAACCAACAGGAACCTAATTGGCATCCTCCAACAATTCTAGATGGGTCAATTTCTTGAAGCCGTCCAATAGCTACAATCTTTGATTGGTCAAATAAGCTGGATAAAGCCACCCAATCTCCCTCCTAAAACAAAACCAAAATCACTTAATTAACTTTGACTATATTTTTAAAAATTTTGACAGAGTTTCCTTTGCATTTTGAACATTTTTCAAATTTTCAGCCCCAAATATAAATGACTATAAGTTTGCCAAGTTGAAACAAAAAGAATACGACTACTCCAGTGAACAATCAATCATAATTGCCAACCAATAGTAGCCTAAAACAAAACCAAAATCACTTAATTAATTTTGACTATATTTTTAAAAATTTTTGACAGAGTTTCCTTTGTATTTTGAACATTTTCCAAATTTTCAGCCCCAAATATAAATGACTATAAGTTTGCCAAGTTGAAACAAAAAGAATATAATTACTCCAGTGAACAATCAATCACAATTGCCAACCTATAGCAGCCTAAAACAAAACCAAAATTACTTAATTAATTTTGACTATACTTTTAAAAAATTTTGATAGAGTTTCCTTTGTATTTTGAACATTTTCCAAATTTTCAGCCCCAAATATCAATGACTATAAGTTTGCCAAGTTGAAACAAAAAGAATACAACTACTCCAGTGAACAATATATCACAATTGCCAACCAATAGCAGCGTATGACATACAGATGCTACTAATATTAAATATCTAAGACACAAAATCTATTAAAGTCAATAATCTTAGAGTGGACAGAATGAAGTACATACCAAAAGGGCTCGGGAAGGTAAGCTTGAGATACAGTGGGATGACTTTGAATTATTTATTGAGTCACTTGTTGAACCATTACTTCTTTGCTGGTACACAAATGCTTTCAAATCTTCAAGCTCCTTAGCTTGGTTTTTTAGTTATTGATCTTGCTCGGCAAATTATGCCTCCATTTGGGATATTGCTGCCTTTTGCTCTATAACAATTCGATGACAAGTACTACGACTTGGCAAATTACCCCATAAATTAGCTGGGGCAACTCCTAGACCATACATGCACACACGTCCATTTCTATCTTGCCCAACTACTTGTGCAAAAACATCATTTCGATTGACAATATTATCAGCACCAGGAGGAAAGTTGGCTAACTTTTTCTTTTATAGCACGCTGCACACAAGGTAGCATGTAGAATATTAACAAACTCATGCACTAAATGCCCGTGGTATCTATTTACACGTGACCACCATCAATATAAAATACATTTGTAGTTAATAATGAAACGAATGACTTGATCAATGCATCTTCAAATGACTAGATCATGCTGGTTTTGATTTAATTCCATTTGATGCTCATTTTGCTAACTTGATATATTACATTTACGTGGACTTCTTCTAGCAAGCAACAATGTACAACTTATGGAAAATTACAAATGTTAGGTAGGTGCATATTATTCAGTCCAATGTCATGTAATCTACACCTATAAATACAACTAATTCAAGAATAATTTTGTACATTGTTCATATCTCTGACATCGAAATCTTAAATGAAACAAGTTCAATATTGTTGTAACTTGCAAGGAAAAACAAAGAATAAAAAAGCGAAACCCAAAAGGGCATTATTTTTCAAGCTTTTAGTTTTGTTGTTTTTAACAGTTTTATATGTTGCCCAAGACGAGGAAACAAATAAGAGTCAACAATATATATGTCCTTTAGATCCTAGATGTCAATAAAATCTATATTGACTTTTAGTAGTTTTTATGAGCCATTTTCTATACAAAAAGAGGTAATGCTACTTAAAAGGAAAACATAGTTTGACGGTACTCCAATTCTCTATCACCTATAACTATATTCATTCAACCATAATGCTTTACTTACCAATTTACTAGCAACTTCATCATTTGAAGGTTCCCATTTGAGTCAGTGTAGCAATGCTCGAACATTTCAACTCGTGTTGGAGGATGGCCTAATTTTTTCTTCTACAGGAAAAAAAAATATTTGTCAAAGAATATCATGCTATAATAAAATCGTAAGTTGATAAAAAAGTTTAAAATGGTCACCAATATCTTTTGAAGTTGTGCATATGATTACTTCCCTATCTTGTGATTCATTGTTCTCACGGCCCTAAATTCCTTATTCTTTTCGCAAACTTCTTAAAATTAGGAAATAATTTCTGAAAGAAAATGAACATTGCAGATTATTTGTTCATAACTACAAATAAAATAGTAAGTTGATAACAAATTTTAAAATGGTCACCAATAATAAAAGAATACCATGCTATAACAAAATTGATTTTTTTCTACCTTTGATTTTTCTGATTTCCAATATTCCAGATGTTTCTCCGTTGATCTTGCAACACTCAGACATCCCTATTATGAATCTGACTTTCAACGGATGCATTTGGATCATAATACTTTGCTTTTAAGACTGCCTTTTAGTTTCTCCACTTCTTGCCTATAGACCGCAGGGTCCACGTTTCAGAAACAGGAGGCAGCTCAAACTTTTCTTACAAATTACTTGCATAGCTTTGAATCAAAATTTGGATATAATCATGTAAAAAGCAGCAACACATGTACATGTGAACTAAATTTTTATTACCTTCACCACCGTTAGTATATCTTTCCTTTCAGAATCAGTTATCTTGTGCCAATCTTGAACATCAATAGGAGCATACAGTCCATTTCTTGCTATTGTGCTTAAGAAATCAACAAATTTGGACTTATTCTTGCCTACAGGCTCACCATCTTTGTCAAATCTAACTTTCAAGCGTCGACAATTGCGAGGTTGACCCCAAATTTCTTTCATATAAGTCAATCCTCGACACTTCTTTGCTATATTGTCATTGTCACTGTCATCGTCTGTGAACAATCAAAATAATAATTTAATATATATGCACTTTATATAAAACTAATTATAGGATAAAAACTTATGTCTATATTGTAGTATTAAAAAAGGACTCTAATAGGCTGGTTTGCTATATCAAGACTTATCTATGTTTTACACACATTATCTACTTTTCATCCTATACTAATACAGTATACTTTCACAATTTATGTAAAGAAATTAATAAGCAAACGAAACTGCTAAAAGTTATTTTCTTACATGAAAGCTTAAAAGCATCAATACTTTGTTTGAAATGTACCGAGGAGTCATGTTCATTTATGTGGAGCTGATTTTCATCATTGCCATCAATTTCATCAAGAAGTGTATTTCCACCAATCTTTTACCTTCTATTTCTTGCCATCCCCTTAACATAAAAAATTTAACAAACGCAACACTAATGCAAATATTAATATTATTAAAATTCAAGGAAATATGTTAAAAGCATGACACTAAAACTTTCAATTCTCAATTCTAATACAAGTATCATACTATTATAAAGAAATTGCAAGAATACTAATTTCAAAATTTTAAATAAAATTCTATCTACAAACACACTATTCAAAATCAAAAAACTCTATTATACGAAACAAACAAATCTAGTTATCATCGAGGACAATTTCAATTCCTTGAATATCCTCATGAACCCAGATGACATCTTCATTCCTATTATCAGATTGGATATTGGATATTGTGCTTTACAAATATGTTTCAGTATCACAAATGGACTCCATCTTAAACTCATTCCTGGGTGATGTAGTGATTACAACATGCTATCCATCTTCAAGGGGGTCTTCCATATAAAAAACTTGCGACGCTTGACATGCAAGAACTTAAGGCTCAATATGAGGTTTTACATTCTTTAAGTTAGCCAATATGAATCCATCATCATCTTGTTTTAATCTCTTTCCCTTTGAAACCTAATCACATTCAAACAAGAACACTCTATGACCTCCTATGTAATCCAACTCAATGATATTCGTTAAAACACCATAATAAGTCATGTCACTTAAAATCGGATTTTGATCTTTAGTACTTGAAAAACTTGATGTTGTTGTATTGACGAAAACTCCACTATTTTGAGTTTTTCCTTTTCGTTCTACTTCTCTAGTATGAAATCGAAAGCCATTAGCCAGAAATTTTTCATACTGTATCCTGACAACACTTGGCCCCTTAGCAAGAAGTTTCAAATCATTTGAGATGCGATCTCCCTCAGGCAGTTGAAGATGTTTAACCTATGACGTATTAGAAAATTTGATTAAAAAAGTTCAATAAAATGAAAAAAATTAGTGAATATTCTTAAACTTACATGATTTGCAAACCACGCTGCAAAATTTTCAAAATGAATACGCTCAACTACATGTTTTGCAACTCGCAAATCCTGTTCTTTGACCATTTTATGATGTTGGCTACAAATAATAAGCTAAATAAGTATTTAATATACATAATAGATATTTGACTTGAATGTAATACACTTATTCAATATATGGCTTGATGTAGTCACAATTAAAAAGCATGTACTAGTGTGCTTTTCTCAAAGTTTCTGTAGTGAATGTCACAGGAGTTCTTTTTCCTAAAGGACGGCTTGTGCTTGAAAATATATCTAGTCCACCGTCACTGTCCCTCATCTACATCTTCGTTTCTACTTCTTCTATTGAATTTTGTTTCAACATAATCCGTCAAATATAAGGAACAAAAAGTTAAACATTCTTCAGCAACATATCCTTCAGCAATGCAGCCTTCCGGTCAACTTCTATTTCAAACATAAGACTTCAAAGTCCCCAAATACCTAGAATACATAAGGTTTATTATAAGAAACTACTGAAATGTTTAGAATAATTTCAACTCATTACAAAAATTTAAACTCAAGAACATAACTTAATAGATGATTAGGAGATTACCTTTCAATAGAATACATCCAACGGTAATGAATTGGACCTCCTATTTTTGCCTCTGTTGCTAAATGAACAACTAGATGTACCATGATATCAAAAAAGGACAGTGGAAAAATCCTCTCCAATTGGCAAAGTATAATAGCAATCTCCTTTTCCAAATGAGCTAAATCTATTGGATATAATACCTTAAAGCAAAGTTTTTGAAAATACCAGCTCAACTTAATCAAAAGATAGCGCACCGCTTTTGATAAAGTCTTTTCTCAAAGCTACAGGCAGCAATTGTTGCATCAAAATATGATTATCATGACTTTTTAACCCGAAAATCTTTGGTGGCTTCAATTGTACACATCTAGATACATTAACGGCATATCCATTTGGTACTTTTACCCTTTTCAAAACCTTGCAAAATATTTCTTTTTCCTTCTTTTCCATCGTAAAGCAAAATGGAGGCATATAAATCTTACCATTTTCCTTCTCAATAGGATGAAGGTCTGATCGTAAACCTATTTCAAGTAAGTCAAGACGAGACTTAAGTGTGTCTTTAGTCTTTCCGTCTATATTCAACAATGTACCAAGAATGCTCTCACAAATATTTTTTTTAATATGCATACCATCAAGATTGTGACGGAGCAAATTATCTTTCCAATAAGGTAAGTCAAAGAAAATACTTACCTTCTTCCAATTGAATGGCAATTTGGGATTGTCATTGACTAACTTTCCAAACCTAATTTTACGATTTGCCAACTCATTTAAAATTATAGATCCCATTAGTTGCTCTGGTGGTCTTCCGTGGTCAACCATTCTAACAAAAGATTTGATATCCTTTCGGAAAGAATGATTCATTTCCAAAAACTTTCGATGGCCTAAGTAGCAATATTTTTCGCCATTTTTTAACCATTTTGAACATGTATATTTGTGACACACGGGACATGCAAATTCACCTTTAGTGCTCCAACTATATAGGATTGCATAACCTGGAAAATCACTAATAGTCCACAATAATACTGCTCGCAATTGAAAGTTTTCTTTATGAGATGCATCATATGCGTTCACCCCAACATCCCACAATTCCTTTAGTTCAGCAATTAATGGTTGTAGATAAACATCAATGTTGTTACCTAGAGCAGTTGGGCCAGGTATCAGTAATGACAACATAATATACGGTTGCTTCATACACATCCATGGCGGTAAATTGTATGGTATCAATAATACTAACCATGTACTATGAGCTACACTCATATTTTTAAATGGATTAAACTCATCCGATGCCAACCCCAATCTAACATTACGAGGATCTTTAAAAAATGTTGCATGTTTATAATCAAAGGTTTGCCAAGACGGAGAATCAGCCGGATGTCTCATGCAACCATCTTTAGGATGACCCTCAGAGTGCCATCTCATATGCTTTGCAGTTTTGGAAAACATGAACAATCGTTGCAATCTAGGTTTTAGGGGAAAATGCCACAAAACCTTACGGGGTACTTTTCTTTTTTCACCAATTGGATCTTTTTCAGAAGGTACCCATCGAAGTTCCTTACATGTTTCACAAAATGTTCTTCCAGTATCTACCCCAATACAAGATACAATCATTTGGACATGCATCATACTTTTCATAGTCTAGTCCTAATTCCTTCAGTAACTTCTCAGCTTCATAGTATGACTTAGGCAAACCAGCCATTGCATTTGGAAATGCTTCTTTTAACAAATCAAGAAGCATATCAAAAATTTTATTTCTGAGTTTACCAAGACATTTGAGATGAAGCAATCAAATAATAAAGGAAAGTTTTGAAAATTGTTTGCATCCCGAGTAAAGTTCTTGCTGAGAATCATCAATTAGTTTCTAAAATTTTTCAGCTTCTGCATTAGGTAATTGCTCTTCATTTTTTTTCTCCATCAAACAAGGTATACTGTGGTTGGGAGATTCCTAATGCATCTTGAATCAAACCATGCATGTCATCAACTTTATTTGACTCTACATGTGGTGTATCCTGGAAATTAGACATGGAAGGACTTGAATACAAAAATTCTCCATGAGCTACCCAGTGAGTATATCTTTTAAGAAATCCATAAACTTTTAAATGGATTTCTGCATCCTGCCTAGTCACACAAATACCACACGCACATTCTATACATGGACATAAGATCATCCCATTCGTACTTGAATGCTCGAATGCATAATCTAAAAATCTTTGTAAACCTTCCCAATATTCTTGACTTCTTCTATTCTTTTGCATCCAAGATTTATCCATATTGTTGCAGTTATCAGAAGTACACTCGAACAGACTAAGTAAAGAACCATAAAAAATCAATAATGTGAGTGCTTAGAAAATAAGTTGGAATACTAAGCGACACAACATAAAACATAAAAATTTCAAATTGTTAAATAGCACCAAAAATCTACTATCATATTTTGAACCTAAACAAATATCAAATTAAAAATTTTGTAGTCACTAAACTTCAAAAAGAAAATAATGTAAGCAAATAACTATTGAAAGAAAGAAGAAAAGCAAAACAAAAAAAAAAGAGCATAAAAAAAGCTGTGAAAAAATATATTCAACCATTTAAAAATGAACATAAGACAAAATTCACCAAGTCCCTCCTAAAAAAATATTTAAAACTTTTCATAACATAGCTTAAAATGTTCAAAAACCAGCAACAAAGAATTATTTTGATTGTTATCATAGCAGGTTTTTATAGCCTATGAGATTAACGTCTAAACTAGATAGGATCCTTAAAGATCCAAACCACATATTTGAATCTAAAATTACTAAGCCTAATTAAAGATCCAAACCACATATTTGAATCTAAAATTACTAAGCCTAAAATAAACCAAGAATTGTGTAAAGGTATGGCCAAAATAAACCAAAAAATCAAATTTTAGTTTGAATAAACTTTTGCACAAGATAATTACAACTAAATTGTAAATTCATCAACCATCTAAATGAAGATTAAATCCATCACACTTTAGTCAATTCTATGAAATATAACTAAATTAAGTAACATTTTCATTTCTTTAGTATCACAAAATAAATCCAAAACACTTACTGGTACCAAATAAGAGACAACTTGAACCGCAATTTTTCAACTTCAACCTCCTTGAAAATAATCTACAAATGAACTGTAGAAGCTAAAAATATAAATGAAAAATACTTGAGATTTTAGCATCCAATGACTTTGAACAAAGAAATTTTGAGCAATGAATATGCAAGAATAAACTAAAAGTAAAATATTAATTAATCATAGAAAGACAACAATAATCCAACAATACATTAAAAGAAAAACATCCCGATTGCCAACAATGCATTTTCTATTGCTTTGCTTTTTCTAGATAGCCTAGGCACCAAAAATATACTAAACCAAAGACATCTTCCTATTTCAATTAAATCATTGTGATTTTTGTAACATCCAGGTTAAATACATTAAAAAGATTTTTCGATCTTCTTGCACCCAACATTTTTGAACTACCCTCCAACTTCCCATCTTAATTCTTCCCTAGTTGGACGCACCACTTAAGGATTAGATAAAGATAGTTTATAATTTGTTCTCCATTCTATTTTATAATTTGTTCTCCATTCGATCTTCAATGTTTCTTGAAGTTGATTTTTCATTATGCTAGTTGGACTCTCTGGCTTAACTCAAATAGTAAAACCTATAATTTGATTCCAAAGAGAGATTGAAGAGAATAAGAAGAGCCCAAAACCAGAATGACTAAAATTATGTAAAATAATAGAAGTTTAGGATTTTCCATTCAACGCATGACAAGAATGATCAAGAATTAGACCCATTTCATTGAATTTTGATTAGATTGACCTGGTCCTAATACTAAGATGAAAAAGCCAGCCATATGTATGGAATGCCATTGTAGCTAAAATCAATCAAAGAAAGAAAATCATACATAAAAGTGCAAAACTTACAATGAAATGTCATATCGGAATGTCACATTGTTTAGTTCATTTAGTTCCTTCTTGACATAAAATCAAGACTAAAAATGTCTAAAAGGAGAATAAAATTTGTATCTTTGTCAACTGTTATCAAGTTATTATGGTTTTCTACGGCCAACTAGAGCAAGTTTCTAAACAAATAAAAAATTGAAGTACACAAGCTCACTAACAAACATTATCTCAAAAAGAAAACTATAAATATTTGAAAATCATTAAAAAAATATCAATCAAGCTAGCAAATACCTTGAAGGGTTTTGGGTTCTTAAGTTTTTCTGATAGCCAAAGAACAATCACCAAAGAACTATCCCTAAAAGGCTAAAATCAAGCCCCAATGTTGAAGCCATATCAATGATTTGCAAATATGGCTACCTAATATATGTAAAAATAGTGGGATTAAAAGTTCAGACCATCATATGGCAACAAGAAACCACTAGTTAGTGCTCAAGTCATCATATGGAAACAACATATTTTTGAAGCCTTTGAAAATGAAGGAGAAAATAAGCATCCATCCTTGCCTTTTAAGATTAGTTTTGGGCCTTTTGGCACCAATGCCTTTTTTTTTTTTTTTTTTGACTCTTCATTATGATTTTCTTTCTTTTTATACCCTTATTTCCTACTCCAACCTTCATATTAGAAGACCATAAATCACCAACAGGGATATGAGGTGTAAAAAGTTCTTTTTAGATCAAATTTTTTGTACCCTTAAAATGTATATTAAAACAAATTTTCTATACCCTGAAACTTCTAAAGAAATCTGTTGGTGGACACTTTTTCTTTCAACAAGGTAACAAAATATATTAAGTCAAAAGTGCAAGAAAAATGCGAGTGGGCACCATTAAAATTTATAAATGTCAACCAACTTTTTAAATGGTAGGATTAAAAATTGGTACCATCATATGGCCACAAGAAACCACCTACCATTGCACTTCTTCTACTAGAACAATGCTTTCCAAATTTATTTGCTGTTCATCACATGTAAAAATAATAAAGAAGTAAAACTTGCTGTAATGCAACTCAATATTGAGCTATCTATTAATAAATAACAAATCTAAAAAGCTAGATTTGCATAACTGTATAAACTTCAGTGCCATATCTTTCAATATCAATCAAAAGCAAAATATCTTAAGCAAGGAGAAACCCATGAGTTAGTCCACTAAATCATGACTGATGACTTGATTTTTAACTTGAGAACAAGTGAATCTTACCTCCACCATGTCTAGAAATAGGCAATGTTAACCATGAAGGAGACGATGATGGAGACTTCGAGGCTCTTTCAATCTTTGCTACATGCGCTATAAAGGAAATGGAGGTGGAGATTGTGGTGGAGGTGGGGATAGTGGTGGCCGGTAGTGTGGAGATTTGGGAAGATTGGAGAACTGTGTAAGGAGAGGGAGGGGTTGATTTGGGGAGAATTTGTGGGGGAGAGAGAGAAAGAGAGACTTTTTAGACTTTGGAAAAGTTAAAAGCCTGCAGAAACTTTTGCCCAAATTTTCCCCATGTTTAGCACCTTAGTTAGGCGCCATCTAATTTCTTCTTCCTTTTTTTAGGCTCAAGGCGTTTGTATGCAAATGCCTTCTATACCTCTTTGGTGACACTTTTTTTAAAAAACGCCTTTATATTGGTGTCACCAAAGCATGATTTTGTTGTAGTGCCTTGAGGTTAGTCATAATTACGATTAGCTTCCCTCAAAATTTAATAATTACAGTTACATCGTCTGTCTTTTTATTTTTATGACAAAAATACCCATTTTGATAATGGAATCTAAGAACACCAACTAAATATCCTAACATATCCTTAGGCCTTGTTTGATTAGCAAGAAATCTGCTTAGGGAAAGTATTCTTTTTCCTAAGAATTCAAATCTATCATTTGGTTCACTTATTGGCTTATTGGGAAAGTAAAAACTTTACCTAATCCAAAGAAAATGGGAGAACATTAGTAGGTATCTAATCTTGACATGTTGTTGGTATTCAGAATACTTTTCATGGGAATTTAATCAAAGATACAAGCATTTTAATAAAAAATACAAACATGACGTTTTAACCCTCTCTCCTCAAGACAAGATAATAATCTCTCTCTTCCAACAATCAACAATGTAACTTCCAAATCCCTCAACAAATTCTATCCAAATCTCTCTACTCTCTCATCCCTCTAATATCCCTCATCTCGATCTCAAGAAGTGTTCATATCCATTAAAAATAACCAAAAGAAACAGACGACTTTCTGATGAAGTTAAGTGTAGCGTGAGGAATTTGCACAAAGCCAAGTTGAGATTCCATCATTTTCTATTTTGCACTTTTCCCTCTCAAGTTGACTTGTACATCCTATTTATTGTTTCTCATATATTTCGTTTCTTAAAACTATTGCCTTTTATTGTTAGATCAATATTGCTTAAAAAGTCATCCATGTATTCAAGCATAACTTTAAGCATATATTAAAAGTAGGGGATGATTGATTAAGAAATTAAAAAATCCTTATTCAACATTAACATCGGTTGAGATAATTGATTAAAAATTCAAAAAGCCTTATTTAGCATTAAAGTGGGTATAACTCCAGCCTTGTAACTATTCTCTGCGGTTCCACTTCAGTTTCTGGGAAGGGTATTTTGATTATTTGTTGGACCGCTTCTCCAGCAAGTAAGATGACTTGTCAATACTTCTCTCTCTCTCTCTCTCTCTCTCTCTCTCTCTCTCTCTCTCTCTCTCTCTCTCTCTTTGTGTCTCTTTGTGCGTGTTATGTGTTTCATGTATGTGTTTCTATTGACTTGGTCGCATTTTTACAGCACCACATCTAAAAAAGAAACAAAAAGAAACTATATAAGTCAGCGTAAATTTTTGGTGCTACCAATTCATAAATAATAAAAAAAACTCTAGTTTTCTATTAATTTGAGCTAAACTACAGCTTTTAGATGAGATGGTACTTTGATATGGAAAGAGAAATGGACTCTGGGTTGTATCCTACTACAACTGACCTTGTGGTCATTTCTATCATTCTTTCATGCACCCATTTGAGTTCTAGAGTTTTGTCACTCATAGCTCTAGGAGAGTTTTAACTCATTAACGTTTGGCAGCTGGCAAGTCCTCATCTAGAAAAGGACTTGATGATTGTTCCTTTGCAGTAATAGCTTGTATTTCTTGTGCTTTCTTGTTTTTGAGTTTTTGTTAGCCAATTACTAAGAGTCTTTAAAGAGTTCTGCTAATCTCAAGTCAAATATGAGCATTGTTTGCATAATATTTAACTGATTTTGACAAACTATAAAAGACACGTAGAACTAAGGCAAAATCAAGAATGAAGCAGCTATCTATGAATATCAAAGAATGGAGCAACTATGGCAAAAATGGATGGTAGGAAAGTCACTGAATTAGTAATATTTGAACTTCAATCTAATCCAAAAGTTGTAATGACATAGGTGCACTTAGATTTCCTTCCGATCAGTTTTCACCTATCTGGAGCATCTAAAGTATACTCCAGTCTCTATGGCTTTACAATTGACTTTTTGTATTCATAATTGGGAGATAGTTGAACTTGATTTTGTTACAACCATTCAGGCTCTGTTGCAACATAATAAACCTATTTTAAAGTATTAACTATAGATGATAAAAGAAGAAATATGCTTGTTGATCTAGCAGAAGCTGATTTGGATGAAGATCAACTATAGATATTGAAGAAAAGCCTATTGAGTTAGATGGTGAACCTATCACAACAGTTGAACCTTATAAAGAATGGACAAATTGGAGACAAACTTTAGCTAATCAAATGTTTAAAATGGATGCAAAATAGAAACAATGGATAAAAATGATGTGTAATTTTCTTTATAGGCTTTCATCTTATTAGTTTAGTGTGATTTCAATAAAGTTGCTTGACATATTATTTTATTTGTAACTTTTTTTTTATGTGCAACAAAGTTATTTTACAATTTAGATTATTTGTAACTTCTAAACAATAATTTTTCATTTGCTTCATATCAATGTTACATAGATTGAGTGTAATGTTTTTATTGTTTTTGCATGGGTGCTTATGTATCTAAATTTTATAAAATATAACATATTATGTATGCATTTAATTTTATTGAATCTAATATTGATTACAGTATTGAAATATTTCTGCTTATAATAAACATGGAGCGTAGCTTTGGATTTCGTTGAGGTAAAAGTAGTAATCATATTTGGACAGCTATCGAAGATGAAAAATTAGTAGAAACCATGGTTGAGTTGAAAATTAATGAAAATTTATGGTGGAAATGGCAGTGGATTAAGAAAAGGATATAAAAAAATTAGAAAAAATGTTAGAACAAAAGTTGTTGGGATATGATCTTAGGGAAAGGCCACATATTGAATCGCACTGCAAATTATTGAAAGGATAATATCATGCTATTTATAAAGTGCGACGTGGCAGAGAGCCAGGTTGCTTTGGTTGAGATGATGAAAAAAAAAAGTGTTACGACCACTACTAATGTATGGGATTCATATATGAAGGTAAGCATTAATTTGTCATTTTTAATTTACATCTACAATTTTCTTAATATTTTGATGAACTTCAATAGTAATCATGTATGTAATTATTGTATAGTTATTAATATTTTCATAAACTTATATACTATTAATTTATGTAATAATTGCAGGGTCATCTAGATAACTCATTTATGAGAAACAAGTCATTTCCCCATTATGACTAATTAGCTATTATTTGGGGACAAAATAGAGCTAGCGGAAAGAATGCTGTGGCACTTGCAGATGTGTTGGAAGAAATAAATAGAGAAAATGACAGGAATGAGGAGGTTGAAGAATCAGATGAAGATGGTACTCAAACTCAAAATACTCAACTACCAACTGGTGATCCTCAAGGTGAAAAAAATTCTAGAAAGAACCCATGGTAAGAGGAAAAGGAGTGCTGATAGTTTAGTTTCAAGTTTGAAACATGTGATTGATGTACTAAGTGCTCACATGAAAGAAAACATCGAGCAAATGGCTAAACTTGACGAAATTATTGCAAGTCTAGACCAGCTGAAAGTTGACAACAGGCAAAAGTTTAATGAAGAACTTCACAAATTAGATGGATTGTCAGATTCTGAGCATCACAAATATGGATTGAAACTTGTGTGCAATCCAGATTTATTAGATTATTTTTTCACTATCATGGACTTTGAAAAATAACAATTTATGAGGGGAACTTTAAATCAGCAGTTAGTTATCCAGATGTTTTGTATTTATTCATTTTATTAATTTTAATATAAATAATGTTTGACATTTTGTTTTAATGATTTAGTTCCAATACATATTTATTATCATTTAAATGCATGGTTGGAGTACTCTATTGGCTGCCAATCAAATCATAAATGTTAGATAAAGTATAAATTCGCAATTAGCTGATAATGCGTTATTTTAATTCAATAACAATACTATTTTATTACTTAGATTCTTTTATCTCCAGGAAAAACTCAATTGTGATTGAATTAAATTGTTTAGCTCCTAGCAAAACTCAATTGTGATTGAATTAAATAGAATAGGTAGTTTTTTGCTGTACTAATAACAACTCAACTACAAATAAAATAAAGTCACGTTTATAATTGAGATTTTCTTTCCGTGATAACAGACCTTGTTTAGTCATAATTGTCAATATTATATTTCTTTTATAAAAGTAATTTTGATTGTTTCATATAACATATTGATCAAATTTATTTATTAATTAAAATCCTAAGGAGATAAAAGAAACAATAAAGGAAAAAATAACATTTATTAACATATAATTTATTAATGATTTTAATTATGAAATAACATTATCCAATCAAAACTTCTCACATAATACAACTACAAGGGCATTTTTGACAACATAGTGCAAATATACATTACATTACTTGTTACATTATCACAAACCAAACATAGTAATAAGAATCTAAACAATTTTCCTGCCAATATTCCTAGAGGTGTCCAAACACTTTTAAGTAATTAGATTACTTTCCCACACAAATTACTTTCCTGTGTATATTATTTTTCCTTACTTTCCTGTCAACCAAATGAGGCGTTGCATTTAAAAAAGAAAAACAAATCTATCAAAATAATTCATTATTTAGTACATGAAAATGTTAAAAGTACTGATGCTTTTACACCAATTTTCATTGATTTTTTTATCCAAAATCTAGTTATTTGGCTAATGTAAACAAATCTATTTTCTCTTCCAAAATTTTCACAACTAGTTTCCTATTTAATGCATCTTTATCCACAAAATTTCACAAAAAAAAAATATCAATAAGAAAGAAATGACCAATTTTTTTATAAAAAAAAACGCATATGTGGGTGGAAGACTTTGGCTTTAGAGTATTTTCTACTGTTCTTTTATTTATTGTTTGTGTTTGCTTTTTCTTTTTTTTTTTTAGGATGGAGTTTGGTTTCATTCCAAAGTAAGGGTTATTAAAGTCATTTTGTACAACCAAGGGAATTTATTTGAAAATTTTAATAGATAACGTACATTGATTTAGATTAGCTAGATAACTGGCTTTTGGAGAACAAAATCCGATAGAGATTGAAAATTTGGTGTAAGAATATGAGTAGTTTTAACGTTATCATAGACTAAATGATTAATTTTTTTAGGTTTGTTTTTCTTTTTCAAAAGCAATTAAATGTATTTTAGGACATTTGCTTGATTTTCTGGATTACATTATCAAAATAGATTTTTTTTATTATAAAAAATACAAACATAGATGGTGTAAGTGTAATTATTGAAATTTTGAGTGGAGCTAATTGTGATTATGACAAACCTTACGGGAGGTGTGTGAAATTATTCCTATCCTGTAAATAATCCATAGAGTTTTTTGAATTATGTTTGATCTTCATTTTGCACTCACATTTTTTTCCACAGAATTCTCTTTGCCTCCCACTGCAATTTTCTATCTTTTTGACTAGCAATTGGAAGATTAACTTATCGTATGCATAACTACGTGTATTTGTCTTTGGTCAACCGGGAATCAATATGTTCATAGCAAATTTTCTGTAAACAAATATTGCATTCCAAACACCACACCATTCCTGTCATAAAAATTTCCAAAAGTTGAGTGTTGAAAAAGACCAAGAAAAAAAAGAAAAGAACGAACAATCTGGCAATCGGCAACAATAGGTTGCAATTGTCAATGGTATATTTGCATGTGCAAAGATGAATTTTATTCTCTTTGACGTGGTCAAGAATCCCTCAGGTGTAAATGTAAGAATTTTTTAACTATTTCAGCACGGTCAATAAACTTCCAGTCATACATGAATGTATATAGGTAAGATTGATACTTAGTACAAGAAATTGTAATAAAGAAGAACCCCATAAAGCAAAAGCTAGAGTAAAACTCTGAAAGCATAAACAGGATTTGTATCAGTTGAAGTTGTTCAAAACTCACACACACACACACACATACACACATAATATGTACATATATGTGTAATATATATGCATGTGTGTGTGTCTATATATATATGTACATATATATGTAATATATATGCATGTGTGTGTATATATGTATATATATGTATATGTGTGTGTACACCCACACACATATATTGATATACACATATACATATATATTATGTATATATATATGTATATACATATATGCGTGTGTGTGTATATATATGTAATATATATGTGTGTGTGTGTATGTATATATATATGTGTGTATATGTGTGTGTGTACACACATATACATATATATGATATACACATATACATATATATTATGTATATATATATACACGTATATACATATATGTGTGTGTGTGTCTATATATATATAGACACACACACATGTATATACACACATATATATGTATGTGTGTGTGTATATGACACATAAATACACACACATATATAGCATGCTTCCTTGAATACAATATATAGCTTGACTTGTAACAGATTCTTGACCAACTCCGGTCTAAAAGAAGCAAGCCCCACCTCCAAGCCAGCTCTAATCCGTTAGTTAAGCAGCAAAATTAGTGGCTTTTAGATAACTTCCCTCATACTTTGAGCACTAAGAAGCATCCAATTCAATCCAAATCAAACAAGAAAAGGAAAGGATAGAATTATACTCATCTCCTTTGACGTTGGCCGCAGTCTTAGTACACCCAAAAATTTATATCGACTTCCCTTTCGTGTTTTCTTTCATGCCATACCTATATTACCCTTCTTCCTACTTGATCATGACAGCGTCTTTTAAAAATGCATTATAATTCCAAAATTATTGAACAATCTATATATATATATATATATATATATATATAGGGATAACTGTTTTAAAAGAAAATTATTTAAATAAAAATATGGGAAGTGAGTGTAATTAATTAAAAAATCTTAGAGAAAGTATCAATGAATAAATTCATGACAAGAACTAGGAAAAGTCGGTATAATTTTCCCAAAAGAAAAGTTAAGAAGAATTCTTTATAAAAACAAAAACGCAAATTATAGTATATTCTTGTATGTCAGTCATGCCATATAGTACCTTGGGTCTGTGTACATAAAGATTTTTTGTTGAACCTATCACTAGAAAGTTGAGCTGAATGTGACATTGCAAACGAAATCGCGGAAGAATTTCCTCACCACTCCAAGCATCAAGCCACGTCTTAATCAGGACCGAATGACCCGTGATCAACAACATAATCCCTATGCAATAAAAAATTGAATTGCATCTCAGGATTTAGGAGATTTAGTGTGAGCCGTGTAAATTGACTTACGTTTTATGCAAAGGCAGTTCATGCGTGAGTGTATTGGCTAAGGCTAGGTTGAGCTTGAATTTGGCTGTAACCCACAAAATAATATGAAGTATTTTTCAAGTACAATGATATGGTGACTTTTCGTTACCATAACTACTAGCAAAAAATGATAAATTTTTGTAGCAAAGTAGTAAATTTCAGCCAAAATTATAATTTTTTTTCAATAGCTTGCGACTTTTTTTTTTGGTTAATTGTTAATGACTGCATTTTTTCTTTCTCAATAGCAATTGTTATGGATGCAACCATTGTAGACATGTAATTATCCAGTTCAGTATGGCTCTAGACTCCATTTCACCCCAAAAAAAATAAAATGAAACAATATCTAGTCCTCATTGCCCTTCAGGCTTTCTAAATGTATACCAGTTTGATCTGAAACACAAAATGGGAACACCACCAGGAAGCTAATTGCTGTTGTGCAATTTATTTCTCACAAGTTTAAATTTTATTTTACTAAGCCGTATATTTTGGATAACTTTATTTCTATTTAACGTTTGTTGTTAATTTATTATTGTTTTGGGATATGTTTCCTCATTGTTTGAACTTACATTTCATTTATATTCCTTGGCACTGTTCATTTGAGATTCTTTGTTCAAATTTTTTTTTTTTTTTGTATCTCATATAAAATTACGTCGTACCACTTGATACGGCGTAGCTTCACATTAGACACAATTACTGATATGACATAGTTTTACATTAATACAATATAGTTTTACATTAGATATAATTGAGTAGAATATTTGTGCTTATGGTTTTGTTCTTGATACTCTAGTCATTTCAGTTAAATTAATTGAAAATTTGCCCTCTTTAAAAGATACTGATATTGTTTAACTTCCATTAACCATAACTCTTCCAACGAAAAAAATACTACATGCACCAAAATTCATGCCATTTTAAGCAGAAAAGAAATCAGAAAGAAATAGGCAATCAGAAGGCACAGTTGACTATGCAAATGTACCTTAATTATCCGATTAATAACCACCAGAATTATGAAAGTGGTAATGGCATTCATGATTAATCCATATCCCCACTATAAATTTAAACTAGCCACTCGGTTTAATCACACCTTGGACTGTTCTGAATCCGTTATATAATCGGTCAAATGTTGGATATGAATTAACGTCAAACTTTTTTTTTTTTTATTTGTTGCCCAAATGTTGCTTGAAACGTAGGAGAAGAGTAAATCTTACATCAAGATGTCTAAAGAGCCGATCAATTCATGGACCAATTTTCATAAATAATCAAATTTGTCAAGATTCCATATAAAACATTGTAGGGTTTCAAGATAGACGTGGTCAGAACAATGCTCCAATCAAATTGTGGAATACCATTAAGTAAAATTTCTGCTCTCTCATTATTTTCCTATTTGAATTTGTACCATAACAAACCCTACAAGTCAAGTCACATTCTTATTTGTAGGACAGGATGATATTCTGGAATTTGTCACCATCCCCCCTTCGTATCCAGTATTCAGCCAGATGAATGATTTGACTACTTCTGTAGCTAAAATCTAATGGATAAAATGATGGTGAGTGGTCCTTTATATGTGTCCCACAAATCAATAATCACTCAGTGTGCTTGGATGAAAATTTTTGGAGGTTCTTTGAAAAAATATGACAATAATATTTTTCAATAAGTATATTTGTGAGATAAAAATTAGTTAGAACAACGTATCAAAAAATGATTTTTTTTAAAAATCATTAACCAAATAAAGCCGGTAGCTATAAATTTGATTAGGTTCGGTTACTATCAAATGAAAAAAAGACCCCTATAATTAGAGTTAGTATCATTTCATCTGGCTAGTGAAATCTTAGTCCAGAATTAAAAGCTAAACTGAGGTTTTAATAACTGCTAATAATGTGTGATCAATCAACAAAATTTGCTTCATATTATATGGTCACAAACTACACGAAAAGAAAAATAGTGGTTCTTCTTTTTTGACAATCATGAATATGTCTTTGGCTGTATTCGTTTAAAGCGAAACCCGACACATTGGATTAGGAATTATGTCCTCCATAAAAGGTGCAATTGATTCAGCATTTGAGGCAACTACGTTCGAACCTGTTGAAAAGACAATTAACGTTCTATATTATTTGACAAAACAGGAAATCAACACCTAAATTCGGGAAAAAGGGTAGGCACTAAGCACAAATATAGCATAAATAAATGGAGTTAGTGGGATTTTCTCTTTTTGGAACCCTAGTGATTCTCTGACTAAGGATTGTTGTTGGATTTAGTCATTTTCTAACTAGGGATTATTGTTGGATTAGTTTTTGGTTAAGGAAAAGATAGATTGATTGGAATTTGAACCTTGCTGATATTGTCTGAATAGGTTAACTTGTGTGCCTTTTTGTAACGGTTCATTGGTATTTGTTGGATTTATTGCAAGTTATTCCCCCTGCCAAAAAAAATAAAAGCCCAAAAGAAAAAGGAGAAAATGACAAATAAAAAACAAATAAATTGATTGTCGATCGTCTATGAACTATGAAGTGCGCATGCAAAAAATATTTACGCTTACATTCTTTTTCATTTTCTTTCATTATTCTTCTTTTAACCTAGAATCCGGTTACAATTATCGTTTAATCTCAAAATCAAGTCTTTAGTCATCCATTCTTGATCGGTTTAGATCCTTTGTCCAATTTTTTTAATATTTAATCATGTTTAAAAGTGATACGATGTAAATTCGTATTTTTTCATCTTGATGAAACGAAATTTCACATGAACTTAAACACCAAAAAAGAAAAAAGTTTAGAGAGAGGATTTGAAGTGATTCTTGACGTCATTTGTTCTTCGATAAGAGATTCAATTCAATATGGTATAGGTAAAATATCTATTTACAAAGAAAGCTTCCTTTAGACAGATTAGGTTCTTTTTAGTAGAATAAGTACTATTTGTCAATTTCTATGCGCAAACTGTGTCACCATGAAGTTAAGGCTTCTTCAAGATTGAAGAGGTATATTAAATCCAACAGTACTCAAACCGATTTTATCGATTTGCTTCGTGCATCTTCATGCATATGTCATAAATGACGGGTATATATTATCAATGTGAATCTCAATTGGAGCTTCTTCACGCGTTGCAAACAAGTACAAAAGTTGTAATGAATATGTTGATTATGGTACTCAGCCTTTACAAACAATCTGACAGATTTTTAAATAATAGGTGTAGAAATATTTAAGCAAAAAAATGAAGTTAGCATTTTCTACAAAAAAAAAAAAAAATGGGGGAGGAAGCAATGTCATGACGATATACTTCTATATGATCTACACATGACGTTAATACAAGATTACGTTCATTGGGAAAGTGTTTTTTCGTGACAAACCCCTGATAAGATTTTTTTTTTTTTTTTGCCTAATATACTCCTTTTACTAATAAAACTATCATTAAATATCTATAAAGATAATTAAAACCTAAAGACATATTTTTTAAAAAATAGGGCTGAGAGAATATATAACTCACTTCCTGTAAAACTTTTTAAGTGTGTCTCTTTCCTCAAACTTTCCGATAATTTGACAAATATAATGTGAATGACTATTAATCATGGCGAATGAACAACTTGCTCCAATCAACCATGTATTTGTTGACTTATTTTACAGGTATGGCATCTAATTAAGATTTTCTCTGCTAGATACTCCTTTTTTTTTTTTTTTTTTTTTGGTTACTTGCACATGAACGTCGTTTTGTCATTTTATGTTTCTGAAAAAACAATTGAATGAAGAAAATGAAAGATACGCTTAGGCAAATATTTATGAGTAAAGAAACTTAGAAAAATCTTAGTAGATCGACAGTGATAGTGTTTCATTGTTTTTAAATCAGTAATTCAAAAAAAAAAAAAATCAGTAATTCAAAGGACTAGGATGTGTACACCTTAAGAAAAGGACACACACCATTAATTACTGGATCTTTTTGGCGCTGTTATGGCGTCACAAAGGAGGACCTGTATTTAATTGCTCAGTGGTTGTCCTTTGAATGCATTATTGTCCAAGAAAATGAAGAATGCATGATTGGTTTCAATTATGTAGTACTTCTTTGAATCTGGTGTTTGTTTATTGATATGGTGTACTGATATCCTTATTATCAACACTCTTCTCCGTACCCTTTCTCGGAAAATATTTAAGTGAATCGGGTCCACAGGTGGAGCCGTGAACCTTTTGATCCACCTTGAGCCATATGTGCCAAAAGTACAATGAAACCTACATGGAGTCCACAAAGAACCCACAGAATGGTTCACTAATGGTAAACGTGGCTCAAGGTGGACCACAGGGTCCACGGCTCCACCCGTGGACCCGGTCCACCTAAATATTTCCCACCCTTCTCAGAGAGAGAGAGAGAGAGAGAGAGAGAGAGAGAGAGAGAGAGAGAGAGAGAGAGAGAGAGAGAGAGAGAGAGAGAGAGAGAGAGAGAGAGAGAGAGAGTAGTGCATTTTCTTTTGGATGATTTTAACGAGAACTTTTGACATCTTTTTGCTATTAATAATCAGACATCAAAAGGCATGATATTCGGGTATTATACTTCCATTTAATTCACCAAAAAAGATATGCATAAGCAACCTAAACTTGATTTAAATAGCCTATATTTTTGTTGAATAAAGGTGAAATTAGTAGGTAAAATACAACCATTTAAATTAACACAGCTTGTTTGGTCATTTTTCCAAAATATAATTTTTTGACACGTTCTTCAATTATTTTTTATCACCTAACTACAAGGATGTCAGAGTAATATAATTAATACTACTTTTCCAAAGCTATCTTGAGAAAAGCCATCTAAACGTATTATGCATTAATGATCATCTTTATTTAGGCTCTTCCACGACATGATAGTGTTCTTGGACAGGGGTTTGCAAGTATACAATTCAATAAAAAGGCAAAAAAAAAAAAAAAAATTTTGAAAGATAGAAAAATCTAAAAGAGTTTGTTTACCTCTCTCTCTCTTTCTGCTGATTGGTTTCATTAATGGCTGCCATGCAGTTGGGTACTGTCCTAATTAATGCACTGAGTTAAGTATTAGTAAGCAGTAATTACTAATTAACGTAAACATTGGTTGAAGTGAAAGCTGATTGAGATTCCAACGAACTAGTCAAAAAAATCTTAGTCAAACAAAGACTAAACGATTGGTTAAGGAATATGTCAAACTTTACTGACTCAATTGATGATGGTTTTCTTGTTTTTTAATTAGGCAGTTAGATCTTGTTTAATCTTGGATTTGTCGGAAAAGAGGTGGTTACTTCGTTTCATTAAGGTCGATATAACCGAAAAAAAAAAACCTAAAAAGAAAAGGAGAAAAACATAGCCTATCAAACGTCAGAGAGGTGTTAGTGATTGTAACAATCATTATCTTATAATCTTACTTGTGATTTTGTCTAATAACATTAGTTAATTCGTCATTATAAGTCCCTGAATGAGCCACTTTTTCTAATGGGAGTCCGACCATTCCCATGTTCTTCGAACAGTTTCATGTTCCAAACAAATTGTGGATGACAATAAGACAAAGAGAAGCAATCATTTCCTTTTTGTTATTGGATAGTACATATGTTTAGATTTATGTTTCGTGCATTAAAAATTTTTACTAAAATTTTATTACTAGTAATTATGCAGTTAAGAATAATGAAAAATGACAGTGCACGTCAAAACTTTCATTGTTCCTACACTCTTTATGGCTATCTTATGAAGGATATTGTTGAGAAAGATAATTAATAGAAAATGTGGGAGTTTATAATTTCTGTTATACTAAAACTGAATTTATAATTAAAAAGCCTAGTGAACCTAATTTTTTTATAAGAACAAAACCATCGGATTATATCTCATAAATATTACAATTAATTTATAAATAGTGGGATAAACACTAGTATATAATTAGACTAAACTTACATTTAGTGGAACAAAATTATGGGACTTCTAATCCAGGGGGCTGGTTGTTTTTACCACTAGAATATTCTCCTATCACTTGATCATAATAGTGAAGTTGTTTTTATTCCTAAACTTTTTGGAAAGATTTGCATTCTGTAAAGTAAACTTTTTGGGGAGATTTGCTTTCTGTATATTCATTTCCCAATAAATTCTAGAAATTTGGAAAAGAATTGCTAAAGTAGAGCAAATCTAATCCCAAGAGAAGAATAGTGGATACACATATCATAGTTAACTTCTTTTATTTTTTAACGTTTATGCTAATTATTGTTAATAAATGTTGGTAGTATTATGTATTTGACTAAATCACAAAATGCTCCATGTAATTAGGAAACACACAAATTACCCCCCTTGAATTGATTAAAAGACATTTATGCCCTTTTATACACAATGTTTTGACAAATTTCTCTTTTTCGTGCTAAAACTTGAGAATTTTATTACCACATATGAGCAAGTAGAATAAAATGATAATGAGAGAGAAGTTTGAAGCACATGAACTACAAAAAAAAGAAAGAAAATAGTTTTGCTACTTTTGTTACTCGATGGAGTTGGTCATACATTGTTTGTTAGAAACACAAGTATGTTATTACTATATTTTTTTATTGTTGACAATAATAGAAATGACGTTATCAACATTTCTTGACATTTAATTTTGAATATATTTGACAAAAATCACAAATTTGTCTTTACTTTACAAGCTGCTCGTTATATATCATGGCAAAAAAGAAAAAAAATTCATGTATTTTTTTATACTTTTCTCTATCTTGAATACAAATAATAGGAATAGTTAGTGACAAAAATTTTTACAATTTTGGAGTCATGAATTTAGTTTTTTATGTAAGAGTGCAACGGCAATATTAGATTGGAGTAATAACATTATTTTGTTTCCATATAATAAATTAACAGGAATAATCAATATTAAAAAATTATGAGGACAAATTTGCTACTTATTTAACATTACAGGATCACTTTCAGATTAAACCTATGTATTTTTCGTCAAAATCACGTACTATTCTTCTGAAGAGAATAATATATTTCCGTAAATAAAAAAGCTCCTTTTGCACTTCTACTCTATTTTATTTACTGCGCATGCTTTTCATTTGGGCCCGAAAAAAAAAAAAAATCTAAAGACGCGCATCTAAATAAAAAGTGTTTGTGAATATTATTACCTTATTCTATTCTTATCATTTAACGGTAATGTTACTAATTTAAAACCATTCTAGTGACAATTTAATCAGAAATCAGCATAGATTTCAAAACTTTCAAGTAAATTTTTAGTAAATATTACAACTATCGAGGACGTTTATGTAATTTGATCATAGCTTTTATTTGTTTTTTTGGCCTCAGAACAAAGAAATGAAGGTAGCGCCGTGCCCGGTCCTACACGGCGGATTAAACAAATCTTAAAATGCCTTTGGAAACCGCAAATCCCTCCATTACTTCCAAATACTAATAAACAAACAATACCACTTCCCCGAGGCTAAATCCGTCATTTCAGCACCGACCACTCCACCAATGGCCGTACAACGACGTCACATCATTCAAAAGCCCCAGCACTATTTTCGTCCTTTTACTGCCCTCTGTTCCTGCACCTGTAATCATTCAGCCACATCGCCACTGTCACTAAGCCTGAAATGAGAAAATTATACAAATGGTCCTCTAAGTTTTGGACTAAAACCATTTTAGTCATCTAAGTTTTGTTTTAAAATTTTCAATCTCCAATCCGCGCTCTTTTTTTAAAAAAATTGTCAAGTTAGTCTTTTAGCTATTTGAGCGTCCCAAAATTAATATTTCTAGGCATTATGCAGGTTTTTCAAAAGCATATACTAAGTGCATTAGAGAACTTGAAAAATTTTTATTAATCTTCTTCGAAATTACTAGGTATTGAAGTTAATAATTTTTATACTGAATCAAATATGTATGACTATGAATACATAAAAGTTGAACAAAATAAATTGAACGAATTTTTCATTATATATGTGACGAGGAAGACATTAGGTCCTTAGAATCAAATTAACATACTATTTTTTTTTTTTTTTTTTGCAAAATGCTCTTTTTTACTAATTTTTTTCGCAAAACGCCCTTATTTATAGCACATTAGACTAAAAGAGCGGAGGAAAAATGACTAACTTGATTCCCAGTAATAAAAGAAAAATGTTTCAACAAAGTTTCAGAATATCTCCCAAAAAAAATAAAATTTTCAGAAGTTTCAGGCTTAAATTGGTTTCAGTTAAAAAGTTAGAGGACTACCTTTTGCAATTTGACCTCTGAAATAGTAGTGAAAAAATTTATAGCTTGCACAGTTGGCAATACCCCCTCCAATACTCCAAAAAAAAAAAAAAAAAAGAGAGAGACATTCTCTCTCTCTCTCTCTAAAAATTGCTCAACCGGAAGTTAAGCAGCTCCAGTCGTTTCACCTAATTAATTCCTCCGCTGGTCCTCTCGGTCTTCCCCTGCACCTCACCTCATTACTACTCATTCCTTCATTCAATTCCTATTTATTATTAGATTCTCATTCGTTTATTATTTTTTGTCATTTTTCTAATTTATTTCTAGAGAGAGAAAATTTTATGGCTGTTACTGTGCTGGAGTAGCAGTGTAGTAATATGCTAACGCTGCTCCTTACACACAGTCAGTGTGTATTACTGTGTGTGTTTTCTTTGGTTCTTTGAGCTGCTGCTGCTGCTAAAACGATGCCGTTAGTGCGAGTAGAGGTGAGGAGCGAGTACGGTCTCGGAGCTCCGGAGCTTTACACCGAGGCTGATAAGGAGGATCCGAAGGCCGTTCTCGAAGGCGTCGCCGTCGCCGGTCTCGTCGGGATCTTGCGTCAGCTCGGTGATCTCGCTGAGTAAGTTTTCGTTTTATCTTTTTGGAAAAATTTAGTTCAATTTCTTTTTTCTTGCTCATTTTTGGAATTTAGGAGCTTTTGTTTAAAAGCATTTTTGAATATTTGAAAATTCGAAATTTGCTGGTTGATTTTATATTTTTAGCCCTGAATTTGTATTAAAATTTAATTTTTTTTTCTCGATTGTTTTGAGGTAATTTCATTTCCCTTGAATTCGTGTTTCATTTAGGTGGCTAAAATCCAATTCTATTGAAATATAGTACTGCTAATACACACACACACACACACTTGTGAATTAAGCAGGAGTTTAGCTGGGGAAAGGTAAAGTCTCAATCTTAATAGTTGAAAGAGGATTAAAGAAGGTTAGAGAAGTATGTGTTAAATACATACACTAATCATTTTTTTTTTTGAGGGCTTGATTTAATTAATTAATGAATGTGAGATCCTATGTTGGATATTATTTGAATGGATTGAACTCGCAAAAGAAAAAAATAGTTATAATTAGAAGAACAAAAAAAAAAAAAAAAATGCACTTTCAAGATTTAGGTAATATTCGTTCTAGCCAATCTGGGAATGTCTTCTTATTGTAATGCTGAACTACAAATACTGAGAGCTGCCTTACAAGCTTGGTAAATACAACAGACGAACTCTCCTTGTGCTGAGAAAGTGATATAAAGTTTAGTTTAATAACTAAAGAAGATATATACTCTATGGAGGCACATAGCTAAGTGCTGAAACTCATTGTTTGAGGCACTGTGAAAAAATATTTTGACAAAAATGCTCAAATTGTGTTCCTTTTGGTTTCTTAAATTCCAACTTTATTTAACTTTGTAATATTAATTTTGATATTCTGATGAATATTGCATAGTTACTATCAGAACTGTTGAAAACTTGGGATGCTATTTCCAGTTGTATATATTCAAATGTGTCTGATGGAGTGAAGCTTTATGTATTTTTGTGATCTTTTACATAAATAATTAAACTATTCATAACCTTCTGGAGTTAATGGTATGTGTTGCGGTGCTAATGCTGTTGTTTTGCTTGAAATGATTGTTGGTCCTTGAGTTATAAATACATTAATTGAGTTATTGATTTTACAAATCAGGCCTTGTAATAACATAGTACTGAGATAGCATCTGCTGCTTGTGGCAGATTTGCAGCTGAGGTATTCCATGGGTTACAGGAGCAAGTAATGATAACTTCTTCTAGAAGCCAGAAGCTGACAAGGCGTGTACAAAGAATTGAGGCTGCACTTCCTCGACTTGAGAAGTTGGTTTTGGCCCAAAGGAGTCACGTACACTTTGCCTACACCTCAGGTATGGCTCATCACTACTTTAATGTTTATATACTTCATGTATCTTGTTAAGTTGAGTTCAGTTCTACTAAAAAATAGATGACCAAATGTTGTAATTTTCAGTTATCTTCTATGTTATCTATTCTAGGTGATCTGCTTGCTGTTACTGAACATTCCATTTCCAGTGTTTTGACTTAATTATGGAAGTAACTGTCATTCAGGTGCCAACTGGCATTCCCGTATCCGATGTGAGCACAGTCATTTCATATATAGTGACTTGCCAAGGTTTATCATGGATTCTTATGAATATTGCCGAAGGCCTCCGCATTTGGACTTGCTGGACAAGTAATGGAAACTTCTGAATTCAGTTACAATAACTTCAGATTTTCCGTTGTAATTGTAGTTAAAACTTATCATATTGTCATCCAGATTTGATGCCGGTGGTCCTGGATCTTGCCTGAAAAGATATTCAGATCCCTCATTCTTCAAGAGAGCTTCATCTGGATCTTATGGGGCATATATTGATAAAATCATAAAAGAGAAGAAGGGTCGAAAAATCAAGGTACTCTCTGAAAAGTTGATGGAACTCAATGCAACTAAAACAACAGACTCTGTCACTGCTAGTTTAATTATTATCTTTCGCTGGAGTTAATTGTTATGTTTGGGACAAAGTGGCATTATCTAGCATTAGAGGTTTGTGCAGCTGCTGGTCTGACATATCATCATAATGGCTGACCTTATACAGCTATAAATTGGAAATGGAAAAAGAAAACCTCAAGAAATGCGTTCCACTTGTTCACGTGTGTATGCTGTTGTTTATATTAAGATATCTGAGTGCGTTACCTGCTAATAATGTCTCATAACTAATAGCCTAAAAGCAGCAATTCAATGTTATCATCAGTAAGTTGAATATTCTCAATAATGAACAACAAAAGAAGGGGCTTGAGGCATGTCACTTATATGAAATGTAGACAGACAGAATCTATCAACCTGGTTCTAATTATGTGGTATTTGGAAGATCAGTTGATTTGTGAAAAAAATTAGCTATAGGATCTGCTCTATTTATCCAAGACTGTATATTTTGTGTAATTATGTTGCAGAATGCATCTTATTCTTCATAAGCTCTCCTAACTTAATGCGAAGAACGGTTAGAAATTAATATTTTGAAATTTGATAGTGTATAATAAAACAAAAACAAAAGTCAAGCAATGTATCACACAGAAGGGACACTTTATGAGATTCTATTGGACAATGATTCAAGCTCTTGAAAGTTAAGTATTTCAGAGGGCATAGGCAGTGTGTGTGCAAGTAGGTCTGGAGAAAAACAGTTGAGCAGAGTCTTGTCTGGGCGTTCAATTGTCATCTCAACAAATGAGTAATCTGTTACCTGCATGGTGTGTTTTCAAGTTAAAACAGAATTTTTAACTTTATTTTATTTATTTATCTAGTAAGAAAAAACCAGATTGAAGGATATGTTACAATATCTCATCCTGCATTATCATTTAAGGAGGCACATTACTTCTAAGTTTGGTTCTTGTGACTTGTAATTCAACATTTTGGGTCTAGTGAACAACTTTCGTTCCGGGATATGCTTGGGGCATTATATGGTACAGGCCATGAGGAATCACACTGGTTTTTGAATTTCTACTTTTTATGGGCACTATATAGTACAGGTCATATGGTTGTTTCCCATGATCTAATAGCATTCAACATGGACTACTTGTTTGTGTTTTGCTTCACATGATGCTGTTCATGACATTCTAAAATTAAGCAGAAGAAAAGATCCTCGCTGAAGACTGGAGCAGTGTTGCGTGGTGCATCATTCTCCAATACCAGCAGCAGGTGTGTGCATTGTTCATGAATTAAATTGGTACAATGGAGGAAGAAAGTCAATGGTTAACAGAAGTTATTTTGTGAACTTTGCCTTTAGGCATCTTGAAATTAAATCCTCCATTGTTTTGCATTTGCAGATTGCAATCTACTTCACAAAGTATTGATGGGCAAACACCCCCCTTTCAAACATTCTCGAATTATGGTGCACCAAAATCAGACCTTGGAGACCAGACAATATCTTTAGGTTCAAGGTATTGGTCTGGTGACTTAGAGGATTTATCACGCCCAAGTTACTCAATGAATGATGAGGAACAAACATATAATGGGTCTTCATTTTCCCCTGCAAGGATGCATCATAGTGATTCCAATAGTTTCGTTTCTGTGAATGGAAAAGCTGCAGTTATGGATGAGACGCAGAGTATCTTATCGGGAGAACAAACTGGTCCCAGCTCATTTTGTGTCACTTGGGATGGAAAGACAGAGATATTGGAGCTTGCAGGTGCGGAATATGATCATGATGAGACTTTTGGGACAATTTCTATGAATTTTGACCTCGTTAATGAGGAGAGGGGAGCCATTAACTTTGGAACTCCCAAGAAAAATGACCACGATGAGAATGTGGAGACAATTTCAACAAATTTTCTTGGAGAAAGTGAAAGAGGAGCTAGTCATTTGAATACTTCCAAAGAATATGATTATGATGATACTGCAGAGACATGTCCAACAAACTTTAACATAGAAACTGAGAGGGGAACTAGTCATTTCAAAACTGCCAATGATTATGATCAGGATGATAATCTGGACACACCTGCAGGGAATGTTGGTGGAGTGACTGAGGAAAGAGGAATTATTCATTTCAAAACTGCCAAGGAACATGATTATGCTGACACTTTGGAGATTCATTCGATTAAGTTTGATGGAGGAACTGAGGGTAGGGCAAGTAGTCATCTCGGAGCTGCGAAGAAATGTGATAACGATGCCACTTCAGAGGCACGTATGATAAACTTTAACATAGAAACTGAGGAGAGCAAATCTAGTCATTTCAGAGCTGCTGGTGGATACTATCAGGACGAGAATTTAGGCACTCTTTCAGGGAATCTTGATGGAGAAATTGAGGAAACAATAGTTATTCATTTCAAGACTGCCAAGGAACATGATTATGCTGACACTTTGGAAACGTGTTTAATGAACTTTGATGTAGAAACTGAGGATAAAGAAAGTAAACATCCCAGAGCTGCCAAGGGATACAATCATGATGCAAATCTTGAGGTGCTTTCAGCGAATTTTGATACTACGGAACAGGGAGCTACTCATTTTGAAGTTGCCAAGGAATATAATTATGCTGACACTTCAGAGACACATCTAACAGACTTCGACCTAGAAACTGAGAATAGGGGAACTAGTCATCTCAAAGCTGCCAAGGAATATGATCATGATGAGACTCTAGAGACACCCTCTTTGACTTTTGACTTGGAAACTCAGGACGAGGATGATGTTCACTTGAAAACAGCTGGCAAGATGGATATCCATCAGGATAACAAAGAATTCTCAATGCCGGTACCTGATGATATCTTGTTTGGTGGCCGTAAAGTTGAATCTGTTGGTCAAATGAATGCGCAACTTGGTAATGAAGACGTGCCAATTCCGACGCCTAGTGATTTGCAGGGAGCTACTCATTTCAAAGTTGCCAAGGAATATAATTATGCTAACACTTCAGAGACACATCTAACAGACTTCGACCTAGAAACTGAGAATAGGGGAACTAGTCATCTCAGAGCTGCCAAGGAATATGATCATGATGAGACTTTAGATACACCCTCTGTGACTTTTGACTTGGAAACTCAGGACGAGGATGATGTTCACTTGAAAACAGCTGGCAAGATGGATATCCATCAGGATAACAAAGAATTCTCAATGCTGGTACCTGATGATATCTTGTTTGGTGGCTGTAAAAGTGAATCTGTTGGTCAAATGAATGCGCAACTTGGTAATGAAGACGTGCCAATTCCAACACCTAGTGATTTGCAGGGAGCTACTCATTTCAAAGTTGCCAAGGAATATAATTATGCTGACACTTCAGAGACACATCTAACAGACTTCGACCTAGAAACTGAGAATAGGGGAACTAGTCATCTCAGAGCTGCCAAGGAATATGATCATGATGAGACTCTAAAGACACCTTCTGTGACTTTTGACTTGGAAACTCAGGACGAGGATGATATTCACTTGAAAACAGCTGGCAAGATGGATATCCATCAGGATAACAAAGAATTCTCAATGCTGGTACCTGATGATATCTTGTTTGGTGGCTGTAAAAGTGAATCTGTTGGTCAAATGAATGTGCAACTTGGTAATGAAGATGTGCCAATTCTGACGCCTAGTGATTTGGAGCGTGATGACATTGAAAGTGAGACAGATAACTATGTTGATGCTCTTAACACAATTGAGTCAGAGTGTGAAACAGATGTAGATGGCCCAAATAAACAAGAAGTGGAGCAGTATTCTGATTCAGACAACAAAGCAGTAGATGTTGGACTGGATATGCTGACAACAAGACATTCTGGGAGTCATTCCTCAAATTCTATGTCTCTTAGTAATTGTACCTCAAGCAGTTCTCTAAGTGATGGTGTGGTAGGAAATGACCCTTACCCGCTGTTGCCCGGAACTTTTTCTGGAGACAGAGTATCATCTGAGGGGATATTGAACTCTGTACCCTTCGAGTCTTGTGCCTTGGAGCACTCTCCTCCAATGGCTAGTAAGCCTCTGAGTTCAGGAAGTCAGCCGAATGTTAATTCATGTGAAATTGGTGATGTCCTTGGTCGTTCAAATGCCACTTCTGTTACAAGCAATGTGTCCTCTGACTCCAAACAGCAAAGTTTAGGTGTTCAAGTAAATGATAAGAGTACAAGCAGTTTTTCAGAGGTGCAAAAACCTTCTCCTGAACCTTACACTGTTACTGAAGTTAAAATCTGGACAAATGGTGGCTTACTAGGACTTCAGCCATCAAAACCTCCTGATTTCAGCACGCTGAATGTGTCTAATGAAGTTAAGAAGAGTACAGATGACAAAATTGGCACTTCAAGATTAAAATCAGATATTACAGAGAGGACATCCAGAAGCGTTGATGAAGAAACTGTCACTGAATGTTCAGCATCTTGCCAAGATGAAAAAAGGGGTGGATCCTTAGTCAAAAAGGCATCATGGTTGTTTTCATCGGCTGATTTAGGAGTCAATCTGCAAAAGTTGAGTGATTCATATAATCAAAGATACAGTGATAATTCCCAGAAAAATGGTCGTAGTGAAACCTGTGGAACTGTTCTGCCAGTCAGTCCAGATATCGCATCTACTAGAGGCAGTCAGGAGAAAAGTAGTAATTCGTCTCGTATGTTTGAACTTGGCAATAAGCTGCTTATGAATGGATTTTATCGAAAGCCATCTTTTGAGAAGGATGATAACTTCTATGCAACCAGTTCTCCCACTGCTGTTGTACTTGACCTGAAGAATAGAAATCAAAATGTTGATAATCAAACGTTTTCTGGGAGAAGCAAAGGCATGCTGAGAAGCGTCTCCCCCCTCATGTCACCTTCTTCATCGCCTCCACTTGGACATATGAAAATCTCTTTCCAGCCTATCAGGGGACTTGAGGATCATAAATTGCAATTAAAATTTCCTGATGGCGGTGTTAGTCATGAAAGTGGCAGAGATATGTTTCCTACATTTCAGCTGGTCCCAGAGCCTGGTGTTCCATTGCATGATGTTGGTTCAGACTCAGAGGATGACACGTTCTGTCGATCCTCTCCATATGGATCAGATTGTCCTAGTCATCAGTCTGATTCAAATTCTGAACAGTGGGAATCTAGTGAATCAACCAGTAGTAAGGACCATGAGTTATATGATGCTTTGCGCAGAATTTCATTTTCTGAATCAGTTCCAGCATCTGGGGACACTGGAGCAGCGGTCCAGGGAGAAGTCAGAAAAAACATTATATCCCAAATTCCTATAGCTAGTAGTGTGGAACATTCTCAATCCAGTAACTTATTTGATCTTCCAAGTCTGGATACACTGGATCCCACATTCATGGAAAGAAATGAGTGTGATCTGAACAGTAATACTGAAGCACAGTGCTATAAGGAGCCTAATCCTTCACCTCCACCTCTTCCTCCCCCTGAATGGCGTGCTATGAAAACACAAGCCGAGTGGGCAGACAACAGACAAGTCATAATATCTGAGAACCTCAGTTATGGATTTGATTGTAAGTTTGGATCTACCATCAGTCAGCAACCAAAGCCAGCTCCCCTTAAGCAAGAGCAAATTACTGAGGGTGCACATTTATTAAAAAGCGAGGTAGTTTTGTGAAGGTCCTTTTCTTTTATTGTTCTATTGGTGTTTTTCGTCTTGTTTGAATTTTAATGAACAGATGAGTTTTGCTTGGAGGTTTTATTATATGATGAAAAACTAATGGTCTGACTCTATTAGTATATGCAGCAGCCAGACTTGCAGAAAACGGGCGGGCATAAAGAAGTTGATCAAGCTGTTTTCCAGAAGGAAATCGAAGAAAAGGAGGACTTTTTGCATCAGATCAGGACAAAGGTAAGGTGTTTAAACAGCTTTGAAAAATTTGGATGTGAAATCATTCAATTACCTAAAGAAGGAAGGAATACGTGTAAAATTCATAATAGAGCTTTCTTGGGAATTCAATGGAATGTTTATTTGTTGCTATAAAGAGAATAGAGAATCAAGAATCCAGTTAAAATATCAAAAGGCCTGAGAATTTTCCATGTTAACCAAAGAATCGTGAATGTGCATCTTGGGATGTTTACCCTGAGGTTAGATGTACCAGATTTGTGAACTCATTATGTGGCTTTAAGGAATCTGCTTATGTGGTGCCAGATTTTGTGAACTAAATATGTGGCTCTAAGGAATCTGCTTATGTTATCAAGTTTCCAATAATGCCATTAAACTTACGAGTAGCTAACTAAGCAATTACGCATAGCTAATTGATCTAAAATTTCTATTTAAAACATAGAGAAAATTGCAGTTTTGATACTGAATATTTGGGACATTGACAGTTTCAATCCCTAAAGTTTGGATGAAAGCAAATCTAATATAAAATGTTTTAACTTTTTAGTACATTTAGTCATATTGATCAGTTTTACCAAAATTTTACTAGAATCTCATTATGTGATAATCACATTCCAATGGCTAAATTAGAAAAAAGAAAAAAAAATTGATTACCATAATTTGACAAACGATAAATAAGCAGATAACATTGAAAAAATCTGCCTGGATAGTACATTTGCGTGTGCTTTAATTACAAATTATGACAATTATTTTTTTTCCTTTTTGAAAATTTGTTAACCAGTACGTGAATATTACGTTACTAGATTCCGGTAAAATTTTGGCAAAACTGGTCAATAGAATAAAATGTGCTGAAAAATTGAACATTTGGTATTAGATTTGCTTTCATCCAAATTTTAGGAACTAAAACTGTCGATACTCCAAACATTTGGTATCAAAATTGTAATTTTCTCTAAAATATATAATTTGGAGAGATTTTAGATGACAACTCTTCAGATAATCACCTTGTATCAGTTATTCTACAGGTGCTGATTCATTTTTATAGATAAAGTCTTCTATTTTACGCTGTTCTTTTCCCCACCTTGTTTTGCCCTCAGATTTCAGCTTTGGGTTGGGAACTAGATGTGGTCGCTCTTTCATTGTCATTGTAGGTCTAAATTATTAAGTTCTGAATGATGACAACATTTAAACTTGTTCATTTTTCTTAAGATGAATTAGTGCTGACCTGTATCTGCTCCGTCACATGATTCCAGTCATTTAATCTCAGACGAACTGTGACATCAAAGCCAACAGCTACAACAGTCTCGCCAACAAGTACCCAGGTTACTGCAATTCTGAAGAAGGCAAATGAAATTCGCCAGGTTATTAACATTTTTTTGGATTTGAATGCTTATCTACTTCCCTTCAGGGTTTGAATATCCTCCGAAAAAGGAGGATATTGGCCGGAATGCCCACACGCTGAACTTACTCCCACTAGTTGTCCTAGCCTATATAATCTCTTATTTCTTTTAACTGTTCTTATTCAGGCTGTTGGAAGTGATGGGGAAGATGATACTTGGAGTGATACTTGAGTCTTCCAAAGACGTGATTTTGCATCATCCTAGTTTAGATTTCCAGAGTTAGGTGAAGCTGTAATATATTTATTAGTGTATGTGAAAAGACGTCATGATTTTTGTATCTATTTTGTAGATCATCGTACCTTAATATAATTGATAGCACTAGTATAGGTTGTAAACATCAGCTAACTATTATTTCTTGCAATATAATCTGATTTGATCCCCAGAGCCAGAGTAGTTGTACATAATTGCCTGGAAACGGTACTGCAATTTCAGGATTCCACAAATTTACATGTGTTTTGTAATTAGTTTTACACATGCTTTCTTTAATCGCCTTGATGAACAGCAGTTGGCATTGATTATGAGTTGCTTTTGGTCAATACAACATCAATGTCTCACGCAATTGTCGCGTTCTGCGGATACGTGGAAGATAACTGATTACATTTTTTACAGGGACTGGAACGAAGAAACCGGGGACCGAAATAGGTCATTCTAGGGTAGAAGTAGCAACGAAAATTGTACCATTAGAAGTTGCAAAACAACGAGTTCTTTTCGGCAGTGATTATATAAGATTCACGTATATTGTCAATGACACTCAAGCGTATTGTCATCGCCTAAGGCTTCACTACCATTATGTAGCAACCGATTCAAATTAACGGTCATATTGTCTTTTGATCTATTTTCTTAATGATGAATCCAGACACGACAATAAGTATTTTCACTTTAAGAGAAACAAATGTACAAGAAAGGTGACAAATGTTTGAAGCAGACATTAGAGACTAATGAAACTAATACCGACTTCTATATAACCATAAATCATCTTCTTAACTTTGCACTGTACAATACAGTTGACCTAGTTTCGGCTGCAGACATTAACTTGTTTTTTTTTTATTATTTATTTTGATGTTTTCCCCAAAATAGTACACATTAAATTGTTCATCCTGCCAGTTCTCATTAGGCAAGAATCAAGGTAAAGGACCATAATAAAACTATGGAACCATACGTTGACTTGAACTGTTGCTTTGTTGGTTAGCTCACAGAAAGCAATTCAAATCTCAAAACCCATGATTTCTGGGGCAAAAGAAAAATATACTAGTAAGTGCATTTGCAACTTGCCGCCAGATTGTTACCAGTTGTCTGCTGCATTGTTCGAGAGAGCATGCAACACTCTCCCATCAAATAACATGTGCACTCTAGTAATTACAGTTTCGGATTTCGTTGGTTCTGGATTAATCTATGAGCTGATGACATCAATTAATCTTAAAATAGCATAACCTTATTGAAGAATTATTTTTGTTTTATAGGTCCGTCTAATATTTCTTTAATTTATAAATATTAAATTATAAGAAATATTTATAATTTCCAGTTTACGCCTTCCAGCTATGCTAGGTGATAACGCTACAGGATGATCTTCACTGATCCTTCTCGGTTCTCATCCTTCAACAGAAACAGCCATATGATGATGCTGCGAATATCTAATAAAAGTGTGCGGATTTGGATGAAGTTTCCTGGTGATCCCACAAAACTATTGATTGAGCTTTACCAAAATGCGAATCTTGGTGTACCATAAAAAATATTAATACCTAATGCATATAATCACGCTGTGAAATGTGCAAGATTATCTGAACTTATCCTCTTAATTCGTGACAAGAATAGAACAAAATTATACCAACAAATGAATGGTCGTCCGAGACGTAAATACGAAACCAGCGAATCCACTTTCCCCTTGCTTCCTTTCTTTTTAATTTTTTTTCTTCCTTACATATATGTGTGCGCCCGCGCATGTGTGTATATGTTTATGCATGGGTGTGTATATAAAGCATTACAATGTCTAGTAAGATGCATGGATCTGGAGCGGATACTACTGCTATTATACTGTAGGCGCCATTATGTCCATTCTACAATGATAATGGAAAAAAGTTTATAATATCAGTTGTGAGGAAACGAAGTTCGACAGCATAAATATTTATACATGTCTTGCGTGAATCACAAGTAATTTTAATAGAATTAATCTTTTCCAATTGCCATACAATGTTTTTACGGATTTGATAGTTCTAAGTTTCAACTTATATTGATTGGAAATTAAAGTACTGTTCTTAATTAATTTTGATTCTTGTAAAAATTGATTTTAAAAGCTGAATTAGAATCCAAAAGCATGTGTTTAGTTGTTTCTGATTGTAGTTAAAAAAAATCCAAAAAGTAGAGGAAAAAAGAAATTGAGAATATTACAAAATAAAATTTTTAAAATCAGAAGCTAAAACTATGAAAAAAAAAAAAAGTGATTAAGAACATGCCCGTAAAAAAATTGACAAATATAAATGACATTTTATTATCTTGCCATTCTGCATTACCTTGTCACATGCTATTTTCACCTAACAAGTGGGCAATTTGAAAAGCTTATAAATATCATTTTCCTATCAAAATATCAAGGCAAAATAATACAATATCCATAGTATTCACGGACCTCAGAAATTGAAACTAAATCCTATCTTCTTTCTTTTTGGTTCAATTAGTTCTAACTTCCAAGTTTCCAGCTCTCATTGATTGAAACAGCAGCATTTAACAAGTTAATCCACAAATAAAATAAAGAAGATGGGGATGACTTTCCACTTTATTTTGATTAATTAAGAGCAACTTGATAATTATCCACAGCAGCAAGGAACATGCTGTTCAACAATTCCAACACATCCAGTATGCTTTCTGACAATTAAATAATGTTACTTTTTGGGAGACAATACAATAATGTTGTTCTTAACATGATATTTTGTGAAAGTTATCAGGGCATCCAAATTTTTGTATCAATTCCTACCTAATCTCCACTAGTATTATTAGACCGTCATGGACTTTCAAGCAGAATTAGTATTTTCACGAGTGCCTTCATCCCTATGTAAAAGAAAAAGAATTATCCGTTAAACAAGAACCTTACTGGTCACTGCTTGTTTTTGGTTTCACTAGTCAATATTAATATCTAGCAAATTAAACCTTGGTCTATGTGTGTGTCTATATATATATATATATATATATATATATATATATATATATATCCCTAAGGTAAAGTTTAATTTTCTATATATTGATAGTATATAAAACTTTTTAAACAACCAGGTTTATTGGACGTCATGTGTATAAAAATAAAATTTTAAAAGTAAATAGAGACGATGTGTCATTAATTTAGACCCTCTTGTGTAAAACATTTTATATATGGACAATGCCATAGTGAAGCAGCATTATTATTATAATGCTATATGAAACTTATTAATTTTTTTTAACAAAACTTACTATTTCATGACCAAAGTTATTACTTTATTACAGCATTTTCCTTAATATCATAAGTAACAATAACTCATCTGCGAGCCTATGAAGATACTGAAGCTTTAAGGAATATACAGAAGATTTGACTCGGTCTTTTCATATCACTTTCTCTTTCTTTCTTTTCATAGTTGGATAAACGTAATGGAGCATAAATGGTTGAAAGAGCAAGAGTATGTATTCAGCGGCGGAGCTAGAAAATTTTTTTTGTGGGGGCAAAAGTAATAAAATATCTTACTTTTTCTTTTACTGTTTTTTAAACAAAAGAGCATCAATATTGATATAACAAATAGAAATAATGCATATACTTCACATAAAATATAAATGAATTCATACTCAAAATTAATGATGTAACAATAATTTAATTTCAAAAAGTAAACCAAACCATTTATAATTGTTCACGACAATCAATAGCTTTTGTTTTTAGTGAAGAGGAAAGGATGGCTATGTTTTGTGTGGAAAGGAAATTGGGAGACCAGAGGAAAAATGGTGGCCACAGGAAAAATGATATGATTAACAATTGAAATGAAGAAGGTATTCCTTAATTTAGTTTAAATATAACTCCATGGCCCACAAAATTTTTTTAGCAATCTAGTTCAATCAAAATCAGAAAACCACATAACTCTTCAGCATAATAAGAGCTCTATTATGATTCAAAGAAAGCCTTTACGGGGAGCATATTAAAAAATATCTCTAAAATTTATTAGTATTAAAGGAATTTACGGGAAATCAATGGGGCCCGTGCCCCAAGGCCCCCACCTTGGATCCGCCATTGTATGTATTATTTCATGAAAAGACATTTTTATTAGCTGATCCATGTGTATCATTATTTATACACATGTACTTTGAAGGATGCGTTCCTTTTTTTTAATCATGAAACTGTTTTTTTCAAAATTGTTTTTTCGATTCAATAATACCTTCTCCGAAAAGTTTACTTGCAATAAAAAAAGTGACAAGTTCAACACTTACACAAGTAATATTATCATTGGATAAGTTCAAATTTTCTCTTCATTATAAGATATTATAAGCTACAAATACAATATGTTGTGCACTAGTCAATAATGGGAAAGGGAACAATGTTGTGGTGACTTACGTCACCCCAATTTGTTATTATTTTAATAACTAGTCACCACAATTTGTTATTATTTTAATAACAAAATTTATCACTCACTTTGTATAACTTATTACTCACTAATCAAAATTTACTACTCACATGTCACGTGAGCCTAACTTATCACCACAATTTGTAATTATTTTAATAACAAAATTTATCACTCACTTTTTATAACTTATTACTCACTAATCAAAATTTACTACTCACATGTCACGCGAGCCTAACTTCTAGCAATAAGAGTTCCAATTAAAGAGGGTAGTTTTGTTGCCTTCGTCTAGTTTCAAATGTGCGTTGAATGTATTGGAGAGATATAGAAGTTGGATCCAAGCATTTACCTTAGACCATAGCCGTAACTATTTTTCTTGGGGTTAAAATAGATTAGGAGGAAAGGCAGGTTTCTTGATTTTGAAGTCAAGGCAAATTACTGGCTCTATTAAAAGTTAATAGTCATTCTTGTAACTTGTAAATGAGAAGAAGCTTACTAAGGCTTTGTTTTGTTACTCGGACAGTTGTTCTAAGGAAGGGAAGTTAAGGTGCAGATAAAATCCAAAACTTACAACAACTTTGAGCCGATTCAAAATTGTGTTCTTAGGCTTGGACTGGACTGGCCGGTCAAATCAGTTAGACTAGAAACCGGTCAAACATCTGGTTTGAGTCAGGCTAAAAAATTGATCAAACCTGGTCGTAAACAGGTTTGATAGGAAAAAACTGGATTTGACATGGAAAAAACCGGGTTTAACTAGAAAAAAATTGAGTTTTTTTTAAATATTTTTGACTATTTATGATTTTTTTGACTTATTAATTTTTTTTCACTCTTGACTAATAACTAAAATTGTGGAAAAAAAAATGTGTGCATGTGTGTGTTGTGCATATATATAAATATATATATATATATATATATATTTATGTGTGTATCTGTGTGTATATACTCTGTGCGTGTAAGTGTATGACGTATTTATGATATCATCCAATTCGACTCCAATCGAAGTCATTGTTGGCTGACCCTAACTCAACCAAGTCGATAATCCCTTCTAATAAGAAAACATAAATTAAAAATTGGGTTATGGGACTAATGAGTTTTGATGGACACTTGGCCCCGCTCCCATCTTCTATAATTAAAAACAAAATTTGTTAGGGGTTCCCTGACCCAAGAGGCAAGGAAAACCAGTTAAATGCATCCGTATCAGGTTAAGTCTACTTTTCTCAGTTGTCTTTATGCATTTTATTGATTTTTTTATAAGACATTTTATTGATGAATGAGCCTAAAAGTATCCTAAAGAAAAAGTACGTCTTTCCAACTAAAGAATGAATATGCTTATTGTTTGTCACAATTTTTCTAGAGAGAAAATGATTCTTATGAATGAGGCTGCTTTACTGTTAAATCAAATAAAGTTACACTTTATTAAAGTAAAAGGCCGGCCATATCAAGCTCTCTATCCCTCTCTACTTTGATTGCAATATTTTGCAACTGAAAGCTACCCGTACCACAAAATACACTTATAAGTGGTGAAAAGGTGACAACAAAGTCATCATCAAATCCACAGATGCTCCAAAAGAGAAGACCTGAAGCCAAAAAAAATAGCATTACCATAACAAGCATCCACCTTTTAGTATCAATTCTCCCCTTTTAGTCAATATTAAACTATCGTATACCACGTCTTAGTGGCTTTCATTCCACACACCCCCCCCCCCCCCCCCCCGACAGGCGGGCGGGCGCGGGCGAGCGGGGTGGATGAGATTAGAAAGCAAGCTATCCAGCTCAGACACATAATGGAGTTCACTAGACAATTAGCTTCAATGTATGTTTTTGTTTTCTAACTCATATCTCTCTGCTTTTTTTTTCATTTTTCTCTTCCTTTTTAGTTGGACACTTCATTTGGATGGCTGTTATTAAAGATGCTTTTTAAAAAATATTACTGTAACAATTTTGAAGATTTATTTGAATAAATGTGTGAAATAAAAAGGTAGTTGGAAAAAGTATTTGGAGTTCTTTGGGAGCATGTTTTTTTAAAAACAACCATAAACAAACGCATATCATTCCTGTGAATCAACTTTCTTATTGGTATCCGATCCTTTTTAATACAATTTTCTACTGAACACTAGGTGTTGATATCGTGAAATGTTCTTGATCAAAAGACTAAAATGGGAATTGGAATTTAATGAAGAAAATGAGGTCAATTTCGATGGAAGTTTGTTGATAGATCTTGTTTTTAATGGGCCTTTTGACAAATCTCAATTTTCCAAAGGCTGAAACATCTAGTTTTTTAAATGTAACACAGCAGCTTGCTGCTACTCCGCCGACCACCTACTTTTATCCGTGTATGATTGGTTATTAAGGAAAATTATGTAGAGAAATTTGCTTTAAGAAGAAATACGAAATCAAAACTTGAAGCTCTTAAATACTATGAGAAAAAATGTGAACTTCTTTCCTCCATATAACATTTTCTTTTCCTTGCCTTTAGTTTCACCAAATCTTGGATCAAAATTGAGGCACAAACAAAATTGGTGAGTTTTAAAATTTGGTATCGCACAGATAACAAGTTGAATGATTGGTGCCTAGCCCAAGTGTTATCCTTTGTTTTTTAGGTATGTAGGTGGTGCAAGATTACGAATAAGGATCAAACCTTAATATCTACCTTAAAAAAAACTAAACTGTGGTTTTACCACTCTGGTGAACTTTTTCGCTCCAACAAAGTGAAGTGAATCAATCACTAAAGTTTTTATTCTTTTAATCTCATGCAAATTGAAGACCATTTTACTTTACTTTTTTGTAAAATCAAGATAGAAGTACCTTAATAAAGCATTATTTTTTCCTTTTTTGGTTCATAAGTGACACTTTGCTCCATCCAACATAACTTTCCACTTTATGTTTTGTGTATTATTGCAAATTTATGAAGGCAAGGTTACCATAATTTACAAATTTGTTGAACTTCCCCTCGAGAAAAATTAAGTGCAATTTTCACTTACGACATAGTAAAATTATATTTTGCCTTCCTAAAAATCAATGAAAGGCAACAGGCCACCCTTAAAAAGTGGACTCTTACAAATTTCACTCTCATAAACTTTCAAAGTCCTGGTCTGCCACATTTAAGTTCGACCCTTGATACATACACCTCCAAAACCCAACCACACTCACATACAACCAATTCTATTGAAGAAAAAAAAAATCCAAACCACAAAACATACTTGCACACACAAAAGCTAACAATCAATCTTCATATTTCATGCCAAGATGAAAATTAGTGCTCATTTTCCTAAATATAATCCTTTAATCTACCAAAGCGAACAAACCACAACATCCCCCACCCCCACCCCCCCCCCCCCCAAAAAAAAAAAACCCAAAGAAAAGATCAAGAAGAAATAAAAATTCAAAAAATTGTGAAAGGGACCATTTTAATTTCCTAAACAGGTGCCTCTAAAATATCTAACAAAAAAAAAATCTAAAAGCAAAAAGAAGAAACACCAGTCAGTTTCTTGATTAGAGCCAAGGCTGACCGTTTCTTAATACTATATAACTAATAATACAAAACAAAACAAAACAACTTCCCTTCCATAATAATATTAAAAAAAAACCCAGCTGCTACCTTGCACCATTAATCATGGAAATAAATTTTAATTAATTTAGTTTATAAAGATAAAAGAATACAAACTTATGCACCACGCACGGTAGATTTCGTTTTCCAAGTCTTCTTCATGTTCTTGGAGCTTCATGGTTAAGTTTAAAAGCTCATGATGGTGATGTGTCGATATAATCTTAATCTTGATTATCTATACAACTCATAAATTGGACTTCTTATGTAGAAATTTGCAGATATATATGTATAATTAATTAATCAAATCCAATGAACTTTTTGCTTTATCTCTTTTATCTTTATGCTCCCACTTTCACATCCTTTTAGACAAAACCTACCTGGTGCAGGGCCCACCTGGAGAGACTTTGAACAAAACAAGACGATGACGTGGACAAAAGGGCTCAGCATCCACTTTTTTCCGCCAACTTGTTTTCTTCTCTTGGCGGCTCTCATCTCATTCATTCTCTTTGGATGGATTTTTACGTCTATTTGATCTAGTATGCACTATTTGATCCACAATGAATTCAATTACTCTCTTTAGCTAGAGATCATGGTCTATAAAAATCATAAGCTTTACATGGTTTATGTCTTTTAGAAGAAATATAAATTTTACTGCACATGGGACACAAGCATTATGTATACTCCAGAATTTTATTTATTTAGAAAAGTTTTTTTAAAAAACTAATAAAGTATGAATGCTATTTCATTCACTGCTAATTAGTTATTTACCTGTTCAATCTCACAATGGATCTAAGGCCTCAAAAGTTGAGCGATGGATTCGGGACCTCAAAAGTTGAGTCCCGTCTCGTTCGGACAATTTGAAATTCGTATAATTGGCTAGTATTTTTGTATAAATGTGTAGTATTATGGTACAACCACTTTCATATCAAAATGACGTCATTTTTTATGCTCATTTTTTGCATTGCTGATTGCATTTCATCTGGCTATTTTTCGTACTTCTAATTCAGATCATGAACTGGTTCTAACTAGAATTTGTGAGGCCTTTCTCATATTACTATTCTTTTTTAAATAAAGAGAATTCTTTTTATATATGTGCGACTCATTAAGCCTCTGTAACCTCTCTTATCTCTCTATCCAGACAAGTAAACAACCTCAAGCCAAACCCCATCACCCACCTCCTCTCCTTTGGTTATTTTTTCTTGAATACCGGTTTGTTTATATAGACATACGTTAGAGATACATTTACATTATTTTACATAAAATATAAGTGTGAATCTATCTGTATATATCATAGTAATGTTTTTTATAGTCTTGTATTACCCTTTTGATCTGTCTCACCGTATTTGAATTCCATGACATCCTTCACTTTTTTGCTTATAGAGAGCATAGGTTTTTTATGATCACATAAGCCATCTATATATACAAACTTCCTCACTCATCAAACATAAGTAATTGTTCCTTTGTCCTAGACAAAAAAAAACAGAGTACATACCATCTCTCTCTCTCTCTCACACACACACACACACAAAACACACAAACACATATGGCCGAGGGTGATTGTGGTAGCAGTGGCGGGATCAAGCTATTTGGAGCAACTATAGCAGTGCAAGTTAGACAAGCCAAAGATGAAGAAAACAAAGCAGCAGAAGAACAAACAGTAGAAAAAAGGCCAGACAAGATCATACCATGTCCGAGGTGCAAAAGCATGGAAACCAAGTTTTGTTATTTTAATAATTACAATGTTAACCAACCAAGACACTTTTGCAAGAATTGCCAAAGGTATTGGACGGCTGGTGGGGCCCTTCGGAACGTGCCCGTTGGAGCCGGTCGCCGGAAGTCTAAGCCTCCGAGCCGTGGATTGGTGGCTGGTTTGTCAGATGCTTGCAGTTTGTTTGATGAGGCTTCTGGGATGCACCGGTTAGAGTTTGATCATCATCATGGGGTGGTGGAGGAGTGGCACGTTGCGGCAGAGCATGGCGACTTCCAGCACATTTTTCCGGCGAAGAGGAGGAGGAGGAGCACATCATCAAATAGTCAACCTTGTTCATCTTCTACTTTGTCTTGTATTTGAATTATTCTCAGAGTAAAAAAAAAAAAATTATAGAAATATAAAAACGAAAAAAAAATATTGCTGCTTGCTTCATTTCTTGTAGATACAAGCTGTCTTTACTATTTTAATAATTAAACAATCGCAATTAGTTGAAAAGTTCGACAACGTTATCCCATATTCCAAATTAATTTTTGGGTCAATACGGCCAAAAAAGGGGGCTAATCAGTGATATAATCCTCCAAAATAACATGAAACAAAACATCATTATCATCTAATTAAATGGCTTCATAGGAAACAACTAAAATGGAAAAAAAAAAAAAGATCACAAAAATTGACACATCTCGATCTTTTTTTTTTTTTTATATCTCTTTTTAAGAAGATCAATAGTAAAACTTTATTTATTTCTTGGTAACTTGAACTCGAGACCAATAGATCCAAAGTGAAGCATATTATCTACCAAACTGCACTTCATTGTCAAAACTCGTATTAAAAAAATTGAAGATTGCTCATTGTTTTAATAGATTAAACGGGAAACAAAGCAGCTCTATTTAATGAGTTGTAGCAAACTGACTGTCAACAGCATGGATAGGTCATGGCATTAATTTGCCTGACATATATGTTTACTTTCTCATTCTTTTCTTGGCTTGATCAGATTAGAAAATGTGACTACTATGCGACTTGATGGATATTGTCACATATCTTTATCTAGTTCTAGATTGATACTGTTCATTTTATAGTCCTAAATTTGTAATTATTGAGGAAACTTTTCATATTTTGTTTTCCTATTTGTTTTTATACGAATAGTTTAGGTACATGTTTTCTTAGTTCATTTAATTTTTTTAATAAAACAGAACTGTAGTTCTCATGCCAAACCTCTCACTTCAATGTGCATTCATTTTCTTGAAGTGAAAAAAGGGGAAGAACATTACCCACAAAATGCTAAAACAACAGAAGTCTTGTCAGATGCGTATTCATTTTGTCTCTTTCTTTAATAAAAACAAACATATCTGCATCTAATACTAGTCAATATATGATGGCTTACTACGTAACTACTTAATTTTTTTAATTTTGTTCCTAAGTAAATTATTCTTCAAATTACCCTTCGACAAAACCTTTGACTTGGATAGATGAATTGAATTTATCTTTTGAAAAAAAAAAAAAAGTGACTTAATATGGTCAGTAGCAAAAGGTAACAACTTCCACTATACGAGTACCATTTATTTACTCCAAATTTTAGTTTTTATTGATTCAAGAGTACAAACTGTCATTTTGAGATCGAAACAGTCTTTGATTTTATGACAACATAGAAGGAGTAAACATAGAAGGTGATTGGTTATTTACTAGAATAAATAACGTTAAAAGGCTCCCGTGGCTGGCCTATCAAATTGTGGTTACATGTCACGTTAAGACCTCAGACTGAAATCTCTAGAATGAATAACGTTGTATAATCTTTTTAGTCATGACCATAACTATTTATTTATTTATTTGTCTATCTTGCATATGTTTTGCATAATTAATCATCTTATGACCTTTATCATTATTAACCATTAGGTGTTATGAAGTGCTGGAGAGGAAGAGGAGGGACAAAAAACCAAAAAGAATGCATTTAGATTTTTTTAAATCAATTTCTTTAATTAATTCTTATTACAAGATATCTACCTCAAACAATTTGAGATGAGACCTTCAAATTTTACCACACATAATTTGAGTGTGACTCTCAATATATCTAATACTTAACTTCCCCTTTCCTTTCCTTATTTTCCTAGTGACTAAAGTCGGATTCGAACCACCAACGTTTGACAGGAGGAAAGATCCTGGCCAACTGAAATGCATCTAGAGTTAAAATGCATTTTTTCCTCAATATTGTACACTTAGGACCACCTTGAGAATATTGGCAATATAATCAAAGACTTTTCCTTAAAATATTATAGTTTGTAGAGTTGTCTCCCAGTCTTTATTTGGTTGCAATTTAATATACAATCTGTTGGGTAAATGTACAACAATATGAGTTGAAAGAATGCATATTTATCGAATCTGATCCAAAAGCATACACTTGGGGAATTTTAGAAAGCATTCTCTTGCATAAACACATGCACTTTAGTATCAGATTTGCTATAGAATATTTTTACATCACTGTAGAACAGATGATTTGAGCAACGATCGAATAACTGATACATTTACGAAGCTACGGTATAACTTTATCATATGCCTTTTTCTTTCTGAACAAGTATCCTTCTTCCTACTTTAAAGATTGATTCTAGTGTCAACAAAATTGAAATATTTGATTTCCAGATTAATTCTTCCTCAGATCACGTAACCATATCCACCTTGGTGCATTTTCATCACATTATACAAGGACAGATCATTCTTTGCATATATTTTATTTTAACTATTGACGATACAGGCACAAAATGTATAATGAAAAAGAAGCATTGATCGTTTTTATATGTCTACATACTTAACCTAATTACGGTTAGAGATGTGAAAATTTATCTTATTAATAGTTAACTAATAAGGTTTTAATTTGGAAGTAATTTTTGTTTATTTCAGAATACGTCAATATTCCATTTCGAGTAAAAAATAAAAAATAAAAAGAACAGCATGATGCTTAAGGGTTCTCGCACTACATGTAATACTTTTGGCGCAAAAAACTTTACTAGCTATGATTATATCAAAAATATAGCAAACACAGTGTGCCATGGATGATTAGCATATATGCCAGGTTTAATGTAGATCTTTTTTCAGAAAATGGGAAGATACCTCTCCTCATTCCTTGACAAGAGGAGGCTGTATTAGTGCATGCTACTATTTAAACAAGAAAGTGTTACCTTAAATTTAGAGTGGAGATTCTCATGGCTTTATATAGCTTCCAGTCTTTACATTACAGAAATGATCAAGACTAAATCTACATTGACCCCAGACTAGATAATATTAGAATATAATTGATTCATGTTAGGTTCATGGGTAACGATTAATTGTCTCACATCAATCTGAGAAAGAAAGAAAGAGCATCTAATATATAAATATGAACCCAGGACCTCCTAACTTAAGTTTTTGGGTCAAAGTTGAATTCCAACTTATATATTGAGCCTCTTTGGTTAATTTTATCTGTTTTGCTTCCTAACAATTGGTACTAGTGCCCATGATTAATGTATTGGGTTGTTGGGCTACTGTTGGCAACTAGTTTCTTCATAGTATTGGGCCGTTAAATTGTTCTCTTCTTAAGTGTTGGACTAGGGAGTTTGGTGTTAAGCTAGTGGTCTGGTGATATTGGACTAAGGGTCTGCTTACTTTGGAAATAAAAAAGAGATTGGGGCTTATATTTGAATTGATAAAGAATGGGCTTGTATTAATTAGTGATTTGGGCTTGAGGGGAATTTGATTGAACGTGAGCCTTTACATATAAGGAAGAAAATTGTTAGGTTCACGTGTAGAGATTAATTGCCTCAGATTAGTTTAAGAGAGAGAGAGAAAGCACCAATGGGTATAAAACCTACTCATTTAAGCTTTTGGATTAAGGTTGGATTCTAATTTATATATTGTGCCTTTTTGGTAAACTTTCTTGGATTTTTCACTTCCTGACAATCCTTACTACAATCAGATAATAAGAAATTATACTCATTTTCAATATGTTTCAAAATAGAAAGTACTCGTCCCCATTTTCAATCCATTTCAAAGTAGAAAGTACTCATCTCTTCAGCGCCCCTCCCTATCCCTCCCCATCCCTCGCCCTCCCCCAGGTAGTTTTCCTCCTCATCCTCTCCCTCTCCCAACCAAAAAAAAAAAAAAAATTAGAGCCTATACAAAATCAAAAGAACTCAACTGTAAAATTAAAAGAACTCAAAGAACAACTGTAGAAATTACTAGATAAAAAGTTTATTAGATCGAGAGCATCATCTTTGGATGCCCCAGCATTATTCATTCAGAAAAAAGGTGGGAGTTTAAGGCTGTCTATGGACTATGAGGGCTTAACAATATTGCAATCAAGAACAAGCACCCTCTCTCTGAGGTAGATGTTCTTTTTGTTCAACTGAAAGAATCTAGGGTATTCTCAAAGATAGATTTGGGATTCGGGTATCACCAACTAAAAATTAAGGCTTAAGGATATATTGAAGAATGCCTTCGTGCAAGATATGGACATTATGGATTTTATATGATGCCCCATGGATTGCAAATATTCTTACGGCATTTATGAATGTTATGAACATAATGTTTAAACTGCAACTGGATCGTTTTGTAGTGGTTTTATAGATGACATTTTGGTATGACCCAGTGAAACAGTCCACATTGAGAATTTAAGAGTTATGTTGAAATTGCTTGGGAGGGAGAGTTATATGCTAAATTTTGTGTGTATAAATTCTTGTTGAAAAGCGAAACATTTTTTAGGCATGCATTATCCGAACAAGGAGTATCAGCTGATTCAAAGAAGGTTGAGGCTCTTGAGAATTGACTTAGACCAAGTAATACAATTGTGGTAACAAGTTTCTCAGGACTTATCGGGTACTACCGAAAATTCATCTAAGGATATTCCGTTACAGTAATATCAAATTAGCCCATAAAAGGGCTAAATATGACTGGACCATTTTTGCAAGGTGAGTTTTTAGAAGTTCACAGAAAAGATTGTGATTGTCCCTGTATTATTAACCCTATAATCTGAAACTGGAGGGTTTGTACCATATATTGATGCATCTAAGACATGGAGACAATATTTGTATGGAGAATCTTGTGAGCTATTCATAGACTAAGGAGCTGTAATTCCTCAATTACTATTATTATGAGTATCATTAACCCTATTATGAGTATGAGTTTTTATGATTCCCCTCAACATGTTTGATTTAATAATAGAATGGATATCATTATAAAACTACTTGTTTGGTTTATTGGAATGACTTTCAAGTAAATTTTAAATTTTTTAAATCTTTTGTTTATGATATGCATAATTTTTAGATTTCTTATTTTGTACTTTTTTTAAAGAAAATTTCTGAAAGGACTACTTCAATTTTATATATAGCTATACTCTAATTTAAATTTTATGCAAATGATAACCTTAAAAAAGAAGAGAAAAACGCCATTTTTATTGTATTAATATAGAATTCCATATATCTTTGATTTTCAATTCATTTTTTTTTATAAAGCAATTGAATGTAACTCCCTCAAATACATTCTCTTTTACTCCTTAAAATTTCCCTCCACATTAACAAAATTTTTAGACAACATTATGAAATTTAATTAATAAAGAATATTCAAAATCAAAAGACATAGCAAAAAGAAAGCAGAAAGGAGTGAGAGCCAAGAGCGGAGAGGGGGGAGGGAGTATAACAGTGAATTGAGAGGCAGATAGCTCAAAATATGTATTTTTTTATGCGTTTTGGCCCTTAATCAAAACGGTTAATGGTAGAATAGTATTTTGAGAGGAATCATTAACACTCCAATTAATCACATTCATTCCCATTAAATAATAGTGATAATTATTTTACAAACATCAATAATGGGTGTGATTACTTATAACACCTATTTCCGTCCTTGATTTCTCTAAACCAAACACCCCTTAAGAGTTTAAAGTATTTATTTCTCTAGAAAGAGCTAAATACGCGTCATTGTAGGTTAGTAGAACTAATCAACGATTATGATATGACTATAAATTACTACCAAGGAAAAGCCAATATGGTGGTGATGCATTGAGTAGGAAGTCAAGGCACCCTAAAGAACCACCAACATGGAGGCAAGTGGATGACTTTATGATAGAAATGGTTGAGTCCATCGCAAAAGTTTTGGCCACATTAGTAATGACCATGATCATAGTTGAGAGGATCAAAGAGGCTAAAGACATGGATAAGGAATTAATATGGATAAAAAAGAACGTAAAAGCAAAACAATTTGATAGGTTTCAACTGCAAAACAATAGGAGCCTCTTGTTGAGAGTAGGGATGGCAACGGGTCGGGTTTGCGGGTCGGGTTGAGACCCAAATATAACAGCCAACCTGCCAATCCGAATCCGACCCGCCAACTCGAAAATAGCCAACCCGAACACGACCCCGAAAAAAAAAAAAAAAACTCTAACATTTTGTAGCTTTGTTTCATCTATTCACATTCAAACATAACAAATTTCACTCATTGGATAATTAATCAAGTAAATTGCACACATTAATATTAAAGATACTTATTAACATACACTTAACTCCTCTTACAATTTACTTTTCATAAATCTAGGTAAAATTCTTACTTTTTCTTACAATTTACTTGATTAATTATCCAATGAGTGAAATTTGTTATGTTTGAATGTGAATGGATGAAACAAAGCTACAAAATGTTAGAGTTTTTTTTTTTTTTTTTTTTTTTTTCGCGGGTCGACCCGAACCCGACCTGTTTTTTTATCAGGTCAGTCGGGTCCGACCCGCCAACCCGCGAACCCAAAAACCCCCAACCCAAACTTGCTATTTTCGTGTTAAGTTCGTGTCGGGTTTTCGGGTCGTGTCAGAAATTGCCACCCCTAGTTGAGAGGCAGACTTTTTGTGCCAAAAGATGAGAAGTTAAAGGACGAAGTTTTGAAAGAAGTTCACAATTAAAAACTTTTTATACATCCCCGAGGGACTAAGATGTATCACGATTTGGAAAGAATCTATTAGTACAATGGGATGAACAGAGAAATTACAGAATTTTTTACCAGATGTCTCGTCTGTCAATAAGTGAAAACTGAGTACAAGAAACTTGACGAATGCTAAAGCTCCTCAATACTCCCCAATAGAAGAGGAAGAATATTGCTATGGATTCTGTCTTAGGACTGACAGTTGATTGATAAAAAAACCAACTCACTTCCTACCTTTGTGTAGTAGAGCATCGATGGAAAAATTGGTGGAGATGTACGGTAAAGATATTATGTGCTTACATATAATACTAGTGAGCATCATGTCTGACAGAAGCCCCGACTCAGTAACATCCCCTTTTTTTGCTCTTTCTTTTTTCTTTTTTTTTTTTATCGTTTGATTTTTTGTTTTGGCAGGGTTGACTCGGAGGCAAATCAGTCTAAGTTGACCTAATTCAGGCAATTTTTCAACAAGTCTCCCATCTCCGAGTAAGATCGAAATGGTTTTGGACCGGCGTCTTCTAATTCGGTATGACTTGGTCAAGTCGTCTTGAACTTAGCCGAGTCTTCAAACCATGGTGGAGATAGACTTAAGACTAAGTATGACATTCCATCCACAAATACATGAACAGTAAAATAGGACATCCAAACTTGGAAGGTTAGTTGAGAGCATGTACATTAGATTTCTCTAACAGTTAGGATAGAGCGGTGATGCTAATGGATTCTCTTGCGATCACAATGGCATAAGAATGGTTCCATTTGAAGCATTACATGGACATAAATGTCAATCCCCTTTATATTGTGATAAAGTAGGTGAAAAGTTAATTACTAGATTGAAAATGGTTGAAAAGACTAGTGACCAAATCAAGATTACATATGTAAATTTGAAATTAGCCAAGATCACAATAAAAGTCGGGCTGATATGAACAGAAGACTACTGGAATTTCCGGCTAGCAAAAAGTTGAGCCTGTAAGATTGCCTAAGTATTAAGACTTCCATATATATATGTCTCTAGGGTTAAAAAAAGTTGTTCAAGGACATCAAACTTTAGCTAGAGGTGAGTGGTTCTTGCCCATCTATTGTTTCAATCAAATGATTTGCATAAATGATTTTTCCTAAACTATTTAAAAGTCTTATGTTTTTTCTTCAAGTCTAATTTTGTTATGCAAGCCGGATCATGTATGATTTTTTTTTTTTTATGTGTTTTGGGATTAAGAACTATGTGCGTGCCATGTTATAAGTACACAATTATAACATACATGTTGTGAATAGGAAATAATAATGAACCATATTAGTCTTTAACAGTCATGAGATAGGCGATAGGGGGTTATAGATGTGGTACCACGAACTATATACTTCTCGCCTACCTGGAGAGTTCGTATGCTAGATTAATTGTTTAGTGTGGACGAATGCATTGCCTTAGTTATATGCCCATGCCATGATCCATGTGTTTTAATTGTTACCATGAAACGAACATGAGCAGGCTTACATATGAACATGCCTTGCGTACTTTATCATGTGATATTTTGCTGCCGTTTCCAAATCATGGATTTTCTAAAAGATTTTTATTATGACGTTTTATGTTATGCAATGATTTATACTTTCAGGAATCAACGACTACATGTATGTGATCTGTATGCCTAAGTTTTACACACACGTATATATGATCCAATGGGAGTAGTAAGTGCTACTTGCTGAGTGTATGTCACTAAATCCAGATCTTGTGAGGAATGCGGTTGGCAGAATGGACAAACGAGCACAACATGTAATAATATGTAATAAAGTTATATATATATAGACACACACACACTCTTATATACTTATGTACATTTAATAATTGATTTTGTTTGTATCTTTCCTTATTTCTTCTTCATATTCAATTATTTCTACTTTTTTGGATAAATATATAATAACTGTTGCAATAGCTATCAACTAATTTTTATTTACATTTTTTAAGGAGATGATTTCATAAAATGTATTTTTTGGTAAAATTTTTATATGAGGTGCCTATCTAACATTCTTAAAAAGGAAAAAATTACACGTTTAAAAGAATTCAATTGATATCTTAATTTTTGTGACATTAAATTAAATTTTATTTGATTACTAAAATTTCATTAAGTATAAAATACCTACTAATGCAGCTTATCATGCAGTTTATGTACCTATAATGTATAGGATCTATAATTTCTTCTTTTCACGTATAAATCTATGTGTACATAAACTATATACTTGTATACATTTAATAATTGATTTTGTTTGTATCTTTCCTTTTTTCTTCTTAATATTCAATTATTTCTACTTTTTGGATAAATATATAATAACTGTTGCAACAGCTATCAAGTAGTTTTCATTTCCATTTTTTAAGGAGATAGTTTCATAAAATGTATTTTTGGTAAAATTTTTATATGAGGTACCTATCTAACATTCTTAAAAAGGAAAAAATTACACTTTTTAGAAGAATTCAATTGATATCTTAATTTTTGTGAAATTAAATTAAATTTTCTTTGATTACTATAATTTCATTAAGTTAAGTATAAATACTTATTAATGTAGCTTATCATGCAATTTATGTACTATCCTATAATGTATAGGATGTATAATTTCTTCTTTTCACGTATAAATCTATGTGTACATCTGCAATACATTTATTTAATAACTTTTTAACATTCAACAAAATAATTTTTCTTAAATCATGCAATTTTTTCATTTATACTTACGATTAAATTTATACTATTTATAGTAAGAGAAACTATTTTTTTGTAATTATTTGTTATTTTTCTCTAATTTACCTGGATTGTTGGGGTTTCAGAGAGGTAAGATTTGTTGCAAGCTACGACCTATTTTCAATCAAGAATCATGAAAAAATTGTTCAAAAATAAAAGCATGAGAGTCATGATAATGCTTATGGCCTAAAACACATGGGTAATTAATTAAAGTACAAGTGGAGTTTGTTAGAATATGCCATAAAACAAAGTCAGTTTAGAGTTGTATTTCACCCTATTCTCGTTAATGTTTTCTTTGTTGTCATTACTATTTTCATTGTTCTTTACAACGTGGTACAATACAAAATTATATTTTAAAGTAATATAATCATATGTTTTTATTTTATTTTCTTTCAAATATCTTATGTTCAAATACTTGTATTTTGATATGAAAACATGATGAGTATTTGCAGTGGGGATACTTGCTTATCAAAGTGCTACAAGGTGTTCAACTATTTATTAATATTTTTATAACTGATTCACATAGTAATTAATCTATTAAGTTCATCCTAATTGAATTCGTTTAAAAATTTTAGTCAAAAAAATTTTTCATATAAAAATGTAAAAAATTTAATTTTTAATTAAAATTATTCTACTGTAATTATTGTTTTAGAAAGAAAAGCATAACTCACTTATTGAAAGATATCATAGCTAGTACCAAAATAATAGCAAAAGCAGTTAACTATACATAAAATTTATGCTAAAAACCAAGAAAGATTAATGTGATTTACCTAGTGTATTGTATTTATGGCTGAATAATATAGAAACAATGCACAACAGATCAGAGCTCATGGAATTCGCAAAAATGTTTTACGGGAAATTAATTTTGATTTCTTGGTGGAGCTCCACGAAAGCTACCTAGAATGGAGGAGGGAGGCTCAATAGATTGTTCTCTAACGCACGTCCGCAGCATGATATGGTTATCAAAACTAATTTTTGTAGCAATTTCCTTAACTCCGAAAACCTGAAAATTTTGACAGATAGTGCAAAACAATCCAAAATCATGCCCATACATTGAAGGACGCAAAAGAAGTATAAGCTTGTTTATTGTATAGAGAAATTTGACATTTGGTAAAAAGCTTCACCACCAATGTTTACCAAACCACAGGCAAAATAGAAGAAATCACCGCTGTCTCGCTAACTCAAATTAAATATGCAAACTTCACTTGTAGCAGCATTGCCTTAAAAAATGAGTAAAATGCAACACCACGCAAAATGGATATCACCGTTATCGTCTGGTTAATTCAAATTAAACATGCAAACTCCAGTTGCAGCTGCATTGCCTTCAAAAATGAGAAAAATGCAACGCCACTGCCTTCAGCATTTATTTTAGAAATCAAATACGTTAAAATAAACGAAGAAAAGAAGCTATTGGCTGAATAACTCACTTATAGCAGCAGATGCTTTAAAAATAAAAATAAAAATAAGAGAAGAGAAAAGTTAGAAAGGAGAAGGAAGTGAAGTGAAGTGAGTGAAAATACAAGACGAGGCACAAAAACCCGTAACGACTAAAAGATACTTGATTCTCAATTTATAACAAACACTTTCATGAATTAATCAGCACCGGAGCAATGAAGGTCAAGGAATAGTGGACACTCGCCTGCATATCCTTTCCCCAATTCCCCTGCTTCCCATCTTCTTTTGGTCCTTTTCCGTGTATTTGAGTCTTCCTATCACTAAATTGCCACTTTAGTCCCTTACCCAGTACTAGCTTGGCTCTTCATGCCTCAACTAGTCTTCTTTTTCCCAGTTTAGTCCCTCACCGATTTAAACTTAAGTCAACCAAATGCTTTCAAATAACTCATAAAACAGATTAACATAATATGACTTAGTCATGTTAATAATATTTACTCTTTCGGCGTGGACTCGAGTTTTGATCATTTCATATTCAATTATGCACACAGTATACAGACGCCGGTAGACTGGTCTACAAGTAACCATACACACAGCTATATACAAAGTACACTTTCAACAATCCACGGATATGTCCAAAACGTACTCAGACAAGAAAAATATATATTGAGGACAACCATTCCTGCTCTGGACTCCAGATAAACAACAATAGCAGTTGACTATTCACAATTAATTATACCACAAACAGCAAGCATAAAAATTGATGTACACAATTTTATTCTTATTTATGGCAGAGTAATTTACAAACTAATTTACAACAAAGTGGTGCTCATGGGATTTGCAAAAAGATGTTCCCGACAAATTAATTTTGATTTATTGATGCAGCTCCCAAAAAGGCTACCCAGAATAGCAGGAGGCTCGGCAGATTTAGTCTCATGCATCCTGCGCACTGTTATATGGTTGTCCAGAATCAGCTGCTCTAGCAATTTTCTGCAGCTCTGGAGAACATTTAACATAGTGCAAAAAACAGTATAAGTACGTTTATATCATAGAAGGATACGATACAGAAATGTAATCATGTTTACGTAGTTGTGAAACTAAAGAATTTGAAGAAAACTTCACCAACAATGCTATAAACACACAGGCAAAATATAGGTGACTGCTTTTTTCAGGTGAAGTTAAACAAGCAAACTTAGTGGCCGAAATTTTTAGGTAACTATAATAAGTAATTGATGGAGTTACAGCAAAAACACTTTCCATACCAATCACTTGGTGATAAGTTGTTTTCAGCCCCCTCCATTTTCTCTCTTTTTCTTTACAGACCATAAACAGAGGGGAGGAGAAAGGGAAAAGGAAGAACCAAGCTTATCAAAAATTTATATATCTATCAAGATTCTTTCGCAAAATCAACCACGTGATTGCATCAGGTAGACTTGAACCCCTTAAACCTTCCAACACCGATTTAACCATTTATAAAGCTACCCAGGGAATTAAAAATGCTATAAAAGACTAAGGAATGCCTGGAAGCAACTTTGACAACATACCTGAGGATTTAATGCACTCATCTGCTTTATTATATCATCCTGCAAACAGAAAAAAAATTGGATGAAATTCAAAAACAAAGTTTCAGCAATTTTGAATGTGCATGAAAATGACATATTAATAGCTTTTATATACAAATGGCGATTGTGATCCCTCAGACTATATGAACATGGGTAAACAGCATGATCAACATTTAAAAGATAATCTGGGTCTTGAACTACTTTTGCACTTCCAACTAACAATAAAACAGAAATGAACAACTTCCAACCACGATCTGAGGAACAACTTTAAAGTTGAAACTACATCACATAGACCACTTGAAGCTTGACCCCATGAACCTATATTATCATCCGGCAACCCACCAAAATTATCATCCCCATTCTCCTAGCCAATAACACCGAAAAGAAAAAACAGATCCCTGCCAATTTTGTACTATTCATAACACGCAATTGAAAGCATCACTCTCCTGAATATAGATTCAAAGTAGATATCCACTTCACGAATGCAATTACCTAGAAGCACATTCAAGGTGGTGTACCAATATAGTTTCTAATAGCATTTAGCCATTTACTGCCACCAGCAGCAATATTAACAAAACCCAATGTTTTTTTACTGCACTCATAATATATTAGCTAGAGAAAGGTTTCTAAAATACACGAAGCAACAAGTAGTTGAACATTTCACTAATCATGTGTTGGACAAGCATTTACAGTTCATATTGCAAAAAACTTACTTCTAATATTCCCGGATTTTGCATCACGATACCAAGAATGCGACGTATAAGCCCCTTGTAAACAAGTTCATTGATAGTCCCATCTCCATTAATCCAAGGAAGTATAGGATATAAATAAGGATCACGAGATTGGAGCACAAAATTTTCGCCTCTTTGATTCCCTCCAGCAGAAATTAGTTCAGAATGTGTACAATCTTCTACTTCAGTGAAGATCTGACTTTCACTTGAAGGTTCAGTTGACTCTTTGGGATGATTAAGAATAGTAATTCTGTGAATATCTTCAGTGTCCATGTTTATCCCATTTTGTGACCCAACATCACCTTCATGATTTTCCGTATTTAAGAGCTTACGCTCATCATCAATTATTCCTTTGGAATCTACCAAAGGACTAATTTCAGGATTTTGATCCGCTTCTGCTGAGGCCAAAAAGTACTTGGACCGGTATAGAGAATCTATGACATGGATGGAGTCATAAGCACTGACCTGTATCAAAGCCATGAAATTCTCAGTTATTCAGAAGTCTTTCTTTATAGATTTCTTTGTTATCCTGTTCCAGCAATCCTTTTGGTTTCCTTTGTGCTAAATCCACGAGTACAGAAAATTGAAGACAGACAACATAAAAACAAATTATGGTATATAGGTATTTCTAAGGAAAGGAAATATTTTTTTTTCCATAATTATCAATACATATGTTGTTTCAAGTATTCAAACCAAGAAATTATTCTCCTTGCTAACAGCTTCAACAAGGAGTATAATTTCTGCCATCTTTGGGTTCTTTTGAAACTAGGAGCACTAGTATAAATTGAATAATCATATCCTACTCCATAGCTGCTGCGCAGCTACTTAATTACCTAGGAGCTATGAATATTTAATGGAAAGATTCAATGCGATAAAAATGTCATCTAGCTGTAAAACTTTTATTAGCCTAAAGTCAGGGTGTAACCAGATCCTCCGTCATGAATACAATCTACAAACTTCTCTAAGATCTACAGATATAATAGAACTATTGGGCAACCGATGATAAGAAATATGTTCTAACACTATAGTGCTTGCAATTGGAGGAAAGGAAGCATATACATACTTTTTAATATTAAAATTTGTAATGTAACATTCAAGGCAAACGCCAATTAAACCTAAAACATCTTGACTGGTAGAAGAGAATATACATACATATACATACATACATACATACATATCATATACGTGTAGAATGCCAAAAGAATAAAATCGATTAAACAAACCTTTAAAGCTCGTCCAAATGCTTCAAGCACATCAACAACAATTTCCAACTCCTTTTCCCCTAGACACGAGAAAGTTGATCTGATTAATTTCCAAATGTTCTGCAACTCTAAAACTTCCGCAAGTTTAAATTCAAACATAGAAACAACCATGTAATTACCTGCTATGTTCAAGACCTTGGATATTTCTTTCATGCTCAAACCTTGGTCACCAGATTTCTGAATGGCAGAACAAATTGTTCTAAATAGCTCAGGATGAAAGGGACAAATTCTGTCTTCATTATAAAATGAAGAAATCAGATGCTCAGCATAGCTTGTCATAGATTCCCAAGGTGACATATTGGCAGCTGCAGCAGTGTGGTTGATACCCCAATTATGTTTTACCTCTTTTAGAGAGGTACATTCATCAGAATGAGATGAGGTGCAACCACTTTGTACCCCTGGGAAATTATTTTGATCCTGTTCACAGGACACCGAGACCCCAATATTGTCCTTGTCTTTATACAATTCTAAAGTACACGTTCTCGGAACTGTCATACGACTCAAGGTTAGCCTAATTCCAGGAAAACCTTTTTCTCGCCGGGAGACTATCTCACCCTCACCAGCCATTGATGTTTTTAGTCTCTTAGACTTGTCACCACAAAACTCACTGCTATTATTTTTTCGTTTAGAAGTTCTGGAGTCCTCAGCCTCTCCAATACCATCTTCTGGCAAGTATGGTGTAATTGACAATTGCCCCAGAGATATTAAAGCACACAAATGAAATATGTCTCCACATTGTAAATCCGCAGGAAGCTGAATTTCCTCTTCCATCATATCCTTTTCTCTTTTGTCAAGCCAGCTAGCGAACCTAGAAGCTCTTTTGCCAGCATTTGGTGGAAATGGAGACAAAGATATGCTGTGCAAAAAGTGCTGAGCAAGTGCAAATGGACTAGTAGCATTGCCACCAATCTGCACATTCGAAAATAAAATGCTCAATTAGAAACAGATTACATTAGAAAGTAGCTTCTAGAGTAATAATAAGCAAATATAAATAGGATCATTCAAGTATACTAAAAATTTCCCCCCAGAGAAAGTTGCTTTTTGCTCTGGGGTTTTGACTCAAGAGGAAATGAACAGTCTCTACCACCTCTTAAAAAGAAACTACAGAATCCTTACCTCAATTCAAGAAAATTGCAAGTTTAACATGATCACAAGGGCAAAAAGAATTTAAAAAAAAAAAACACTTTCCATTCTATACAAAAAGCCCAAATAAACAGAGAAGAAAAAAGACCGCAAGGTTTAGTCTAATAAGCCAGAACTTTTGAAGAGAATATGAACCACCATAGAGATTCTGATGAAACCACAGCAATGTGCTCTCAAAAGTAGTTTTGACTTTGGGAAATTGAAGCAATTAAGAACATAAAACAACGAGGAAGCCGCAACATTCTTGCCACAACATGCTTCTTTCACAGTGAATATTGACTTGGACACTTAAGTGACATCATTAGCACATTAGAAATCCTAGTTACTGACTTTGTTTTCACAGGAACCATGTGAAACATGGAATTTATGTCCTTAAATACATTGCTATTGCTAAACCAAAATAATTAAGGAAGAAAAATACCATAATCTTCTTTTCTCTGAGGCAACTAAAAGCAGCAAAAAGATCATGTTGAGAATAGCGCCTCAATGTCTCCGCCAGCAATGTCGAAGCCCGTGGAGTTATTGAGTTGCTCAGAAATATCAGCTTAAATAGTTCTGCAGCATTAGAAACCGCAACTGATTCATGTATACGTCCACTGATGCTGCTGCCTTCATATAATAGCTTGTTGTACTTTTGAGCAATACGATGAGAACTTAACCTTTGAGCAGAAAGTTTACTTCTTCCATCACAACTCTCATCCTCTTGGCCCGGAGAACTAAATGGAACCTTTTCAGTATTATGAGGGTCCTGCAAGCATGATGATAAAATTATCAACTTGATTTGCTGAAAAATTCAAATGGGAAGCCCCTACAGCAATAGCTTAGGTTTGGAAATGTTAAAGCAAGAAACAGATCCTAGAGTCTGTAGTTGCAGACCTTGTCTCTAACAGCCGGACCGGGAGACGGCAGACGTGGTATCTTTTCTTTTTTTTTTTTTTTTTTTTTTTTTGGGGCGGGGGGAAGGGGGGAGGGAGAGTTAATATTACTGTTACCACTTAATGAAGGGACCAATCCTTATCTTCTCATAACTTCCATCTCCCTTTTACTCCTACAAAATTTAATATTTTATTTTCTTTATATTTTCTTAAATTTTCACTTTCTTAAATTCTCACACACGTAAGGTAAGCCTTTCCCACTAGTCTAAAAATGAACGCCAAAATGTCAACAACAAAAACAGAGAAGGATTACCTGTGTAATTTTGACAATCTTAACATATATTGCCTAAACATTTCAAGCGGTATACCCATTCAACTTAAATATCATTGCTTACTCAATTACTCAAAATTTTTTAGAAGTCAAATTTCTATCCAAAACATATCCAGCCGTTAATGTCCCAATCAAAATGTAAAAATTTAACTGTTAAAGAATCTGTAACTTACCTGTCCATGAGACCATTCATCAGAAACAACTCCCTTGGAGGAGTTCAATTTAGTTATCCTCTTGTATTGCAAAACCTCATCCAGGGCCATTTTTATATTACAGTTATCAAAATCATCCCAACATTCGTCAGACTCTAACTCTTCATTATGTCCAAAGCAATCAGAAAGGTTCTGACTATGCTCCCCTCCCATCATGGGTTCCCGAATCAGTAATGTTCCATCAACCCAGTTTGATGAGCTGTTTTGGAATTTCTCAAGGTACTTTGCATATCTCTCCGCAAGCATATTGCAGAGCCTCATTACAGCTTTCTTGAACTGTAAAGTTTTGTTCAACAATGCCATTCTTCTTTTGCAAGTATCAGGAGGTGCAGGCAAATTTAGAAGAGAACCCCAATCTGTGCGATGATATTTTGCTCCAAGAGAAGCACGGTGTCTCACATACTCGATTACTAGTTGCCTGTAAAATAAATCAACCAACTATTTTATCATGTCAAAGATCCAGAGTGTAAGAAACATCAAAACACAAGAATTAGTACACAGCACAAAATCAGTAACCACAGTTTTCAATACAATTCAATAGAAGCCTAAGAAGTTACAGGAATTCTAAATAGATATTCCCTCATTATCACTAGCTTTCAGTCTTTGAGAAATATGACAAAGAAAAAGACATATTCACTCCATCAAGCAGATTATTTTTGGGGTTGCATGTGGAATTGTCACTATTTACTTTACCTATCAGCTTCTTCTGTCCATGAAAATTTTCTCTGGCCTCCAGATCTCAGCTTTGATAGAGCACATTTGTGGATAAGACATTCATCGTGCTCAACTTCTTCATTTGATTCTTGCTCTTCTAAGGCCTGCATCCGATCATCAATATGATCTGGCAGTGAATGCTTTTCATGATCTACCAAGGAATTTAAGAAACAATTTTGTCTTTCAGTCAACTGGTCATTGGTGGCATATACTTGTAAAAGCCTCTGTTTACTCAGATCTCCTCCCGTCGCATCAGACTTGGCATGCTTTGAGGACTTGCCTTCCAAAGATCTTTTTCTTTTACGTGAAGAAGAACTAGATGTATTTTTCAGTGGATCAAACTCGTCAGCTGTAGCACATGAATCTCCTCCCAATCTGGTGAAGCGCTTCTGTCTCCTATCATGATAGACACGGAGCACCTGCAAGTGACAGTTGTTATGAATTGCAAATAAAGTAGATAATGCAGCATTTGAAGCCTTCAATAAAGAGGTTGATGAACCATGAAAAAAATGAATAATAGCTCACTTTTTTTCCCCAACTATTATTCATTTGATCAATAATAACAGTATCTTTTTTTTTTTTTTTCAATCTTCTCTGCTTTAAAGTCTCACCATGTCTCCAAATAGATTGAAAAGAGTACACTGGTCAAACTAACTACAACCCCCCCCCCCCCGAGAGAGAGAGAGAGAAGGCAGAAAGGAATCTTCTTTGAGTCCTAGTTTTAAAGTCTCACTGTCTCCAACTAATTACACGGGCAAGAGCCCCCAGCCCGCCCAAAAACAGAAGGGAGTCACCTGATAAAGGGATACAGAATTGCCGTCTTCACATTGATAAAGATCTAAGCTACTGACATTTTGTGTACCAAAGCATTATGACTTCATTCATTCTGGGAATTAGTAACAGGAAATTAAAACCTCACATGCCAACACAGAATTGCCATCTTCACATTGATAAAGATCCAAGCTACTAACATTTTGTGTGCCAAAGCATTATGACTTGATTCATTCAGGTCTGGCAACCAGTAACAGGTAGCAACTAAAACCTTACATGCCAACACAGCTTTAAGGAACTAGGAAGCATGTGATGAAGGCACTCAAATGACAGCCAAGGGATTACTGATTTACGTACTTGATTGTCTGACAGAAAACCATAGCAGAGCCCAAATAGATTCAAGAATAACATAACCAAACAAGGGAAGAGGTTAAATAATATAACCAAATAGGTTGGTCTTTAGCAAAAAAAAAAAAACAAATGGCCATGTTCCTGACAACCAATGACCTTGCAGACCATCAGGAAAAAAAGATTAGCAATACAAAAGCAGAAAAACCTGTTCTAGGGTCAAATTAAGATCTTTGGCAATCTCCCGACATTCTCTGAATGACAGCTTTTTATGTGGTTCATCAGTTACAACACGCTTAAGGAGCTCAGCACGCTGATCAGCTGTCATAACCCGAGCTGAGGCCCATGATCGAGAGAAAAATATCTGACAAAATTAAGGAAAGAAATGAGGTGAAGGTTGGACAAACAAACTCTGAACAGTAGAAGATCAAATTCTGCAATTTATTTTGTCTGTTGTTACTTTCTTTAATTTTGTCAATCAAAAGGAAAGCCTGGACCCTCTGTAAAAAAATAATAATAATAAAAAAAAAGAGAAATGGGAACTGGAATGACCTGATCATAAACCGAGTTAATAAAATACGCATTTAAACCTAGGACACCTTTTCACATTGCCTAAAAGAATTAACTCCTCCAGTCCTAATGAATCAACAGAGAGGATTAAAACTTCCACTGTGATGGTGAACCATATGGAATACTAAAGAAGTCAAATAAGCTACTCTGACCTGCCGATTCAAAATCTAATATTTTAAAATAGAAAACGTCAAGGTGCTACAGGAGAAACAGAATTTTTGGATTCTCTTAAGACAGCAAGTATCTTAATCTCAATTACCACAGGAATAGATTAAACCTGCACATCCAATTAAGTACCAAAAGTACTCCACCACAGTCAATAAATAGATTGTATCATATGCTAACCTGGTCACTTACTTCGGCACATAGGCTACAACTATTAGCCAACAGGCAATACAAATTAGACATCAAAGGGAAGCAAACAATGAAAATTACACCTCATGCACTGCAGATCCAGGGAATGCATGTAAAGCAGCTTTTGAGTTAGCAGCAGCATAACAGTACTCTAAGGTGTTCCAGTACTCATCCACAGCTTTTCTGGTTGAAAGAATGAAATCATGTCGGATATGAGGGCGAAGGTCAGGAAAAATGAAACCAGAAGATGAGGCTACTATTGATACTGGTTCCTCAATGTAGGGTTTAAATTCCAATGCATGGACAAGGGTAGTATCCTGAACTTTGGATTCATCATTGGCAAGTCCTGTTCTTACAAGGCGAATCAACTGCCAAGAAGTTCTAAATAGTTAGGCAATAAATGATAAAATATAACACAAACAGGGAAATAAAAGCTAATAGAATCCTTCTGGAGAAGGTTACCGTGCTTTTTCAGAAGGAAAACTCAAAAAAAAAAAAAAAAAAAGCAAAACAAAAAACATTGCGAATGACATCCATTTTAAGAAAATCGCATCGTGCTCAAAATTAAAACAAAAGTGCAAAAAGAAAACATAAGCCATCAGTTTCATCTCTGGTATGGCTCCCTATTAATTAAAACGGAATAAGGGATGTACTAGCTTTTGGATTCCATCATATTTTCGTCATAGTCAATGGGTGAAGAATAAATTAATACCAGAATTTTACCAACTTCAAAACTTTACATCTTTAAATGCATGACATTGAGCAGCTAATTCAATATTTCTGGTAATGATTTGACATTTTTCTTAGCCCCTTGGCTCTGCAAAAATCAAGACCTTGAGAAAAGGATACTCATCTAATTTAAGTATAAGCAATGAAGGAATACTACAACTTCTCGTTCTTGATTTATCCGCTCTTCTTTCACTTCTCTAGCAAGTACCATTGAATATTACTATAAGATGAAGCTCGTAATAAAAATTCATTAAAAGGCTTAACCAGAATTATATAACCAACTTCATGAAGGCAGTATCTAGAAAGAAACTATTATCCATGTCGGCCCTCCAAGCCTTCCAAACACATTTGATGTATTACTTTGAAAGAATTTGTAAAAGGGAGAAATGAATATCCAATTTTCTAAATGCAAGATTCCAATAACAGAAGCATCCTTGTGCAATTAATTAAGTAGCAGTAGTTGCCAAACACATTAGTAAACATACATGCAATAAGGATTACAATCCATGCTAAGCAAAACATTACTCTGTTACCATGTATGCCATATTATACCTTCAAGCGTCGTAAAATGTCAATCAACCGTGATAGACGCCCTGTTGCTTGAGTATCCATCAGACATCTGTACTCTTGCACTGGAAGATCAGAAAGGCACAGACCCTTCCTACACTTGTCAATCAAATCCTCAAACTTTTGGGTTGAACCTACAACCTGTAAGAACAGCTCAAGAGGCATGGCCTTAATGGCAGCATCTAGTCCAAACAATTTGCTAGTGCTATGAGGATTTTTCAGGTCATGTCCATTTCTATCAACAGATAAAAGATCATCCCAACCAGGTGAACTACTGAGGTAGCTCCACAGAAAGATGTGAAGCAGCCTTGTCCGAACCATTTTTGCCAGCACATAGCCATTAGCACGCCTTGCTTCAGCTTGCTCAGCTTGAGTATCAAATTGTACATTTGTAGCAATCCTTTGGACACTATCCAATACTGGAATTGATAGTCCTTTCTTCAGCCGAGAAGAACCCTGGTGGCGTGATTGAATATCAAACGACCTGAGTCTTTCATGAATTTGACCCAGCAATTCAGGAGACAACTTAGAAATAGATGGATGCAGGACCACCTCTGTAGTACGGCTGCGGCCACAGTTCGAGATGACAGGGACACTGATATGAATGCACTTACACCGACCTTCTTGCTGAAGCTTATTTAAACTACGTACCAAAGTCTTCCTGTCCATCATTGAGTTCTTTTCCTTCTCAAGGTTTTCAAGGACCTCAAGCCTTCTATGCAGCTCAGGTTTTATTAAGAACTTCTCTTCCTGCTCAAAGAGAAAAGACTTGTAAAGGTAAGCCTAAAAGAATACATAGACCAGTCAACTTAAGGAAAAAAAGAGGTGATGGATGAATAAAAACCTCCAACATTTTAAGAATCCGCTGCTCCCTCAGTGTGCTGGCTGCACCTAAGGTAAGACATGGATATGTCTGGTACGAGCGGCGTTTTGCAGGCATTGACATAGAAGAAGGTGAAATTTCGTGTTCAGTACCATTTGATGTAATTGTATTAACAACTTGCAGTTCTGTATCCGGAACTCTGCCACTAGCCTCAGAGGCGGAGGTCTGCGAATTGTTCAGTGTAACCAGCATCATTTTGTCCTCATTAGCTGTTAAGCTATAAGAAATTTCTGGTTCAATCACAGCGGCATTATCTGATATCATAACATCTTTGGAAGTAGAGGCATCTACCTCTTGAATGGTTGGAGTGAAGCCATCATCAGTTTCCCAAACCACTGGCTGGGGAATACATTCATTTTCATGCAGTACAATTTCCATATTACATGGGATGGTATTAGATGCTTCCGGATTGAAGTTACCAGCTGTCCAAACCCGATAGGCAAAACCCCTTTTATAGCTTTCTGCCTGCAGATGCATACCGAACCTAGAGTACATATCGAGGAGGCGATCATAGTACTGCTTATTGCGTATACCTAGCCTTTTGCACAGCTGTTCAGGACATTAAACATACCAAATATTAAACATAGATATTATAACTAAGAGGCAGCACTTTTAGTGCCAGACTCGTAGAAAAGGCACTTCGCAAATAGTCTTTACAAAAGGTATTTACGGTATACTGCTCTTAGCAACGAGAAAAATGCATCAGCTACATTTTTACCACATATTTAATGGAAGTTAACATCCCAGCATGTAGTTCCTAGTTTTGCTGTTTTCAACAAATTCAACCGCTAAAGTGGACCATTGCCCATAAAGCAGTAAAAAGTTCATGAAATCCAAGTGCGAAATTTAAGATTAAGCACTTCATGTACTATCACCTCAGGTAACAACTAAGGCAAGATTGGAAACTCATGATAATATTGACAAGAATAGAACTGATTCCGTCAAGAGTTGATTATCTCATAGTCTAAAGATACCCATATCTAAAATGACACACACTTGTAAACGCTTGATTGTAAACGCCTGATGGTGCACCTTACAAATTAAGGCCAAATGCTTGAAAAGCATTTGAAGATCAAATGCCAATAATATATCCCACCCAAACAAGACTAAATCAACAAACACATTAGCACTAGAAGACCTGAAATCAAGTCCAACAGTTTAGTAATCAACTGAAAACAACCAGTAGGTCTAAAACTATATTACTAGGACTCGGGTTTGGGTGTCATGTAGGGGTATGTGTTTAGGTTTCAGAGTCATTAATCTTCTAAAACAAGGATATACCGACAATGTAAATGAACCAAAATTATTTTAGCTCATGTTTAAAAGCACATGTATACATATATGTGCCTTAAATCATTTCTTCGTGTTGCATGTGGAGGAAAAAAAAAAGCATATCAGAGTAGAAAAGGACAAAGACATGACAGTTAGAATCAAAATCTAGCTTGTGCACTCGTAGTGGTATCATTTATGACAAAATTTTGCACCCTTTTCTCCCTCTATTGTTTTTCTTCTTGTGTTTATTAATTTTAGGCATCCGAAACCTCAAGTGAGGCGTTGGACACAGAACCCATACAAGCAATGTGTCACGTCATGTCCACACGGGTACAGCTGCAGAGGAGAAGAGTCCAAGTAACATAAGCCTATGATGCCACAGACATCTCTTCATGAACATGAAAATTGCTCAAAAGCATGTGACGTACAGGATGGAAAAAGCATGTCACTCAACATAAAAGTATTAAGAGCTTTTCGAGAAAGAAATGCACGCACTTCAGTGTATGTCAGCCCTTTGGACCCTTCAGCATCAATCATATCATAAATTTGATGCTCAATAGGAAGTTCTACAAGCTGATCTGTGATTCGACCTCTCTTTCCTGATTTTGTTCTTTGTTCTGCATCAAGCTCATCACAATCTTGTCTTGAAGATTTCGGCTCAAAATGTTTTGGTGAAAACTTCTTCAGCAAGCGCAAACACTTGACTTCCTGCACAAACACACAAAGTAATAAAAGTGATGACCTAAATGAACATCCACTGTACGGAACATTAATAGTTGATGGTCTCTTCCTCTAAATTATAAAATACAAATAAATTAACATGTGTTTCATGAATTTATAATTAGATATGTTCACAGGCTAGTTGATCAAAAGATAGAACCAGTGCAAGTAAAATAGCAACTTGAGCTCCACACCCTCCAAGGGGAAAAAAATAAAATAAAATAAAATAAAACTCAAGAAAGGGCAAACGACTTGCATATACAAACCACTAAAAGTCATGCTACATATTCTCAAGTCAAGGAAAATCTTTTCCTTACTACTTCCAAGACAGAACTAACGAGGCAACTATTTGAAGACTTCACTTGACCATTTGACTATATGCATAACAACATGGGGCCTTGAATAATATGAAGAATCTATCAAATTCTATGTAGTTCAGAGAGAAGATTTTTTAACCCTCTAATGATCAATACATACAGTCCGCACTTTAGAAAGAGAGTAGATGATATCCAAAAAAATTACTAATTCCAAAAAATAAGCCTGTAATTGTCCGTGAGGAGAAGTGAAATAGGATGACAATGGTTTCAAAGGCATGTTTGAATGTTAACTTACTCCAAACAAAAAAAAAATTACAAACTATACTCACTTATTTAGTGTAAATACTCTATTTTAATTCTCATTAAAAGTCCAGAAAAAGTATGTCAAAGTTTGGAGTCAAAAATGGTACTACTATTACGCAACATTCTTTAGGCAAACAATTCTAATGTGAAAAGGAAGATTATTTTAGAACATTCAACATAAATAATAACTTGCATGAAGTTTGTTGTGCAGAAAGCACATTATGAGAATCCATAGAGATGTCAATTATTTCAGAATCAAAGATGAATTACACTTAATAACTATGATTATCAGATGATTTTCTTTTAAGCTCCAAAACACTTCTATGCTTTCAAGTTGATCACTTCTAAAGCTCAACACCAAGCAACATCTGAAATTTGTACAAACTGCTTTCTTTAACAGAACGAGAGAAAACTCATGATACTCTAATGCACACATTCAAATTTTAACTTGTAAACGGATGTTGACCAACAAAATTATAAAGAACCCAAGAAAAATTCTAACAGAAAGACACCAGAAGAACGTATAGAAGTGTTACTCATGGAAAAAGTAATTAAAAAAAAAAGCAAAAAGAAATTCTGAACCTCAATTATAATATTTCATGCTACTGAATTTTACCAAGTTTCAGCTCATATTAAGTGCATGTGTTTACTTACTTTCTCCTTCACTTTGGTACAGCATTCCTCCACTACACCAGCTTCTTTCAACCTGGGACATATCTGACAACAGTTTGGGAAGAATGATGCAATTAGAGTGACAAAAACCAAGCAAAAGAGAAGTTCAAAAGAAATGTAAAAGACCTACGTTCCTCCAAGCTCTATGCCCAGACCTTCCTCGATAACCAAGGTCTCGCTTAATATCTGACACAATAAGAACCTGGAAAGGCAACATCTGATTACCGCCATGTTGCACATGAGAACAGATAATTTGATGAACATTTAGGGGTGGCAACAGGTCGGGTTGGCAGGTTGGCGGGTCGGGTTAAGACCCAAATATAACAGCCAATCCGAACCCAACCTGCCAACCCGAAAATACCCAACCGGAACACAACCTGAAACGGGTACTACTATTACTAACATTTTATAGCTTTGTTTCACTTATTCACATTCAAATATAAATTTCATTCATTGGATAATTAATCAAGTAAATTGTAAGAAAAATTAAGAATTCTATTTAAGTTTATGAAAGTAAATTGTAAGAGGAATTAAGTGTATGTTAGTGAGTGACTTTGATATTAGTGTGTGCAAAAAAATTGTTTGATCATTTTTTTTTGTGTGTGTGTGTGTGTTTTAATCTCTTTTCTTTCCTCTTTTCTTCAAAAAAAAAAAAAAACAAACTACTACTAACATTTTGTAGCCTTGTTTCACTTATTCACATTCAAACACAAATTTCATTCATTAGATAATTAATCAAGTAAATTGTAAGAAAAATTAATAATTCTACTTAGGTTTATGAAAGTAAATTGTTAGAGGAATTAAGTGTATATTAGTGAGTGACTTTGATATTAATATGTACAAAAAATATGTTTGATCATTTTTCTTGTGTGTATGTTTTAATCTCTTTTATTTCCTCTTTTCTTCTTCTTCTCCTTCCTCTTTCTTCTTCTTCTTCTTTTTCTTCTCCTTTTTTTTTTTTTTTTTTTTTGGTTCGGTCGACCCGAACCCGACCTGTTTTTCTCCTCGGGTCAATAGGGTCCGACCAGCAAACCCCCAACCCAAACCCGCTATTTTCGGGTTAGGTTTGTGTCGGGTTTTCAGGTCTTGTCAGAAATTGCCACCCCTATGAACATTGGATTCAAATGTAACTAACCTTCCCATCAGCTTGTTCGAGTTTATCACAGATAGCTTTCAATGCTGGTAGATAGTCTTTTACATGCACATCCTCTTTAACAAGGTCTTTGGGAAAGCCGATACCATTTGCAGCAGTTACATCCACAATATCACCATCAGTTAAAGGCTTATTCTCTTTAATGATTTCAAGCCTCTGTTGACAACCCAAATGCTTTGCATAACGGTATAAATGCAGCATATTTGTTGTCACACTAGAACTATTTTTTGGCTCCCCTTCGCCACATGCTTCTTTAGTCTTCACCACTGTTGACTGCTTCACAATCAATCCTCGGCATTCAAGCGCCCTCAATATGTAAAAAATGTTGTTTCCTTTGATACCAAATTCCTTAGCAAGTTCATTTTGTGTAATTCCATTAGTTCTGCAAATGCACTAAATTTCATTCAGATTAAGCATTTTGGTCCCTCATGTTTTAAGTTAGTATCTCAAGGGCTGTATAGCTTAAAACAAAAAGTAAAGTGCCAAGAAGAAATGCTCAATTAGACAAACACTTCCCAAAGTCCATTCCAGTACACACCAAAACAACTACTGATATTCGATTACAAGTATAGCAACAGCGAACTGATTCAAAGTTACCTAGATTACAGACCATTCTGGAACATATTACTTCATCTATTGCCAAAGTGGGACTCTAAGGCCAGGCTTCTTTGAGACATTCAGGATGGTACAGAGTTGGAAAATAAACATATCTCTTGGGATCATATCCAAAAAACATGAGTCCTTTTTTTTGTGTGTAGAGAAACTCTTCATATGTGAAAAAGTAATAAAAGGATAATTCTCCATGCGATGCAAAAATATCGATCTTCTAGTCATAAGTTTAAAAGTAGATATTTGCATCATGCTATACAATTCCAAATTTTGAAAACGCTACAGTTGTTTCTAGTAACATAGTTTCAACTTTTTTAAACAATAAGAAAATAAATGACCAAAATTCCAACAACTTCAAAGGTTCAAAAATCCAATTTTATTCACTTCAAAACACAAACATATTCATCTTTCTCCATTAACGAAACCACAGCCCCACCACTCAGGTTCAAGTCTCAAGCTAGTAAACATTGTAGTAGCATGTGTCAGCTGTTAAGGCCAGTTGTCTTTTGTCCGATTGTTGTACATGTTATGTACAAGATTTGGCATACCAGGGAGTTTTGCTCATGCATAAAAATCCTTAACACACAACATTATTGTACTCGTGAATTTGTTCTTCTTGTACATCAAAGTTCGTCAATTTTCTTCTTCTTGTACACAACGACAATATATAAGTGTAAACCAAATACCTCAAATAATATCAAAACCACAAAAACTGTGATTTTGATTATTACATGCACTTTTTCATCCGTTAATTACAATCTTACATAACTAAAACTAGTTATTCAACCTTTCAAACCGAAAGTTCTCCTCCTTACCTTATTCCTACCTAAAATCTTTAGCCGTAGAGAGTCACAATTAAAAATCAATTAAAAAAATACACAAAAACACCAAAAAAAAAATTAAATGAAATAATAAAAAGTAGAATTCTCAATTTTTAGTTTTGCTTACCTAGCAATGGCAAGGCGTTCGAGAGTACGGCGCTGAACCGGAGTAATACTGGAATCAGAGGCCTCGATATCATAAATTCCGACAAAATTATTCCGAAGCCGCTCGGGAGCGATAATTTTCAAATTCATCTGCTCACATTTTTCGACGGACTTAATTAAAGTGTCCTGAGAGTCGTACGAGGCGCCTTGGACCTCGAATTGGAGGCCGGGAACGTTGAGGAGGTTGGACCATAAGGCAGCCTTGACGTTAGGGCAAAGAGGAAGGCCGTGGGTGGAGAGAGAGTGGTGGAGCTTCGGCCATAGTTCTTGGAGGCTCAGTCCACCGCCGCCTTGTGAGCATATTTCTTCTAAAGCTGAGTGGACGACGGAATCCATTGATATATAGGTTTAAGCCATGGAAAAATCTTGGTGGCGTTGATGGTGAATGGAGGAGGAAGAAGACAGCGGGAGACGTCGTCGACGGCAGCAGCGGCGGAGGCGGAGGGAGGAAGAAAGGCTGTTTTCTATTTCCGTCGGTTTGTGCTTTTTTTCTTTTTTAATTTTTTTTTCCCTTTGCTGCTCATGCGATTCGAAACCTCAATCTTCACAAACATAAATATTTTGGAAAATTACAAAATAGGTCCCTAAAATTTGGCATTATCCATTTTCAGTTCCTGACCGGTAAATAATAGATTTTAGTCCAAAAAATAAAAAATGTTATAAATATCAAATAACGTGCAGATTTTTTTTATTTTTCTTTTCTTTTATTAAGAGAATCGACAGTGGATCTTCACCTATCCCACTTATTTATTAAGGGGATGCTCAAAACCTTCAAATTCATTTTTCTCCCATAGCCACTAGTAGGTTATATTTATATTAATCATTCCAACCAATTTTCTTTATAATTATACGATTAGCTCTTGTAACCTATGCTACAAAATCATTATAAGTAGAGATTTTTCATAGTTTGAGAAAAAGTATACTAAGAAGTAGAAAGAATAACAAGATACCATAAGGACTTATGTGCAATTAAATTAAGTTTTGGAAGATAAGTAACAGTTTTCTTTAGAATTGGATTTATTATTTTCTTTTGAACTACTTTTGAGAAAAATACAAGATGACACAAAGAGTTACATAAGGAAACAAACTAGAAGCCTTGGTTTTTAGGGAGGAAAAGGTCACGATGTCTCCTCTCCCTCTGGTTTTGTGAAAACTGAACAGGGCCTGATCTTCCTTCACCTCGATTTTTAGTTGTTTGGTCTCAAAGGAACTAGCACTCGGAAGGTTAAAGACCTTTTAATATAAATTAGGCTTATCAATGCTGTTCATTTATGTTTTAGTTAGCTTATCTTTAAATTTTTGTATGTTTAAAGTTGTTAACTAATTAGTATTGAATTTAATGTTTTATTTATGTATCCAAAATAGTGGTGTCTGGATTAGTTTCTTCATTTTTTAGTATTATATACTAAGTAGTACTACTTCTTTGAGAAATATAATTCTAAAACTCTTGTTTTTAATTTTCATACATGACTATGTGCTTATTTGTTTAGCATGATTTTCTACTTCATTAAGCTATTTGTTATTTGCTTTCTCCAGCATGTCTACGTATTGTACCATGTAGATTGTGAGTCTTTCCAAAAGATGAAAGAACATAGAAATTTGTCACAGATAGAGACTATAGTTATTTGCTAAGTGTTATGTCATAGATAGAGACTATAGTTATTCGCTAAGTGTTACTGACTTTCATTAGGATATGCATGCTAGGTAATATGCCGTATAGGTTATATGCTTGTATACTTTTTATTTACATGTCTATTGTATTTTAGTGTCATTAGTTATTATATATTTTTTAATTGTCTCATGTTGTTTCCGTATTAGTCCAGTGCTAGACTATAAAGAATTTATTTCATATAGTTTTATGTATTTTTGGGGGACTATTTGTTCAATCATACCTTTTTCCATTTCTAGGATATTTTTCTTTAAAAAAAATACAATTTTTATTTATTTTTAAAAAATTTTTTGGTCGACATATTAATCTTTACATATAATAATATAATTATATTTTATTTAATGTTTGCTATGTTGTATGGGTATAGTATCTGATAGTTTATATGGTATGATATGTATTTATTAGCCCATAAGAAGAGACCCTAAAATAATATTTTTTTCTTTTTCCTTAAAAATAAATTTGTGGATCAAAAATTTTTATAAGAGCAACAAATTGTATGTTTCGGTGAATTTATACATTATATTTAGATTTACCCTTCTAGTACAAAAATGGATTATATTTTACTGCCTAGTCTAAATATTTCTGATTTTCCGCTCAAGAAGGAAAATCTATTCATCACGAACCTTAGTTTTCCGTTCTTGCAATTGTGTTTTTCGATGTGTATAATATTTATTTCTCTTTCTTTCAATATTCACACTTATAAATTACATGTTCTACATATTTTGTTTAGTTTCGTTTGCATCCCATGACGTCTTTTGAATTCTTTAATTTAATGCATCACAATTAATATGATTATATCATTTGGATTTTGGAAGAACATTCTGACCCTCGAAAGTTATCTTTTTGAATAATTTATTTTTTTCTAGATTTTATTTTTGTGCGTTGCATTTCATATAGTTAATATTCGAATTCAACAGAAGTTGTAGTTATTATAAGGAAACTTTTATATTAAATCACGTAACCAGTGTAACCGAATATGTAAGAATGCCTAGGTATTTCGTTGTAGGTCCGTAACTTTCCCTTTTCACACCCATTTTTCTAGTTCTTGTAAATTAGGAATCATCCAGTTTACAATTTTATTTATTATTTATTTATTATTATTCTATTTTATTTTTATTGTTATCTACCTTTATTTAGGTATTTTTTTAACACCATAGGCATTTTACTCTTCAAGATTTTTCATCTAAGTTTTTTTTTTTTTTTTTTGCCATTTTTATTCTTCCCCTTAGGTTTTTCTATGTGATAAAATTAGTGTCATGCTATAGAGCACATACCAATAATTAAGAGGTGGCAATTTTTTACACAACCTGAAAACACAACACGAACCTAAAACGAAAAATAAAGGGTTTGGGTCAAAGTTAGGGGGGTTCAAGTCAGACCCAACTGCTAGCCAAACAAATAGGTCAGGTTCAGGTTGAAATCAGGTTGAGCCGTCTGACCCGAAAAAACCAAAAAACCAAGTCAAGTTCAGTTGACCCATTTAATCCGAAAAAAAACTTCATATTAAGGAAGTTTTTAAGTCAAATAGATTGGCGGGTTGGTAGGTCGACTTATTTGACTCGAAAACTTCTTAATAAATGGTATACTCAGGTTTTTTTTTAAGTTAGCGAGTTGACCTTCCAACCTGTGACAGGTCGTGTTCGATTTGATTCTTTTCGAATTAGTAGGTTGACTGGTTAAATTCGAATTGACAAGTTAACTATTATACTTGGGTCAAACGGGTCGACCCGTCAACTCAAAACCTGACCCCAATTATCACCGCTACCAATAGTGGCTTTATAATTTTATTAAGAACCTATCCTACGTCTTTTTTACAGAAATCGTGGGCCCTGTTTGGATATGCATTTTGGCATTATCTGCAAAAATTTTCCACAATGGTGTTTGGCTTCCACGCACACAAAAAAAAAAAAAAAAAAAACCTAAATAATGGGAAAAAAAAATACTATAGCATTTGAGCAAAAATGTCTGACTTTCCTGTTCAGTTCCAAAAAACAGCAAAAAGTTTTTCTGGCTGAAAGAAAGAAAAGAAAAGAGAGAAGAGAGACTGCAATTTTTCTTCAGAACCATCTTCTTTAGCTCCTACCCCTTTTTACCTTTGTTGTTTGCTTCCTGATTTGTTAGATCAGTCCTCCATATTCATAGATCGAGATGGGTTTTTAGCTCACTCGTTTGGAGTGTTCAAGTACCACAAAGGGATGGCCATTTTGTAGTGGAAGACCTATTACTTCGTTGTTTTCTCCAACGGAGCTCATAGGCATGGTGTAGAAGAAGAAGAAAAAGAAAGGGGCATTTAATAGGTTGAATAGATTTTGCTTATTCTAACGTACATTGCTGTATTTTTCTTCATGCTGAAATGTGCACAAGTTCCCTTTTTGTTTTCTGTTGTCCGTCGTTGATGAGATTAGGGTTTAGACTGGAATGAGTTCGTTGTGATGTTGTATTTAGATAGATGTTGTTGGGTTTCGTTTTCTACAAATGACGATGAATAGTTTTTTACTACGATGGACGTTGGTTTGTTAACGAGTGTCCGTCGACCAGTTTAGTTCCCAATACGTGCGGGTAGAACATGTGTCAATTGTTTAGGGCTTTTTCGACTATAGTATTACTTGGAATTGAACTTAAGATTGTTATCTTTGTTTCTCACAAAACAAATCTAACTTTTACCCCTAGCATAAGATGTCATTCAAAAATAGATCTAACATAGTAGCAAATTTACTTGTAATTAATTATGTTTTTCTTATCCAGTATTTGTAATCCAAAGTAATTGTTCACATTAATGTATTCATGTCAACCTTTATGTTTTTCTAAATAAATTTTCACAATCTAAATGGTTTTTCTACATAATTTTTCACAATCTAAATAGTTTTTCTAAGTAATTTTTATAATCCAAACAGCTTTTCTTAAATAATTTTTCAGAATCCAAACTTTTTTTCATTATTTGAAAAAGTCAATTATAATGTTAGAATAATTATTCACAATAACTTTTTAAATAATAACTATCCAAATGGAGCCCGTAATTTCTTATCTCTTTATACAATTTCAATTAAGCATCAAAATAATACAAAATATCTCCCATCTTCTTAAGAAAAACAGTTCAAAACTACAAACCAAGTTGATGTTTGCATAGGTTATTAAATGCCAGTTACAGTCCGTTGAGAAACAAGACTCAGAACTAATCAGCACCTCTTTGATAGAAGATACAACTTAGTATTTGATATGCTATTATTGGTTTCACTAATTAATATTTTTTTGGTCCCTTCCAAAAAAAATTAAAGATGGATGGTGAATGGGTCATCTTCTTGATCCAGCCTTGGTTCCCATGTACTATTCCAAGTTTCCACTTTAAAGATAGTGACGCTTTACAAATTAGCTAAGAAAAACTTTCACCAGTTATGGAGGGAGGAGGAAGAGGACCAGGGAGGAGAGACGGGTGGTGAAGTGACCAAAAACGAGACGAGATGACGAGCTCTTTTGGATAATCTCGGTCATTTGCAAAACAAATGAAAGTCAGAAACACGTGGGGCTCATCCTTTAACGTGCCTCTCTGATGCTTAAGTCAGTAAGGAGATTTGATAATAAGCTTAAAGAACTATAGAAGCTAAAATGAGTAAATAGTAAGTGTACCTCTTGGAGAAGGGATGATAGGTTTTTATTCTAGTTAAGAGAGAGAAAAGTATAACAAGACAAATACAATAGGTTGTCAGCTTAAAAGGTATAACTTGGGGATATTAGTCGTAGGTTTAGCATCTGTCAGAAAGAACCTGTCGCTTTAACTATATTTAATTTAACTTAAGTTTGATGTTCAGTCGTTGTTCTCGTGAACCTACCTAAAACAGTTCGACTGTAAAATATTTATAGTTTCGTAAGGTATTGTAGGACTCGAGCTAATCATGAGGTCAAGTTGACTTCGGCATTACAGGTGGCAAGGGGCTGAGCTAAGTAGTTGAATCTTGAAGACTAGATGTTGACGGGGAGAAAGGGGAGAGAAAGTTGTAAAAAGAAGGAGACGAAAAGTGAGAGGGAATGAAGAAGAAGGAATTGGAGGATAAGAAGAACAATCTTTAAAAAATTGATTTTGCATTTTAGGTAGAACAATAAAAATAGTAATATTTCTTTAATTTAAATAAAAACATCAATATTTAGATAAATAACTCCAAATAGTTATGCCCACGTGATGTCCTTTCATGGTAATATTTGGATCATATTTGGATCTTTGCTATTGTTGTGCCATTAGAATCTACATTTGAAATTACTGTATTTTAATTAATGTTCAAAGCAAAAAAACAAAGTTTACACACGTTAACTATTTATATATTTTTTGAGTAAGATACAACGTATGCAAACTCATATGAACATAGCTATCCTAATAAAATTTTACAACACCATATATCACTAGGAGAGGGGCTCATAAGTGCTATTTTTTGTAATTTAATAATAGACAGTGCAGATTAAATCAACAGACAAAAGTGTACTTGATTTGAGGTGTTTATCTACAAATCTTTTATCTCAACTGTAAAATTGTCCTAAATGAAAAGTTTTCAAATTGTGAGACCCAGAATACATTTAATCATCATCTGTGTGTCTACTGATTCAAAGTATGTTTGTTAATGCAAAACGCGTCATCTATTAAGTTTTAAAATATGCATAAGAAATACTCTATCCACCAGAAATTTATGGCAAATTTGTTAAAATATTGCCCAAAAAAAAGAAAATTCGGCATTTATAGGTGTCAGAAAAAAATTTTTGGCGCTGAAATTTTTTTTTCAAATTTGTCATGCGCCGCGTTTCCCAAACGCGCCGCATGAACAGTAGTCAAGCGCCGCGTTTGGGAAACGCGGCGGTTACTGTTCACGTACTTTTTTACTGTTTTTTTTTTTTTGGGTAAGTATTTAAAGTTTTTTGTATTATTGTTTAGGTAGATTTATAGGATTTAATAAAAGTAATCGAGGTAGTTCAATATTTGAATTGAAAAATTTTAGATTTAAAAATAATAAAGCTAAAAATACCAAATTTTGATATACCACTAAATTTTTAATATCTTGTAGGTCATTTTTTATTTTTCGAATGCGAAATCTAGTTTTTAGAGAAAGTGTGCAAAAGTCTTCTGGTAAAATTATAATTTTAGCACGTAAATACCTTTTTAGTCAATTTTTGATTTTTAAATTCATATTTTATACCCTTGTACAAATTTCTAAATTTTGTAATTTTTTTAAATGAACTACTATTTTTTTGTGTACCACGTCAATTCAATGGCAAAATAGTTATTTTTAATTTTTTTTAGAATCTTAAATTCATATTTCATAATTTTAAGCACATTTTATATTTAAGATAATTTTTCAGGTACAAAAAAAAAATGATTTTGCCTCAGGTATGTATGCATTATAGAAAAAATAGTTTTTGAACCCGAAAAATTATCACAAATTTAGAATATACGTAAAAGTATGAAATATGAGTTTGGAATTCACAAATAGCCAAAAAAAGGTATTCAAAAATTGAAATGATTATTTTGTCCTTGAACTGACGTAATACCTAGAAAAATAGTGATTCATCTAGAAAAATTTCAAAATTTAGAAATTTGTACGATGGTATAAATATGAATTTAAAAATAAAAAATTGACAAAAAATATATTTACGTGCTGAAATTACAATTTTCCGGAAGACTTTTGCACACTTTCTCTAAAAATCAAATTTCACATTCTGAAAAATAAAAAATGGCTCACAAGATATTAGAAATTTATTGGTATATCAAAATTTGGTGTTTATAGCTTTACTATTTTTAAATCTAAAATTTTTCAATTCAAATATTGAATTACCTTCATTACTTTTACTTAAATCCTATAAATCTACCTAAACAATAATACAAAAAACTTTAAACACTTATCTATTCTGTAAAAAAAAAAAAAAAAAAAAAAAAATTGAACAGTAAAAAGTGCGTGAACAGTACCGCCGCGCTTCACAAACGCGGCGCTTGACTGCTGTTCATGCGCCGCGTTTGGGAAACGCGGCGCATAACAAATTTGAAAAAAAAAATTTCAGCGCCGCGTTTCCCAAACGCGGCGCCTTTAGATGCCAAAAAAATTTTTCTGACACCTATAAATGCCGAATTTTCTTTTTTTTGGGCAATATTTTAACAAATTTGCCAAAATTTATACACCAAACTTGTTACTGCTTGATTCGGGCACCCAGGGTTCCCAAGCATTTGAAGCCTAGTAACTTGAAAATTCATAAATTAAAAATATTTTACAATTAAATTAGGAAAACCAAGATCCTAACTAAACGCAGATGGATCTGTCTTTGAAAACCGTGGAAAAGTAAGGGCAGGAGGTGTCGCCAGGAACTATTCTGATTCGTGGTGATACTCCTCTCATTGCCCCCAAGGAAATGGAGAAGTATCACCAATGTGAAAATTTTCCATTACCAATACTTTTTTCAGTAAAAAAGGAACATAAGTTAATTTACTTCTACTATTCTATCATAGCTAGCTAGCACCTATAATATTCACTGTCAAGTTAAGACTTAAGGATACAGGGGGACCAAGGAAAACGAACTACTGAACTGAAAAGTAAGACTAGTTTTCACGACAACGTTAGCATGTGAACTTACTTTGCTGTGAGAACTGACTCAATTCACATACCTAATCACAATTTAAAAGATCTCTTGGTCTCCAAACTAGTGGGAAAGACATACACGATGTGCGTGAATTTTTTAAATTTTGATAAGAAAAAAACAATGAGAATTTATATGGTATTTATTACAAGTGCATTATTGTAGTATTCGGGAGTTTATTTAACATTATGAATGCTTGATAAGATAAAAATAAAAATGTAAAAGGTAACTCAAAATTCTCACACCAAACCGATTGCTCTGACTTCATATATAATAACATGAGAATGACCAATATATTTGAAATAACATGACCAAGAGCATTATTTAAGATTTTCCACAACTTGAGGCTTCATAATTTTCTGCTGATGCTTTAACCAACAAGATAAATTTTAAGTTCAAATGGCAATTTGATCGCATGTGGTCCAGCGAACAGGCTAAGTGACTTCTTGTCAAGACGTGGGTCTGTATGCGGCCACTCTCATGTGATCTTTAATTTCTCTAACATAGCTATGGCTGCTGATTTCTCTGCTGTCTCCCGGTTTGCAGCTGAGCGTTTACAAGTGTAAATGGTACCATTTGCATTAACTTCAAGCTTGATGGATGTCTCACCATTGTCATAAGTTATATCTGGATCCTTCAAAACATAGTGTTCCCTATCACACAATTCTTTCAATTCCCTCACAGGATGGAGTTTCATTGTCTCAGGTGTTACCAGAGGCTCAAGAAGTGGCTTTATGCTTCGAAATACAGCCTCCTTATCGTATCCAGAATCAATGTATATAGCCCCAGCAAGAGATTCAATAATATCTGCAAGAACCTGAAAAAATATAAGAAACATATTAGCAACTGAATACTTCGAGAAACATGAAATAGTGGCTTATGAAATTAGACATGGAACGCTGTGAATAGTTTTTCATTTTACATCACAGTTGGAGCGATTACCTTAATCACTTCCTCTGATTCCCATCCAAAAGTTGAGGTGTGCGATGATTGCTCAAAATTCTTAACAGCTGTGTCAATGCGCCTTCCAAGCACTTGTGAATCATATAAAATGTGCTTGTGCAGTCCAACTTTAATTGTAGTTCGTGCATAAAAATCATTGTTCACTTGAGCTGACCTTAAATCTGTTAATAATCCAGAGGACAAATTGGGATACTCATTGTAGAAATGCATGGTGAGGAGATAATCCAGCACTGCATCCCCAAGAAATTCTAGACGCTGCAAATACCATTGAAATTGGAAGATAGGTGAAAATGAACAATCGACATCAATAGCTTGACTAGCATGGCATGCTAATGATATATGCAAAAGGAAACTATTTAACATTCCCAAACTAGTATAATTGGATCATGTAGATAATCTAGCTGTTGAAGAACCAGAAGATGCTAAGAATTCCATGTATATTTCCCTACAAATATGGCTTTGCAATTAATCGAAGTAATGATGTCAGGAACAGTCCATATCTCCAGGGCTATTGTCAGCTAAACAAGTAATAATATATCTTTCCCCTTTAAAGTGGTAACTAATTCTGATTTCATCAGGTGTCTCCATAAAATAAATGGTAATTCACATTGACATTATTAGAAAATCTTGCAAACCCATAGGTAATTCAACCTCATATCAAAACATAATCAGTAAACTACTTTTAGTACGAAATTTGGCGCTAAGCTTCAAAATGCTAATCTCTCCAAACAAACAATATCAGCATACACATCAAGCGGCTGCTCTTTTGATGCAACATTTATCTTGAACCACCAAATCCAAAACTGAGGAGGAAAAACACTAAAGCCAGCCAGCAGATGAGAATTAAGTGCTTTAAGCTTAAGCAGGCATATCAAAGTTTAACACACCGAAATGATGTGCCTATGCACAATTAAGTTGAGGCAATGAAACAGAGGGAATAAATAAAACTTGTTCAGCAAGATCATGAATTCTTCAGAAAAAACATTATCCTGTCCTTATATAACAATGATTAAAATGAACGGCAAACATTACCTTATAGGATCTGGGTTTCTCAGGTCGTTTGCAAGAACCATGAGTAAGTGCTTCAACAAGGAGAGAAGGATCATGGAATGAGTACTTATTCAATAGAGACTCAAAATATTTGAGATCAACTAGCTTCTCTGCATTCGTATGGAGAGTTGTTTGGTAAGGAACATAACCAAAGTCAACTTTAATACCAACCCATTCCATAAATGCTAAGGCTGCTCGTTCACCGACTGTGCAAAGGAATGCTCCAATGAGGGCCTCAATTACATCAGCAACTGCCTTGATTTCAATCTTCCTTTTTTCCCAACCATAAATAATGCTTCTCGGTGAAAGCAGCACTTTCTCCAGTATGTAGGTTCTAGATTTATCACCAGGTATGATCCATGTTTTAGGATCAAAACATTAATCGCGAATAAAGCCCTAATATTTAGAATGAAGTCAAATGAGTGCAAGAAGAACAGTTGATATACACTGCTCAAGGTAATGACTAACATTACATGTCACTATAGTAAGTAATGAATGTAACGATGAAGATACAGAGATAGAACACCATCAATGGTGCTCAAAAGATGATTTGACAATCATGCATCAAGGGGATAACCAAATACAAATTCCAATACTCAACTGATAGAACTAGGATATGTACCTGATCTGAACATGAAAAAGAAAACTCAAAATGACAGTTTTCAGCAGAATATATACTTAAACGAACTTCAAAAGAAGTAAATATCACTTCTATGAGGCATTCTCCATAGAATAGTTTGAATACACCTGCTTTAGCATTGTAATGTAATGATGCAATCACATTATGCCACCAATCTTCCCTCCTTATCCTTAGTTTCTTCCAATTGTCCAAATTCTTAGTATAATTCCATTTTCCTTTTAGATATTTTGAATAAAAGTGCAATTATTACTCATGCTCTTAATATACCTTAAATTTATGCACAACCTAGACAGTATAATCCTTCCTTCTATAGACTTTTCTTTATACCTCACTTCCTGAGAGCCTCTCTCGTATCAAATTCAAAATGTATGCTATTATGAAAAAATAACTTCATATACAAAATTTTACCGGTATCTTCTTCTCATATCCTAGCTTGCATAATGCAGGGTTGGAGATAATCTTTTTTCTCTCCTCAGTAAGGAGACCTCGGTCGTAATTCTGATGTGTCTTGAATAGTTTTTGACTTGCAGCGTATTTCAAAAAGGAATCTCCAAGGGTTGCCAATGATTTCAAATGAAAACTCTCTTGGCAATTTATAGTTGTAATTGCCTCCAAGACCTACAAGCAGAAAGACATTAGTGCCAAGGGAAATCAATTGAGATTCACTTCAATAATGCTGTTGATATGATAAGTCAAGAATATGTGACTATAAAATGACTGTATTTCATAGATGTAGGCTAGTTCCAAAAGGAACAATATCGAACAAGGCAACTCCAAGCTACTGATTTCAACTTTGGCCTTCTTCCGCAAACAAATTATTTGCAAATAAGCTTAAAAGGCTGACATTAGCTGCAACTGTTTATCACAGATGGAAAGCAAATGTACCATTCAAGGCTGTAGCTTGTTCACTTGTGGGTATAGTTAGCTAACACGGGATAATCAAGATTGGAAGTGGAATGGAAAATCACCTACAGCTGTTCTTTTGTTATTTTTCTTGGTCATTTTTGTTGGAATTTAAGGTGCTGTTTCTGATTCACAGTAAATAGCTACTATATCTGGAATGTATGTTCAGAGCCCTAAGCTTTTTGGTGTAAACTCTATATCTCCACAATAATAAAATGTTTCTATATTGCCTGAAAAAAATTGGTGAAACTTGTTACAAGTACCAAACACCCTTTAATATTTTTATTCTTTCTGCTAGTTTAAGGGGAGGGGATTAGTTTCACAACCCCATTGTATGATGTAAAGCTCTTACCAGTTCAGCTTGCCCCTTGCCTGACAAACACCTTTTATCTTGTTCACGCATGGAGGCATCTCATTCTAAGTTTTATCTAATCCCAATGTGACAAGCACACAACAAAAAAGAACCTAAAACGAGAGTCCATCTTTATAGATGTGTGAAGCAACAGTTAAGAGGATAAACCTTGATAGTTGGAATCATGTCATTTTGCCTGTAGTGGTCCTTGATCATTCTTTTCAAATTGCCAGCTATTAAGAAGGACTCTAACCAATGTATTATAGAGGGAGCATATGAGAAGGACAAAATTGAAGCAATGGATATAGGAGACATGATCACTTCACAAAGTTCTGGAGGCAACTCAACTGATGATTTTCTTGAGCCTGCAAGGGATGTACCAGGAAAAGAAAAAGATCAGTTAGGAATAATAAGAGATAGCAAATTTGCACAATATGTCATGCACAATAATAGAAATATAAATGTCAAAAATCTAAACCAAGACACTGAATCACTTCATGTATATCCTGGTCAAATAACTTCGTAAAAACACAAACGGACCATACAACAAATAATGTTTTCAAGAGTATGGATAAACAGAGAACTCAAACACTCTGTAGTAAACATTTGAGAGTGACTGAGAGTTCTTCTGCAGCTGTTGACAGTTAGCCAAGTAAAAAATCACATCAGTTAAGGCCCCAGAATGTGGAAGTTCACTTCTAAATCAGTAGACTAATGAGTTTTAGTCCCATATTCATAATCTTCTTCTGCAAAAGTTTAAGAATACTATGAATTTAATCTGTAAAAATTGGATACAAGAACAAAAGGTATAACTAATTTGAACGAGGGAGGTCCTCTATTCACTCAGTAAGTTATTTTAGTTAGCAATAACAGGAAGCTCAGTTTCAAATTCGGTTAGGTTTGAATAGGAAACTATTTTTTTGGAAGTCATATACATGCTAGTACCCTTTTTTAACTGCTTCAATTGAGATTATAGCCTAACAAGGTCTGTCCTTTGCAGATCCCTTTGAGCTGCTTCTATAAACCTAAAAGATCATATAAACATAGTCCAATTTTCAAATGTAAATGTATAGACCAACCTTTTGTCTTCTGCTTCCTATTTCCAAGAAGCCAATTTTGCACTGTAAACAGATGTTTTCCTCTGAGTAATGATTCTTCCTCGAAGCACAGTTTGATTCCACTGCAATAAATTTCATCACAACTAACTTGAACTTCACCGTACAAAATCTGGATAAGGAAATGGATTTTACATACTGTTTTGCAAAGTTTTCGTTGTAAGTAAGTGCTCCTCGTTTTCTCCGGTGCAGCAATGAGTTGCTATTCATATCTTTTAACACACCAGTTATGCAGTAGATTTTACCATTATGAGGAGTGACTACCAAACAATTCTCCAATGTGCAGCTGCAGACCAAACCATCCTTTGTGTGGAAACAACAATCATGATCTCTGTTGGAAGAGTAATCGGTATGCTTATTTGAAATGTTATCATTTGGGAATAGCACAGAGTTAACACATTTCCAATCAACTGATGGATCTTCACGTGAGCCCGTAGAAGGGATGAGAAGATAATCAAAGACATCACGTTCACGGTTCTGAATTGATCCACTCAATGCTTCTTGCTGCTTATTCTGATTTTGATCAAGAAGTAACCTAAAAAGTGTAACTTGAAACTTCTGACACACAAGAACCTGTAAATAAAATGTTTCATGATCAAAATATGATTGAATTATTTGATAACAGGCAAAATTGTTCTGGCATTTTCATTGATATTTACCTCTTCAGAAGTCAATTTTAAATGTCTAACGTATTTTATTACTATCTTTAACGTGCCTCTGTCAACATTTAACTCAAATTTCAAAGTCTCGTCATCAAATTCAAGCCTGGTTCTTGTAGCAAGCAAAATATCAGGAGGCACGATATGAGAATCGAAGTCTGGCTGTAGTTCAATTAAGTAGAAATGATACAATATTTTAGAATCATTTCCAAGACAACCAACGAATTCTGGTGGGATATACTGCATCTGTTCTTCATCATATGCTTGATCACCTATGCAATTGCATGCAAGAAATTACTATAAATTAATAATAATAATTATGAAAGCTCAAAAAGTAATGAAAGTTAGAAACAGTGCTTCTTTATTTGCAAAACAAAATAGGAAGGAGAGATACTCAAAACTTACACACTTCTCGAGGCCCTGCTTGTTCCTCAACTGCCACACTGATGGAACTCACCGGCTTCTTTTGTTCTTTCTTAGGGAAACAGGATTTAATCAGAGCCCCCAAAACAATTAAGCATAAAGGAATTACTTTTACATCTTGTTCCAATAACATCCAAGATATAAACATCGCTAATAAGATTAAGAAAAATCTAAACACTAATATCTTCATATAGAATCTTAATAATTCAATCCAAAAAAGGAAACAAATTCTTTCGATAAGTATTAAAAAAAAAACAAACAAATTATTAGATATAGAGCAGAAAAATTAGCCAACATCATATGTATCATATTGTCGATGAGGTCAACAAAAGCAAAAGGATTAATTCACTGAACCATTAGGAAGGCTTTACTTCCATTAGTACATCAACACTCAGAGCAAATCCACAATTCTCACTGATCAGAGGAAGAAAGGATGATATACAGGCTTGTTTTACTTGTGCATCGAGGAAGCTACAGATAAAGTAACACTAAAGTGGGACTCAAGCAGCACTAATAAATGATTCCCTTGATTACGAAAGTGAGAGTGATTCCCGTCCGAGAAAATGTAAGGTAACTTCCAATAGCATCATTCATTTGATCGTGAAAATGAAATGAGACTTTTGCTTTTGTCAGGAGTTTCCAGGACATTTCCTAGGATGTATCTGTATGACATAGTTTCTATTCGTTTGAGGTCTACATTTTGCGGAGAATCTCAAATGTGATCTTGCATTTTAATGACAGGAAAAAACAAAAACTGAACTGTAGTTCAAAGCCAATAACTTAGTACGGTGCCATTTTATTACATAGTTGTGTGTACCTTATCAAAAATTTTTGTTGAATGTTATCAGCATCTATAATTTATAGAATTAATTATGTTTACGGTACAGATTCTGATTTTTGTAAAAATTAAATTCAGATTTTAATTTAAAAATTCAAAAATAAGGTAAAAAAATAATTGAGAATATCACAAAATAAATTTTTTAAAATAAAAAAAGAAAAAATTGTTGAAAAAAACCCTTACTTTTACCCCTAGCATAAGATGTCATTCAAAAATAGATCTAACATAGTAGCAAATTTATTTGTAATTAATTTTGTTTTTCTTATCCAATATTCGTAATCCGAAGTAATTGTTCACATTAATGTATTCATGCCAACCTTTATGTTTTTCTTAATAAATTTTCACAATCTAAATGGTTTTTCTAAATAATTTTCACAATCTAAATAGTTTTTCTAAGTAATCTTTATAATCCAAACAGCTTTTCTTAAACAAATTTTCACAATCCAAACTTTTTTTCATTATTTGAAAAAGTCAATTATAATGTTAGAATAATTATTCACAATAACTTTTTAATATAATAACTATCCAAATGGAGCCCGTAATTTCTTATCTCTTTATACAACTTCAATTAAGCATCAAAATAATACAAAATATCTCCCATCTTCTTGAGAAAAACAGTTCAAAACTACAAACCAAGTTGATGTTTGCATAGGTTATTAAATGCCAGTTACAGTCCGTTGAGAAACAAGACTCAGAACTAATCAGCACCTCTTTGATAGAAGATACAACTTAGTATTTGATATGCTATTATTGGTTTCACTAATTAATATTTTTTTGGTCCCTTCCAAAAAAAATTAAAGATGGATGGTGAATGTGTCATCTTCTTGATCCAGCCTTGGTTCCCATGTACTATTCCAAGTTTCCACTTTAAAGATAGTGACGCTTTACAAATTAGCTAAGAAAAACTTTCACCAGCTATGGAGGGAGGAGGAAGAGGACCAGGGCGGAGAGACGGGTGGTGAAGTGACCAAAAACAAGACGAGATGGCGAGCTCATTTGGATAATCTCGGTCATTTGCAAAACAAATGAAAGTCAGAAACACGTGGGGCTCATCCTTTAACGTGTCTCTGATGCTTAAATCTAAGGAGATTTGATAGTAAGTTTAAAGAACTATGGAGGCTAGAATGAGTAAATAGTAAGTGTACCTCTTAGAGAAGGGATGATAAGTTTTTATTCTGGTTAAGAGAGAGAAAAGTATAACAAGACAGATACAATAGGTTGTCAGCTGAAAAGGTATAACTTGGGGATATTAGTCGTAAGTTTAGCATCTGTCAGAAAGAACCTGTCACTTTAACTATATTTAATTTAACTTAAGTTTGATATTCAGTCGTTGTTCTCGTGAACCTACCTAAAACAGTTCAACTGTAAAAAATTTATAGTTTCGTAAGGTATTGTGGGACTCGAGCTAATCACGAGGTCAAGTTGACTTCGGCATTACAGGTGGCAAGGGGCTGAGCTAGGTAGTTGAATCTTGAAGACTAGATGTTGACAGGGAGAAAGGGGAGAGAAAGTTGTAAAAAGGAGACGAAAAGTGAGAGGGAATGAAGAAGAAGGAATTGGAGGATAAGAAGAACAATCTTTAAAAAATTGATTTTGCATTTTAGGTAGAACAATAAAAATAGTAATATTTCTTTAATTTAAATAAAAACATCAATATTTAGATAAATAACTCCAAATAGTTATGCCCACGTGATGTCCTTTCATGGTAATGTTTGGATCATATTTGGATCTTTGCTATTGTTGTGCCATTAGAATCTACATTTGAAATTACTGTATTTTAATTAATGTTCAAAGCAAAAAAACAAAGTTTACACACGTTAACTATTTATATATTTTTTGAGTAAGATACAACGTATGTAAACTCATATGAACATAGCCATCTTAATAAAATTTTACAACACCATATATCACTAGGAGAGGGGCTCATAAGTGCATTTTTTTACAATTTAATAATAAACAGTGCAGATTAAATCAACAGACAAAAGTGTATTTGATTTGAGGTGTTTATCTACAAGCCATTTATCTCAACTGTAAAATTGTTCTAAATGAAAAGTTTTCAAATTGTGAGACCCGGAATACATTTAATCATTGTGTGTCTATTGATTCAAAATATGTTTGTTAATGCAAAACGCATCATCTGTTAAGTTTTGAAATATGCATAAGAAATACTCTATCCACCAGAAATTTATACACCAAACTTGTTACTGCTTGATTCGGGCACCGGGGTTCCCAAGCATTTGAAGCCTAGTAACTTGAAAATTCATAAATTAAAAATATTTTACAATTAAATTAGGAAAACCAAGATTCTAACTAAACGCAGATGGATCTGCCTTTGAAAACCGTGCAAAAGTAAGGGCAGGATGTGTCGCCAGGAACTATTCTGATTCGTGGTGATACTTCTCTCATTGCCCCCAAGGAAATGGAGAAGTACCACCAATGTAAAAATTTTCCATTACCAATACTTTTTTCAGTAAAAAAGGAACATAAGTTAATTTACTTCTACTACTCTATCATAGCAAGCTAGCACCTATAATATTCACTGTCAAGTTAAGACTTAAGGATACAGGGAGACCAAGGAAAAAGTAATACTGAACTGAAAAGTAAGACTAGTTTTTGCGACAACGTTAGCATGTGAACTGACTTTTCTGTGAGAACTGACTCAATTCACATCCCTAATCACAATTTAAAAGATCCCTTGGTCTCCAAACCAGTGGGAAAGACATACACAATGTGCGTGAATTTTTCAAATTTTGATAAGAAAAAAACAATGAGAATTTATATTGAAGTATTCGTGAGTTTATTTAACATTATGAATCCTTGATAAGATAAAAATAAAAATGTAAAAGGAAACTCAAAATTCTCACACCAAACCGATTGCTCTGACTTCATATATAATAACAGGAGATTGACCAATATATTTGAAATAACATGACCAGGAGCATTATTTAAGATTTTCCACAACTTGAGGCTTCATAATTCTCTGCTGATGCTTTAACCAACAAGATAAATTTTAAGTTCAAATGGCAATTTGATCGCATGTGGTCCAGCGAACAGGCTAAGTGACTTCTTGTCAAGACGTGGGTTTGTATGTGGCCACTCTCATGTGATCTTTAATTTCTCTAACATAGCTATGGCCGCTGATTTCTCTGCTGTCTCCCGGTTTGCTGCTGAGCGTTGAGAAGTGTAAATGGTACCATTTGCATTAACTTCAAGCTTGATGGATGTCTCACCATTTTCATAAGTGATTTCTGGATCCTTCAAAACATAGTGTTCCCTAGCACACAATTCTTTCAATTCCCTCACAGGATGGAGTTTTATTGTCTCAGGGGTAACCAGAGGCTCAAGAAGCGGCATTATGCTTTGAAATACAGCCTCCTTAACGTATCCAGAATCAACGTATATAGCCCCAGCAAGAGATTCAATAATATCTGCAAGAACCTGAAAAAATATAAGAAACATATTAGCAACTGAATACTTCGAGAAACATGAAATAGTGGCTTATGAAATAAGACATGCAACTCTGTGCTGAAGCCAAAATCATGAGTACTTTTTCATTTTACATCAAAGTTGGTGGGATTACCTTAATCACTTCCTCTGATTCCCATCCAAAAGTTAAGGTGTGTGGTGATTGCTCAAAATTCTTAGCAGCTGTGTCAATGCGCCTTCCAAGCACTTGTGAATCATATAAAATGTGCTTGTGCAGTCCAACTTTAATTGTAGTTCGTGCATAAAAATCATTGTTCACTTGAGCTGACCTTAAATCTGTTAATAATCCAGAGGACAAATTGGGATACTCATGGTAGAAATGCATGGTGATGAGATAATCCAGCACTGCATCCCCAAGAAATTCTAGACGCTGCAAATACCATTGAAATTGGAAGATAGGTGAAAATGAACAATCGACATCAATGTCTTGACTAGCATGGCATGCTAATGATATATGCAAAAGGAAATTATTTAACATTCCCAAACTAGTATAATTAGATCATGTAGATAATCTAGCTGTTGAAGAACCAGAAGATGCTAATCATTCCCATGTATATTTCCCTACAAACATGGCCTTGCAATTAATCGAAGTGATGATGTAAGAAACAGTCCATATCTCCAGGGCTATTATCAGCTAAACAAGTAATAATATGTCTTTCCCCTTTGAAATGGTAATTAATTCTGATTTCATCAGGTGTCTCCATAAAATAAATGGTAATTCAAATTGACATTATTAGAAGACCTTGCAACCCCATAGGTAATTCAACCTCATATTTAAAACACAATTAGTAAACTACTTTTAGTACGAAATTTGGCTTTAAGCTTCAAAATGCTAAGCTCTGCAAACAAACAATGTCAGCCTACACATCAAGCAGCTGCTCTTCTGATGCAATATTTATCTTGAACCACCAAATTCAACAGAGGAGGAAAAAACACTAAAGCCAGCCAGCAGATGAGAATTAAGTGCTTTAATCTTAAGCAGGCATATCAAAGTTTAACACACCGAAATGATGTGCCTATGTACAATTAAGTTGAGGCAATGAAACAGAGAGAATAAATAAGACTTGTTCAGCAAGATCATGACTCCTTATATTACAGCACTGATTAAAATGAACGGCAAACATTACCTTATAGGATCTGGGGCTCTCAGGTCGTTTGTAAGAACCATGAGTAAGTGCTTCAACAAGGAGAGAAACATCGTGGAATGAGTACTTATTTAATAGAGACTCAAAATATTTGAGATCAACTAGCTTCTCTGCATTCGTAGAGAGAGTTCTTTGGTAAGGAACATAACCAAAGTCAACTTTAATACCAACCCATTCCATAAATGCTAAGGCTGCTTGTTCACCGACCGTGCAAAGGAATGCTCCAATGAGGGACTCAATTACATCAGCAACTGTCTTAATTTCAATCTTCCTTTTTTTCCAACCATAAATAATGCTTCTCGGTGAAAGCAGCACTTTCTCCAGCATGTAGGTTCTAGATTTATCACCAGGTATGATCCATGTTTCAGGATCAAAACATTCATTGCGAATAAAGCCCTAATATTTAGAATGAAATAAAATGAGTGCGAGAAGAACAGTTGATATACACTGCTCAAGGCAATGACTAACAGTACATGTCACAATAGTAAGTAATGAATGTAACGATGAAGATACAGAGATAGAACACCATCAATGGTGCTCAAAAGATGATTTGACAATCATGCATCAAGGCGATAATCATATACAAATTCCAATACTCAAATCATAGAACTAAGATATGTACCTGATCTGAACATGAAAAAGAAAACTCAAAATGACAGTTTTCAGCAGAATATAGTTTAAATACACCAGCTTTAGCATTGTAATGTAATGATGCAATCACATTATGCCACCAATCTTCCCTCCTTATCCTTCGTTTCTTCCAATTGTCCAAATTCTTAGTATAATTCCATTTTCCTTTTAGATATTTTGAATAAAAGTGAAATTATTACTCATGCTCTTAGTATACCTTAAATTTATGCACAACCTAAACTGTATAATCCTTCCTTGTGTAGACTTTTCTTTATACCTCACTTCCTGAAAGCCTCTCTCGTATCAAATTCAAAATGTATGCTATTATGAAAAAATAACTTCATATACAAAATTTTACCGGTATCTTCTTCTCATATCCTAGCTTGCATAATGCAGGGTTGGAGATAATCTTTTTTCTCTCCTCAGTAAGAAGACCTCTGTCGTAATTCTGATGTGTCTTGAATAGTTTTTGACTTGCAGCGTATTTCAAAAAGGAATCTCCAAGGGTTGCCAATGATGTCAAATGAAAATTCTCTTGGCAATTTTTAGTTGTAATTGCCTCCAAAACCTACAAGCAGAAAGACATTAGTACCAAGGGAAATCAATTGAGATTCACTTCAATAATGCTGTTGATATGATAAGTCAAGAATATGTGACTATAAAATGACTGTATTTCATAGATGTAGGCTAGTTCCAAAAGGAACAATATCGAATAAGGCAACTCCAAGCTACTGATTTCAACTTTGGCCTTCTTCCGCAAACAAATTATTTGCAAATAAGCTTAAAAGGCTGACATTAGCTGCAACTGTTTATCACAGATGGAAAGCAAATGTACCATTCAAGGCTGTAGCTTGTTCACTTGTGGGTATAGTTAGCTAACACGGGATAATCAAGATTGGAAGTGGAATGGAAAATCACCTACAGCTGTTCTTTTGTTATTTTTCTTGGTCATTTTTGTTGGAATTTAAGGTGCTGTTTCTGATTCACAGTAAATAGCTACTATATCTGGAATGTATGTTCAGAGCCCTAAGCTTTTTGGTGTAAACTCTATATCTCCACAATAATAAAATGTTTCTATATTGCCTGAAAAAAATTGGTGAAACTTGTTACAAGTACCAAACACCCTTTAATATTTTTATTCTTTCTGCTAGTTTAAGGGGAGGGGATTAGTTTCACAACCCCATTGTATGATGTAAAGCTCTTACCAGTTCAGCTTGCCCCTTGCCTGACAAACACCTTTTATCTTGTTCACGCATGGAGGCATCTCATTCTAAGTTTTATCTAATCCCAATGTGACAAGCACACAACAAAAAAGAACCTAAAACGAGAGTCCATCTTTATAGATGTGTGAAGCAACAGTTAAGAGGATAAACCTTGATAGTTGGAATCATGTCATTTTGCCTGTAGTGGTCCTTGATCATTCTTTTCAAATTGCCAGCTATTAAGAAGGACTCTAACCAATGTATTATAGAGGGAGCATATGAGAAGGACAAAATTGAAGCAATGGATATAGGAGACATGATCACTTCACAAAGTTCTGGAGGCAACTCAACTGATGATTTTCTTGAGCCTGCAAGGGATGTACCAGGAAAAGAAAAAGATCAGTTAGGAATAATAAGAGATAGCAAATTTGCACAATATGTCATGCACAATAATAGAAATATAAATGTCAAAAATCTAAACCAAGACACTGAATCACTTCATGTATATCCTGGTCAAATAACTTCGTAAAAACACAAACGGACCATACAACAAATAATGTTTTCAAGAGTATGGATAAACAGAGAACTCAAACACTCTGTAGTAAACATTTGAGAGTGACTGAGAGTTCTTCTGCAGCTGTTGACAGTTAGCCAAGTAAAAAATCACATCAGTTAAGGCCCCAGAATGTGGAAGTTCACTTCTAAATCAGTAGACTAATGAGTTTTAGTCCCATATTCATAATCTTCTTCTGCAAAAGTTTAAGAATACTATGAATTTAATCTGTAAAAATTGGATACAAGAACAAAAGGTATAACTAATTTGAACGAGGGAGGTCCTCTATTCACTCAGTAAGTTATTTTAGTTAGCAATAACAGGAAGCTCAGTTTCAAATTCGGTTAGGTTTGAATAGGAAACTATTTTTTTGGAAGTCATATACATGCTAGTACCCTTTTTTAACTGCTTCAATTGAGATTATAGCCTAACAAGGTCTGTCCTTTGCAGATCCCTTTGAGCTGCTTCTATAAACCTAAAAGATCATATAAACATAGTCCAATTTTCAAATGTAAATGTATAGACCAACCTTTTGTCTTCTGCTTCCTATTTCCAAGAAGCCAATTTTGCACTGTAAACAGATGTTTTCCTCTGAGTAATGATTCTTCCTCGAAGCACAGTTTGATTCCACTGCAATAAATTTCATCACAACTAACTTGAACTTCACCGTACAAAATCTGGATAAGGAAATGGATTTTACATACTGTTTTGCAAAGTTTTCTTTGTAAGTAAGTGCTCCTCCTTTTCTCCGGTGCAGCAATGAGTTGCTATTCATATCTTTTAACACACCAGTTATGCAGTAGATTTTACCATTATGAGGAGTGACTACCAAACAATTCTCCAATGTGCAACTGCAGACCAAACCATCCTTTGTATGGAAACAACAATCATGATCTCTGTTAGAAGAGTAATCAGTATGCTTATTTGAAATGTTATCATTTGGGAATAGGACAGAGTTAACACATTTCCAATCAACTGATGGATCTTCACGTGAGCCCGTAGAAGGGATGAGAAGATAATCAAAGACATCACGTTCACGGTTCTGAATTGATCCACTCAATGCTTCTTGCTGCTTATTCTGATTTTGATCAAGAAGTAACCTAAAAAGTGTAACTTGAAACTTCTGACAGACAAGAACCTGTAAATCAAATGTTTCATGATCAAAATATGATTGAATTATTTGATAACAGGCAAAATTGTTCTGGCATTTTCATTGATATTTACCTCTTCAGAAGTCAATTTTAAATGTCTAACATATTTTATTACTATCTTTAACCTGCCTCTGTCAACATTTAACTCAAATTTCAAAGTCTCGTCATCAAATTCAAGCCTGGTTCTTGTTGCAAGCAAAATATCAGGAGGCACGATATGAGAATCGAAGTCTGGCTGTAGTTCAATTAAGTAGAAATGATACAATATTTTAGAATCATTTCCAAGACAACCAACGAACTCTGGCGGGATATACTGCATCTGTTCTTCATCATATGCTTGATCACCTATGCAATTGCATGCAAGAAATTACTATAAATTAATAATAATAATTATGAAAGCTCAAAAGGTAATTGAAAGTTACAAACAGTGCTTCTTTATTTGCAAAACAAAATAGGAAGGAGAGATACTCAAAACTTACACACATCTCGAGCCTCTGCTTGTTCCTCAACTGCCACACTGATGGAACTCACCGGCTTCTTTTGTTCTTTCTTAGGGAAACAGAATTTAATCAGAGCCCCCAAAATTAAGCATAAAGGAATTACTTTTACATTCTGTTCCAATAACATCCAAGATATAAACATCGCTAATAAGATTAAGAAAAAATTAAACACTAATATCTTCATATAGAATCTTAATAATTCAATCCAAAAAAGGAAACAAATTGCTTCAAGAAGTATTAAAAAAAAAACAAACAAATTATCAGATACAGAGCAGAAAAATTAGCCAACATCATATGTATCATATTGTCGATAAGGTCAACAAAAGCAAAGGGACTAATTCACTGAACCATTAGGAAGGCTTTACTTCCACTAATACATCAACACTCAGAGCAAATCCACAATTCTCACTGATCAGATGAAGAAAGGATGATATACAGGCTTGTTTTACTTATGCATCAAGGAAGCTACAGATAAAGTAACGCTAAAGTGGGACTCAAACAGCACTAATAAATGATTCATTTGAGTATGAAAGTGTGAGTGAGAGACTTTAGCTAGACTTTTGCTTTTGTCTTGTCCAAGAAAATGTAAAGTAACTTCAAATAGCATCATTCATTTGATCGTGAAAATGAAATGAGAGGGGAGACTAGCTAGACTTTTGCTTTTGTCAGGAGTTTCCAGGACATCTCCTAGGATGTATCTGTATGGTATAATTTCTATTCGTTTGAGGTCCACATTTTGCGGAGAATCTCAAATGTGATCTTGCATTTTAATGACAGGAAAAAACAAAAACTGCTGGAGTACAAAGCCAATTACTTAGTACGGTTCCATTTTATTACATAGTTATGTGTACCTTATCAAAAATTTTTGTTGAATGTTATCAGCATGTATAATTAATAGAATTAATTATGTTTACGGTATAAATTTTGATTTTTGTAAAAATTAATTTTAAATTGTAATTTAAAAATTCAAAAATAGAGTAAAAAAATAGTTAAGAATATCACCAAATAAATTTTTTAAAATAAAAAACAAGCAAAAAAATGTTGAAAAAAACCCTTTTTTTTTTGTTTTGGTCAATTAGCAACATCTATCCTACCTGATCCAACTAAGCCTCAAAAAACCATTAAGAATGGAACCATCATTGAACCAAACGGGTGCACCATCTACCTATATAGATTTTTTATGAAAGGCAATATATGAACCTTTAACCTTTCACCCCACAAAAATTTAAATTTTTTTGTGGTGGCCAAAGGGCTAAGGCCATTGGTTCCTTAATGACTAGATTACAAATTAAATCTTTAAATTTGGAGGTATTACAGTCATTTCCTTGTCATTAAGCCCAACAAGCATATGTAACAAAATGACAAAAATGCCCCAATTATAGAATTAAATCGTGTGTTCACCCTATAGATTCCTTCCAGCTTAAAGCGGCCGCAATTCTTAATTAAAGTAAATATGTTTCTCTTGTATTGTCACCTTTCCAACTTTTATTAAGCCCAACAAGCATATGTAACAAAACGACAAAAATGCCCCCAATTACAGAATTAAATCATGTGTTCACCACTATAGATTCCTCCCAACTTAAAGTGGACGCAATTCTTAATTAAAGTAAATTTGTTTCTCTTTTGTTGTCATCTTTCAACTTTTATTAGTTTGGTACTACGTGTTACGTGTTATTAGTGACTTTTGCTTGAGTTAAATGGAGCGATTAGAACTTTACGACTTCACTTCAAAAGTCGGAGGTTCGAATCTCATCAGCATCATTCCCTTTTCTTCATTATAATAGTGTAAGTTTGATCCAAAAAAAAAAAAAAAATCGAATGGATAAACCAAAAACTTTGAAACCGTTTCCATAAAATAAGTTTGTGAAAAAATAAGTGAAGTAAGGATGCAACATCTTGCAATATGTGGTAAGGTAATAGAAAAAAAAAATACCCATAATGATAGTACAATTACGTTCAAGGCAAATGCAGCATGGAATTCCTTCAAACTATGCTTCTGCATTTGCATTCTTATGTCTTTCAAAGCTCGAAGGCCGGCCCGCCCTTGCCTCTGGAATATTTCTATCCATCACATCAATTATTCTGGCCCATATATGAAGTGCTTTGCTATTGTTATTCCACAGGTAACTTCCTCCCATGCTCCATTTAGATCTTATATAGTATCAAAAATCGAATTTTATCCATGACATATTTACACGCAAAGATATTCAAGTATGAGCTATTTGCAAGGGAGATTAGAACACTTTTATTTTTTTGTATAAAACGTAGGAATTAGTTAAATACATGTTTAGATTAATAGAATATGTTTAACACAGTCATCTTTTTACAGGTTCTTTCACTTCTCTTTTAATTTTTAAATATGTTTTAATTATACCTTGAAGCCATTTTTCACTTAATGCAAAAGTATATTTAAATTAGTTGTAATAGCTTTTGCTTCTCAAATTTTTTTTGATATGTGAAAAAAATGTTAACTTCTAAGTTTGTTTAAAATTGTGGTCTTATCTCAAAATTATATAGAGCATTTGAGATGTGGACAGAATTAATTATTTAGGAATTAGCTATATATATAAGGTAAGATTAAGAGCACAAATGGTGCCATAAAATTATTAGAATATTTAAATTTTTTAGGATAATTTTAGTTGTGCAAGACATGTTATTCCCAAATTAGTGTAAAATCTAATCTTAATTTCGAGAAACTTCTAACCATCATCACAAATTAATGATAATAAAATTAGATGTTTAGATTACGTATAATATGTATGGAATGCTGCATTCAATACATCATCGAGGCACTTTGTAGTTAGGTCTTTCCATATAGACATACAAGTAGTTTTCTTTTTCTTTTTACTTGGGTATAAGCAATGTTTTAAAAATCGGACCGATTAATGAACCGAAAAGGGGTACGGTTTGCAGTCGAACCGGGGTTCAATATTTTTTTTCTTTTTTAATTGAATTTAATATATAATATAACAACAAATACTAAATATACCCCACCCCGTTGAACTAGTTAACCCATCAATTCTTTGAATATATTCCAATATACAGGTTAATGCGTTTATGATATTTGACAAAAAAGTTATGAAATATTCTATGTCAATAAAAAATAAATTAACAAAGAAAATGGCATTACAAATATAAAACATATAATAACTATAAAACAAAGGAGCCGTTTGGTTCAAATTCCTCAATCACTATCACTATTGCTATCATTAACCCTACTATAAGTATGGGTTTTGATGATTCCCCTCAACATGTTTGGTTTAATAGTAGAATTGGTATCATTATAAGAATATGTGTTTGGTATATTGGAATGACTTTCAAGTAAATTTTTAAAATTTTTAAATCTTTATTTATGATGTAAGTATTTTTTAGACTTTTTATTTTGTATAATTTTTAAAGAAAATTTCTAAAAAGATTTCTTCAATTTTAAATGTAGCCATTCTGTAATTTGAGTTTTATGCAAATGACAACCTTAAAAAAAAGTAATTTTTATTGTATTAATAGAGAATACTATATATCTTTGATTTTCAATTCAATTTTTTATAAAAAATTTTGAAAATGTGAAAAAAAATTAATTAAAAATAATTTTTATAAAAAAAATTGAATGTAAAAAAATTTATTAAGAAGAATTTTTAAAAAATTTTATAAAGTACTAATAAAAAATATTCAAAATCAAAAGACAAAAGAGGGAGGGAAGGAGGGAGGGAGAGAGAGAGAGAGAAAGAGAGAGAGAGAGAGAGGGAGAGAGAAGGAGGGGAGAGGGAGAGAGAGAGAGAGAGAGAGAGAGAGAGAGAGAGAGAGAGAGAGAGAGAGAGAGAGAGGAATAGTATATTAGGGGTGGGTAACTCAAAAGATATGTATTTTTTTAGTGGGTGTGTTTTTGCCCTTAATCATAAGGGTTAATGAGTTTTATAGAATAGTATTTTTAGGAGAATCATTAACATCTTAATTAATCACTTTCATTCTCATTAAATGATAGTGATAATTATTTAAAAAACATCAATAATAGGTGTCATTACTTATGATATCTATTCTTCTCTTTGATTCTCCTAAACCAAATGTCGCGCCCCATTTTTCGAAAAGAAGGAAATAAAATAAAAATGATAATAATAAGTGTGAGGAAGTCGGAAAAAGGAAAAGGAAGAATTAAATGCGATTGTGTTTAAAATGCTTTATTTTAAAAGAAAAGGCTTTATTTTGAAAAACAAACGAAAAATGGCCTAAAATGAGACTTTTGGAAATGCGACGGTTTTTGGGCCCGAAAACAGAGTCTAAAAAGGGTTTTTATGAAAAATGGAGTCGCCACTTGGTATTGAGTTTTGGTGTACCAAGTCACCAGAAAATATTTTATAAAAATGTAAGAAATCAAGAATTATTTATTTAGAAAAATGATTTTTTCGAGAAAATATAAGAAAAACAAGAAAACCCTTTTTAAGACAACTCCAGGTCTTTGAAAACAAGAGAAAAGGTTCGGGAGTCACAGTTGAAGAAAGGGAAGGCAAAGGCTTGCGCCTAAGGCACCCTTTCAACCTAGCCGAAACTAGTTGCGAGGTTTAGTCTAAATTTTCCTAATATAACCCTAAGATTTTATCGCATTTGGATGTAACTATATGAATGCAAATCTAGTCCTAAAAATGGGTATTGTTAAGAGACGAAATATTCCATTGAGGTTTAGTCGGAATTATCGCATTAATTACGAAACCCGAATATAGACCTCGATGGAGTCACGAGTGTAGATGCAAGAATGGAATGCAAAAGAAAAGGAAAATAGTAATATAGATAGTAAGTGGACAAAGAAAGTGGGGATGCAACATAACGGGTACGGGCGACGAATGGACTCGTGACTAACTGTTTCTACTCACGGAGGGGGGAACGACATGTACGCCATCGCTTCCCACGTGAGTAGATGACTATTTCTAGTCAAATCACACAAATGACCTAAGATTCTATGTGTAGTGGAATCTGAATGCTATGCACTAATTAGATGTTAAAATAAGTATAAGTTATAAAGCATATATAAAAAAACTCATAGAAAATGGGAAAAGCCTAAAAAGATAAAATGTGTGTGAAATGTCATAAAATGCATACGAAAAATGTTCCTAATGCTAAAATGACCTAAAAGCTTAGCATTGGACTAGCCTATTTTTTATAAGTTCTCCGCTAGTGTTGGACTAGCGAAGAAATCGGAATTAACCACAACTAGCTTTGGACTAGTGTGGCGACGATACACATATATAATTAAAGCAAGTAAATAAATAAAGCATGTATTAAAGCAATAATCACATAAAAGCAAATAATAGCACATAGGAGCACATAACACATAAACATGATATTCTAGATGCAAGTTCCTAGGGAAAGCAAATAAAAACACATAAACACCTAGCACACATAGCACACAAAAGCCTAACTATTACACCGGAGAATAACCTAATTACAATCTAAAAATAGAAAAAGAATAAAAGATATCCTATCTAACCTATCTATTACACTTTCTATCTAAAATACATAGGTTTTAATTAAATAGATAAAACATAAACTATCTAAATACAAAATTTTGCTAAATAGAATATATTACCTATCTATTACATTTCTTTGAATAATCGAAAATTAAATTCGAGTAAATAATACGACATAAATAAATAAACACTCACACGTGGATAAAATTATAAGCACAAATATACATAAAAATACATAGAAAACACATATGAGCACGTAAGAGCACATAAAGAATAATAAAAAGGTAATAGAGGTACCTCCTATTCGAAGATCCGGTACAAATTGCTACTAAAATGAACAAACATGTTAAAAATACCACTATTTAAATAAATAAACTACTAATTGAATAATTTCCTACCGATCACTATGAACATACTATGAGGATTCAAACAATCATAGCAATAATAAACAAAATGAGAGAAAGAAAATAATGATAATAGTAATTAATTATTTAGGAAGAAAAATAGAAATTGTTTAAGTAAAAATAAATAAGTAAATAAATAAATAAAGCAAAACAACAAATAATAAAGAAATAATAATAATAATAGAAGATACAGTACAATAATACATACTTTTAACACCCCAAATAATGATTATTAAAATAACTAAAAGGAAAATAAAGAAACTAATTTGAACATTAATTAGACTAACAAGACCCAATTTTAGAACATTAATTATAAATTTGATAAAATAAATAAAGAAAATGTGAAAGGAAATAATTTAAAGCTTTGAGGACTTAACTAATTTTAATTAATACTTTTTTTTTGGCAAAAATAAAATATTATAAGATTTGGATTAAAAGTGGAAATTTAAGCAATATTCTAAAGTGAAAAATGTAATTTGCAACAAGTAAAAAGGTAAAATTATAATTTTAAACCCTACTTACGGTAATGACATAGTTTACAATGAATTTAAAGGCTAAAACATAATTTTCAGCAACTATAATGCCCAAAAACAAAAATTCCAGCGATAAATAAAAGACTAAAATACAATTTCTAACAATTAATGGAGGTCTTAAAACAAATTCCAGCAACATAAAGGACCAAAATATAAATTTCAGCAACAATAGGGGGCCAAAAATAAAATTCCAGCAAGTGTAATAACTCAAACAAAATTCCAGCAAGGTTGGGGGGATAAAAATGAAATTCCAGCAAGTATTCTAAGGCAAAAATAGAATTTCCAGCCATGTATAAGGGCCAAAATGCAATTTTCAGCAACATTTAAAGCCTAAAATATAATAACAGCAAGCTTGGGAGGCAAAATTGCAATTTTCATAAATATCAGAGGGTAAAATTGCAATTCCAGAAAATTATAGGGGTCAAAATGTAATTACCAAAAAATATAGGGGTCAAAATGAAAAATTAAAAAATACAGGGGCCAAAATTATAATTAGACAAAAGTTGGGGGACCTAAATGCAATTAATTGGGACCTAATTGCAAAGAAAATTAAATTATGGGGGTCAATCTATAAAAAATAGAAACTTAAATGCACAAATCAAACATTTCCAGGGCCACAGTAGCATTAATGAAAATATAAGGACTATAAAATAAATACCTATTATTAATTAAAAATAAATTAAAAAACTAACTAACCAAAACGACGTAGTTTTGAGTGAAACTACGTCAAAACGACGTAGTTTCACTAAAACTATTTTTTTTTGTTTTTTTATACTTCTACCCGATTTTTCTTTTTCTCTTTTTTTCCAGATTTTCTTTTTTTTTTTTTTTCTCTTTTTCTCTCTTTTCTTTATTTTTCTTTCTTTTTCTTTCTTTTCTTTTTCCTTCTTCTTTCTTTCTTCTTCTTTTCTCTCTTTTCTTTTTCCTTCTTCTTTCTTTCCCTCTTCTCCCGATCCTGTTCTCTGATCTATTCTCCCTTCCCCCCCGGTTCTATTTTCTCTCTTTTCTCGTCCGGCTCTCTCTCGTCCGGCTCTCTCTTGATTTCTACCCGGAAAATCCCCAAATCATCCATCAAATTCATCAATTAATGGCGCAAAATGAAAGAGGGATTGAGAGTTTTTTTTTTTTTTTTACCTGGACCGAAGAAGGGTGGCCGGTCCGACGATGGTGGCGGGATGGTGGGTGGTGGTGCATTGGGCGGTTGCGTCCGGTTGTTGTTGTTGTTGTTGTTGTTGCTTTGCCCCTTTTTTTTTTTTTTTTTTAATTTGTGCAGGTTCGATTATGCATTATGCAGGCGTGTGTGGTGTGTGAAATCCGTGTGTGTGTCTGTGATTTGCAGGGGTGTGTGTGTGCTGGTTGTGTGTGATGTTGTGCGTGTGTTTCTTGCGTGTTCTGGCTGTGTGAATGTGTGTGGAGTGTGTTTAACAGGTGCAGGGACGGTGTGAGATTTTGCAAGGGAAGTATGAATGTGGACTGATGTGTGTGTTTACAGGGGTGTGTGTGTGTGTTTCTGTGATTTGCAGGGGTGTGTGTGTTCTTTGCAGGTGTATGCCATTGTGAATGTGTGTGCCTCTGTGAATGGATAGTTAGTGTGTATGTGCGTGTATGAGGTGCCTATGAGCTGGACGTTTGGTGTGTGAATGTGTTTCTGGTGAAGTGAGGTGAGTGTTTATGTATTTGTGCTGCTGAATTGAGTGCAGGGAAGTGAGGGTGCCGAGAGAGGTGAAGTGAAGTGTGTGAATGTGTCTTGTGTGTGGCTTTTGTGTTGCCGAGAGGGAGTGATCTGTGTGTGTTTGTGTCTGATTGTGTATGCAGGTTTGTGTAATGCGTGCAAATGAGTGTGTATGTGTGAGCTGTGTGCTTTGCTGGTATGTGTAATGTGTATGAGTGTAAAGAGGAGTGAATGGTGAGTGTGAAGCGTGAGTGTGTCTGTGAGTGTGTAATGCGAGTGCCGAGAGAGAGGTCAAGTGTGTGCAGATGTATTGAAGGCAGAAAATGGTGAGGTGATTGTGCAGATGTGTGTGAGCTTGTGTTTCTGGAGGGGGAGGACAGAGAGGTGTGTGTGATCTGTGAATGTGTTGCAGGGGTGTGTTTTGTATGTTTATGGCTATGCAGGTGTGTTCTGTGCGTGTTTGTGCTGTGAGAGAATGTGAGGTTCTGAGAGCTCTGTGTGTGAGCTGCGTGAGGGAGAGTGAGTGAAATTGTGTGTGTCCGTGTGTTTGTGTGCTGGAACGTGTGTGAGTGATCGTGTGAATGTGTCTGGAGTTGGGAGGAGGAGGCAGAGAGGGTAGTGTGAGTGTTGGTGCAGGCTTGTGTGCTTGATTTGTGTGTTTCTGGAGGGGGAGGGGAGGCAGAGAGGGGATGAGTGAATTGCAGGAGAAAAATCAGAGAGGATTGTAAATGTGGTGAATCAAGAAAAATCATGAACAAATCCCCTAAAAATCTGGTGAATTGAGTGTAGAATGGGAGAAAAGGTGGAGTTGGTAATAGGAGGTATGGGTTGGGGATGGTGTTGATGATGAGAAAAGGCATGGCTGCCATCAGCCATGCCAGAAAACAAACAGCAGCAGCAACGCTGCTGCTGCTGTTCATTATCTTTTTTTTTTTTTTTTGAAGAAGAAGAAGAACAAAGAAAAATGAAAAAATAAAATAAAATAAAATAAAGTAAAAACTACTTGAACCCCTTTTAAATTATATGTTAAAACTGAAATATAACATTATAATAAGGAAAAAAGAAAATTCAGTGTAAAAAAGTTAATTCTAAGTTAGAAAAAATACAATTTAAAATAAACAACGAATGGTCTTTAAAATAAATAAATTAACCGTGAAAATTTTCTTTACATAAAATTTATAAAATGCACACACACATAATTCTCATAAAGAACAAATTTTTAAATTAAATAAATAAAAAAAGTGCATTGGAAAATGTGACCTAAATATGGCAAAATTATAAAATTATGAAAATTAATAAATAACATCGCAAAAATTTTACACAACATATATTATCACATAAAGCACATATATTATAATTTTCACTCAAAAATTTTAAGATTAACGCATTCTTGGGAATCGTGCCTTTTGGTAAAAAAACAAAAATTGAATAAATACTAAACGACATCTAAAAATTATGAGGTTTTTACAGAAAATTTATGAGTATTCAAACTGTATATATAAAATTTTTTCACTTAAAAATTCTCATAAAAAAAAGAGTGCATTGAAAAACGTGCCATTTAAGTTTAAAATACTAAAATTTTAAATAAATAGTAAATGACTCCCAAAATTATTAAAATTACAAATAATGATGAAAATAGTAAAATTGTATATTTAGGAAATAAAATAAAAATAAAATAATATCTACGTTGTGAAATTACCATTTTGCCCCTGATGTGACAAATTAGACATAATATACACGAAAATTATACTCGACCCCCAAAAAATGAAAATACCCTCTAACTGAAGTAACACACACATATATTTACCAGAGGTGTGTCAAAATTTGGTGTCTACACCAAACACCCCGAAGTGTATCGGAAAAAATACGAATAAAATGGATACTTTAAAATTCACCACTAAAATACATTATTATATTTTTAAAGATTTTAAATTATAGTCTTGAACATTCTAAATTATTAAATCATATTTTTTGTTTGTTTTCACATTCTCTACTCTTTTAATGCCATCAAGACTTATTTTTTAATGTAAATTTTAAATTTATTTTTAATACCAAATAATACAATTAACTTTGTATATAGGCCGGTTCGAGTAAATGTAATTTTTTAAAATAAAAAAATTCTTTTGCTCTATTTTTTAAGGTAGGTTCGCATATACGAATGATTTTCGAATTTCAATTTGATTATCTTACTATTAGTTTAGATTTATTTAGTTTTTTACTTTTTTTTATCACACCTAACAAGAAGTAATTTCTAACAATTTTGTAACAATCAAGAATTTGATTTAGAATTTCTCAAAAGAGTCTAAACTTTGTTTAGAATCGATTCTCATACTTTAACTTTAGACGTATTCTTTTCAAAGAAATTTTACTTTTAACGTATTGGACTATTGAGCGAGTCAATTTGGACTCTGTACAATAGTCTCAAAAAATAAAACTAACTAGTAAATGAATAATTAAACAATTTACATTAAAGGAATACTCTTAGTAGGATAGATTTTGTTAAGAGTAAATCAAATATTTCTTTAATATAATGAATTTGGATTCCAAGATAAAAAGGTAAGAATCAATTAATTTCATTAAACATGATTAATAAAAGAAACAAAGAAATTAAAAAATAAGAATGAATTAAATTCATTCAACATGATTAAAGAAAATAAAGAAACTAAAAATGTAATAATAAATTAACTTTATTAAAATGATTAAAGGAAAAAACTAAAGAAAGAATAAATAAAAAGATTCATAACATCAAAACAACAAACACAAGGGTGGTTGGATGGTTAGTGTGCTGGAAGGCCAAGTTGGACAACCCAAGTTCGAGCCTTGCTATGCCATTGGAGCAAAAAAAATTTTGAAAAGGCAAAATGCCAAAAAATCGACGGGTCAACGGTTCGACTGTTAATCCGGTTCAAATGGTTGGACGATTCTTGACGGTTCATAAAATCAACAGTGCTTTGAGGAGAATCGGACCGGAAGCCTGGCCGATACGCAATCCGATCGCTTGAACCCACCAGTTCGGTTCTGGTTTAAAAACACTGAAGCATAAGCTTCCAGCTTTTGTTACATCGTTGGCCAACAATTTTTCAAATGGACCATTCTCTTTAATTGATGTTTAAAGTACATTTTTTTTATATACCTCGAGCATGTGGTTTTTATCAAATTGCTTTTAAATATTTGATCAATAAATAATTTTAACTTACGTATGGTACAAAATAATTGTCTTCACGCGGTTGATGCGCCATAAGAGACAAAAAAGAACTCATTTTAGATTGCGTAGGTGATGCTTGTGACTCTGTTTTTCTTTTCTGTTGCTTTGGATAAAAGCAAGACAGATTAACCAAAATGGAAACAAACTCAAAGATAGTGGTTTGACTGTTGTCTTCACTACCTCTTTGATGAAAGATTATAAGTTGTCTTTCTGACACACTCACAAAGCTTGTACCAAAATATCTTTAACTCAACTTTTTGCAGTAAAAAGATTATCTTGTGTTTTAAATATGCGCAGAAAGCTTAATGAACTGAATACTTGTACTTGATTAACAATTATACCTTTGACAAATATACCTTTTGCTTTAAAGAACAAAAAACGAAAAAAGCTAACGAAGCAATAGTGATTGTGAAGACTGAAAACGACCAATATATATTATTATTACTTCACGGTCAACAAGTTTATAAGTTGTTAGTAGTTTAATAATGTGATGGTGATTGTCCTACTTGTGGTTGTTCAGTATACTCCTATAATTGTTGACAAAAATATAAGGAGAAGGAAAAAGAAAGAGAGAGAAGAAAATTGTCAGGCTAAACACTCTTATCATGTAACAAAAGAAAAGCATATATATGAAAGAGTAAGTCAACCATAAATAATTATAAAATTTTTAACTTAATCCGTTGTCAACCCCAAAATGCATATGAAATTTAAGGTTTTTTAACTATCAAAACCCATATTCACATGGATGCAAACATATTTATCTAATTTTTTATTTTATCTACATGCAACTAGAGACAACCACCACTTGAAATAAGAAAATTGAGTGTCATAAATAAAAAACACAATGAACAGGCCATTTTTTCATCTGTGTATCTAATTAGATTGAATTGTTACTAATATTCAATTTGAATAAAATAACAAACTTGAGTAAATTGACTGAGAAAATCTTGAAAAAATAGTAGTCATAGAGTCACCTAGGCTGGGGCTTGGGATACCTTGGATACAGACCATGTTGTTATTTCCACTACTCATTACGGGCCACCATAACTTTTAGCCATAACACTTTGGATTGAGGCCCCGTCAGCCCAAAGACTCGCTACCCTAAACTCGTTTCCACTACTGGAAAGCCTCTATAATTATCTACTTCAAAAAAAAAAAGAGTCTCTATAATTATGTAGATCTGTTATCCATAATTATCTCTAATCTTCCAGCTTTTATTACATCGTGGGCAAACAATTTTTCAAATAGACCATTCTCTTTAATTGATGTTTAAAGTGTTGTTTTTTTACCTTGGGCATGTGGTTTTTATCAAATTGCTTATAAATATTTGATTAATAAATAATTTTAAATATTTGATTAATAAATAATTTTAACTTACTTCTGGTACAAAACAATTGTCTTCTCACGGTTGATGTGCCATAGGAGACAAAAAAGAACTCATTTCAGATTGCATAGGTGATGCCTGCGACTCTATTTTTTTTTTTTTTTTGTTACTTTGGATAAAAGCAAGACAGATTAACCAAAATGGAAACAAACTCAAAAATAGTGGTTTGACTATTGTCTTCACTACCTCTTTGATGAAATATCTTTAACTCAACTCTTTGTAGTAAAAAGATTGTCTTGCGTTTTAAATACGCGCAGAAAGCTTAATAAACTGAATACTTGTACTTGATTGACAATTATACATTTGACAACCATACCTTTTGCTTGGAATTTAAAAGAAAAAAAAATGAAAGAAGCTAACGAAGCAATGGTGGTTGTGAAGACTAAAAACAAACAAAGTGGATTATTATTACTTTTAAAAGTTTTGGGATTCATTATCTGGCAGGAGTTTTGGGTCAAAATTGATACCTTAATCACCTTCTGTGCAATATAGAGCACAAGAATACTTGCCTTCGATGGAGATGATGTCTTTTAATGCACTAGCAGAAATTAATTAATTTGCAAGAATTTGTCATTATCGCGTCTTTCCTTTGGACAATAGGGGGGTACTACTTAAGGTTGCAACGCATTGCTTATAAGCTAGTTTTTCTAATTAGCTTGAAGTGCTGTATCACATAATGAAAATAACAAGCTTCTAATCGAATCTTTCCAATATATTTAATAAGCTTATTAGATGCAGTAGACAGTTTATTTAAGCAGTTGCAATCACTTGCCAACTATAATGTTTGAATAGATTCATTATCACGACGTTGACCTATCTTCTCCTGGCATAAGGCAACAAGTCTTAAATGAACATGTACCGGTGCTGCTATTTCGTCGTTTGAACGGGTGTGGGAGGTTGTTCTTCAAATATTAGTACCCAGTGATTATTGATATTAAATAAAGGAGAAGGTTCGTAATCATCACCCATTAGAACTGGATTCTAGTTTGGCAGTGACACAAAAGCAGCATCCTTGGAAAAGCCCACAAAACAGCATCATACCAGTCACAGCGTGTGAAAACTGAAGAGCATATTTTTTTTTCAATGGTGATGAGCCGTGTAGCACATTTTTTTTTAAAGACCATCCTCCACACCCTATTGATAGTATCTTGAAGAGTGGAATTAAAGTCGAATCTTGAATTTCGTTCTTTTTTTTTCATTTTCAGATTGTAAATTATTTAGGTACCTTAGAAGTATGTTGTAATTGGCTTTGGAAAAATTAAGATGACAGATTTATATGTAATTAATGAAATGAAAATTTAGATCATACATTTTCTATGTAGCTATTCACCTTTGGTGCAAATTTGCATAATATTCAGGTACAAATAAGTTTTGCATAAATGAGGTTCCATCAGTATATACATTGATAATTTTTGTTCTTAAATTGCCTTATTATTCTAAATTTGATCATTCAATCACATATTTACTGGCCATTAAAAAACATGTAGCAAGCATAGAGAAAAAAAAAAAAGGAAGGAAAATTATGTAGCAAGTATTAAATCTGGTAATTTAGACACGCATTTAAAGTTATAAAAGTGGGGAGGAGAAACACCTTATATTAGGAATATAAAATTTTCTTCATTTTTCTCCATTTTTATTTTTGCCATTAGTAATGAGAATTCAAGTGATATATAAAATTTTACATAATTGTAATTCCAAATCAATTCTAATTTTGAGGATCTTAGAAGAATTTCTTTGTGTTGTTCTAAGGAAATTCTAATTTTGGTTTTGCTATTTTTGAAGAAAATTGCCACAAACCCGGCCGCAAAATAGTGGGGGTGATTCCTCTTGTTTTTTTTTTTTTTTTAAAGAAGAGTGGTTTTATTCACATCAATTATTTTCTTGTAGTTTTAGGAGAAATAGAAACCAACATTGCTTCTCCCCAATTGATTTTGTTTGTTAGGTGCTACCTTTTGGGGCTAATTTATGAGAATAGTAATATGTAAAAGAAGCGCCCATGTTAACACACTTGTAACTAATAAGAAGGTCTCACATCATAATTCAAATATTTTCGAGGTTTTAAAGAATAGTCATATTTTACTAAGAGTTGCCTTTTAAATGACGAAAACTATAAAGTCATTCAACTCCTAATGTTTGATTTTCTACCTTATCATATTTTGAGGTTCTAAAAGTGCTTCAAGATTTTAAAATTTCTTATTTTTCTCTAAAATTTTGTGGGCATATAATTCATGTTAGGTGCAAATTTTTTTAATCTAATTATGTTAAATTATATTCCAATGACCTTTAAAACCTGATTTTATGAAAATGCATTTACATTTGATTATTTTTTGTTAAAGTGATTTTCTCTATCATGGGCACACAAACATATATCCAAATGTTTAAAAAGTTTACATTGATATACAACAACATAACACGTGTAAATGTTAAAAAGTTTACATTAACCTACAATACGACATGTGTAAATGTTTAAAAAGTTTGCCATGAACTATGACAACATAACATGTGTAAATGTTCAAATTTTTTACATTAAACTATGACAATACAATATTGTAAATGTTTAAAAAGTTATACAATATCCATCATAAAAGTGAATTCGCTAAACCATCATTTACATGACAATACAATATTGTAAATATTTAAAAAGTTGTACAATATCCATCGTAAAAGTGAATTCATTAAACCATCATTTACATGCATTAGGAAAACAACAATATATATACCTTGAACTATGATTTCTACCAAATTAGATTTTTTTTTCTTTTTTTAGTTTGGAGGAGACCTTGAATCTTACTAAAACAATTGAAGAAGGGAAAAGTTGACTGCATGAGTATCGAAACAATAACATTTGTCTAATACTGTAGCTAGCACTATTAGTTTTAGCCATAAGCTTTCCATAGGCATGCATTTGGCTTAAGTTTTGTCCTTAAAGCTAAGATGAGTTGAAATTTTTCAAAAAATCACAACTTTATTCGCTAAATTGAAAACTACAGTCATTATCTTAAAGAAATGCAGAAATATTCATCTACTCAAATCTTGGTCTTTTATCCTATTTTGCTTAATATCTTGTAACAAAATATGGTATTAATAGTTCATAGCAAAACTGAGAAAAGTATTTGACATGGGTTTTACTTGTTGCAGAACCTCAGCTAATCATAAACCTAATATTACAAACATCAGTTTCTTCCCAATCCAAACCTAATAGTTCAAAATGAAAAATGTATTCTTGAAACCTAAGGAACTGGATAGGATAAAAATCTTACCTTTGGGAGTAAAAAAGTAGAACTTTCTTGTAATTGCTCTTGACCAAAATATTTTTCCTTGCAAGGTCTCAGCTTTGTTTCTCAGTGAAAAAATAAAAAAGTTTTGTTGAAGGATGGGAGAGTTTTTTCGATGAAAGCTAAAAAAGATTTTAAAAAATATTCAGACCTATCCCAACTAAACCAAATATTACAAGCGTTTATGTTAATAAGGACATTGACCAATCAAACGGATTACACTGGCTTGTCTGATTCCGTAGTAGGTAGCAGTATAATATCAGTGGTGAGCTTTTAGACCAAGGAATGTGTCACAGATTATGGATATATTTGATTGCACTGAACATATTTTACTTAAAATTATTTTCAGAATTTTTTTGTGACACCAAACATTGAAAAATATTTTTTTTGCAAAATATCTTTCTATTTTTTTCTCTTAGGGCTAAAAACATCTAGACGACTTCTCAATTTTTATTTGATTAAAACAGACTTAACAAGCGTGACCAATTGAATCAACAATTGTAAGTTACTGTTTAAAGTGTTCAAATTCTGAACCTCACATATCTACTTTTTTCTAATTTTAGTTACCAAATTTGTTTTTTTTTTTATTCTCGTCTACTCATTTTCTCTCCATCTGCAATCCCACAATAATATGACTATAATTATTACATACTTTACCATAACTTTAATCAAAATCAATCTCTATTGACTCCAATCACCTGTAAACCGTGTATTTTAATTGTTATTAATTTATCTCATATTAATAACATTAAAAATCGAGTATGTCAAAAAGATCTATTTTAAAATTCTTTAGATAGTCTTCAAAATACTAAAAAATCTCAAATAACTTTTTTTTATGTAAAATGTTTTTCAAAAAATAATTTTCATTGAGAAAATATTTTATATCTAGCTTAAGGAATTGAAAATATTAATTATATTTAAATCACTCTATCCTAAATGGCAATTGGGTCCTACATTTCTGCAAATGTTTCGAATTATAGAAGTACGTTCCTTTGTTGAGCTTTTGATTGTGGGGCATCCAAGGGTGAAAAAGAAAATGAGAATAACCAATGGTTGCATATTTGAGATTTCAAAGGCTTTATAATGGGAAAGAAAAAGGCTAGTGTATTAAATGATTGTCCTTTGCTTTTGCTTCGACATCTTGAAAAGCTTCGAGCTTTTCGTACACAATTGTTTGCCCTAACCTTAACGTGGTGTAGATTAGGTATGAAAATATAGATAAAACACACACAAATCAAGTAATAAACCTAATCTCCCAACTTTACTGCAAGTATATGGGTCGAGGGTAGTATGGAGAGTATAAAAGTATCGAATCCCACAAAAAATCAATTCTTTGCAAGTACTAAGGCTTTATGCCTTACTTTATTATCTAAACAACCGAAAATCAAGATGTGTAGTAAAAAAGAAATTCAATAGAATAGGTAAATAATGATAACAACTTGTAAGAATTTTAATATTCAAAAGTATCTAGAATATAGAATCCACTAATAAATCAAAAGAGGCATGAATGGCTTGCTAAGTGGTATCTTGCTTAAGAATCCAATTACATTTAAATCATAACTAGCTCTCACTATGAAATGATTATATTTCAACTATTTGCATGATGAAATCTTATGAAATCATGAATTGCAATGATTCACTTAAGCATTTATTATTATCATATAAATAATTTAAGTAATACTTGTTCATTTTTTGTTGTTAAGATCATTTCTCAATGACAAATAACAATTAGATGACTTGTTTATGTTGTTCATGCAAAAATAAGAGTTATAACTTGAACAAGTAAATAAACAAATGCAAGTTTAGCTAGCTTGGAGAATTTAAGTCACGCTATGGATTCATTAGCTTCATCTATATTCTAGAGAAAGTTTTTAGTGAATCACGACTAGTGAAACACAAAGAAACTTAACAAGAATATAAGAATTCATGCTTCAATTATGAAAATAAGAAATAAAGTTAAGAAAGGCTTATGGACAATTCTTCAACTTTTATTTCTCCTTCAAAATGTTGAAGTACAAAAGAGTTTTATATGAAGAACACTATTCTATTGAGTTTGAGAGAATTTTATGAATTCTCCAAAGACTATATATATCTTCTATTACTAAAACTTGTTCTACTCCTCAACTCTCTTTTCAATGCTTTACAAAGGACTTTTATTTATAGACAGATGTTCCTCAAGTCATTTTTCAACTTGCATAAATCATTAATGCATGGAAATGATGAAAATTTGCTTGGGGATTCCAAATGGGCACAAAAGTCTTCATTTATGCTTCCAGAGTATTCTTTCACTTGCAAAAACCTATCCTCATCTGAAAATGTCTGCAAAAACCAGCTAGAAGAGGATACAAGTTAATACTCTATAAAGTCCAGCCGACTTATGATCCGCATATGGAGATTCGCAGGTTGTCATCCGCGGATCCATTCGCGAATCACACTCTTGTGGCCTCCACTTGATATATGATTTTTGCTAAGTTGGATCTCATGTGTACAAGCATTTTCTGTCACACCCTGTGCCTGAGTATAACATGTCGCGTATTAGATTCACTCAATACGCAAGGCTCTAAAATCAATTCTAAATCACAATATAATAAATAAATAAATAAAATTCACCTTACTTATTACGAATCATCCTCAAATAATAAAATTGACTCCCATAAAAGTCATCAAATTTTCTGAATAGATATAATTAACATTATGCATAAAAGAAGCTAATGTCATTGGCTCATCGCCATAAACCTACCAACTAATAATTCTCAAAATATTTTCTTCATTTAGAAGCCAAAACACTTGCTAGCCTATCCCGAATTAACCAGGGCTACAAAACAGATAAGATACATGGGATGAGCAACTAATATGCTCAGTAAGCAATTTCATCCCTTTCTCACCAGTTTGGGTAGTTACTATATATACATATATATAATACATGCATTCATTCCGTCACACACTATCCATCTCACACCCAAAACATTAATATATAATATATATAGGTATTAAAATTATGGCATATCAAATGAAACATAATCTATACATACATGTTCATATGTAGTAGGCTCAAATTCATCAATGCAGGAACCAGTGGTACTAGATATCTAGTCTAACTCTTCTCCAATTAGGAAGGTCATGAGCATACAGACATATCCTGACTACTCACTGTCAGAGAAGTAGACGATAACTAGTTCTCTCTAGTGTACAAAAAATAATCAAAGCCAAAACATACATGCCATACATTCACACATCAAACACAAGCATGTATATACATATATATAATCAAGGTGTCACAAATATACGAAGAATTATCACACATATAACATGCCCAATATGAGTTTCATACTATAAAATATTTACACAAGAATTCATATTCATATACGAAGAAGTTTTCAAAACGTGAGAAAGGCTAGGAACCACTTATCTCAAAGTTCAATTCCAACTTCTCTAACTCAAATAATCTTAGGTCCAAAAGAATATTCACCACATATTGATAATCGAAATAACGTACAACTTCACTTTAATTACTTGATAAGAGAAACTAAGTATAAGCTAACCCATTATCTTACTTGAAAATCATATGCTAAATTGGCAATCAATATTAAGAAATTAACAAAAGAATTTTAAAAGAATTGAACCTAAATGAATATCCTTCAAAAACAATGTTCTTATTATTTAATTCTTACTATAAGCAAATACAAAGACCCACCAATTTTGTTTGCCATTGACCTTCAATCCATGAACCCGAAGGGTCCACAGCTTGACCAAAAACACAACCCAATAGTTTGTATGTGACAGCCCCACCTTACCCAGAGGTGCACCAAAGGGCTTGGCGGACTGCCTGCCTGGCTCTCGCCAGGACTCGGATCGAGCACGTACTAAAATTCGTAAAACAATGGTCGTTCAGTAGCGAACTCGTAAGTACCAACTGTGACAGTATCTCGAGGTCACATGATATTCAAACTTAACATAAAAGTACTGGATAAGCAGATTACATCATATATGTTTATTAATACAGTAATATCTCAAGTAGTCTTTCTACCAAAATCCTACCAAAATCTACCCTGGAATCTTCACCACCAGTTTTAGAGATAGGAGCCTGTTTAAGAAAAACAAATAAAAGAGGATGAGCTATAATAGCTCAGTGAGATTCTCACACATGCAAACACAGAGGCAAACCAATGGAGGATAAGTAAGCAAATAACATGTACCATAAAACAATATAGGAAACAGTTAAGTAATTAATCGATTAAACAAGGGAGGATACATCACCACCACGAGAGCAAGTACTGATCATGTAACCAGGATGTTAGGACCGAGATAATAGTTCAGGTCTAAATCACAGGTCATGCCAGCATTATCGAGCAAGAGCCCTGACCACCATTCACCTTATATCTTCCAGAACTACCGCCACATCCAGGGTGAGATCTCAACCCTGGAGGACAAAATAATTTATTCAATCTGGAGTTGGCTTCTTTGAGGATTCACAGCTCAAGGAAAGAACAACACGCCCTAAAACACCCAACACCTTATATTCTCCTTTGAACTACCGGCTTGACCAATCGCGGTACATCCACGGAAGTTTAGCCCACGAGTTTAATTTAGTCGAAAATTCACAAACAATTATATTCACCTTTGGTAAAAATTGTGCATGTAATAAATTACGGGATAGATGTGATAAAGTACACACTTCCTCTTCATATAGTACATTAACAATTCATGAATATCAAGTACACACAGAATTAACATTTAAACATGCAACAAACATACACAAGGAAACACTCACAGACGCAAGTAAATGAACACTCACCCGGATCGCTTAAGAAAATATTTCGTAAAATGGTTGAGATTCACTTTCGGATCCTGAAATTTACAAGAAATAATCTAGTGAAAACCCTAAGTAAATTAGCAAGAAATATTCAAGAAATAACCCGATTATTTCTAGGGTTTCATTTCTAGGGTCTTTAGAGTCTAGGGTTTTAGATTTAGGGTTTTAACTTTAGGGTTTTCTTGTTCTAGAAAAATTTACTTCATTAAAAGATTATTTTCTAAAATTTCTGCACACTACATTCTTTAAAATTTAACATATTCTAGTTTAGAAATTTCATCTACCATTTTCCTTTTTTATTTCTACCGAAATTTCGGCAGCATCTCCCCTTAAAATCAGACTAACCCAACTTTTTTTCCTGCAGGAAATCAACCATCCAATCCATTTTTCAACAAGTTCTACAACTTCTAAATTCAATTCAAACTCAATTCCATTCAAAATTCTACTCAAAATTCAAGTTTCAAGCCCAAGTTTCTTCATCCAAGCAATATATAATACATAAAATTTCAAGGTTTAAATGTTATCTACTCGTCCAACTAACCAAGAAAACACTTTAACTAGTAAGTAAAATTTCATTTCTAATTAAATTCTCCAAGTACTAATAACAAGTACCTAGTATAAAACTTGAACAAAAGCTAAATAAAACTTGAAATCAATAACAAAAGTTCATAGTAAATTCCTTGAACAAACTTAGAACTATGCTTAGGAAGAAGAAAAGGTCACTTTCTATGGTGAAATTGCCCAAGATTTGGAGAGAAAAACTCCAAGAAAATGAAAAACAAGAGAGAGTAAATAGAAAGTAAGAGGGGGTTCGGCCAAGAGGGTGAAGAAATGGAAAAAAAATTGGTTAAGAAAGTAGATAAGAAATGAAAGAATAATGGAAGAAAGTGCAACCAATTAAAACATAACAAGGGTCAAGCTAGGGTTTAGATATTTTAACATAATAGGTACTAGTTGGTTAAATATAATTAGTGTAAATTTTTATCATCTATCACTTAGTAATTTGCAAGTTTTATGACATAAATTTTTAAAGCAAAAGAGAGGAAAAAGAGAGTAGGGAGGGCCGGCCAAGGTGAGAGAAAAAGAGAGAAAAATAGGTCAAGAAAATGGAAAAGAAATAAAGAAAATAATGAAAAAAAGAATGACCAATTATAACAAGACAAGAATCATGTTAGGTTGTATGCTTTTAATGAAATGTTGGCTAACTTGGTTAAATTTGATTTGTGAAAATATTAGTCACTTATCTCCTAGTAATTAGTAAACATTCTTGGCACAAATTTTAAAGCAAAAGAAAGGAAGAAAAAGGAGAGAGAGAGAGGGCCGGATTTAGAGAGAGAAAAGCAAGGGAAATTAGTTAAATTTTTAGGTCAAAATTGTGAACTAAAGCTCACTTAGTCAAAAGTCTTAAAAATGATAAAGTTAGTTAGTCAAAATTAAACACTATTATAAACTAATGGTCCAATAAAATTAATCCAAATTTGGTACTTAGGTGTACCACTTAATAATAAAAGAATCTTATTTAGTTAAACAAATTAACTTAAGAAACCTTTGAACTAATAAATCAAAAATTAACACTAAACTCTAAATAAAAGAATTTCCCTTATGAAATGCATTTCAAGTTTTCCTTTTCTTTTCTTTTCTCACATTTTTTTTTTCTACTAATGAACATAACATGAATTAGATGATTTTATATGAATTTCTGGGGCGTCACATTGTATACCATTCTGCTACTTGTATACCTTGTGTAGTATTAATTCCTAACAATCAAACTATGCTTCCATTCTATTTCTTGTGTACCACGGTTAGATTGTTTGCAGTCCTACTTGTAATCATTAATTTAATTCTTGAATTCATCTATTCAATTCCTACTCTTAATGAATGACGATTCTATTTCTTGTGCCAATTGCAATTCGGTTTCCATGGCACCGATCTTCTATTATTATTATTATTATTATTATTATTATTATTATTTCCTCCTTGCAATGGACGAGCAACGCTTCTTAACATTTAGATTAACAATCAGATTAATGGAAACAAGGTCAATTCTTTTCCTCAATCCAATTAGCATCCCAATCCGCCTTGTTCTTCAAAACACCAAAAATCAATTCTTCTAAAATCAAAATCAAAATCAAAACAAAAATAATCCTAAATCCCAATTTCTGTACGAAACCCTCAATTATAACTTTAAAACTAGGCACAAAATTGAAATTCGAAATTAATAATTTAAACTCACTTTGTTCGTTGTAAAAATCATCTATAATCCCTAGATCTACGAATTTCCCATTCGCTTCTTGTTCTTGCCCTTGGAGTAAATAGAGAGTCGATTTAAAAGAAAGAAAAAAAGTCACCGTTATGTGTTCTAAACAACAGACAATAATTCTTTTATTTACTACTATTGTTATAATTAATAAAGTCCTTCAGCTTTTCCAAAATTCTACAACGGCTCCAAAATTCTTCACAAATTATAATTAAACCCTTGATTGGGCATGGATATTTTATTTTTTATGTATTTCTAAGCATTTTGATGAAGAATGAGATTTTTTTCCATTATCTTGCGCAATTATTCCTTTATGCTGTTTATCCAACCCTAACTCTTTGAATCATCTTTGACTTTATTTTTTTTACTCAAATTGATCCAAAATGAGTTTAAGTATGATAAACCTACAATTATACACAAGAATTTTGTATTATTTTGCTCAAATAAAGATTCCGCCTCAAAAACCCGAAATTCAATAAAAAATCCTAATTCTTAGCAATTATTGAAAAATAAGTCATTTGTAACCAAAAGTACTATAATTGTACTAAAATAACATATAAAATATATAATAATATATATAATATTTAATAAATTCATCACTTATTAGACCTTGTGACGCCTGGCAATGTTACACTGTGGAATGCTTCATGAAAATGCTTACAGAGTTACAATTGTCTTCACGTGATTGATAAGCCACAGGAGACATAAAAGAATTCGTTTTAGATTGCGTAGCCTATGTGTCACGGGTCGTTCATTTGCTTATTAACGTAACGAGTTGTGTGGCAAGTAACGCTCCGCACGCTACTTCCGCCTACTGACCAACTGTGTGTCGCAATCCTAAATATAACAAATTAATGCATATATAAGCTTTAGAGACACAGTGGTAAAATAGGAAATAAGATTTCATTGAACAATCGCAAACTTTACAACTTTCGCTTTACAACCGTTTTCGTGTCCAACTCCTTATCACCCCCTATAGTAGTCCTGACAAAATAACCCTAAGTGATAGGAGTAGACACTGTTTTTCTGTATAAAAGGAAAAATACACTAACTAAGCTATTTACATGTACAAGATGAAGTAGCACCTAAAATTACATCACTAAGCTTCTAGTATTTGGTTCTTCATCCTTGGTAAGTTTCGTACTGATCAATGACCGGTGGTCCCATGCATCCCGGGCGCAGGTGGTGCCGGACGTGCGACTTCGTCCTCCAGTGAGTCACGATAGGCATTAGCAAGCATGGTGTTGGGCATGCGGCTGCAACAGGAGTGTAACGGGGCGTACCAGCTACTACACTAGTGCGATAAGAAGGAATGCACGGATGCGATAAGGTACGAGGCCTGCGGCACGGACGCGCCAAGCAATGATTGCACGACTTTGGGTGCGAACTAGGCAAGCGCACGGACGCAATCGACAAAGGCAACCAATCTTGAGCAACGTACTTAGGGGACTTTAGTATGTCATGGGGCATAGCGTCTGGGCACCCCTTGACATTCTCCCCCACCTGAATTGGCAACGTCCTCGGAGCCTTTGAAGCCTTGTAAGTATCAAACATCTCTTGGAAGGCTCTAAGGTTTGTTGGTCGTTCCTAAGAATTATCATTATCTCCATATCGTAGCTGTTTTATAATGTACTCTTGATGATTTGTAGAGTGTTGTCAGGTTGCCTCATCATCAAGAATAGGTTCAGCAATTTGTTTCTCTTTGGCTCCGATATAGAGATTTTTCTGCACAGATTCTACCCTTGATGGATTTTGCATGTATTTCTGGTATTGCTTTAAAAGACAATCATGAAAACCCAAATGATATTTCAACCATGTTGGGGCTCCTGTTTTTCTCTTAGCATCCACCATGTAAGCTGGCTGAAGTTGTGACCCTATATTGATTTCAAAAGAGCTCTTATTAGTTAAAGAATTTCTTTGAGCGTTGAAGCATATCTGAGTCACATCCAACACTGGCACTAACTCTTTCTGATTAGCCGTTAAAAGGTGTCGGGAATGCTCCTCCAACATTTTGTTGACCTGTTTTGTCTGGCTATCAGATTCAGAATTCCTCATGGGACTTGTGCTAAATTTAGTTGGAACTGAAAGTGACTCTAGCCCCTTTGTCGTTGTGCCCTCTTCCCAGCGCAGATGCGCCAGGAAGCCTATTTTTCTCGGTTTGAAGCTTTCTTTCAGTTGCAGCGTTGAGAGATTCGTTCCATCAGATCTTTCCACTGAAGCCCGAATCAAATATAGGCTGCTGCCTAGAACAATTAGAGTGTTGCCATGAGGGTATATGGCGATCCTTGCATCTCGTAAAAACTCAAACCCAATAATGAGTTTGAAGTCATCCATCTTAACCGCTGAAAAGCTAATTCGTACAGTGAACGAACCAACCTTTATAGATACGCCATTGGCAACTCCCACGATTGGTTGTGCAGCAGAGTTGACTGCCTTAACTCTGTCAGTGGACTCCTCCAACACTAAGTCCAATCGCTCTATCTCAGTGTTAAAGATGTAATTATGGGTTGCCCCTGTATCAATCATTGCCCATATTGGCTTCCCATTCACCTTTAAGTCAACATACATCAGGTCGTTGTTTTTACCCCTCATTGACCTAACCTGCTCAATTTTATCATCCTCAAGGGTTGGTATAGCCGCATCCTTCACAGTCGGCCTCTCCATTTTGATAGTAGTGTGGTTTTCTTATTTGGTAAGCACCTTTGCATGGCACTTGACAATCACCTTGTCAATTTTGTCCTGGAGGGGTCTTTTGACTTTTGTTGTCCCCGTTGAGCCCTCAAGTACATTGTACTAGTAGGAGAATGCCTCCATAGCATGCTCTTCTTGGTCGCACAACTCTTTGCCACTGTCTTCCTCTGAAGGCGACTCCTCTTGGCTAAGAAGATTATCTTCCACAAACAAAACATTGACGAGTCTCTTCGTTAGGACATTCGGCCATTTTGTGAGGACCATGGCAAATATAGCATCCACTTCTCTGTTGGTCCTCATTATTATCGCTACTCAGGCCTCAGCCCTTAGACTGTCCTGATTGGGCATTATTTTGTGGTGTGGAGGATTGGTCTCCCCATCCGTTTTCTCTCTTTGCTCGATGGAATCCGTTATCGGATCCCTTCGACTGATTGACCCTTGGTCTCATCTATCGTCGCAGTTCTAGCTGGTAGTTAACTAATCCTTCGTCCTGTGCAATGGCTGAGTCCATATTCTCAACCCTTGCTCCTTGTAGCTCTACCCTCGCTCACGGCTTCAGGCCTTCTTTGAAAAAGAAAAGCGTATTCTTTTCTAACATATCTGTGATACTCAGGAGATAGGTCTGGAAGCTCTTAACATAATCTTGTATGGTACCCATTTGCCTCAATCCGCATAAGGCACGGCGAGCTTCTTCCTCAACATTATGTGGAAAGAACTGTCGCTTTATCGTCTACTTTAGCTCCTCCCATTTATCTACTCGAAGGCGTCCAACTTGGATTTCAACCTTCTGGATGTGCCACCACACTTTGGCGTCTCCCGACAGATACATGGATGCAGTCGTCACTTTCGCGACCTCTTTTCCTACATGGTTTGCCTCGATGTACTGTTCCATGTCAAAAAAAAAGTTTTCGAGTTTTCTCGCGTCTCTTGCCCCTCCAAACGTTTTTGGCTCGGGGACTTTCAGCCTATTGAATGCCCTAGCCATCTCTGGAGCATTGGCAACAGTGTTGTTGTTGGCAACCGCCAACTGGAGCACCCGCACCTCTGCACGGGGCTCCATCATCATCTCGCGCAATTCAATAATTGCGTTGGTGTTTCCCACGACACCTCCTTCTAGGGCCTGAATCTCTACCGAAAGTCTTTGAGTGGTCTCTTGTTCCCTTTTAAGGTCCGCACTTAAGTGAGTAAGGTCCGTCTCTGCCTGACCCACTCGTAGATCCAGGATAGCGGCACCTTCATTCTCCAAATAGATAGAAGAGAGACGATTGACTGCCTCCTTTAAGGCCTCAATCCATTCTCTATTATTAGCCATCTTCGAATTATCTCAAGCCCGGTTCCTCTCCCGGTGCTCTGATACTAACTGTCACGGGTCGTTCGTTTGCTTCTTAACGTAATGAGCCGTGTGGCAAGTAACGCTCCGTACATTACTTCCGCCTACCGACCAACTGTGTGTCGCAATCCCAAATATAGCAAATTAGTGCATATATAAGTTTTAGAAACACAGTGGTAAAATAGGAAATGAGATTTTATTAAATAATCGCAAACTTTATAACTTTCGCTTTACAATCGCTCTCGTGTTTAACTCCTTATCACCCCCTATAGTAATCCTGGTAGAATAACTCTAAGTGACAGGAGTAGACACTGTTTTTCTGTACAAAAAGAAAAATACACTAAATAAGCTATTTACATGTACAAAATGAAGTAACACCTAAAATTACAACACTAAGCTTCTGGTACTTGGTTCTTCATCCTTGGCAAGTTTCGCACCGATCTGTGACTGGTGGTCCCATGCTTCCCTGGCACAGGTAGTGCCGGACGTACGACTCCGTCCTCTCGTGAGTCACGATAGGCATCAGCAAGCATGGTGCTGGGCGTGCGGCTGCGACAGGAGTGTAACAAGGCGTACCAGCTACTACACTAGTGTGATAAGAAGGAACGCACTGGTGCGATAGGGCACGAGGCCTGCGGCACGGACGGGCCAAGCAACGACCGCACGACTCTAGGTGTGGACTAGGCGAGCGCCCGGACGCAATCGGCAACAATAACCAATCTTGGGCAACGTACTAAAGGGACTTTACTAGGTCACCGGGTATAGCGTCTGAGCATCCCGTGACACTATGACTCTATTTTTCTTTTTTGTTGCTTAGGATAAAAGAAAGATAGATTAACCAAAATGAAATCAAACTCAAAGACAATTGTTTGACTGTTATCTTCACTACCTCTTTGATGAAAGATTTTAAGTTGTCATTGAGTTTGTTTTTTAAATGGTAATAGGCTCCTACATTTCTGCAAATGTTTCGATTTCAGAAGTGCGTTCCCTTGTTATACTTTTGATTGTGAGGCATCAAAGGGAGAAAAAGAAAACAAGAATAACCAATAGCTATATGTTTGAGATTTCAAAGGCTTTATATTGGGAAAGAAAAATGTTAGTGTATTAAATGGTTGTCCTTTGCTTTGGCATCAACATCTTGATAACCTTCAAGCCTTTCGTACATCTACAACTGCTTGGCTTGATCTTGTGACGCCTGGCAACGTAGCTTTGTGGAATGTTTCATGAAAATGCTTACAAAATTACTATTGTCTTCACGCGGTTGATGAGCCATCAGAGACACAAAAGTACTTGTTTTGGATTGCACAATTTGTGACTCTGTTTTTCTTTTTTGTTGCTTTGGATAAAAGCAAGACAAATTAACCAAAATGGAATCAAATTCAAAAACAATTGTTTGACTATTGTCTTCACTACCTCTTTGATGAAAGATTTTAAGTTGTTTTTGAGTTTGTTTCCTAAATGGCATTTTTGCAAATGTTTGGATTTTAGAAGTTTGTTCCTTTGTTGAGCTTTTGATTGTAGGGCATCAAAGGGAGAAAAAAAAATGAAAATAACAAATAGCTACATATTTGAGATTTCAAGGCTTTACACTGGGAAAGAAAAAGGTTAGTGTATTAAATGGTTGTCCTTTGCTTTTGCTTCGACATCTTGATAAGTTTCAAGCTTTTCATACACAATTATTTAGCTTTACCTTGTGATGCCTAGCAACGTTGCTTTGCCGAATGCTTCATGAAAATGCTTACAGAGTTACAATTGTCTTCACGTGGTTGATGAGTCATAAGATACACAAAAGAATTAGTTTTGGATTAAGCAGCCTGTGATTCTAATTTTCTTTTTTATTACTTTGAATAAAAACAAGACAGATTAACCCAAATAGAATCAAACTCAAAGACAATTATTTGACTATTGTTTTCATTACCTCTTTAATAAAAGATTTTAAGTTGTCTTTGAGTTTGTTTCCTAAATGACATTTTTGCAAATGTTTGGATTTCAAAAGCATGTTCATTTGTTGAGCTTTTGATTGTGGGGCATCCAAGGGAGAAAAAGAAAATGAAAATAACCAATGACTGCATATTTTTTATTTCAATGCTTTATATTGGGAATGAAAAAGGTTAGTGTATTATATGGTTGTTCTTTGCTTTTACTTCAACATCTTGATAAGTTTCAAGCTTTTCGTTCATCCATAGCCACTTGACCTGACCTTGTGACACCTGGCAACATTGCTTTGTAGAATGTTTCATGAAAATGCTTATAAAGTTACAACTGTCTTCACGTAGTGTATGAGCCATAGGAGACACAAAAGAACTCATTTTGGATTACGCAGCCTGTGACTAGTTTTCTTTTTTGTTGCTTTAGACAAAAGCACGACAGATTAACCAAAATAGAATCAAACTCAAAGACAATTGATTAATTATTATCTTCACTACCTTTTTGATGAAAGATTTTAAGTTGTCTTTGAGTTTGTTTCCTAAATAGCAATTAGCTCCTACATTTCTGCAACTGTTTCGATTTCATATGTACGTTCTATTGTTGAGCTTTTGATTGTGGGGCATCCAAAAGAGAAAAAGAAAATAAGAATAACCAATGGCTGTATATTTGAGATTTCAAAAGCTTTATATTGGGAAAGTGAATTGCTAGTGTATTACATGATTGTCCTTTGCTTTTGCTTCAACATCTTGATAAGCTTCAAGCTTTTCGTTCATCTCCAGCTACTTGGCCTCACTTTATGATGCCTGGCAACGTTGCTTTGTGGAATGTTTCATGAAAATGCTTACAGAGTTACAATTGTCTTTACGCAGTTGATGAGACATAGGAGACACAAAAGAACTCGTTTTACATTGGGCAGCCTGTGACTCTATTTTTCTTTTTGGTTGCTTTGGATAAAAGCAAGACAGGTTAACCAAAATGGAATTAAACTCAAATACAATTGTTTGACTATTGTTTTCACTACATCGATGATGAAACATTTTAAGTTATCTTTGAGTTTGTTTCTTAAACGGCATTTCTGCAAATGTTTGGATTTCAGAAGTAAGTTCCTTTGTTGAGCTTTTGATTGTGGGGTATCCAAGGAAGAAAAAGAAAACTAGAATAATCAATGGCTGCATATTTGTGATTTTTAAGGCTTTATATTGGGAAAGAAAAAGGCTAGTGTATTAAATGATTGTCCTTTGCTTTTACTTCAACATCTTGATAAGCGTCAAGCTTTTTGTACATCCACAGCCGTTTGGCCTGACCTTGTGACGCCGACAACGTTACTTTGTGAAATATTTTATGAAAATGCTTACAGAGTTACAACTGTCTTCACGCCGTTAACAAGCCATAAGAGATACAAATGAATTGGTTTTGATTTGCTTAGCCTATGATTCTGTTATTCTTTTTTGTTGCTTTGGAAAAAGCAAGACAAATTAACCAAAATGGACTCAAACTCAAAGATAATTGTTTGACTGTAGCCTTCACTACCTTTTTGATGAAAGATTTTAAGTTTTCTTTGAGTTTTCTTCCTAAATGGCAATTGGCTCCTACATTTCTGCAAATGTTTCGATTTCAAAAATACGTTCTTTTGTTGAACTTTTGATTGTGGGGCATCCAAGGGAGAAAAAGAAAATGAGAATAACCAATGGCTGTATATTTGAGATTTCAAAGGCTTTATATTAGGGAAAAAATACTAGTGTATTAAATGGTTATCCTTTGCTTTTGATAGGCTTTACGCTCTTCATACATCCACAGCGTTTTGGCCTGACCTTGTGATGCTTGGCAATGTTACTTTGTGGAATGTTTTATGAAAATGATTACAGAGTTATAATTGTCTCCACGCAGCTGATAAGTCAGAGGAGATATAAAGAACTCGTTTTGGATAGCGCAGCCTATGACTCTACTTTTATTTTTTGTTGCTTAAAATAAAAGCAAGACAGATTTACTAAAATAGAATCATACTCAAAGATAATTTTTTGACTGTAGTCTTTTGTACCTCTTTGAAAAAAAATTTTAAGTCGTCTTTGAGTTTGTTTCTGAACAGCAATTGGCTCCTACATTTCTGCATATATTTCTATTTTAGAAGTATGTTCCTTTTTTGAGGTTTTGATTGTGGAGCATCCAAGGGTAAAAAAGAAAACTAGAATAACCAATGGCTGTGTGTTGGGGATTTGAAAGGCTTTATATTGGGAATGAAAAAAAGCTTATGTATTAAATGGTTATCCTTTACTTTTGCTTCAACATCTTAACAAGGTTCAAACTTTTCGTACATTCACAGTTGTTTGGCCTGACCTTGTAACGCTTGGCAATGTTGCTTAGTGGAATGTTTCATAAAAATGCTTGCAAAGTTACAATTCTCTTCACGCAGTTGATGAGCCATAGGAGACACAAAAGAATTCGTTTTCAATTGCACAACCTGTGACTTTGTTTTTCTTTTTTGTTGCTTTGGATAAAAGTAGGACATATTTACCAAACCAAAATCAAATTCAAAGACAATTGTTTGACTGTTGTCTTCACTACCTCTTTGGTGAAAGATTTTAAACTGCCTTTGAGTTTGTTTCTTAAATGGCAATTGGCTCCTACATTTCTGCAAATGTTTTGATTTCAGAGGTACGTTCCTTTGTTGAGCTTTTAATTATGGGGTATTCAAGGGAGAAAAAGAAACGAGAATAACTAATGGCTGCATATTTGAAATTTCCAAGGCTTTATATTCTGAAAGAAAAAGGTTAGTGTATTAAATGGTTGTCGCTTTTACTTCAATATCTTGATAAGGTTCAAGCTTTTCGTACATCCACAGCCGCATGGCCTAACCTTGTGACGCCTAGTAATGTTACTTTGTAAAATGTTTCATGAAAATGCTTACAGAGTTAAAATTATCTTCAAGCGGTTGATGAGCCATAGGAGACACAAAAGAACTCGTTTTAGATTACGCAATTGTGATTCTATTTTTCTTTTTTGTTGCTTTTAATAAAAGCAAGACAGATTTACCAAAATGGAATCAAATTTAAAGACAATTGTTTGACTATTGTCTTCACTACCTCTTTGATGAGAGGTTAAGTTGTCTTTGATTTTGTTTCTTAAATGGCAATTGACTCCTAGTTTCTGCAAATGTTTTGATTTCAAAAGTACGTGCCTTTGTTGAGCTTTTGATTGTAGGGCATCCAAGGGAGAAAAAGAAAACAAGAATAACCAATGGCTAGATATTTGAGATTTCAAAGGCTTTATATTGGGAAAGAAAATGGTTATTGTATTAACTGATTATCCTTTGCTTTTGCTTCAATATCTTGTAAGTTTCAAGCTTTTTGTGCATTCACAGTCGTTTGGCCTGACCTTGTGATGCCTGGCAACATTAATTTGTGGAATGTTTCATGAAAATACTTACAGAATTACAATTGTCTTCACACAATTGATGAACCATAAGAGACACAAAAGAACTTGTTTTGGATTGCGCAGCCTATGACTCTGTTTTTTTTTTTTTTGCTTTGGATAAAAGCAAGACAGATTAAACAACATGGAATCAAACGCAAAGACAATTGTTTGACTGCGTCTTCACTACCTCTTTGATGAAATATTTTAAGTTATTTTTGAGTTTGTTTCCTAAATGGTAATTGGCTACTATATTTTTGCAAATGTTTCGATTTTAGAATTACATTCCTTTGTTGAACTTTTGATTGTAGGGCATCTAAGGGAGAAAAAGAAAATGAGAATAACCAATAGTTGCATATTTGAGATTTCAAAGACTTTATATTGGGAAAGAAAAAGGCTAGTGTATTAAATGGTTGTCCTTTGCTTTTGCTTCGATATCTTGATAAGCTTTGAGCTTTTCTTACATTCACAACCGTTTGGCCTAATTTTGTAATGCTTGGCAACGTTGTTTTGTGGTTGTTTTATGAAAATGCTTACAGAGTTATAATTGTTTTCACGCAATTAATGAGCCATAAGAGACACAAAAGAACTCATTTTGGATTGCGCAACCAGTGACTCTGTTTTTCTTTTTTGTTATTTTGGATAAAAGGAAGACAGATTAATCAAAAGGAATCATACTCAAAGACAATTGTTTGACTATTATCTCTTTGATGAAAGATTTTAAGCTGTCTTTGAATTTGTTTCCTAAATGGCAATTTGTTCCTACATTTCTATAAATGTTTTGATTTGATATGTACATTCCTTTGTTGAGCTTTTGATTTTGGGGCATTCAAGGGAGAAAAAGAAAATGAGAATAACCAATGGCTGCATATTTGAGCTTTCAAAGGCTTTATAATGGGAAAGAAAAAGGGTAATGTACTAAATGGTTTTCCTTTGTTTTTGCTTCAACACCTTAATGAGCTTCAAGCTTTTCGTATATCTACGGCTGTTTAGCCTGACTTTGTGACACTTGCCAACGTTGCTTTATGGAATGTTTCATGAAAATGCTTACAGAGTTCCAATTGTTTCCACGCTGTTGATGAGCCATAGGAGATATAAAAGAATTCGTTTTGAATTGCTAGGCTGTGACTCTATTTTTCTTTTTTGTTGCTTTGGATAAAAGCAAGACAGATTAACCAAAATGGAACGAAACTAAAAGGCAATTGTTTGACTGTTGTCTCTTTGATGAAAGATTTTAAGTTGTTTTTGAATTTGTTTCCTAAATAGCAATTGGCTCCTACATTTCTACAAATGTTTCGATATTCGAAGTACGTTCCTTTGTTGAGCTTTTGATTGTGGAGCATCCAAGGGAAAAAAAGAAAACGAGAATAACCAATGGTGCATATTTGTGATTTCAAAGGCTTTATATTAAGAAAGAAAAAGGCTAGTGTATTAAATGGTTGTCATTTACTTTTCCTTCAACATCTTGATAAGCTTCATGCTTTTCGTACCATAATATCTTTAACTCAACTTTTTGTGGTAGAAAGATTGTCTTGTGTTTTAAATATGAGTACATTACTTTTGCTTTTTGTACATTTCTAAGATATAATGTAAGTGTTAGTGTTTTTAATGGATAAAAATTGCTGAAACTTCAAGCCTTTCTTGATAGTTTTGGTTCTTTGGCCTAGACTTGTGCTTTTGCTTATTACTTATGCTTTTTGTCGAATGATTTGGTGTTTTTAATTTTTGGATTTATGGCCGACATCACCCAAAAAGGCTAATGCAAAGGCTCAAGCAATTAAGGTTGCTAAGGCTGTCAAATTTGGGATAACTTTCAAGAAGAAAGCCAAGAAGACCTGCACCAAGGTTACTTTCCATCTGCTTAAGACATTGAAAAAGGACAAAAACTGAATTATCTACGTATCAGAGCTTCTCCAAGGAATAAATTGGACCATTATCAAATTCTCAAGTATTCTTACTACAGAATCTGCTATGAAGAAGATTGAATATAACAATACCTTGGTTTTCAGTGTTGACATCTGTGTTGGGAAGAAAAAAGATGAAAGATGCAGTGAAGAAGATGTTTCAGACCAAGAAAGTGAGCACCTTGATTAGGTAAGAATTATATTGAAGGACATTTTTGCATTTGAGCCTGTTTAAAAGTAATTTCCTATGCAGAATGATGGATTGATTTGGTTCATGTATCTCAAACATGGTGTGCTTGCACACTGTTGCCCTTTCGGTAAAAAAAAAATTTTTTACCAAAACTTCAAAGATGCTTTACTCCTTATCACACAGACATGGCCAAAGTGAAATGTGAACCATAAATTCTATACTTCCAAAGAATTAAGGCTCTGAACTTGGTTGTTTTGTATTGATACAGGCCTGATGGAACAAAGAAGGCATATGGTTCGGTTAACTCCAGAATATGATGCTTTGGATATGGCAAACAAGATTGGAATTATCTAAATGAATTTAGTCATTGTTCATTTTCATTAAAGATATTGTTTGAATTTGTGGCAATTTTGTTCTGTTTGCCCTGGATAGCAGTTTCGTTGTGCTAGTTTTGAATCTTAATTAGCATTTATGTCTAGTTTTGACACTGGAGACATCTTTAGCATAATTTTACTTTTGAGGAAAGTTATGGTATAGTGACTTAAATGTTGCCTTTTGTCATTCATATTTAACTTTCTAGATTATTTTTACAAGCACAATATAGTTTTTTGAAATTTTTACAAGACAAGTTATCATGTATAAGCTTGCAGTTTGAGCCAAGTACGAAGTATACAATGCAGTGGTGGAAAGGAAGTCATCTATTGTGATTTTTACCGCAAGCTATTCTTCTAGGAATTGCAAATCCAAGAAATTAATTTTCTTATGTTGTCGGATTAGAGTTTGAGATTAAGTTGATTAAACTATATCCGTGGCACTTGGCACCCGACGGCTGTGCTTGTGAGAGAACCTCTCAATGGGTCAGAGATAGAGCAAAGGACGAAAATGATGCGAGGTTGTTCAAGCTAGGTGTTCTCATTGTTTGAGCTTGTTAGGTTTAGCATGGAGGTTGGGTAGTGCTTATTTTGATAATGTTGCCTGTGAGGTGCATGATGAAAGACGTTTGGGAAATTGTAAGAGTAAAGCGTACATGGATGAACTTAGGCACAGAGATTTGCTCGATTTAAAATTGCTTTGTTTTAACCTTATCAATGTCTTTACTTACATATCATCGATAATATGTTAAAGAAATTACGTTTTATGACGGTTAAGTTTAGTAATTTATTTTGTTGAGAAACATGTAGCGTGGAGCATTGAGTATCTTTATTTTGTTGAATTAAGAGATTAAGTACAACCGAGGAAATAAGTTTGTTACTCGTCTTTTTTTTTATTTTTTGGGTATGCTTCGCAGTCGATGCCGATGATATGTTAAAGAAATTATGTTTTATGATTGTTAAGTTTAGTAATTTATTTTGTTGAGAAACACAAAACATGGAGCACTGAGTATCTTTATTTTGCTGAATTGAGATATTAAGTCCAACAGAGGAAATAAGTTTGTTACTCGTCTTTTATAATGTTTTGGGTATGCTTCGTAGTCGATTTGATCAGGATGGTGGTTGGTTTAGTTTGTAACGTGCTAAATATTACTTTGGCAACCAGAGGACCTTCAAGATGGATATGGGGCCTCACAATTTGGCCTTTAGCTATTTTTCATAAGTTGGAAGCGATGTAACTTTTCAGCATTTTGGTGTAAATCTTCAGCATTACTCTACAGCATTTTGATATAAATAATTTTTCTCCACAACAACCTCGTTTTTGGCATTTTTCACTTCAAATTTGGTCTAAATAGCAACATCTCAGCCATCCATTTTGCTACCATAAATCATGGCCATCAAATTGTGGTAAATGGAATTGTGAAGCCCCTAATCCTTTTCAAGATCGGTCTCTAGTGAAAGTGATGCATCTAGCCGATTTCACATAAAAAAGAAAGGGAAAAAGAAAAGAAAAAAGAACCAAGTTCGATCTCTACTGAAAGTGATGCATCTACGCAGGGGACGATTGGTAGGAGGGGTTTAGGATTGGAAATGGGATTAAAACCCATAATGAGATTTTGGGTTAGGGGGATAGGATTTGAGATTTGGGAATGAACCCTAAAAATTTGGATTTCTCCAAATCCCAACCGTTTTGAGAATTTTTGTCAAAACCCAAATTTGTAGACACACACATACACACATAGATATATATACGCACGCGCGTCTGTGCATATATATACATATGCACACACATACACACATAAATATACACACACGCATATACACACGTTAACCTACGCATGTATGTACACGTACATATACATACATACATACATATATACATACATTATATACATATACACACACACATATATTTATTTATATACAGACACATATACATATACATATACATGTGTGTGTGTGTGTATATTTATTTATTTATATATATTTATTTATTTAAATATATGCGCACACATATACATATACATATAGCTACGTATATATGTACACGTACATATGCATACATGCATACACACACACACACACACATATATATAAATATATTTATATTTACTTATTGATTTATATATATTTATAAATATATATTTATTTATATATTATTGTATATTATTTATAAATAATATATACGTATGTTATATACATACACATATACAAATGTATAAATATATTTATATTTATTTATAAATATATATTTATTTATATATTACTTTATATTATTTATAAATAATATATACATACATTATATACATACACACACACATCTATTTATTTATTTATATATATTTATATATATTTATTTATTTATATACGCATGCATATACATAGATACATATATACATTTATTTATTAATTTATATATATATTTATAAATATATATATTTATTAATTTATATTTATTTATAAATTTATTTATTTATTTATTTATATATACACACGCATATGCATATATTTATACATATACTTCATATATATGTACACGTACATATACATGCATACACAAACATACATATGGATATATTTATAAATATATTTTTATTTATTTATTTATACACACACACACATATATAGTGATGATACCCATTTCAAGTATCGAATCAAACATATGTATTGAAATCAGGAGTTTCATTCTAAATTTAAAAGAAATGATTTCGATTCTAATTCCGATTCAAGAGTGCGAACAACTCGCCCCTCAGTTTTACACAACAAAGAAGGGGAAAAAAGAAGAGAAAAAGGAAAGATAAAAGGAATGCCTAGGAGCACATTGGAAGTTTTACAAGTCTTCGCCTGAGGACGTTGACAAACGTGAAACGTCGTCGTTTTCGTTACTTTTACTTTTTCCTTTAAAAAATAAAAAAAGGAACAACATACAAGAAGCGGAACCTCCTGTTACCAAGTCAGCTTTTTATTCCTGTCTAAGCCTTCTTGGACTGAGTCAACCCAACTCAACCCGATTCTAACTCAACCCGATTCTAATTCTTCATTATACAAAAAAAAAAAAAAAAATTTCCCCCCTATTATCGAAGCCTTTTCTCTAATTCATCCTTAATTCCACTCTATTATCCTGATCTGATAATTTATCAGATACCATTTCATCTTCTCAGGAAAAAAGTAAACAGGGAGACAGGGAGTTAATAGAGCTAGATTTTTTCCAAGATGATGATATCGAGGGGGTTGTTTGGGTGGTCTCCACCGCATATACAGCCTTTGACGCCGTCCCCATACGTGGACCCTACTCCGGATGCCCCGCCGGCGGAGGTGGAGGAGGAGATCGACGACGAGGCTGAGGAGATCGAGCCGACAGCGGCTGCTGTACCGTTCATGCAGCTATTTGCTTGTGCTGACCGCCTCGATTGAGTTCTTATGTTCGTCGGATCACTTGCGGCAGCTGCCCATGGTACTGCACTGGTTGTTTACTTGTATTACTTCGCTAAGTTTGTTCAGCTACTGCGGCACGGCTCGGAGCCGGCTGATGATTTGTTCGATAAGTTCACAGAGGTCATTTCTAGTGATTTTACTGTTCTATTTTCCCGAGATTGGCCATTTTATGGAAATTGCTAGCTGTATTAAATTCTCGTTCACTTGTTTAAAGACTTGGGGCTGTTATTTTTTTGGGACTTTGGTTTACTTTGGTTTACTCGCTGTTAAATGCTTGCTACTCTCTGTACTAAATGATGGTTTTTGAAATCATGGTTTAGGAGAATACCCGTAATCCATACATTATATATTCAAAGTTCAATTGCTTTGCCAATTAACCGCAATTTTCAACTTTGCAGCTTGCTTTAACTATTGTTTACATTGCTGTGGGAGTTTTTGTTGCTGGTCGGATTGGGTAGCTGACTTCATTGATTGAGTTTTCCAATTATTGCTAATATGTGTGTTATACTGACGAAAAATTTATTCTTCCAAGTTATGCATGACACTAACCCATGATTTTTTTTTTTTTTTTTGGGTGTTATAGAGGTGTCATGTTGGATTCTTACTGGAGAACGGCAGACTGTTGTGATTAGGTCCAAATATGTGCAAGATATGAGTTTTTTTTATACCTATGGCATAATGGGGATATTGTGACCCAAGTATTGAGTGATGTGCTGCTTATTCAATCTACTTTAAGTTAAAAGAAATGGTCGACTATATATATATTTTTTATTATTATTTTACATAGCAGTTAAATGCTTTCTCTCTTGAATTTCTACATGAATATGGAGTGATCCTTGTGTTCTTGGGCTATGAAATGTCACAGGTTGCAACTATATTCATAACATGGCTACCTTCTACATTGGTCTCGTGATTGGATTTGTCAACTGTTGGCAGATGTCTATTATTACATTAGGCACTGGTCCCTTCATTGTTGCAGCAGGACATTTATCAAATATATTTCTTCATAGACTTGCAGATAATATCTAAGATGCATATGCTGAAGCAGCAAGTATTGCTGAACAAGTAAGCTTTTTTTCAGTGTAATCTTTACTTTTCTTTGATAAGTAATTGGAATACTAGTATATCTTGGCTTATCCAGTGTTGATTTGGAGTCTTGAGGAATAGAATAAGTGATGTGGTCAGTTGCGAAATGGAGAATTCAACTCTTAAAGCCCACAGATCAGTTCCCCATCTTTTATGTTGGAATATTCTCCGTGATGGAAACGGAAATGGAAAGGAAACAAAAACAAAAAAGTAATTTAGGAAATAGGAAAAAGGAACCACACGAGCAGAAAATAAGCTACTTAAGGTGGCTCTTGGCAAACCTGCCTTATTCATAGTTGGCTTCATTAGGAAATTTGGTTTAGTTGCTACTGATGTGGTGGATTGAACCTTGTTTAGCTTGACCTTTATATGCATTCTTTATGTTCAGGATATAATGTATACTCTATGAAGTATTCACCAATTTGTTCATATTCCCCTTGAAATTTGCTGCTCTTATTTATTTATTTGTTTATTTGATATTCCAAGTTCTTAAATGGTAGTCAGTACTTCATGAGAGATCTTTTACTACTTGCTCAGTTGCTCCTTTCTCCACGATAAAATGTTTTGAATTACCTGCAAATCATGACTTTTGCCTCTTTTTGCAAAATAAAATATCTTGCCGCTTCTCTCCTTTTTTCCCTTGTTCCGAGGCCCTCTCATCAGAGACCTGTCCCTCTTGACACTATATATATATATATATGTAGAGAGAGAGAGAGAGAGAGAGAGAGAGAGAGAGAGAGAGTTTTTGGTCATGGAAATTTAATTAGCCCCGTTTTTGGCAGCGAGTTTCTTCACTGTCTGAGGACATACATGGAGGTTTACTTGATTTTGGGTCAAAGGTTCATGAGAGTACTAGCAACATCAGAAGTTTTCGATTTTTCAATGAAGTCTTAACATCTTTGGTTAAAGTGTTCTTTGTGCCAGAGCAAACAGAACATTATATTTTGATTACTTGTGTTTTTAAGTGTTTCTGTGTATGAGAAATTTATTTCAATAATCGTGCCTGCAGCATATTCTAGATCCTTCATTTTCAAAATTGTCCACTTACTGATTTGACTGTAGCACTTTGTTCTTCAACACAGACAACTTATCTAAGTTGTGAGAGGTGCAATCCCTGACTCAGTTCATTTAGTGCAGGACTATTGTGTTACCTGGAGCCAGTTGTATCTGTTTTGATTCATTCTTTAAATGAAATATCTACTGCATAACATATGAGTATGTAATGTCTTAAAGCATTTTCTCAAAGAAATGTGAATGCAGAATGTATATGCATGCCAAGAATTTGTTGATAGTATAAGCTTTTTTGTTAAAAAGGGGATTGCTTTTGTAGTTGTGCATATTTTCGTGGTTCTTCCATTTATTTTACTAATATGATAGGGAACCACAATTTAAAAGCCTTTGAGAAAAGAATAAATCTTATATACAGAGTTAATGCATAACTTTTTTTTTTTATTTTTTATATATTGGCAATTCTAAATATTTGAAACCTAAACACATTATAAAGTATATGAGTTAAATTACACGAGTTATTATTCGACATGTTGCAAATATTTAATCCTGAACCCTTTTTTAACCCCCATAGTGTCTAAGACACATTCTTAATGTAATTACCACATCAACTGGCTCAAAACCTTAAAAATCCAGAATAAACAGGACGAAAATTTCAATGGAACACTCAGGTTATCAAAGAAGTAATAACAATGGCAATTCTTCTCAGGCAAATTCTCCTCTTCCCTCTTCTCCCCATTTCCCTCCTCTCCCTCCTCCTATTCCGCCTTTTCGCCAACAGCTACCACCTCCACGGCTACCCTTTTTCACCACTGTCAAGCCCCTTTCACCACTGTCCAGTACTAGGAATGATGGCTCAAGAATCTTCAGGCTTCTTCAAACCACGCCTTGGCCTGCTTGCATCCGATGAACACACAGATCAGCTTGCTAGAATGGTGGTTTCTGTTGAAATCTTCGTTGCATCTGGGAATGTGAATGTTATGGAGAAGGCAAACCCTGTAAATGAAGAGGGCTTCTCTCCTCTTGTTTTGATTCTTCATGGGGCTGCTATTTTGTTGAGGCGGAAAGAAGATTGGGATTGTTCAGGATGGTATGTCCCATCAAATTTAATTTGTTTGAGCTAATCGTTTTCAATTAATCACTGTTGTAAGCTTAATTGTCTTGCAGCATTATTGGACTTTTTATTTTTTGTCGGTAAATGTATGTTTTGATATTGGAATTAAATTGAATTGGATGGCAATGTTTAATATTTATATTTCAATATGGAAATTTGGTTGATATTATTGTTTCTTAACAATTTGACTAACAAAAGATATTCAGCTTCTTGGTAGCTGTTTATTTTGTCTAATTTTCAGATGATCTGTTTCTTATTTACTACTTGCTGTCTTGGACATGACATTGAGCTACTCAAAGGGTATAACGATAGTGAGAGGAGAGATGGATTGAATAGTAAATTTGCAATCATTGCATGTCAGCTTTAGTAAGGTTCTAGACTTGCATAATTACTGCTCAAGTGAATTCCTTTGGATCGAGTGTAGTTTGAGCTATTTCTCTTGAATTTTCTGCTAGCATTTAGAAATTTAGATTTTAATATGAGAATCTTTTGGGAGGTCAATTGTATACAGTGATGGTGCATGTTTTGAAGAGGATGAATTGGTTTATTTTGTCATTTTAGTAAATAGGAAATTCAAGCCTTTGTATGCTTCTATGAGCCTTAGAACCTGGGTGAACATGTTTTTGTACTATGGAATCAAATGGAAATACTTATTATTACCTACATGACAGTGAAATTTCTTTAAGATCTAGCAAGTGACAGCAGAGATGGAGTTAGTTGCATGTGATTACCAATCAAATAGATTGAAGATGCAGAGAATTTTTTCCTGTGGTAGTTAAGGAAGTCTAGTCACTATATTGATGGTTTCTTAAAATCAGATTTTTAATGTGAACTGTGCAACTTTTGGATCCTTCATCATCTGGAGAGTTGCCTACATTAGTCTACATGTCAGTTGAAACTAATGCTGAAGTTTTTGAGATTCTACAATGTTTTTTTTTTTTTTGATGAATTTAAATTAGTAACGTATGTGTTACATGTTTTGTCAAATCCATTAAGGTATCAAATTTGGCTGGTTGATTTCTTGCTGGGTCACAAGGTGACTGGAAACCAGTATATCTGCAATGGTTTTCCAGAACTCTAGGCAGACATTTTTCCCAAATACTTGGTGACATTAATCCTAGCAGCTGCTTCAGCGACCCCCTCACCCAGCAGTCTCCTCTCCACCTCAGTTCTATTCTACTCCTATAGATTTTCTGAATTGCTGTACAGTGCGCATAAACAATGCCTAAATGTTATAAACGTTATATGTATATATGCTTGTGTGTACACACACACACACACACACACACACATATAGACCTACAGGACAATTAAGTTTATTTTTCTATTTTTCCTAATTTTTGGTGATTTATTAGGTAAAAGTTTTGTGTGGCATTTTTCAGCCATGGCTCCTAAAGGTACTCTTTTTATTTGTGTTTTTATCTTTATTAGAGTTGATTGTGCTTATTTTTATGTAATTTTGGGAATTATCCTTTCATTTGTTTTTAGAAATGTGTTCTTTATTTCTTTCACTACTTGATAATTTTTTTAACTTTTGTTGTATATTTTGTGTTTCATTTTTTTATTTTTTTATTTTTTGGGTGATTGTCTCTTGTATTGGCTTAAAATATTTGACTGCAAGAATAATTTAGTACGGGGATGAGGGTGTTAAGGCTGGAGAGAGATCTACAGGTGGTCTGAAAATTAAGTGTGGAAATTATCTGGTTTTAAGTTTTTCTGTTGTTGCAAGGTTTAGAACAACTTTATTGGTTTTTGGGTTGACTGAGGTTTGGATGAAGGTGCCAGGTTTATTGTTTGGAAGGAAGTATTACTTGCTAGAGGTAGTGAAAAGATTACTGGACAGTGCTTATGGCTCCATGGGGAAATTTCTACGTGATTAATGGAGCAATTTTGCTGTATTCCCAGAAGTATATTCCTGGGACTGATAGGTTACTTTATAGATTGCCTTATCTGGGCATAGGCTAGATTATGCTGTTTAAAACCTCTTTCTTTCCATAAATAATGATTTAGAAGATTTCAAGTGCTTTAATCTTCTCTTTGCTATTGAATCTTGCATTCCTTGTGTTCTGTGCTTGTGGCCGTGCAATGAGCACGTGTCAGAGTCTATGTATATGCTACAAAATTAAGGGGTTTTTATGTATCTTCTTTCCATACATCTGTGACGCAGCACTAGAAGCTATTGGTAGGCAAAGGTTGTAGGTAGTTGTTTGAAGCTTAAAACTTGCAAGATATTGGCAGAAATTTTGCAGAAATAAGTTGGACGAAAATTAGCAATAAAATAAACAATAAACTGCTGGGGGTTCAAGATTGAGGATAAGAAGAGTTAGGAAACTCTAGGAATCACTCCTAGGCACCTTTAGGTATCACACCCCAGGCTAGATTGTATCTCACAATCCTTAAAATAAGCTTGCAAAATCTGCAATAATTTTTATTGACTGAAATCCAATTTCTTTTGTAGGAGAAACACCTATTTATAGACTCCAAAGACATCCTATTGTGACAAGGATTCATCTTTTATTCCCTATTGGAATAACTTTCCATTCCTAATTTTATTGGTAATAACAACTAAAAATTACTTCCTAATTTAACTAGGACACAAAAACAGAAATTACTTAAACTAGAAAATTCCTGCAGAACAGTCAAATTACCAAAGTACCCTTGACTACTGAAATTCATAAAATACCCAAAACTCATAATAATTAAATGACTACTTAAATAAACTAAAATACAGACACTTTTAAAAACTAAGCTAACTCCTAGCAAAGCTTCCATATCTGTGAAAGAGTGCCTAATTGAAGCTTGGGTAAAATTCTAGAAATTCTTAATCTTGGATTTCCTTGAGCCTTTAGTCATCTGCATCAATCTGTCTCTTGACATCATTTCAGTTAACCAATTTAGTGTAGATATGCTGTTGTGCAACGCATATGGTCCCATGTACATTTCTGAACAACTTGGCATTTTTTATTGTTCAATTTACAGCTGACACCACCAAAAAGGCTGATGCAAAGGATCAAGTAACTAAAGTTGCTAAGGCTGTCAAATCTGGGATAACTTTCAAAAGGAAAACCAAGAAGATGCGCACTAAAGTTGCTTTCCGTCAGCCTAAGACATTGAAAAAGGACAGGAACCCAAAGTAACAAATTGGAGCATTATCAAATTCTCAAGTATCCTTTGACTACAGAATCTGCCATGAAGAAGATTGAAGATAACAATAAGTTGGTTTTCATAGTTGACATCCGTGCTGATAAGAAGAAAATTAAAGATGCAGTGAAGATCTATGATATTCAGACCAAGAAAGTGAACGCTTTGATCAGGTAACAATTATATTGAAACACATCATAGCATTGTAGCCTGTAAAAAGTTATTTCTTGTGCAGAATGATGAATTTACTTGGTTGATATACCTCAAAAATTGTGTGCTTGCACCGTGTGCCCCTTTGGGTAGAAAAATTATTTACCAAAACTTCAAAGATGCTTTACTTGTGATCTCTTCAGACATCACCAAAGTGAAATATACTCCATAATTTCTGTACTTCCAAAGAATTAAGGATCTGAACTTAGTTTTTTGTTTTGATACAGGCCTGATGGAACAAAGAAGGCATATGATCAGTTGACTCCAGGCTATGATGCTTTGGATGTGGCAAACAAGATTGGAAAAATGAATTTAGTCGTTGTTTGGCTTTGATTAAAGATACCGTCTGAATCATGACAATTTTGTTATGTTTGTGACTCGAATGTTGCCTTTTGTCATTCCTATTTGACTTTCCGGATTCTTTTTCCAAGCACAATATAGTTTCTGAAATTTTTGCAAAACAAGTTATGATTTACTGGCTTGCAGATTGAGCCAAGTGCGAAGTATGGAATCAAACACAGTGGTAGGAAGGGAGTCAGCCAATGTGATTTTTAAGGCAAGCCATTCCCAAGACTCCAAAAAAACTTTAACAGAATCCCTTTTCACCTAGTAATAAATTTCTATTCTTGTTTGAATAGCCAATCCAGGATATTGATTTGTTTATCTTGTCGAGTTAGAGTTTGCATAAGTTGATTAGAACTAACTCTCTCTCTCTCTCTCTCTCTCTCTCTCTCTCTCTCTCTCTCTCGCACTTGGCATCTGGCGCCTATGCTTGTGAGAGGAACTCCCAATCGGTCAGAGACAGAGCAAAGGGGGAAAATAGTGTGAGGTTGTTCAAGCTAGGTGTTCTGATTGTTTGACCTGTTAGGTTTAGCCTGGGGGATGGGTTTCGGGTTGGGGTGGTGCTGCTTTTGATAATGTTGCCTGTGAGCGTTTGGGAAATTGTGGGAGTAAAAGGGTATATGGATGCTCTTAGGCGTAGAGATTTGCTCGATTTAAAATCAATTACTTTTAAGCTGATCAATGGACTTTACGTTCATATTACCTATGAGATGTTAAACAAATTACGACCCATAGCTATAAAATTTAGTGATGTATTTTGTTGGGAACCATGTATAAAAGTCAGCAATTGCCTTTTGGGTTGGATTGTGGGTGTAGTTTAGATTTAACTCTCCCCGTGACTTCAGTCTGTTTAATCTAACTTACTTGTGATTATTTGATAAAAAGAAAACAAATTTGTTTGAGAGAATTGCTGAGGTAAAAGATGAGTGCTAATCGTCCCACATCGCGAGTGTGCTAGGTAGTGCCCTAGGATTTAAGCTCCATGGTTCAACTCAAAAGTCAGCAATTGCCTTTTGGGTTGGATTGTGGGTGTAGTTTAGATTTAACTCTCCCCGTGACCTCAGTCTGTTTAATCTAACTTACTTGTGATTATTTGATAAAAAAAAAAAAAATGTAGCGTGGGACGCTGGGTATCTTTCATTTAACTAGAAAGTTTACTTCCTGCCAAGTAGCTCGTCTTTTTTGTTTTTTCAGATGCCTCGCAGTCGATGTGATCAAGGCGGTGGCTGGTTTAGTCAGTTATATGCCAAAAGATTGCCTTTTTAACAACAGTAACTCCGATTTCGATTTTTTTTTTTTTTTATCACCGTGGTATTCGGAACTCATCCCGACAAATATCACAGCGCCTAATCAGAGCAAGTTTGGCCCATGTTCAAGAAATTAATTACAAGGATTCGAATTAGAGATCTTAGTGTAACCATCCCTTAGTAAAACAAGTTGAGCTCCCCGGAGTAGGCCCTTCAACTTTGATATGTGGGGGACGTCATGTAATTAAGTACAAGGATTCGAATTATAGATCTTGGGGTATCCAGCCCTTGGTAAAACCAGCGGAGATACCCAGCGTGGGCCCTTCAACTTCAATCTCTGGGGAACGTGATGCATTTAGTCAGTTTCACACAACAAAAAAAGGGAAAAAGAAAAGTAAAAAGAATGATGAAAAATGCCTTCTTTTATATCACCGGATAAAAAAATGCCTTGGAGCACGTTGATTGAGGTGGTGATGATCATTCCATTCTCTTGTGATACTGTTGAGGATGTAACAATGGCACGACTCTTTGGCCCAGGGAAGGCTCTTCCCACCTTTAAAATTTGGATGGCCACAACTCAACCGAAAGAAGTAGATGGTAGTTTTCCTAACCAAAACAAAAAGACGTAGAGTTGGAGATGATACTCAATTGGAAGTGGGTTTTGCATTTGCCTTTATTTTTGAGTGAAATTCTACACTATCACAATGGTGGTGAAGAAGTACTAAGATTCGAACCCTCACAACTTTGATGGAGTTATGGAGCTCTAGCTCTTGGCTCATGCTATCTTTGCCTTTACTAAAGTGGATTCTGGTGGGTACTCTTTTTCTTTGTTCATATAAGCAATGTTTTTGGCCTGTTATTCTATGTTATTATTGTCAACTTTTTGATGCGTGCATGCGTGCTGATGGCTGTAACCTAGATTGAATTACATAATCATTTTTCTTTGTTTGTATAGAATATATACAAGCTACTTATGAGTTTGGTGATATATGAGATGGAAAAATAACCTCATCTAACAGTCATATGTACAGTTGCAAAATGATCAATACAACCTATGTTTAAAATGAAAAATTTTGAAGAAAAATACCGTGGAGGATCAAGCGTAATATTTGCACAAAAATAATGAAAACAACACGAAAAACAAAATTACATCAACAATATTTCAAACCAGCTAAAAACGGGACACAAATCAAATTTTCAATAGTCATGATTGTCATTCCTATAAAACACCACAAAAACCAGCAAAATGCTATAAAATTACATCAAAAGTTTGTGTAAATGTGGTGTTTATGTATGCGGGTGTGTGACTCTATGTGCATGCATGCGTCTACGCTTTTGCGCATTGCGCATTGTGTGTGTGTTGAACTAGAAAAAAATTAGGAAACGAAGAATAGAAAAGGAAGCCGAACCACCCCTCCCTAAAGCCAACTAAAAAAAAGAAAAAGAAAGAAAAAAAGAATAGGGAAGAAAGGATAGAAGAGGAATTTTTATTTTCCACGATACTTTTATTGTTTTTATATTTTAATTTCATATTAATAAAATTTGAAACCCTTATAGTATCCAGAGCTAAAATAGATGGAAGATGTAATTTGTTTAAGGAATACAAGAATTTTAATAATTTAACAATATATAATTGGGTGTGTCTGTGTCTGTGCATGCATGTATGCATTTGTGTATATCTATCTAACTATATAATAAAAAGAGAGAGGAGTTACTGTAGCACTCTTATTTTTCGACAAGTGGCAAGCTAAATAAAAAACATTTGAGCTTATTTATATGTGATTGGGCTTTTGGGTCAAAATTATAAATTTGCCAATATTCTTTAAAAAACTCTAATTATTCTCCTCTTTCTCTCCATGGAAATATCTCTCATGTTCTTTTATTTGTTAAATTTTTGTTCCCCTTCCCCTGATCTCTTTTCCCTCCTCTCTGTTCCACCCAACTCATAAAAAAAAAAAAGTTTTGGTCATCTTATTTTCTCTAACTGTTTTTGTTGGAGGCTAAAAACAAGTTTCAAAGCAGGGATAATTTATAAATTATTGCAATTGTTGATGAATTTTGAAGTTTGGTCTTTAATGTAACCAAATGTTCTTTTTTATATTTTGTCAATGGTGTATATGCTTGGTTATTTGCACAACAATAATAACATCTAAATTTTTACTTTGACCGCGCAAATAATTTAAAGCAATTACTGGTGCTTGAAAGACACTTGTAATTTCTTACTATTGAATATTGGTGATAGAGTTGGGGTGGCTATTGGTGATAAAGTTGGGGTGGCTAATGAAAAATACTATGAGCTAATTGTTTTTGAACCGAATGGTTTTGTCATTTTAACATCCAAAGATCTCAATTTTTCGTGACTTTAAATCTAATTAAATTTTGGGAAAATTTCTTATAAGGGTGGTGGAACTTTAGTAATAAATAAAAAAGGCGAAACTTTCACATAATTCTTACAAAGGCCATCATTACTGAAAATAAATAACTTCATTCTCAAAAATACAATATTATTTTTAAATAATATAATTGAATTATTTACCTAAATATTAACGTTTTTAATAAAAAAATGCATATTGGCAATTTTTTATCATCATCTCAAAGTAGTATAATTAATTTTTTCTAAATATTGATCTAAAGTTTCTGGGTAAAAATTATGAATGAGATGATTTTTTGAAAATGGACTTTTTTTACTGGCCAATTGCAACCAAACTCAAAATGAAATCAATTCTTTCAAAATTTCAAAATATTAGAGTTCTTAATAAAAATAAAACAATACATTGGCATTTTTATTCATCCTCTCAAAGTTATAAAATCAATTTCTTCTTAATTTTAGTTCAAAAGTCTAGATGCAAAATTATGAAAGTGATGATTTTATAAAGATGACCTTTTTCTATTGATTAATTCCACTCGAAATCGAAATGAAATCAATTTTTTAAAATTTATTGAAGTAAAATTTTAGAAAAATCTATTCTCTACCTTGGAAATAGGGTTGAGAATCGGCCAGTAATTTGGTAATTTGAAATTGTCATTCTGTATTTTTTTCAAATTTATCAACCGAATTTGATTTCGATTTCGCTTAATACCGAACCGAATTTGATTCTAAATTCAATTTGGTAAATCGATATATTAATTAGATAACCAAATTCAAAAAAATAAAAAATAAAAAAATAAAATAAAAAACTAAGAAAATTGTTATATTAATTTGGTAATTGAATTACTAGCCCAATTAATACTAAATTCAGTATTATCAAATTAGTACCCATCGAATTCGATTTTATTTTTTCAAATTTTTTAAATTAGCAACTAAGTTATTGAATTATCGAATTAAATTTGAATTCGATCGGTAATTCAGTATTTATCAAATTTGTTCACCCCAATATTAATAAACTGTTATTCTATTTTAATATTAATTAAAAAATTCTTATATTCGAGTATGTATTATTTATGCCCTTTATAGGAATTATGCAAAAGTTTTACCCTCTTTATATATTACAAAACTTCCACTGCCCTTAAGAGAAATTTTCCCTTAAATTTTTGACAGGGTCTAGGTTGTGCCTTGCACAACCATGCCTCTCTAGTATGTGTATAAATTAACTCAACTATCTTTTGAGCAAAATACATAAATACTCACTTTAACTTGGCAACCGTGTTGACTTGGTGTCAACTAACAAATTAAAGTCGAATTTTTTACCAAGATCAACTAGGTTCTTGCAAGCCCTATTTTCAACGAGATTTAATAACTCATAAATTTCAAACACTTAATTCAAAAAAAAAACTAATGATTACACCATTTTTAATAATTGACCATAATAAATTACCAAAAGCAAAGTAAAAGGCAACTATATACATAATTAATAAAACAGAAAAGACCTTCGTCATATCATTCGCAGTAATAACTAAACTAATCAGACTAAAAAAAAAAATTAAGGATATGTTTCGAGCAGTTTAAAAGATAAACAGAGAAATTCCTAGGGTTTTCTAAAAAAAAATAATTCCTAAAATTGTGAAAAAATTTGAAAATTATGGGAAGAAGACTAAACAGGAAAAACAATTATATTAGAACTCCTTAGTCCGCTAATTTATTGAGTTCATATTAGAAACTTAGTCTCTGAATACATCTCCACTTTCTTGAATTAAACTTTTCATTAATATTTTTCAGTGAAATTTTGTTTGGCCTTTTGAATTTTCAATCTAGTATGCTTAATATGAAATGTACCCTTTATTATTATTTTTTCTAACAGGAGCCAATCAAAGAGTAATGACAATTTATTCTCAATATCAAATATACCGGTTATTTTTTTCAGACAATTTGTTATTCACAAGATAATTGGAATGATCAAAATTTATTAAAAGAGATTAAATTTTTTGGGAAAAAAATGTATTTTTGTCGAAACTTGTTTCCACTGGTTTTTGTTCCGTGGTGTCTCTTTCTCCTCGCGCTTTTAAATTTGTAGTGTTATAATAGCAAGTAAAATACCTTCCTAAAAGCAAAACGGGAATGGCGCTGCGGGTTGTTCTTAACAAAGTGAGACCTTTTGGCCATCAACTGAAAGGGGGAAAGTTGGATTTTTGGGTGCAATTAGCAATGGTTGCAGCCCCTCCATCGCCGGTCACAATTCTTCGTGCTTAAATTATAGTAATACTACCCCGAATTCCTTCTGGTGTCGTTACATCTATTTTCTACCACCTCCTCCCGCCGAGAGAGTTGTCGATTTCCCGACAGTTGCAGGCGTTCGTCATGTGGACGATGCTGAGACCGACGATAGGGTCATAATATTGGCTGAATTTGCAGTGAAGGCTCACAATCAGGGCGCCTCCCAGGCAAAAAACGATCTTTTTCGTTTCGTCAAAAAACGATCTGGTTCGTTTAGTCTCTCTGGGTGTGTTTTTCTTTAATCGCAATGACTATAATTATATATCAGTACTCGTGTTTAGCATAAGTAGTATGTAGATTCTCTGAACCACATTTTTGGTTCAATTGTTAGCTTTTGTAGAGATTAGATATCACTTAAAATATTAATTGTATATGTGAGAATATATGTACAAACAAATGTCCTATATCTTGCGAGATGTTCTCTTTAAATAGATCCTAATTTTTTTAATAGAAATTTTAATCCCTCATAAAAGTTTATTACTATGTATAGTTTAGGGAAATAGTATTCACACACCTTTTAAATGTAAATTTTGTATAATTTTGTATAATAAATAGTGACAAGATGATATCTGAGAAGTTTATGAAGGATGTGTTAGATTTCATTTTCCATAGTTTATTATATTGATAAGTATCAATTGCCATTATAACATATAGTTTTGGGCAAATTACTTACGCTTAGTTTGAGAGTGTTTAAAGGAAAAGAAGAGAACGGGTAGGGATGAAAAGAAAGAAGAGGAGGGGAAGAGATATTCCCTTCCTTTTCTTTTCCTTTGTTTTCTGCCTAATTTTGAGCAGAAAGTTTTTAAAGAAAGAATGGGAGGAGTTTTCCTCCCAATTTCTTTCTTTTCTTTTCCTCTCTCCAACTCTCAAACACAACCATTTTTCCGAACTCTTTTTCTTTTATTTTCTTTCTAACTCCCAAACAATCAAATCTTTTCTTTCCTTTCTTTTCTCCACAAATCCTAGCTCCCAAACTAGCTATTAGTATTCAAGAAATTTAGTCCAAGATCTTAGCTAGACGAATACAAAATCATATGATATAAATGTGCGTTGATCATGTTTATGTACGTTTACTCCTACATAAAAGAATTTTATCCTTTTCTTTGTGGTTTAAGTTAATTCCTTTCCAACGTACTCTAATCTATCTTTATACAACTCTAAAAGCCCTAGGTTGTCTATGAACTACTATAAGATTATCATATTAATCATTCGAATGCAAAAATCAACATGGCTTGTACTGCTCAAATTATTTGTGTCCCTTGTCTTTCTAGCCAACATCCAGACCAAAATAATCTCTGCAACAATCTTTTCACTTATTTCTTTTTGGTGTGCAATTTCAAGGTACTTATGATTTCTATTTATAGTGATACAATGCCATACGTTGCAAAGACTAATAATGAAGACCTTAAAGAGGATTGAATTGGAATGAATAATAAAATTATAGCCTATGGGGTTTATGAGAGAGAAATGGATTTGGGATTACTAACATGCATTATATAGTTAGACAGGGATTATGAACATCCATAAAGAAAAGTAAAGATCATTAAAATAAGTCTTTTACCATACTACCTTTGATCAAGCTCCTTTCTCTCATTCCCTTTTTTTCTTTTCACTTAAAAGAATTAATTTGGTCTATATTCTCCCCACGCTCATTTAGAAGTATTGAAAGGCTGGGGTGAGGAGGGGAAGAAATTGAATAACCCCCTCTTTTTCTCCCCCTTATTGATTCACAAACAGGATGTCCTAACCAAAAAGAGTTATTGCAAGGAAGGAAGTCCTATGCCAAGGTCGAGGGTTTAAACCTTGGCCTCGTCATTTAGGAATGGGGAGGGGAAAAATGATACATTTAAAATTGAGATTCACACTCTAATTGTGGTTGGTAAAAAGTCTGGAAACACACCTCAACATTAATTTGAGAAATTTATCTCAATTGTGTGAGGCAAAATGTACATTATAATAAGAATGTATGAAAATAAAAAAAATTAATTTTCAACAATTAAGATTTATGCACACTTCTTTGTTTTGGAAACTTACTCTGCCCTTTTTGAAGTGCACAACAAATATCAAGAAAAGCTGAAATTCTTAGAGCAAGAACCTAACAAAATTCCACCTTCAAAATCTCGTTTGGGCCCAAATTCTATAGGGGCTGTCGGGGAGCTGGATGATAATCAAAACTTACGTATGTCAGCCTTTCCCAGTGTATTTCGTGATCTCAAGCTGATTTTTCTTGTCTTTATGTTTTCCATTTTTTAGTTTTATACAGTATAGTTGCTTCCGATATAAATTATGAATCCCATTTCCTCGTGAAAATGTGATGCATTACGGTTGGTTTGCTTGGATGCAATATATTTGCTTTAGAAAATTATTTATTTGGAAAAATATTCGACATGAGAAATAAATGTTATTTTGCTTATAATATTTTGGAGTTTAGATGACAGCATTAAAATATTTTAAAATAGATTTTGGTACCTTTTTTCATTTTGAATATTGTTAATATGAATAAAAAAAACTAATAACAATTCCAACACATGCTTGATAAGTAATTAAAGTTAATTAGATGTTGATTTTGTTTACAACTAAACTATAAGATAATATAACGTTTAAGTATGTATAACTGTACCTAAAATACTATAGACCCAAGATGAAAAGAAAAATGGGCAAGGAGTAAAAACAAAAATTAGTTTTGGTTATTGAAAATTAGAAAAATAGGTACTTGATGTTTAAGTCAATTTTGAACTTTCCGAGAAATAGTTTATACTCATTAAATCCATAATTTAATTTTGTTTAGAAGAGTAAAAATTGAAAAATATTTTACACAAAAATATATTTTCTGATTTGGTACCATAAAAATTCTAAAAAATATTTCAATCCCGACGTGTTGTATTTTTAAGCAAAGTAATACCTTCTTAGACTTTTATAGAGTTCAGAAACAGGGCAACTTGAAATTTTGAACTCGCCCAACAAGTGTTTTCACAAGCAAATTATGAGGCGGGTCTTAGAAATGTAGCCTCACAAGTGCTATTTTGCATAAGTTAATAGTTTAGATTTAAAGGGTAAAAAATAAACAGATGAAATTGAACTAGCAAGGTCAAATTTCAAATAAAAAAACCGATGTTATTTTGAGTGAAAAATAGTTGCACCACGTTTCAGCAGAATTACACAAGCATTTTGATATAATTACACCTATTAATTAACATATTATGCACACCAACTCGTGCACAATGAAAGTGATGTAACTTACGAGGCCTTGGATCCCTGTGTCCCGTCTACAACTATAATTGCAAGTTGTTTGGACTAAAATAAATTCATTTCTCCATCCTCTACCCACATAATTTTTCTATCCAAAGACTTTTCCCAAAAAAAAAAAAAAAAACCATACTTTTACGCATTACATTCGTACGAAACTAAAACTCAAACCCCCCCCCCCCCCCCCTTCAAAAAAAAAGAAAAAAAGAAAAGAATAGAAAGGGACCCAATTCAATAAAACACTTTCAATATTGAGTCTTGCAAACAAATGATCACCCCACTCTAATTATACATCACTGCTTCAGATACAACCACGAACATTTTCATGAGCAATCTTCAATCACATGATACAGCAACCATGAGCATTTTCATCGCTAAACATTGCACTAGTCCTCTCATTAATAACTATTGAGTAAGGTGGGTCGTGATAGTAGCCATGATCGTGGCCATTGTAACCATGCACCTCATAGTTGTATGAAGAGAAAAAATCATCATCACCTGCGGCGAAAATCGTAGCCTCAGAGGGGGAATAGGTCTCCGGTTTAACGGAGAAATATGTTGCCGGATTTCTGTAGTACTGATTGTAGTATGTGTAGTTGAAATCATGATATTCAGGGTTGTATGGAAATGGCCATAGCTCAGCTAATCTTCCAGTTTTCCTCACAGTTTTTAGAACTTTTTCTTGGTCTGCCCAACCTGTGACAGTTACCTTTTGCATGCTCATATCTACATCCACGTTGTCTACTCCTGATTACACAAGTTAAATGTTAGGGAACTACCGTCCTCAACTTTTTTTTTTTTTTTTGTTCCATTTGTTGATAGGGTGATGATTTTTATTGTGAATTAACTACAAGGAAATCAAATTTGGGCTGAATTAAAGATTAAAAAAAATTAATGTCTGGATGTAGATGCAAGTAACAGGTTCGAGCATCAATGAATTGGAAAAGGGTAGAACTATTCCGTGTTAAATTAGTTTCAATTAATGCAAGTAAATGTTTGGAGAATATGCAAGACAGCTTTAGCTACCTCGCTAAACCTAGAGCAAGAGCAATTAATTAGTTAAAATTACTAAATAACTATCTGTCTGACCACTAACAAGAACATCAAACTGCAGTAAGAAATTAACTAGTACAATTTAGAACAAAAAGTAGAAGTTAAAAAAAAAAAAAAAACTATATATGCGTTTTGATACCATCAAGTTTCTGAAGAGCTTTCTTGATCTTGCTTTCACATCCAGGACAATCCATGTGCACTCTCATCTCCACAATCTAATCCAAAGACCAAAAATTATGTTAAGTAAATTCATATTCTTAAAAATGATAGCATAAAAATAATACTTCATGCCATTTAAAATAGCTTGTTTGGCGATTGGCAAAGGCCCATAGCCACTATTTTTATGATGTATTATTGGTTTAGTTATGTTTTGGTGACCAGAAAATGACCCCATTAATATCCAATGATTCATGACCAATATTTTTTGTGAAATCGGATAAGACCTTTCACCAAAATGAAATCGCAAAAGCGGGTCTTGTAGCATAATTTAAAAAAAAAAAAAAAAAAAGAGGGCCCTGCAGGCATAAAAATATAAAGTTGAACAAAATGATTAATTTTATTAAAAAGTACACCAGAGGCACATTTTGGGTGAACCCAATTATTAATTTTTGTTATCAAAATGTGACAGCCCAAAAAATGTTGTCCCCATATGTGGATATTGTTATTTTGGAAATTTTATGGAATGTCTAATAAGAGCAGACACGAAAAAAGGTTAGGTGAAACAATTAAAAAGGATGATTTAATATATGAATCTTCACTGTGTCTGGTTGGATAAGTAAATATCGGTGAATTTATTTGAATTTATATTTCAAATCCTCTATCCATATCCTGTTCTATTGGTCGTTTTATAGACTTGAATTTGAAATCTACCAACGAATTGAATGAATTAGAAGCTTTAAAATTGGTGAATTTTAAATTCACTCAAATTAAATGACATTTCAAATCTTCCAAATTTATTCATTTGAAATTTGTCATTGAATGCAAAGTCATTTTGTGTGTCAATATTGTCAAGCAGTAGTGCGGCCCACTTTAAACGTAAAGATTTCTAGTGTAAACTTGGCTTACTTATGCTCATTAATGGTGAGTCAAACTCTCATATGAGCCAAAACAATAAGTTAAGCTCCAACAAATTTCCAGTTAGCCATCCATCTGTAAATTTTTATTGCAATATAAAACTATATTCTTGCATCTTCTTCATATCGACACTGCGTCTGCAAATATTCAATGTTATTCTGATGAGTAATGGTGACATTTCTCCGAGGTATATAACATGTTACTGAAGCAACATGAGATCAAATTCTTGTTTACGAAAGACCAGCAAAAAAAATCCATCAAAATCAACTCGATTTCCAAAAGGTCATGCATGAATTGTAACAGAAAGTTGCCCTTACGACGATCTCACACATGGAAATTTTACAAAATTTCTGTACTCATTGAGGTCAGTCGTCATTTGAATTTCCTTGTTTCAACTAGCTAGGAAAGCATTTAATGCTTCACTATCATAATTGGACGTGAGAAAGACGAGCTTTACTCCATCCCTAAACTGAATAAGCATGCCTGTGAATGCATGTTTATTCAGTTTTGGTGTCGCAGATTTTTGCAGTCATAAATGGACGTGAGAACGACAAGCTTAACTCCATCCTTAAACTGAATAAACATGCATACGAATGCAGAAACACAAAAAGCAAACTTGCACGAAAAAAAAACACTAAAATTTGAATCCATTTACCCAAACTTAACAAGTTCATGCATAAATTTAATGAGCATGCAGAAAGACACACATTTAAAATAACAAAATGCAAAAGAAAAATAGAAATTGAGAGGAAAATCTGACCTTCATGTTGAGAGTCGAGGCTTTTTCAATCTAAAGGGGAAAAATATGAAGCTTACTTTCTTGAAATATCTAAAGGGATTTTTATGATGAAAAGGGCAATGAGGAAGATCCTATTTATACTAGTTTTAGAGAAGCATATATGTATTAATTAAGATGCAAGTTGCAATGAATGATAGAAAGAACGATAAGATAGAATAACGTTGAAATGGTCCGAGCCACTATTTCTTAACACTTTTTCCTTGGCGTGCTTCTTGCGGACAATCCTTGTGGAGGGACCTTGAGAAAGCTCACCGAAATTCTTTCAATGGCGTCCACTCTATATTATCGTTACAGTTAAGAGTACCCTCTAAATGGTCCAACAAAATAATACCATGCAGAAATTCTATTTTATAGAGGCGAAAATGATATTTAATCCAATGTTTTATTGGACAAATAGTGTAATACAAGCCTGAAATTATTATATATATTGAAAGTCCTCTTGTTTGGCTTTGCCTCCCTTTCCTTTGAATTGTCATTTAATTTCAGAAAATTAAGTCGAAGGAATTACTCAATGTGTTTGTCAGATTAATTACATGTAAACACAAAACGATTAGTACACACTCACGCGTACATCAAACAACCTTAAATTATAATTAGCACACTTGCAAGTATCTTCATAGTTTGCTAAGTAATTTTCAAGATACTGATCGTCCTAACTTTCAATCTACATCATGAAATGAAATATGAAGGCATCATTGTGCATTAATTAACTCTTATTTCGCAATTTAAGCATGTTTTTATACTATTTTTGCATGTCATGAAATTATGGAGAACATTGTAGAATGAAGAAAAAAATATCAACTAGTTTGACAAAAATCTTGGAATTACTTGATTGAGGAGTAACTTAACGTGCATTTTTGCACATATGATCTAAGACAGCTGACAAAGGACTTGACTAAATACCAATAACCAACAAATTATTTATTGATTGTTCAAGACTTCAGGGGGTCATTTATAAATTGTTTATGACTTCAAGAGTCCTCGAAAATGCATTGTAATTTCTTGGATAGCGACTGCTTAAGCAAATTCGCTTTCGGTGATACTAGTAGTAATCTACCAAGAATTTTCTAAGAGAACTTGTTCTGCAAGTTGTCCAAGCTAGAAAAATCACCTTGTGAAAGATAAGGTTTGGAATATACCTTAAAAGGTTAAAAAAGATTCCAAAAGCAAAGAAACTTTGTAGCAAATCTTGTGAATATTCGGAAAAGTTTTCAGTTTGATCCATGCATGGGAGGACTGCATGAATTACAACAATTGACCAATAGCAATTGCTTATGATTTACCTAAAAAGCCATCTCTTTAATTGGATGCTTGAACCTTGATTTACTGCTGGTGCAAAATATCTCCTCAGACGCTGTCTTTCCTCCCAAAAATTAGTCACAGTTAATGTTTTCTGATCAAATTGGCAAATTTTTTAACTTAAATTTATTTTCAATCTTGAAAGGGTTGTTTGGCATAATTGAAGAAATCCTGTTTCTATAGAGTGATCAGCGGTCAATATTCTAGATGTATTGTTCAGTGAGATAGTTACAAATAAATTGGTCCCTTGTGATTTAAGCATCCTACATTGCTTAATCAACCGTGTAGTTCAAAGATCTATCTTTGCTTGAAAGTTCAGCGGATGTCTTTTTCAGTGAGAAAATTACCATTAATCCTGCCTTTGTGTTTTTTGTACTAAATTGTAAGTTCAACAGAAAATTTAAAAGATCTCCATTTTCATTTTATTATATGACCCAAATCAGTGCTATATTGAATTATATTACTACTAAAAGTACATTAAAAAAATGTTGAATTTCTCCTCCTAGAATTGAATTTAGATAGTAAAAAGAGTTCCAATGTTCAGTGGTACTCTCGACGTCTTCATTGGCATTGATCTTCAATTAACTTCTAATAGTTCCGCTACACAGTTGTCGTGAACATTAAATCATGCTGTATTAGAACAGCAATCATGTTTTGTATTTACAGTTTAATTTAACTTTTACTCCAAAGCACAAGAGATAAAGGCCAGACTTTTTAAAGCACAAGGGGTGAAGGATAACATGCCTAAACCAAAAGACAGTTATCGGTAATTTACCCTTGTTCACTAGACATAGTTAGTAAACCCCTAGGAGCCCCAACTAATATACTACGTCTACACATCCTCTTGAATAAACTAAATTCAGCGTGTTGCAAAATAGTAGCTGAGAAAACCAAAAACAGACTAAGTTGGCTAATGGTTTCTTGAAAATTCCAATTGCCTAGAAACAAAAATGTCATTTTATCCTCGGAGAAGTCCAGCCTCAAGCCTTGGAGCAACACAGCAAGCAACGGAAATGGAATTGCAAAAGACAAGGCTTTGGATTAATTTAACACTAAACTGCACTGCAATCCATATTTCTGGTGGTTGATACAAAGTTGACAACTTCGTTTATTCCACTAGACCTCTCTTTAAAATGTCAGTATTCATTGCTATAAATTGAAAGCTTTTCAGGGCTTAAAACCAAGCCACACTACATCAAAGAAGCAGATTTAAGAAGCCAAATCAACAGCAATGGCAGAGAAGGAAGGAGGAGTTGTCAAGAATGGTCACGAAGAGGGGCTGAAAATGGCCGTTTCACTTCTCGAAGAGTTTGAACTACCATCAGGACTTCTGCCACTCGCCAATGTGAGTGAAGTAGGTTTTGTGCGGAGCACGGGTTACATGTGGATAGTGCAGAAGAAAAAGGTAGAGCACAACTTCAAGATGATTAGCAAGCTGGTGAGCTACGACAGTGGCATTACCGGTTACATTCAGAAGAAGAAGATCAAGAAGCTCAAAGGAGTGAAGGCCAAGGAGCTCATGTTATGGCCTCCAGTCAGTGAGATAGCTGTGGATGATCCACCTACAGGAAAGATTCACTTCAAGAGCCTTGCAGGGATCACAAAGACATTCCCTGTCGAGGCATTCGCTGCAGGTCAGTAGAGCAAAAGGCCTGCTCAAGTCATCCAAGATCTAAAAGTTACTGCATGTTTCCTATTTCTCTTATTTTATACTTTTGTCTTCTAGAGTGTGTTACTCCATCAAGAGCTTAACTTAATTGCAGAATTTCGTAGAAATAAAAGTTCCATGGACAAATCAACTTGTATCAGATCATCTGGTGATCATAGACTACAAACTGGAAAAATCTGTTGCATTTTCTTAAAGTTGAAATATCCATTTACCTGGGAGTTCCAGATAAGGTTCCAACGTACAAAAATAGAGCATGATGGAAATACAAAAGGCAACTAAATCCAAGGAAACAGTTTTGAGGATAGTACAACAATTATTTTGGACATTCATACAAGAACAGCAAGGTTAAACTCACCTAAACGCATAAACACCTTGCTTGGATTGTATCGTCTGACAAACAAAAAATTGAAAACAGATCTACACAGAGAGGCCATGACTTCTGATCTTTCCTTCCTACACAGAGACCAGTGAAATTTAGTTTCATAATAACCCCGAATCCGCGATGCCCTGTAACAGTAATTGTTTCTCTCATATGTCCAACATAATGGATTTAAAATGCATGATCATTAAGAAAAGTATAGAAACTCTTACATTTAATGTGCTGTCATGATTGACAAACATGAACCTTTCAAATGATGGTAAGTACAAGGGTTTGCAAGACTGCATCTCATCACTGGATACTGCCACTTTTTTATCTTACTTCAAGTTGGAATTCAACTATAAGGTACACATACGCATTCCAGAAAAACTCATAAAAGTACTTTGATGAAATCAATAAAAGAAACTCAAAAAGTAAACCCCATTTTACACAAGCAATACTAGAAAGGGTGACCAAATCACAAATTTAAGTATGCAGATTACACAAGCGTTTGAGAAAGATATTTCTACGTATGGTATAGTGTACAGTTCTTGTGCAGTCCATTTTACAATTTATGAAAAGCCAAGATTACACTCGCATTGGGGGTTTCCAAGGGTGATGCAGTATTCGAACAAGGCATTGCATACATGAAACATGTGACTGGCAAAGAAAATGTAGCAAAGACTCAATGAGAGCAATAGACAAGATTAAAGTCAGAGAAAGCAAACTCCTTTTTTTTTAAATTATTATTATTAAGTTACTCCCTTGATTTGCAACTATATATGTCTCTTTCATCTGATTGATCACTATAAATTGGAACTTTGCAAAGCTCAACTTTACTTACTACATAGACTAGAACTTGAGAACCCAGGCAAGCACAATGGCAGAGACGAAAGGAGGAATTGTGAAGAAGGGTCACGAAGGGCCATTGATAATGGTCATCTCACTACTCCAAGAATTTCAATTCCCATAAGGTCTCCTCCCCTTTACTGATGTAATTGAACAAGGTTTTGTGAGGAGCACCGGCTACATCTAAATAGGTCAGAAAAAGAAGATTGAGCACAACTTCAAGATGATCAGCAAGCTTGGAAGCTATGATATCAGAAGATGAGGATCAAAAAGCTCAAGGGAGTCAAGGATAATGCTATGGCCTTCAGTCAGTGAGACCATTATCATCCACCCACTGGAAAGATTCACTTCAATAGCCTTACTGGAATCACAAAACAGTCCCTATTAAAAGTTGACTAAGAAATAAAGTAGTCTCCATGCACGATTCTAGTAGCATGTGATACAAAAAAGTATCCAAGTAAGGTGGGATGCCTCCCCTATTCTCCTTTAAAATGTTGGATTCTCCTGTCAATCAAAACTAAGACCAGCTAAACAAAAGAATTCTGTTGTGATATCCCAATTATCAGCTATGCTAGCCAATGAAACAAAGAAACAGATTTCACAAGTACCTCAAATTAGGGAAGGGAAACCTGTACAGTATTTGGCCAATCATAAGTTGATCAATTTGCACCTAGGATTAATCATCAAAACTATAACCAACCTTGAGTTGGTCCTCTATACCAGGTTTAAAAGCACAATTCAAGGAAAAGAAACAAAAGTTCATAGACTAGCAACTTCTTCAGTATCTGTACCAAATGACAGAAATGCCCCTTCCAAGGCGCTACAATTACTATTGTCTGATTACCTGTAAAACATCCCTGAAACCCAAAAGAACTAAACAAACAAAGAGAGGACACTGCACATAATATCGTGTTAGCTAATTAAAGATTGCCAAAAGTAGATGATGCAGACCTTCCAGCTAGCTGAAAATCAATGGTTGAATATTACCTTTTAATGTGTTAGAATGCAAATATGCTTTCAAACTTAACCAGACATTGAAATTAACAATGGCAATGGCAAGAAAGAGGTTCAACATCCAAACATAGCCTGATATGCCAATTTACAGGTGCACGGATAGAGTTCTCTTTTTCCTGAACTAATCCTCATTTTATCAAGATAAAGACAATTCTTCAAGATCTGCTACGTGACAGACTGGGTCAGTTTACTTTTTCTTGCTTTGTCTTCCATTTTCAGCTAGATAGGAGATTTATTTGGTACTTTGCATCCATACTACTAATCTACCATCCAGATTCCAGAAGTTTATAAATTTCTGCGCTTTCCTCCTCGATCAGCAATCAACAAATATGCACACTGGAGAGATCTTAGAGTTTTATTTTTTATTTAAGATACTTTTTATAATTGCCAACACAATTAGTTCCATGGATAATCAACCATATGTTCATTTCTGTAACGCTAAATAGTGCAGACTTTGATGGAATTAACACAAGAAATCTAACACATCAAGTAGCAAAATTGGTAAAGAAAACATCATAAATACAAGCTAGCATCAAATGTATCAACAGGTGGAACTGAACTTGACAGCTTTGTTACTACAAAATATGTAGACGAACTTATAACAAGTCTCAGTCAGTCCACCACCAGATTTATGTTATTTTTCAATTCGAGAGAATCCCACTGCAATAATAAAAATCTCGTAGGAAGACAAGATAATCAGGCCCTTAACTTCTGGTTTTATAGTAATTTCATAATGCAATCTAATATCCTGGCATGTTATATTACCTACTTTCCTTGCATGGAACTCGTACGACCGTCTATTCAACAGAGAGAGAGAGAGAGAGAGATGAATAGGAACATACCTATTCCATATCCAAATAGCCCAATCTCTGTTTTATCAAGCATATTCAACATCAAAAGGACAATAATGATACAAAATGAGCTCAGAAATAACAAAAGCAGCATAGCTAAGAATACATGGTATGTCCAAGATTTAGAAAATATCTGTGTGTAATTGTCACCAATTCTCATCCTCAAACCATCAACAGAAGGAAACTAGAAGAGAAATTATTCTATAGCTTCGGAGACCTTTTATCTTTAGGTCACCATCAAAAGTTTAATCATTGAAATGTCAGCTCTTTAACAATAAGAAGTTGCTGGTTCACTTGTCTCTTGTTGGCTAGGAATTCAAAATCGCTTCATGCGTTCGAACAAAATCCTGATTAGCAACTGCTATCAGACAAAACCTTTTGATTGTGATAGAATAAAAGTACTTGACTTACTACTACTTTACTTCTGTATTGATGATCAACGATCACCAACTCTCAATCCAGCACTTAGCCCAATAAAAAACAAAGGAACTTCCCAAAGATATGGCTGGAAGAGCGTAATAAACAGAAGTCCCTGTAATAGATTAAGTTCAACAACATGATGCAGAAATCATACAAAGGAGCCCCCAGTCCATTTGAGAGTGTCTTTAGAAAAGCCTGTAAAGGTAATGATTCATTCAAGCAAAAGGTCTTGACACATCAAAATAAGGACCAAGTTACATTCCAGCGACTTATTAAATGCACGAGGCAAAAGACAATTCACAATAAAGGCTAAATCTAATATCATTAAGTAGCACTATAGTCCATAAAAACAATATTCAGGTGCTCCTATGTTTCACACTGAAGTTTACAACTCCACACTATTTTCCAACCCCTTCCATATACTCCAGTGAATGCTAATGACAATAAAACTGTATAACCGTACATCGATAACCAAATTTAGATTAATCACATCATTGAAGTGCCCTCACATCTTAAAATGCTAAATTAAAAGAGAAGCAAAAGGAACAAAAGATGCCATGATCAAAATGATGTCAGAAAATACATTAGTAGGCTGACATATGAAAACTAAAACAAGATAAATATTGAAAAGGGATCAAATATAGAGTGGAAGAAACAGGCTATGATGCTAAAAACCAGAAAAGTACAAATGCCAATCATAAAATAGAACTTTATGTGATCAGAAGAAATAAACTAAAGCTATATTATACATCCCAAATTAGTCAGTAAAACCATGATCTCTAATTTAAATTTACAAGAGACACAAACCATCATAAACATAGATGGCCAGCTTCCAATCACAAGTAGAAGGTGAACAAATAAATGCTATATACCAAAATATTACTATCAGTACTAGCATCTTGTAAATTAGGAGATCCCATATACACAAGTATAATTTACCAAAAACTATTTCGGAAAGACATAAAAGAAAGAGCCATCTTAGCATTTCGTACAATAGGAGATCCATATGGATGCATAAGGATAGTTTACCAAAAACAATTTTGGAAAGACAAAAAAGAAAAAGCCAATTTGGTGGACCGTTCAAGACATGCAATCTCCCAAATTTGTCAAAACAAAGGCTGTAGTAGCTACCTCTCTATAGACCTTCAGTGATTAAAAACATGCAAGTCTAACAAGGTATTATAATGCCCCTTCTCTATCTCCTCCTCTCTCACTCCATGAAGGACAAGTGTTTCGATAATCAAATCTTCCCAATCAATCTCAACTTGCATTTTCCTTTTTTTACCAGAATTTACACACTCTGCGAGAAACAGATTCTTCCCGTCATATGGACCAGCTTGAGATGGATGAATAATCCTCTCAATTCGTGACTTAGCAGCATTTATCTTTTCTCTCCTCCTTTGGTATGCCAAGTTTCCTCTATCAAAAGATGGAGGGTTAGCATTCAACCCAATATCTTTCTCTAATATCTGCTTCAGCATAAGTTTCTTGCTCATTTCTGATTTGCCTGTCCACCACTCTCTAGAAGTGTAGATGTCATATGCTCTCCTCTGTTTTCTCCAATCAGCTTCTTCTCTTTCTGCCGAAGACTTAACCAATGGTAACTCGTCTAAAAATTTTGAATAAACCATGGCCAAGCATTCATGTGAGATCTGGAGTTTATTTGTTCCTTCTATTCTCAATATTGGAGAACTCTCAACCTCAAAATACTGCAACTCCTTTTCTGCGTCACAAGTATCATAACCATAATCTATTTCTTTGTTCAAACAGTCTGCCACTAAATCATCCATATCAAATCCAATATGGTCAAAACCGCTCTTCTCACTGCACTTTGACGATGCTTTCAACTCCATATACTGAATCACTGATGGAGCATTCTTGATAATATTTTTAACAGTAACATCCTTCCCCCAAGGTAACACTTTCGCAACTTTTACAAGCCTTTCCAACAGTTCCTTATACCTCTTTTTACATGTCCGTACTGCCACATACAACTCCTTGGCAATCTCCTCAATCCTCACCTGAACCTGATTCAACTCCGCAATAAACACCAAAACAGCAGCCACAATAGGCATTGGTCTCCTCCCCGTGGTCAAATACCACTTCATCGAACACTGCACCAAAAACACCCCTTGCTTTAACATCCTCCCAATGATATCATCCTCAACCCCCCTAAAGCTCGGAGAACTCCTAACAGCACGTTCAAATGAGCCAACAATATCAAACTCAGGCAACTTCAAATCAAGAAAATCAACAACCCGATGAACCATCCTCCCCAACTCACAACTATCACAACCAACCGCATTCGACACTTCAACAATAGGCAAGGTTTTATTATCTTTCCTCATAACAGCATAAGCACAAGCGCCAACAAATATCGGAAACCATCTACCTTGACCATATTCACCCTCCGTGATCCTCTCAACCATGGCCTTAACTTCATCATATCTCGAGGCCGATAATCTTAACTTAAATATTAAATCTTCAATCAACTTTTGAGCTCCATAAACTTTGGTTTGCTTATAATTATATACACTACCAGAACCAGCCGTCCCAACACGGACATAGGTGCCAGTAGGACCAGTAATACCACCAATGTGGGCTTGAAAATTCTCAAAATCTTGGACAACCCCACATGATGAACACACCAAATTGCCAGTATCATCATCCACTATAAGGGTTCTCTTCCTACAATTCTTGCAGGATCCAGAGCTCTCCATCTTTAATCAAATAATTGTAAATTAAATTCTGCCCCAAAAAATCCCAAATCTTGAATTTTTGACTAATGTAAAAATTTGATTTTTCTTGAAAATTTGAAGAGGGCTCACTAGAAATCCGCAAAGGCTTTTGTCACCAAACAAAAAATTCTGTCTTGATGGGCGAGAAAAGAAGGGAATTTTAAAGAAATTAGTAGAACAAGAAAAATTTAAGATAAATCTAAGTTCGAGGAAAGGGAATATATTAGTGCGTACCAAATTTTCTGCAATTTGTGCTCTTAAAAAAAAAAAAAATTCTGCAATTTGTTGCCATCACGATTATAGCAAATCCGCAACAGCAGTAAAGCTTTACTGCTAGGGTATCACGAGTTCAAGAAAGGGTCCGTCAAAGAATATAATTACACTTAGACCCCTTTTATTTTTTGACCAAATAATTACTTCAGCGTACAAACTCCAATGCCGGACGAGTTACAATTGGGAAGTTTAGCTGTGGTCCTCAGAGGCTTGCGGGGTTGGCTAAAGGGTATAATTACATGTAGACCCCTTTTCATTTTGCCCTAATAATTACTAAAATGTACTAACTCCGATGCCAGAGAGGTTAGAATTGGGAACTGTTCTTCCATTTATTTGGTTCTGTTTTTTGGAAATATATTTTTTTATAAAATTTAAGTATTTTTTAATAAAATTTTTATTATAAATAAATATTTATTGAGAATTAATTGTAAAATTGTTATGATAATATTTTACAAAAAATTCAAAAAACTAACCGTTCATTTGGAGGTGAATTTTGGTATATCTTGTTTTTAGATAATATACCATCTACTTTACTTTTAGGTGACCAGATTAACCCTCGTCCAATGGCATTAGTGCGCTCACTTGAGGCGTTTGCTTGTCAGATAACACGCCAGTCAAGGGGCTTTGACTGTAGTTTTCCAAATCTCAGGGTCGCTTCTTTTTTTTTTTTTTTCTTTTTTTTTAAAACTCGGCACAAAATTTAATAAATAAAAAAGAAAGAAAAAGGAACTTAAACAGGGCCGCTTCTTTACACGCGCAAACATTAGTTAGGATAACGCAAATAAATTTAGACTAGTCTAGCGGTGGCGGCAAAGACTTCATTTTCTGCGATAAAAAAAATAAAAATAAAAATTTCATTATCAAGGCCTTGCGGAAATATCTTTCATATTTTTGTGCCTCCATTAGCATTTGACCTGACTCCAACCAAAATCGTTGTGGCGTTACAGCCTCGATCATAACCTTAGTAGAAGCTAAGCTGGTACTAAGAATCGTTTGATAGTTGATGATCAATCTGGGCTAAAGTTTGTAAGAATTGCCGTTGACTTCAAGCTCTCTTTTCCGGCTTTCTTCTACGACGATTCAGCTCAGACAAGGGGCCAATTCTTCCTCTGATTGAGGTGATCCTCTTTACTCTTTCTGTTCTATTCCATAGAATTAAGTCATTTTTCTTCATAAATTTTTAAAATTCAGGGAAAATTTTATTATTATTATTATTATTATTATTATTATTATTATTATTATTATTTATTTTAGTTTAATTTCTGCATTTTTCTTCATTTCAACAATTAGTTGTATGGCAAGAAAAAAGACAAAAGGATATTTGTAATAACAAAATCAATACCAGAAACTTATATTCCTATCTAAAATGGAAAATGCTGATTAAGTATGAACCTAGGACTTGTTCAAAAAAAAAAAAAAAAAAAAGTATGAACCTAGGAAGAGGCAGGGAGGGCTCTCATACCCTAGAAATTAAAATATGGAAACTTTATATTACATCTTATAAACATAATTTTGCCTCTCAAAAGAAATCTTCTGGGTTTGTCTTATAATTTTGCAATATACAGAATGATAGTTTTTAAAACTATGCAACCCTTGAGGATCGGAAATTTACAACATACAAATTAAATTGATTATTACTTGAGTAACCCTAAAGTTATACGCACTAAATGTTAAAGTAAATTGTTCAATATCACTTCTATAATATTTTACACTGGATACTTTTTATGCTGTATTTGGGATCGTGGTAAATGCAATTGGGATCGTGGTTTGTCGTCTTCACAATATATTAATACACTAACACGGCAATGGATAAGAACAAGTTTTGGTATACGGCTCTCACAAACATGTAAGAAAAGAAGCAGTTGTTATTTCATACTTGTTTAAGTTAATTCATCTGTTATCATAATGTATATATAATATTCTAGTGTTGAATTATCTTATCTTTTTACTAATAATAAAGGGAGAACAATCTTGATCTGTTGATCTTTCCCTTCCTCTTTTTTCATGGCTTTTCTTGCTTTCTTTCCTTTTTTTTTTTTTTTTTTTTAATATTACTCTTAAGATGATCTTAAAAGTAATTGGCCTATAGATTTGTTTATGTATTTCGTGCTCAACTAACTGCGTGCCTATGTATCTAATAAAAAAAAATTCCTTTAAACTTCTAACAAGAATTTTTTTTAACGAATTTGAGTAAAACATTTGGAAAAAAATTCCTATGGTGGAGGAAGTTTTTAAATGAATAAAAAGACCAATTTTTTACGTAATGTCCAATAAGAGTGAAAACAATTTTGGCTAAAATACTGAAATTTGTTATCTTAAACTAACAGACGTCCTTATGTCTAATATCATAATATCACACAACAAGTGTCCCAACTTGAATAAACTAAGGTACTATAACAAGTATTTTAAGTTGCATTGAAAAAAATGGAATTTTTAGACAATTGCTTAAAGCGTTATTCTCATACCCATTATTATTTATAAAACTTCAGAGGTAAAAAATCATTTCCAACTTTAAGTTCATAACTTCAAACTCTAGCCTATCACTAAAAGAACTCTGCATAAGTTATTTTTCTGTATGATTATCATGCATCAATTAAAATTTGTGAAAATAAACACTTTTTTTGTGAAAATTATTTTCTAATGTGACTTCTTATCATATCTAACAATCTCACTTTTTTGACCTTTAATTGGGGAATATGAAGATAAATCTTAAAAGTCCTAAGCTGATTATAAGATCAAATTTTAAGTTAAAACATTTAGGAAATTATGTCACTCTTTTTTCACATGGACATAACAAGCCATATCTCAAATTTCATTCCAACAAATAGAATGAACAAACTAAATCTAATATCACTTTAATGATCTTCTATAATTGCCACTTAAATATATTGATATTTACTTTACATCCAAGCATAAATAGATCAATAGTAATTTCGTCAACAAATTATCAATCAGTATCCTATTTTTTATGCCATTCAAATCATGCGCACTAAGCACTATTCGAATTCATTACTGGCGAAGTTTTGCAATACGATAGTGCACACGTTCTAAGTTTATCATTAGGCATTACATATTTTATCTGTATGAATTGGAGAACATACATACATATCAATATTTTGACTTGACCTCTAGCAAACACTGGTCAACTTTCACCCTATAATCAAATGTGTAAATTGCTTCATTCCCAAAAGAAAAGGTCAAGTTGTTTTTTCTAGTTGCAGTTTGACATGTTGGAACCCAAACAGGAAATTGATTTTTGTGGACCTGTAATAAAACAATTTTCTTGTCTCTCATATGTTAGTTCACAAGTTGGGGCTAATTTGTGTATAAAAATTGTGAAATTTTTACAAAGCGATTATAATAATCATTACAAGTATTAATTGTAACAAATTCTTTTAGTCTTGATATTAGAGGTTGATGTATTTAAGGTTGGATATAATTTTTTACTTGTGAGATTTGGAGAATGACGGGTAAGAGAAGAATAATTTGACCAATTGTTGAAATATTTGTCACGGCATGACGGGAATGAAGACGTTAAGCTAAAGTAATATTATGGTCAAAACAGCTCTGGGCTTTGTTAGGAATTATGTAAAATATTGGTTCTCTTTATTTATTTATAAAACTTCCACAGCCTCTAAAAGAATTTTTCCATTTTTTTTTTTTTTCAAATGCGCGTTTTCGTATGATTGTATCACTAGTAGAATACAATTGTGCTGACAACCTGGAGTCCCCGTGGAGCCAAGAGGCGTAGTTCTTGGTTTGATTTTTTTTTGCCCCATCTGCTCTCTCTAACTGCGTAAGGTCTTTTTCAATTTTTTGTAACTATGAATGGCTTCAAAAAGATATGTAATGACCAGCATATGCATTTGGCTTTGTTGAGATCAGATAGATAATTTAATCTGACGAGAAGTCCTGGCTGATGGAGATCGAGAGAGGGGTTTTACCCAAAGATGCAGCAGCCAGAGGAAGGGCATGTTCTGCAGTCAATTCTTTGAAGGGAATTCTTGAGTATGTCCAGCGATTTGTATGTACGATCCTTGAAATTAAGAAAACACAAGCTAAAGTTTTTAATGAAAGAGTTGGTCAATTCCTGAAGCTTTTGCAAGAAACCTCAGATGTGTCAGAATCTCATTTAAGGCAATCAACACAAGAAATTGTACAACTTGCATTGACAGTGACAGATTTATTTGGGGCTTCAATCAACTCTGACAATACTATCCTCTCCAATAGGGTATATGACAGTTTGCCCCCCTAACTAATGGGGTAGTCACACTTTGCTCCCCTGAACTTTGAATATATACATTTCATCCCTCAAAGTGTCTTATTTGACTTTGACCCACTCATTTATAATTTTTTCTTCCAAAACTACCCTTGCCCACTCCTAAATTACTTTAGCTTTATGAATTTTTAGTGATCAACTTTTGACTATTCTATTATTAATTTATTTTAAACATGCTATATATTCTCCACATCTTATAGAAAAGATAAATCGATATCTCTATCCAAATTAACAAGAACAAATATATGAATCGTTCTAATATGTAAAAAGTAAATCTAGCAAAAATAAAATAAAATGATATATCTTTCCAAATCAATAAGAACAAATATATAAATTGCTCCAAAATGTCAAATAAATATGTATTTGCTATGATATTTTTATCATTACTATTTTCGAAAAATATATGTTCTTCTCAACAAAAACACAAACTAGAAGGTTTTACATGGCAATAAAATATTCCAAAAGCAACATGTTTTTCCTGCTACAATATACACAAGACTGTAACAATCTATTAAATTGCAGTCTAAAATAAAAGCATTAAACAACAAAAAGTGCAGTCTAAATTTGTTGATTTAAATAGAAATATTGTTTTATCATTTTTGCATGATTTATTTTTTATATTTTGGAACGATTCATATATTTCTTGTTGATTTGGATAGAGATATCGATTTATCTTTTCCATTCTATAAGATGCAGAAAATATATAACAGGGTTGAAAAAATTAATAGAATAGTCAAAAGTTAACCACTAAAAATTCATAAAGTTAAGGTTAGTTTAGGAGTGGATAAGGGTAGTTTTGGAAGAAAAAATTGTAAATTAGTGGGTCAAAGTCAAATAGGACACTTTGGGGGGTGAAATGCATATATTCAAAGTTCAGGGGGGCAAAGTGTGACTACCTCATAAGTTTAGGGAGGCAAACTGTTATTAACCCTCCCCAATATCGTGGATATCATAAATAGGAGATTTGGCCATTTTGAAGTGTTCAAAAATTTGCAGATAATATTGGAAGAAGTGCCACAGATATTACAAGAAATTAATCTCATTGATGATCAGATGAAGAGATTCCTTAATGACACTGATCTCGACAAAGTCTTAGAAGATTTATATCGTTACATAGAAGTACAACCGGCTCGCGAAATGGTAAAAGATCTGATTCGGGCTAGCGGCAAACTCAAACGCTACATTACTATTTTCCATCAAATGGCGACAGAAATAACCATTCTATGCGAGGATCTTGAGTTCCTCCTTGACTTTCTCAGGAATCCCGTATATTTATGCCGCGGTACCAAATTTGTGGAGTACATCAAATTAGAGGTGAAGCTAATTAAAAAAGAAGTTAGTAAAGGTTGTCTGACTCGCAATTTTGTTTCTGCTGCAAATAATGTGGGGAAATATATAAATCCAATCAAGGTGTTTGTTGTTGATCTGAAGCAATCACAAAGAGGGGAATGTATCATTAGAGGAATAATAACTCCTAGTGAAGGGAAGCGCATTGATGAATTGATGAAAGAAATTTGTTATTCAGAGAGCGACATGGACAGCATTTTGCATAAGGGGTTAATAAGAATTCATTTCATTAGGGAAAGGATTGAATTGATCAAGTGCAAGGCCTGATCATACTTGTTCAAATGGAGATTATGACAATGATGTGGTAGGTTTTCCTTCTTTTTGCTTGCAGTAAGTGGATTTGGTCATGTACAGACCTCTTGACTGGAAGAAAAGGGAGTGGAATTTTTTGAAGATCATGCATATGTTGTAGGATTCCACAATTATGCTTGAGAAACGCTTAGAAAGAAAACTCAATGCGTGTAATAAAACTAGATGCCAGAAATTTGGGGCAGGAGTCGAACTTGCACAGACTAATATATTAGTCAGTGTTAACCCCTGCTTTGTTATGTTCCAGAGTACCTTTTTTTTTTTTTTTTTGGTACATATATAAAATATATAATGAAGTTGTGTATGGAATTGTTGGCAGATGTTATATTGTTGAATAATTTCGACAAAATCGTGTAACTTTTTGTTTTTCTATCTTCATTCTCTTATCACCTAAAAAATTCAAGAATAGTACAAATTAGTTGCTCCCTATTATGAATCTTTAGATACTAACAATATTTCAACATTTAATGCTAAAAATTGATGGATTAATAGATTTCTCCATTCAATGTGTTTGATTATAGAATTATCTTATCATCTAATACATTAAAGACTATTTAATTTGTGTTCAAAACTTGAGTGATCTAAAATTTTTCACTCTGTTTGCTAAATTTTTTCACTAAAACTGTTTCATTTTTTTTAAGATGAAATTATTACGTTTGTAGAGTAAAATAATTTAACTTAATTTTTTAAATTCAAGTAATTATCAAACAAAAATATCTTTATTAATTTAGTAACATAATACTTTTAACATTCAAATTGCAAAAATTAAAATTCAGACTTCAAACTTTAGTTTTATCAAACTTTTATAGTTTTGAAGGTGAAAAGTAAAGTATTCCTTTCTTTATGTGTTGAATATTTGTTTCAAACAGATTATTACAGCTCAATAATATTAACTAATTCAGAAAATGGTGGGACAGATACTAACGTATATATAGACTAATAAATAGTTACATATAAGTAGATTAACTTACATTTAGTGATATTTGAACACAAAGCCTCTAATTCGTGAGGTCTCCACTCTTTCAACCCGGGGTGTTATACCTATTCTGAATTGTGCACGTTGCTATCTTTTTGAAGTAGAAAACATAGCATGATGTTCATGGTAAATAAAGTCTAAAAATTAAACTCAAGATAGATGGATAGATGGAAAACCTCTTGGACGTAGGTTTTACTCTTTTTCTTCCCCCGTCAATTCACATTCATTCGCTAATTAATGAGATCTGAACATAGAACCTCGTACTTTTTGGGTCTCAGCCTTGTTTTAACTAATAAATCAAGGAGTCGTCATTATTACTGGGTGCAATATGCAAGAAATTACCATCTCAATATAAGAAAACAGGTGGCATCTTTTAACACCAGTCAAGACAATCCAGTCAAGAAGTCGTATACTACATCCACATGATACTTGACAATAGCAGATGCAAGATGAAGGGGAATATATCTACATCTCAAAAGCGAATCAAAGCTTTCCCTGTGCAGAAAGCAGGAGAACTTCAGCAGCATCATGAGCATGAAAACATAGTATACAATGATAGAATAGAGGTGGTGGAAAAGAGTAAATAAAATCTAAAAAGTTTCATAATATATACCACTGCATCCATGTAAAATCAGTGTAGGACTTAATTCAAACTTTGCACCCTTGTCCAACTGATAAGCAATTATCTTTTCTAGCATTCACTTATTGTAGCATCACAACCAAATACAAAGATAGAATAAAGGTGGCGGAAAAAAGTAAATAAAATCTTAGAAGTTTAATGTAAAATCGGTGTACGGCTAAATTCAAACTTCCCACTCCTTTGTCCAAGTGAAAAATACAGAGCACTATATTTTCTAGCATTCATTTACAGTGACAACCTTCAGGTATTCATTTTGCTCCCCGAATTCTTTAGCGGAATCCTCTGCAGATTTACTACAGTTGTGCAGCTCAAGTAATGAGAGGGTACAAAGGTCCCCAACACCACAAGGGATCTCCTCTAAGGATTTGCAAGATTTCAGAAGCAGGTGTTCAAGGCATGGAAAGTGATCGGTGCTCGTGGCTTCCCAGTGCACCAGATCAGTATTTACAACTAGCAAAGACTTCAGACAACCAAATACCTCATTAGTTAGTTCCCATTTCGGTCCCTGAAAAGCAAAGTTTTTCAGTTTGAGTATCTGAAGTTGCCCTAACACGGAAAAAATGGCCATATCTTTCCAAGGAAGATAGCTCTAACTCAACGTCAATTTCTTGAGATTGTATGGCAAAGCAAACCGATTTAAATCCCGTACCTTTCCACTACCTCTGTAGAAGGAACACTTCAATATTTCAAGTTTACACAAGAAGTGTAAATTGGCTAGGCATTCAGACGAAACTCCAGCAATGTAGTCTTCTTCAGTTTCATAGATTCCTAGCTTCTTAAGTTGGGGCATGATACAAAAAACTTCCCTTTTGCAACTTGAGAAGCTTATTGTGGAGAGACTTTGTATATATTCTGGGACAAATGGTTGAAATATTTCTTTTCTACTGATAGGGGGAATCTTCAAATGACTAACTACACTGCTAATGAGATGCCTCAATGATGGCATACACCAATATTCCAGGGACAGAATTGGGCTTCCCCAGGGACCACAAATCAAAATGGTTTGGAGATTTCTAAGCTGAGACATGGATGCAGGAAGGTCATAAGTGACATTAAGCGCTAGATATCTCAAATGAACCAGTTCTAGTATCTGATCTGGAAAACTATCAAAATGCAGAAAATATACATCCAGTACCCTGAGCAATTTAAGTTGTAGTTCGAACAAAAGGACATCTGGTGAAAAATGAGAACCCAGACTAAAGCAGAAAAAAGCGTGACCACGTGGAAATGAAGGCACTATATAATCCTCGAAAGAGTCCAACTGGATACTGAGACGACGAAGATAACGTACGGACGTCTGAATACTTTTGGCACCTTTTGGTATAACATGCATGAACTTTTCTTTTCCAGCTTCTCGCAAGCATAGTTCCCGCAAGAAATCATGGAGGTGACACGTTTTGACTTTTCCACCAAAACTTCTCTTGCAAGTAATCTTCACCAACCTGTTCCAGATCTTTTGATGCTTTTGGGACCAAAAAGCCTTCGGCAGCCCAAAGATGAACCAATTTTCCAACTTCAACTTCACAATCTTCAGGAAACACCCCCAGATACAGGAAGCACTCTTTTAGGTGATTTGGCAACTTCTTGTAACTCAAAGCAAGTATTTCCAGGATTTGTTTAGGATCAACACACACAAGCGACTTTACATTATCTGCAATATCCTCCCAACAGCCCTTTGTTCTTGTGATCTGAGAGAGCAAACCAGCAACAACAACAATTGCTAGAGGCAGTTCTCCGCATTTACTAGCTATTTGCCGTCCAACATCCTCCAACTCTTGTGGGCAAGTTTTTGGTCCAAACACCACCTTTTCCAGCAATTTATAGCTTTGATCTCTATTTAGGAGTCTCATAAAATGGAAAGTGTTCCCCTCACGTTCCAACTCAGTAATTATTGACCTACTTGTCAATATTACATGACTTCCATTTCCATCATCGGGTAAATATTTCTAAACTGTTTTCCAGGACTTAATACTCCACACATCATCCATCACAATTAGATACCTTCTGCACTTCAATTTTCTATAAAGATCTTCACCTATGTCTTCAATTCTTTTTTCGTGCCTTTTGTAAGTGGGCTGTGAAACAGAGCACAAAAGGTTGAAGAGCAAATCTTCCTCTTTGTAAACTTGGGATATAGTAATCCACGCACAACAATAGAAGCGTGAAATAATGGCAGAGTGATCAAAAATCTTTCCAGCAAGAGTAGTTTTGCCAATCCCCCCCATACCCACAATTGTCAGAATATGTAATCGAGATGGAGGAGTTCTAGTAAGCAAGGCCCACCACAACATTGTCTTCATTTGAATTGTCACGTGTTGAACCGTCAAGAGTGGATCTCACAGTTCTCAAATCTTCCCTATAAAGTGGCTTACATCTCAGATCTTCAATCTGTTTCCTCATAGAATGAACCTTTTCCAGTGTCTACAGCAAATATTTGCGAACTCCTTTTGCTTCAAAGAATTCTTTTACCTTTAGCACAAAAAAATTTTCCACTTCTGTTTTTCCTGTTGCAGATAAATCATCAAGCAAGCTCGTCAATTGAAGCTCAATTTGATTGTCCACCATAGATGCTTCGACATCATCTCTTGCTCTACATGCAACATCCCTGATAGAATCCACTGTATGATAATGGCATTCAGTGGAATGATCCTCAAGAAAGGTCAGTAAGAAGTGAAGATTATGGCAAAGGACTATTATTTCTGAGGTTACTTCGTAGAACAAAGTAATGGCCTCTTTGAGTTTCTCATACTCCGAAAGCAGTTTCCTTACATCCCTACAATATATATAGCTATCTATATTTCTCCTCATGCTGAGTACATCTGTTGTACCAAGAAACATGTTCAGCTTCGCCTCAAAAGCATCAATCTCTTCCAACATCTTTTTCTTTTCTTCCTCCATTAACTTCGGCGTTCCATGGAGAAAAGATCCCACTTTTATGGATAGACGTAGTTGTTTACTTCTTCATTGCGGAGATCTCAAAAGATTATAACTATCATGCATGATTTTATCCATCAAGCGTGTGTCTGAAAGTGATAGAGACTTTAATTTTTTCCTAACTCGAGCCAGATGACATTCCCACTTGTTTGACTCTACTTCCAAAAGCTTGATGTCTTCACAAACTTCTTTATTAAAACATTTGGCCAGAGATATATTAATCTGGAAACCCAAACTTGGAAATTTCACCAGGTACTCCAGTGTCCGAATTAGAGAAGCAACTGCAGCATGGGCCATATATTTCTCCTTTATCCCTAATTATCCCCAAGTAGATTCCAGAATCATATAGCAGAAAAATCCTATGTTACTTGAACTTGGGTATGCGACTCCCATGGATATGGTATGCTAATGCAAAATAAAGATTCTGAAACGGGTATGTTAGAGCAAGGTAAAGGTTCAAGCAGCATTAGAAAAATCATACTTTATATAACATAAAAAATCTAGTTAAAACGGTCTAGTGGCATTGCATCTACACCCAATCGCATGATTTTTAAACCATGATTATTAATGGTGTATAATGCAAAGCAAATTGACTACGCGGTAATTCTATGCTAGGCTATCGTCACTCTAGCACCCTGTGTGAATCCAGCATAATGAAAAATACATTACATCGTGCCTTTAGGGAGGTAAATTCCTCTGTAGCATATATGTTTTGCATGTTACGGCAACAAGAAGTAAGAAATAAATACCAAACTAGATAATTTCATTTAATATCAAAATCATTAGTAAGTTCTCCCAAACAAATCGATTCCCGAGAAACAGGTACCCAATAGCCACTGTCTACTGGTGTTATAAGCCTTCTCAGTTTTTTTAGGAACCAGTCCTAATTCCCACTCCCTCCAGTTCCCTCCACGTGCTAGAAAACTAACTAACTAATTGTCAAACACAGAATGTTAATTAGATCAACCAAAATTGCAGATTGACAGAGATTAGCTACGTACACAAAAATAGATGGAGAAGCTACCAGATGCATCCAAAAAAAGAAAGTAAGTGAAAGCAAAAAAACAACAGGCGATCATATAAGTCTTACTTTGATCGATCGAAATTGCATAATAGAGAAGAACTTAGTCGAGATCTCGAATTCAATCACAGAAACCCTGCAATCTGCACGCCTTGGTTTTCATGCCAATTATTCAAGCAGTGGAATATTATGTGGACTTTAGGGCAACTGTTCAACTCCATTGTATGATCCATTACGAAGCTCAAGGTCAACTCCTTGGTGTAGGAATATTGTATTGGTTTTAAAAAAAATCTTATGACGTCCCTCACGCTTTAGGAAAACGCGTTTTCATCGCAACTTATCCGACCTCCGGAAAACAGACAAAGAGTGGAATAATTAAAATTCTACAACTTTATTTCAAAAGTCGAAATTTCAATCTTATCAATATTTTTTTTTTATTACAATAGTGTGAGTTTAATAAAATAAATAAAAAATTCTACCTAATCAAATTAAATGCATATTTTAAAATGTGAAAAATTTTATGTCGAATTGTATACTGTTTAGTTCCAAGTAAAGATTATTAGAAAAATGTGGTAACTTTCAAAAAGAAATCATGCATATCTGATTTATTTTGACCTTCTTTTTTTTTTTGATTAATAAGATATTTATAATATTGCAAACCAGTATGCATGTACGCCATCTTAAATAACAACTTCATTCTTTAATGTACGATTGAAAATCACCTTCATTATCAAATAGCAATTAACAACGTGCTTAAACAATGAATGCAGTTAGTTTTAATCATGTAAACCACTATAATCACGTGTATTTGATTTATAATGGCTTACGCCTAAATTTTGTTTAAATTGATGTTGTTGAAACTTTATCCATCACATCTGACTCAAGGGTTGCGCAACATCACTGTTGTTTCCCTAAAATGATGACTAATGTTGCTTCTACTTGATTTTACGTCCGGTAATTGCTCTCTTTTACAATGTCTCTTTTTTTTTTTTTTTCCTTTGCAATGTTGTAATATGAAAACAAATCTTTTTTTTTTTTTTTGACATTTATCAATTTGTTTAATATTCATTATAACAACTGTTAAAAGAATTTTAAATTAATAAATAGTTAAAATAAATGTGTGAACTATACCCATTTTATGGTAGATATAACTTGAAGTATACATACAATTAGTTGTGGTGGAGTAAATTTGCTAACATTTTGAAGAACGATGAACTTTACTGCAGAAAATTAGATAGGAAGAAAAGGTGGAGTCATTGATGTTATGTTAATTTAATTTTTTTATAGAATTTACAATCAGGATTCTATGTGAAGGTTTGAGATATTATTATCTTTTATTCGTTTTTGGTAACATTTTTTAATTTCAGTAGGGATGATCATATTATAACATTTTTATAAAAGCGTACGTTTAATACTTTAAATTGATGTAAATAAGTTAGTATGTAATGAAAATATTAACAAGTACTTATTGAGAATAATATAATTCAAAATTGTTGCAAAGAAAATGAAGAGCTGAATGCTTTACGGGAGATGAAAACTGATATACTTTAACATCACAACTTACACTGGGATTTTATACTCAAATTTAATGAAACTTGACTCACGACCTTTAATTTCTATTCAATTTTGGGCTTCTGTAGAGACTCCAAAAGCGGTAATTAAGCAATAGACTCACTGAAATTTAAAAAGGTAAACTATCAATGTATATTTAAGAATTCATTTCAAGCTTCACCCATAACTACACTACTTAATTGTTTGAATTTTAGATTGGACGAAAGATGATCAAAAGGAAAAAGGAAAAAGGAAAAATCTCACAATAAAAATTGAAATGGGCATCTAAATCTCAGATGTTTCATTAGTTTCTTTTTTCATCTTCTTGTACAACCCACTAAATTTAGGGATTAAAATATAAGCTCACAAAATTACAATATTGAGAGAAATTAATTACAACAAAATATATATGGGACGAAGAATAATAAAATAAACTCATAGTATTATTAATATCTAATATAATGAAAAGAATCAAAAGTAGTCTAGTAGACTCTCAATAATCTCTCTGTACTCTTGGACTCTTTGTATAATTACACTAACAAATATCTTATTTATAACTGACTACACTTGGCGAAAAAGAAATATTCAATACAAGAATTTATTAAATAAACTACCCGATCATGAAATAGAAAACTATTAAAAAATAAATAGAAATCTGCTAAGCTTGATTTATTTTTTCAACATTGCCAGAACTAAGAAGGTGATGTGTAGCAAGTCCTGGTTGGCCAGAATTGAAATTAATTGCCAGAAAATTGATTCAAAGAAGAACCAAAAAACAGAAATAGAAATTATGAAGCAACAGGCCTAAAACATTCTGTCGAACGTTAGTTAAAGAAGGCAATATTCAAATACTTGCACTTTATTCCCAAAACTTTTTCCTTCCTAAGTTTTACCCTAAAACTTTTTTTTTTTTTAATTTGCAATTAAGTGTTTAAAGGTTTAAGATTAAAACTAGTCTAATTAAAGTTCAACTAATTACTATTTAGTTTTTTTTGGTAGATTAATTTAGTTCATTAACCTTAAATTAAGTATTTCACTCCATTGCTAAATTTTTTCACTTAAACTGTTTCATTTTTAAAGATAAAATTATTACGTTTGTAGAGTTAAATAATTTCACTTAATTTTTAAATTCAATTAATTATCAAACAAATATATCTTTATTAATTTAGTAACATAATATTTTTAGCATTCAAATTTCAAAATTCAAAATTCAGACTTTGAACTTTAGTTTTATCAAACATTTTTGGAGGTAAAAAGGTAAAGTATTCCTATTCTAAATTATGCACATTGCTATCATTTTGAAGTAGAAAAATAGCATGGTGTTCATGGAAAATTATGTCCAAAATTTAAACTCAAGATAGATGGAAACCCTCTGGGACGTAGGTCTTCTCTCTTTTGTTTTTCTGTCCCTCTCTTTTTCCCCTTCCCCCCTAATTGGAGATATGTGGGATACATTCACATTTACTAAAATTAATGAGATCTGAATATGTAACCTCGTATTTTTGGGGTCTCAACCTTGTTTTAACCACTAGATCAAGAAGTCGTAATTATTCTTGGGTGCAATATGCAAGAAATTACCATCTCAATAGAAGAAAACGGGTGTCATCTTTTGACACTAGTCAACACAATCCAGCAAGAGAGATCATGTCATACACTGCATCCACATGATACTTGACAATAGCAGAAGCAAGATGAGGGGGAATATATCTACATCTGAATAGCGAATGAAAGCTTCCCCTGTGCAGAAGCCAAAAGCCAATCACACGAGAATTTCAGCAGCATCACGAGCATGAAAACATAGTATACAATGATAGAATAGAGGTGCTGGAAAAGAGTAAATAAAATCTAAAAATTTTCATAATATATACCACTGCATCCCTGTAAAATCAATGTACGACTTAATTCAAACTTTGCATCCTTGTCCAACTAAAAAATCACAGAGCAATTATCTTTTCTAGCATTCACTTATTGTAGCATCACAACCAAATACAAAGGTAGAATAAAGGTGGCGGAAAAAAGTAAATAAAATCTTAGAAGTTTCATAATAATGTAAAATCAGTGAATGACTAAATTCAAACTTTGCACTCCTTTGTCCAAGTGAAGAATACAGAGCATCTATCTTTTCTAGCATTCATTTATAGTGACAACCTTCAGGTCTTCTCCGAATTCTTTAGCAGAATCCCCCGCAGATTTACTACAGTTGCGCAGCTCAAGTAATGAGAGGGTTGAAAGGTCCCCAACGCCACAAGGGATCCCCTCTAAGGATTTGCAAGATTTCAGAAGCAGGTGTTCAAGGCATGGAAAGTGATCAGTGCTCGTAGCTTCCCAGTGCACCAGATCAGTATTTACAACTAGCAAATATTTTAGACAACCAAATACCTCATTAGTTAGTTCCCATCTCGGTCCCTGAAAAGCAAAGTTTTTCAGTTTGAGTACCTGAAGTTGCCTTAACTCGGAGAAAACGGCCATATCTTTCCAAGGAAGATAGCTCCAACTCAATGTCAATTTCTTGAGATTGTATGGCAAATCAAACCGACTTAAATCCCGTACCTTTCCACTTCCTCTGTAGAAGGAACACTTCAATGTTTCAAGTTTACACAAGAAGTGTAAATTCGCTAGGCATTCGGATGAAACTCCAGCAATGTAGTCTTCTTTGGTTTCATAGATCCCCAGCTTCTTAAGTTGGGGCATGATACAAAAAACTTCCCTTTTGCAACTCGAAAAGCTTATTGTGGATAGACTTTGTATATATTCTGGGACAAATGGTTGACACATTTCTTTTCTATTCAGAGGGGGAATCTTCAAGTGACTAACTACACTGCTAACGAGATGCCTCAATGATGGCATACTCCAATATTCCAGGGACAGAATTGGGCTTCCCCAGGGACCACGAACCAAAATGGTTTGGAGATATCTAAGTTGGGACATGGATGCCGGAAGATCATAAGTGACATAAAGTGCTAAATACCTCAAATGAACTAGTGTTAGTATCTGATCAGGGAAACTATCAAAATGCAAAAAATATATGTCCAGTACTCTGAGCAATTTAAGATGTAGTTCCAACAAAAGGATAATGGGTGGAAAATGAGTATTCAAACTAAAGCAAAAAAAAGAGTGACCATGTGGAAATGAAGGCACCGAATAATCGTCGAAAGATTCCAACTGGATAATGAGACGACGATAATCACGTATGGATGTTTGAATACCTTTGTCACCTTTTGGTATAACATGCATGAACTTTTCTTTTCCAGCTTCTCGCAAGCATAGTTCCCGCAAGAAATCATGGAGGTGACATGTTTTGACTTTCCCACAAAAACTTCTCTTTTTGACCGAAACTAAGTTTCTATCAATGAGCTCTTGCAAGTAATCTTCCCCAACCCGTTCCAGATCTTTTGAAGCTTTTGGGACCAATAAACCTTCAGCAACCCAAAGATGAACCAATTTTCGAACTTCAACTTCACAATCTTCAGGAAACACCCCCAAATACAGGAAGCACTCTTTTAGGTAATATGGCAATTTGTTATAACTCAAAGCAAGTATTTCTAGGATTTGTTTAGGATCGTCACATACAAGTGGCTTTACATTATCTGCTATATCCTCCCAGCAGTCCTTTGTCCTTGCGATCTGAGAGAGAAGACCAGCAACAACAACAATTGCTAGAGACAGTCCTCCGCATTTACTAGCTATTTGCCGTCCAACATCCCCCAATTCTTGTGGACAAGTGTTTGATCCAAACACCACCCTTTCCAGCAATTTCCAGCTTTGATCTCTATCTAGGAGTCTCATAAAATGGTTCCCCTCAGGTTTCAACTCAGTAAATGTTGACCTACTTGTCAATATTACACGACTTCCATTTCTGTCATCCGGTAAATAATACTGGACTGTATTCCAGGACCTAATACTCCACACATCATCCATCACAATTAGATACCTTCTGCGCTTCAATTCTCTGTGAAGATCTTCACCTATGTCTTCACTTCTTTTTTCATGCCTTTTGTAAGTGGGCTGTGAAACAGAGCACAAAAGGCTGAAGAGCAAATCTCTCTCTTTGTAAACTTGCGATATTGTAACCCACGCACGACAATGGAAGTGTGAAACAGTCGCAGAGTGATAAAAAATCTTTCCAGCAAGAGTAGTTTTGCCAATCCCCCCCATACCCACAATTGCCAGAACATCTAATTGAACTGGCGAGGTTCTAGTTAGTCTTTCCACAATTTTTCCAATCTCATCATCAAGACCCACCATAACATTGTCTTCATTTGAATTGCCTTGTGATGAACCATCACGAGTAGATCTCACAGTTCTCAAATCTTCCCTATGAAGCGGCTTACAATTCGTATCTTGAATCTCTGTCATGATAGAATCAAACTTTTTCAATGTCTGCAGCAAATATTCACGAATTCCCTTTTCTTGGAAGAATTGTTCTATCTCTTTCACGAGAGACTCCCTCCATGCAAGGTCAATTTGATTGTCCACCATAGATGCTTCAACAAGATCTCTTGCTCCATATGCAACATCCCTGATAGAGTCCACTATATGATGATGGCATTCAGTGGAATGATCCTCAAGAAAGCTCAGCAAGAACTGAAGTTTATGACAAAGGACTATTATTTCTGAGGCTATTTCGTGGCAAAAGGTAATGGCCTCTTTCACTTTCTCATACTCCAAAAACAGTGCCTTCCTACTAGGAATCAGTGCCTCGCTAAAATAATTTTGCCAGCTGCTCATACGTTCCCTTATGTTGAATACTTCCATTATTTCAAAAAAAATGTGCAGCTTTACCTCTAAAATATCAATCTCTTCCAACATTATTTTCTTTTCTTCCTCCATTAATTTTGGTGTTCCATAGAGAAAGGATTCCAATTTTGGTTCTGGCGCTCGAGCGTATCTGATAAGCAAAACATATTTTGTCACGATTTGATCCAAACTCCCATTTGGCACTGCTTCCAAAAAGATGTTTTCAGAAACTTGGATAGAATTTTTGGCCAGAGATATATTAATCTGGAAAGCCAAACTTGGGAATTTGACCAGATACTCCAGTGTCTGAATGAGAGAAGCAACTGCAGAATAGGCCATGTATTCCTCCTTAATCCTTAATTCTCCCCAAGCTGATTGGAATATATTCTGATTTCAGAGTAAAAATATGAATTAATCATCATATAGCAGAAAAATCCTATGATACTTGAACTTGGGTACGGAACTCCTACAGATACACTATACTAGTGTAAAATGAAAACTCTGACAGGGGTATACTATAACAAGGTGAAGCTTCCAGTAACATTAAAAAAATCATACTCTATATAACATAAAAATCTAGTTAAAAAGGCCTAGTTACATCGCATCTACACCCAATCGCAATGATTCTTAAAACATGATAATTAATTGTGTATAATGCAAGCAAATTGACTACGGGGTAATTCTATGCTAGGCTATCGCCACTCCAACACCTAGTGTCAATCCAGTATAATAAAAAATACATTTACATCGTGCGTTTAGGTAGGTAAATTCCTCTGTAGTATACATATTTTGCAAGTTACGGCAACAAGAAGTAAAAAATAAACATCAAACTAGATAATTCAAAATATTATCAAAATCATTAATACGTTCTCCCAAGAAGGATAAGCAATTTAACAAATTGATTGCCAAGAAACACTTACCTAATAGCCACTATCTACTGGTATTGTAAGCCTTCTCAGTTTTTAAGGAACCAGTCCTAATCCCCACTCCCTTCAGTTACCTCCACGTGCTAAGAAACTAACTGATTGCCAAACACAGAATGTTAATTAGATCAACCAATTGCAGACTGACAGAGATTAGCTATCTGTACAAAAATAGAAGGAGAAGCTACCTGATGCATCCAAAAAAGAAAGCAAAAACAACAGGCGAACAAATAAGTCTTACTTTGATCGATCGAAATTGCATGAGACAGAAGAAATCAGTCCGGATCTTGAATTCAGTCACGGAAATGCTGCACTCTGCAAGCCTTGGTTTTCATGCCAATTATCCAAGCAGTGGAATGTTATCTAGACTTTGGGTCGAGCGTTCAACTCCATTTTATGATCTATTACGAAGACTCGAGGTCAACTCATCCGTGGACGACGCGGGTCTTTGCAGCTTCGTAACATGTTTTTAACTTTGTTAATTCAATCTCCTCCGTCTATTTTTAACTCTTTATATCTAAACCAACTTTGTTAATTCAATCTCCTCCATTTATTTTTAACTCTTTATATCTAAACCATCTACTTGTGACGGCCAGGCACGTAAGAATATCGTATTCGTGGACAAGAGAGTGAGTATTGCGTACACCACGCGCGCTACGTGGCGTGTCACGTGATGCACTAGAACCAATCATACATCGCCAAATAATACAAGGTATGATCCACCATTGCCACATGGCAATATGTGATTGGTTTTAGTACACCACGTGGTAATGCACGTGGTGTATTGTATACTTTTCCTGAACAAGATTGATAAAAAATCCCATATTCCCAACGCGTTTCCATCCGCAAAGGTGTACTTTTTCTTATATTTGTTATTGGGGCCCCTAAATTATTGCATTTGTTTAAATTTCCCATTTTGGTCTCATTCATCTTTTATTTTTTATCAAAATATTCAAAAATATTTATTCATTTTATTATTATTTTTGTTGTTATTGTTATTATTAGTACTGCTGCTGCTGTCACTACCATTTAATTTTTTTCTGAAAATTCCACTAAAAGAATATAGAAATTTTATAAGCTTTCATAATTTAATTTTGTTTCATTTATATAGTTTTTTTCAATAAAAATGGAAGCGAGAAAGGTCCCACGTTGCAAAATTTGATCATTTAATATCTTTTATGGCTTGAGATTTTAGACGAAAGATTGAGGAAGTTAAGATCTGGAAAATCTCTTCCGGATGACTTAAGTGGCATTGCATGCTATTTGTAAAAATAAATAAATGAATAAATAAGAATTCAATCCATTACTTTTAGAGATAAATGTTACAATTATGAACAATCAAATGCATTTATAAACACAATTATTTTATTTTATAGAGTATTAGTTAATTTGAACACGATCTCTAGTTAATTTTAAAATTTTAAATTGCTAATTCAAGCTTTAATGGTTATTGGAACTATTTCCCTATATAGCAAGAGTTATCTCCATCGAATTCATAAACTTTTTTTAGATTAAAATTTTCATATTTTAAAGAGAAGTTATTGATCAAAAAATTTCAATAGAATTTATTCGCATCTTGTCTGAGAATATTCCAATTTCAACTTATTAATTCGTAAAAATGCAAAGAAAAATGTTGAGAAATAAAAAGAAAAAAAAATCTGGCTACATAGAGTGTGATTGAAATGATATCCACCTAGACTTTCCAATAGCTTACTATTGATAATTTGTAACTTTTTATGCCTTCTTTACAATATACTTTTCATAATTTCTTCATTTCCTTATTCATTAATTTTTTGACATCAATCAAAAGGTTACAAGATTTTATAAATTCAAAACCCAAGTACGAACATTTATCTCATGCTCTAGTAATGCAAACTATTACAAAAAAATATAGTGCACAGCTTAAAGTTTGACGGTAAATATAGACATACTAGGCAATTAATATAAAATATCATTGAAATTAATTTTTCCTCAAAATATAATAGACCATTAATGTTAAAAGTAAATAATCTTGCATATATAACACATGATGCTGTTCTTTTCTATTTCATATTTCACTTGATAAATGAAAAAAGTGACAAGTTGGGCAAGAAGTAGCCTTGATTGCAATTTCCACCCGCACAACTCTTAGGATATATTGAGCCCATATCAATGAACAATTCCAGGTCTTTGTTGAGGGGGGAAAAAAACCAGTGCCAGTGCACCCTTTTGGTTTAGATGTCGGTCCAATAAAATAGTCTAATGGCCAGTCATCCAGACACAACGTAAACAATTTTGATCCGCAAGGAAGCTTATTTTTATATTTTCATTTTTTACAAGAAAATAGTGAAAACGTTAGTAACAACTCAAATCTCTTTATGCATAATTTAAGTTTTTGGTTCCGTCCTAAAAATTACTTGAATGAATTTTGATGATTTACAAATAAAAATTAAATCAACTTAGTGATAGCTGATTCTTGTTTGCCTAAAACTACATTTTTTTATCCTGATTGGCTACAGAAATTTTCTTAAAAATATAATAAGATAAAAAATTATGATGAAAAGTACACTAAATAATTTATTAGAACAGAAAAATTGTATTCATTTAGTGCCAAAATATGACTCAATATAGGATTCCATAATAAAATGGTAGAGAATAAGTATTTTAGGGGCTTGCTTCAGTTCAGATGGTAAAAACCGGAAAAGGATTTTGAAAAAAATTTGAGTGACCAACAACAGCTTGTGTAAATAAGCTCAAGGGGTTTAATAGAATATAATGGCATGTCTAGCTTCAGTCTCCTATATATTTATAGTCTAAAAAATTCCGTATGTGATCAAGTTGGGATTAATAACACATCATCACTGGTGACATTTGAAATTACGGTTTTACACACATGGCATACATCTAAACTGCTTGTATAAAAGGAATTTTTACCGTGAGTATATATGCCATTTTATGAGCATATATTGTTTAATATACTCGAGCATATTCTTGGTAAATCATATAAAAGTCCTAGTATAAAGATCTTAAATAGTTTATTTTTGCAGAATTGTCTATAGATTTTCATAAGAACCGAATAAGAATGTTGCTTTACCATGTCTTCTATGCTATATTCATTGTAACATTTTGAATTTTCAAAACTTGGACACTATTTTCTTATGTAAAAATTTTGTAATTAATAAATATCCAATAGATGAGCTAATGAACATGGTGTAGCAAAACTAGAATGTTTCACATAGATAAAATATTCAACTATGAGTAGAAAAAAAAATTACAAGTGTTATTTCATATCTATTTTTTCATTTGGTCAATTTTGGTAGAGTGCATTGTTGAATTTTGAAAATTATAATTTCATAAATTTTTTGTGAGGATTTTCTAATTTTGAAATGTAGAATATAGATTTACTTTTGCATTTGTTGGTACAATTAAATATTTAAAGAGTAGAGTACATATCTATTTCTAAGTAGAAAAAAATTCAAAATCTATAACTACGTAAAGATTATGCTCTTTATTTCTCTCTATATGTATTTATATCCCTCTAGAATTTAAAAAATGTAGCATTATCAGGGATGATTTTTTACTTATAATGAAAGAACAACGATTTAGCTACTATCAATTGGTTAAACATTTGCTCAAATATAACACATACGTATGTATATTTTAAGAGAGAAAGCAAGAGGTAGAGAGAGATCTTTTAACTTTTATATCAATCTCATAAGCTACAATCAAGAGTACAAATAGACTCTTTATTTTGATGCAGCCATGATCAGCATGGGTAGTTGCAAAAGCAAGTATCAATCAGAATACATCTTCCTTTTGCTTTAGGCCCCCGTTTGCTTATGCATAAATCATGACAAACAGTTGTGTCACAAAGGTCTCCACCAGGAAAGGTATATTCTTCCTCACATGCACGAACTTCAATCCCTAAACAGGCCAATTTTAGATGAAAATTAATGTTTGAGAAAATATATAAACAAGTTAGAGACGTAATAATATCAGCACATCGAAAAAAAAAAACCCTTTAAAATAATGAAACTTTTGCTTATTGCTTCTACAAAACTTTTCTCCCTAGTATTCACCTTGAAAAGTCAATTCAAGTTTAAAAGAAATCTTAAAAGAAAAAAATTAACAAAAATTAATTTATTCGTCTCTGTGTGTGTGTGTGTGGTTTTTTTTTTTTTTGGGGGGGGGGGGGGGGGCATTTACTGTGTACATTAGGGAATCGTGTATGTCACAATATTTGTACTTTATTTTTGTTCAAAGGTATATAAGACAAAATACACTAGTCTCTTCATCTAATTTCAGTATTAATTTTTTTTTAAATTTCATTTAATAAATTATTATTAAGTGAAAGTTGCATTTAAATGAAATTTACAAAAATTTTCATTTAATAAATTTCATTTAATAGCTTAAGTGGAAGAAAAGCACCATGGATGGGAAAAGTAGACACTAAGCAAATAATCAAGTGGTTATTGACATGGGCAGTGGGCGTGAGGGAAGCCACTCGATGAGGAAAATGGTCTTTTAGGGTAAAGAAGATAAAACCTGGGGTCGAGGGATAATATAAGGGCACTTGTGGGCTTGGGAAGGCTTATATCTATTGAATTCATAATTTTTTTATACGATAAAAAATTTCACAATTTAGAAACAAATTATCAATCAAAATTTCTGAATGTAATAGAATTTATTCACATCATGCCCTAGAATATGCATCGGGTTTTTTATTCATGAAAATGCAAAGAAAATATTGAAAAATACAATGAAGAACAGATCTTGCAGAAATAAAGTGTTATTGACACGTCCACCTAAAATTTCCACCATATTTTGGTTAATGAAATGTGAAAAGGTTTTCAATTTATGTTCCTTCTTTGCCGTACAATTTTCATATTTTTTCCTTTTTCCATATTCACCAATTTTTTTCAAAGTGGAATTTTTTTTATTGTCTTTGAAAGAAAGTTGAATAGATCACATATTCTTTAGTTTTTGAAAAGAAAAACATATGAGCAAGCTTTTACTGCCAGCCATCAGGAACACTATAATGCCATTATTAACATGCAAATGGTTTATTCCTTCTTTACTGTGTACATTCATATTTTCTCCCTTTTATATTCAATAAATATTTTCATCAATTGAAACTTTTATGGTGCTTGAAAAAAAAATTGTAAGCAAAAGACGAATCAACGATATAGTATTCTTCATTGTATGAAAAGAAAAGCATACAAGGACACAAGTTCTTACCGCCAGCCACGAGCAACATTACTATTAGAATGCAAAAGACATTGATGTGCTTCATCTTTGAATTCTCTTCAAAATATGTCTAAAGTTATGAGTTTGATTTCAATCAAAATGGTTACAAAAATTTATAAGTTGAAAATCAATTGCAAGCATTAATTGCATGTTCCAGTAAGGTCAAAATTGCCAAACCAAATATAATAAATAAATTAAAGATATTGATATGCTTTATCTTTTATGATTTGATATCAATCATAATGTTGGCTGATTTTATAAGTTGAAAATTAATTACGAAGATTTACTGCGTCTTCTAGTAACGTCAAATTGTTAAAACACATACAGTGCACAGATTAAAGTTATTGATATGCTTTGTCTTTGAATTTCCTTCAAAAAAAAAAAAATTCAAGTTATGAGTTTGATTTCAATCAATATGTTAGCTGAGTCCATAAGTTGAAAATCTGTTGATAAGTATATGAAGACTAGAAATCTCTAAATATTTTTTAATCGTTTTATTAGCATCAAGATTTCGGTTGTTTACTAATTAACTAGTTGGTACTATCTTATTCAGTAATTACCTGTATAAGTTGTTTCTTGTTCATCAACTCTAGTAGACTATGAAAAGGAATTTTATCTATTTACTGAGTAGACAGTCCAGCAAATTTGTTATAATCCACATGGATTACACTCGAATCTTTTCCATGTTTGAGATATTAATATTATTATGAGTAGGGGTGATCACACTCAATTCTAACAGATTTATTTTGGAAATAAATTTGGTATTTTGAAATCGATAATTCGATAATTATAAAATCAATATACACTGAGTTTGAATTCGAAATGGGTACCGTAATGGTATCTAACTTCTTTGAAAAATATCGAGTTATCCTTTCGTACTCGATTCACAAATAATACAAAAAAATATATGCATATATTTATATATTAATATTTTGCAAAATAAAAAAAGAAACTGATGTTCAAAAGGGGCAAAAAATGAAAATAATATTACTGGAAGTCAAGGTAGTAGAAAAGATATAAAAAAAAAAAAGTAGTAGAAAAGATAAAAAGAATATGTTAATCCAAAAAAGGATATTTAAATTCATTAATGCTAATTTCGGTACCGGTGCCGAACTGAATTTAGTATGTACCAAATCAAAATCAAATTTAGTCCAGAATTTCAAAAATTAAAAAAATAAATTTATGTAATTCAATATATCGAATATATTAAATACCGAATCTGCTAATCTCTAATTATGACTTGATTATTGTTTTTATGCTCACATAAGTTTTGTGTGATTATTTTTTTAATTCGTAATTTTGCAAAAAAAAAAAAGTGATATTCAAACTCCTAAAATTAGGTTTCAAAAGCCCAATTATGAGATAGTCACCAGATTTTAATTGTCGGTACAAGATTTGCCCGGGTGTATTCAGTCATTAGAGTTAGGTTCAAGGTTGGTCATGGGTATTCTATTATTAAAAGTTAGACCGTATATAGCCCTTGCAATTGTCAGATTAGATTGTGAGTATTAGACAAATACCAGTGAATAATCCCATTAAATCTATGAATTCTTGTAGAATTACATAATTGAAGGTATTGATTCCGTTATACATGAGTCAAGAAGGTCAGATAATTGCAAGAAAGCAACGAAAAAGGCGGGGATAATGCCAGAACAAATTTTCGCTGCCAGAGCAAGTATTAAATTGAAAGACTTCTTTGCCCTCTTGTAGAAAACAATCATTAATTAAGTTATTAATATTTTACTGCCACCGTAAAAAAATTTTTTATTTTTGTAAATTTTATTCCCTCACCCCTTAGGTGTCCTTATCCAATGCTATCTACTCCTCACTGAAATCTGCTACCATCTACTCCTCCTCACTCGAAACTCCTCCTAAATCTGGCAAGACGTTATTCAGATTATTCCCATTATTATTTTGCCTCTATGAATTGTGCATCCCATGAGAAAAGCTTTAAAAAAAAATAAAATGCTTAAAATTCTCAAAATAGAGATGTGATACAAATAACGAAAAGGATAAGAAGTTCAAAAAGAACAAATTCCTTATCTTGTTTGGGAAATCCCTGCTAAACTTCTTTTGGGCCATATCTAAAGGGAAAAATTTTACAAGTGATGCCCTTTCTTGCCTTTTTCGATGAAAGAAACTTGATGGGCAGGGCGGGGGCCTGAGGCCCGGGGGGGGGGGTTTAAATAGATTAAGGGATGGATTAGGTAAGGCTGACAGTTGGAAGGGGAGTAGATTTCAAATTGCAAATATTAGAGGCAACCTTAGCACCAGAGGGTAGGAGAGAGATGAGTACCAAAAGAGAGAAAGGATGTTCATGTTACCAAATAGGTTTGGGAAATTTTTTGGTAGCTGGGCAAAAGAAGATGGGGACGGTGAGAAAGCGGAGATAGAGGACAAAATTGATTTTAAGACCCATAAATTAAACTAATAGATGTTGACTATAAAAGGGCAAAGTTGTCTTTCAAATTAACATTTGCTTTGGAGCCTAATATTTGTTTTGGCACTATCACCAGCCAAAGAAATATTTGTTATTGAATCGTGATGCAGAAGTTCAAAGATTTGGTCAATGGTGAAAAATATATCATATTGACTCCCATAACAAGAAGTTGTGCCCCGTGCGTACTAGTTAGTTACTTTCAATGAAAAAATATCTCAATTGATGAAATTTAGAATAATTTATTTGTTGGGCACTTTCATGTACTTGACTAGAAAAAAAAATGGGAAGAAGAAGACATGACTATTTTCTAAATTTATGCATAAAAGATGCCTAAATAACTTTATAATATATTTATTCATCATTTTATAAAACCATATTTAAATTATATTTTCGAAACTAAACTTTGTTTTGGACATGGATAGTAGATTTTGAGAAAGATAGATTTGTTGATGATATAGATACTTATGAATCTTTTTGTTTGTTGAAAATTGTGATTTGCATACATTGTTTAAAAATAACTGAAAGTGACGAATTTGTTGAAAAGAAGGACATTGTTAACTTGGCAATGAAAGAGGAAGTTGATAAAAAAAATTGGCTTTCTTGAATTCTTTCAATGGTGATAGAAATATTAATATAATTAATGTGTGTTTAATGAATTGTGAAATTGGTGATGTTAAATTGATTATTCGAGATTTTCAAATTAAAAATCATTGCTTGGTTGGACAAAAAAATAATCTTATCAGGTTTGGAAAATTATTTAAATTTGAATTTTGCTAAAACTTTTATTTTTGGAGTGAATAATTATTTGAAGATTGTAACAGTTGAGTTTTTGAATTATTTGGTAGTGAAATTTTTGGCAAAAAAGAAAATTATGATATTTTTCTTTTTGGCAATTTCGTTGGTAGCTCTCATTAAAGCAATTATGGTTAGTTTAATGATAAAATATGTAAAAACATCTGAATATTATGATAGAAAAGGGATAGTAGATAAATTATTTGTGAATTACAAAGTTCGTCCACTACCGTCACGATGAAGATCAACTACAAAATGCTACACATAATGCATACGGTAATAGAATCTTTACAGAGATTCATGCTTATGACGTTAATGATCTTCAGTCAATGGAGAGGACAGTTTAAAGACGGCACTATTGGTAAAGTAAGCTAAGTTTAAAAGTTACTACATTTTTTTCATAGTTTTATTAAAGTGTAGTTTTCTTATTTACTAGTTGAGAAAGTCTTATTCGATAATTACTTGTGTAAGTCGTCTCTTATTCATCAAGTTTTGTACGATGTTATCTAAGAAGGTGTTTGATAACTCAACTTAATGTTAAAAATTAATAAATTAATATATTATTTAATTTAGTATGTTTAATACCAAAATTCCTTGCCAACTTAATATATTAAACACTACTTAATTTGTGTACAAACTTTTAAATAAAAAATTTTCACTTTAATTTCTTAAATTTTGAAAACATATGGTACGTTGTCTCACACACACACATAGAATCTCTCTCACTCACATTTGCACATGCTCAACATAGACACACTCTCAAATACACGCATGTTTTTTTCCCCCTCTCACACACTCAAATACATGGACTCTTTTTGTTACGTACATGCTTATATGCATGCTTACCTCTCACTTTCACTCTCAAACACTCACACTTTCAAACACACAACTGCTTCACAAGTGCTTTTTCTTTCTTACGCACTCAAATATATAGGCTTTATTTTTGTCACACACATGCTTGTATGCACACTCTTACTCTCACTCTCACTCTCAAGCACACATATGCTTATATGCTTGCATGCAAATAATTTCTCTCTCTTAACACATGCATATACATAAATTTTTTCTTCTTAACACACGTATATACATAAATTTTTTCTTCTCTCACACACTTGCACATCTCTTTATGCATATATTTTGATATACATACACACACTTTCTCTCACACACAAATTCATTTGCTCTCTCTCTCTCTCTCTCTCTCTCTCTCTCTCTCCCCCCCCCCCCTCTCTCTCTCTCTCTCCCTCTCTCGCACACATACAAATACACACACTTTTTATTTCTTTCTCATACATATGCACTACGTGTAAACTGTTCCATCTTTTTAAGATAAAATTATTATATTTACTTGATGAGATATTTAATCTAATTCTTAAATTCAGTTAATTATCAAATAGATATAACTTTATTAATTTAACAATTTAATACTTTCAAATTTAAATTCTAGATTTCAATATTTAGGCTTCAAACGGACTTCAGTTTTATCAAACAACCTCTAATTGACAGCCTAAATGCTTTTCCACCCTGAATGGACTGGAAATAACTTTTCAGTCCATTGTTTGGTAACTCAAGTCAGAATGGAATACTCATTTTTTTTTCAATGTTTGGTATAATTATATTTAGATGTTATAATGGAATAAAATATATATCAATTGACTTGATTGCCTTAATTCTTTGTCCTAGAATATATCACATTTTTATTTTGTTTGTTCGTGATTCTAAACCTACAAACTTTAATATTCTTAATATTCTTATTAAAATTAAATTAATTACACTCTTTAATTAATTTATAATTTTAATAATTATTAGGACTATAATTAAGAATGTGAAAAAATTAATAACAAAACTAAACCTTCATATTTTTAATTTAATTTATAGTAAGATTAGTTTTAACACATTTGCATAAAAGTTAAAAATAATATTTAAACAATTTTATAGCAAAAAGAGAAAATATTATAAGCAAATATAATATTTTTAAAATTTAAAAATAAAAATTAGTGAATGTGTTTTGGGTTAAAAAGAATTGGCTAAAAGAACATATGTGGGGATAAAATTAACACCTATTTTTTAGGCCTTTTCCAAAATGAAGTTGAAAAAGCCTTTCCCTACTGTATTAAGAAATGGGATTCCAGGAAAAAAACTGGAATGAGCATTTTAGTAGAAAAGGCCTTTCCAACTTAAAATGACCATACCAAACATGAGAATGAAATAGACAAGATGAAAAGATCTTTCCATTCCACTCCATTCCCGCGTACCAAACGTGGGGTGATTAGAGAGCTCAGAGAGTTTTACTAATAGTATACAGAGACTACTCTCGAATGTTTTCATTACTTGAGATATTAATAATGTTATGGATGGATTGTTATTCTTTCTCACATCTTGTTTTTGATTATTTTTCTTCAACTATATAATTCTACAACATTAAAACTCTTAAATTTGAGTTTTACAAAATCATGTTTGTGTTTTTATTGAATGTTCTAGTAAAGTCAAGTTGTTACAACAAATATAGTGTACAAATTATAATCATTGATATGTTTCATTTTTAAATTTCCTTCATAATAAATCTAAAGTTATGAGTTTGACTCGGTAAAAAAGTTGCATTTGTAAATTGAAATCAAGAGCAACGTTTATTGCATGCTCTTGTAACGTCAAATTAAAGTTTGTAATGAATCAATGTGTTTATACACAGTAGGTCATTAATATCAAATATCATTAACATTATTTTCTCTCAAAATATTGCAGGTAGTTAATGTTATCTATGTAACACATTCAAATATGCTTTTCTTTAAATGTATATAGAAAATAGGCCATTAATATCAAATATTTGTTCTCGAAATATAATAGGCCATTAATGCTAGAAAAAAATAATTTAGTGTATGTAACACATGAAAATGTGTTTTTCTGTAAATGTATGTATAAAATAGGCCATCTATATCAAACATCAATGAAATAATTTTCTCTCAAAATATGGTAGGACATTTATGTTAAAAAGAAATAAAGTTATGCATATGTATAAAATTTTACTATTCTATATATTTATGTACATATTAAGACATTATTATCAAATATCAATGAAATTTGTGATGCCTCCAAGACCCACCCCAAAACCTAGATCATGACCCCTACCTGGCTCGCTCTAGGTCTCAATTACAAGTAATCATATGTTAGAAGTATAGTTAGACACTAAAATTTACATATATCTTCGAAAATAATTACAATATTCTAGCCATCTAGGGCTCAAAATACATACACCAATTTGATAGAACTAAGCAAAAAATAAATAAATAAATAAAACTTTCCCGCACTCTTTGCCCATTCCTGATTGTTAAGTATTTGTAAGGAAAACAAATTTGAGTAAAATGTGAGCTTAAAGCTTATTGAGGTCTTTTTTTTAAAATCTAGTTTAGAAAATCCTTTAAAGCATATTTGTTTAAATAGAAAATTTAAACAAATTTAAATAAAAAAAACTTTACCACACTCTTTGCTCATTCCTGATTGTTAAGTATTTGTAAGGAAAACAAATTTGAATAACGCGTGAGCTTAAATCTCAGTGAGGTCTTTTTTTAAAATCCAATTTAGAAAATCCTTTAAAGCATATTTGTTTAAATAGAAAATTTACTCAATTAAATGGCACATAGAAACAAATATAATGTAAACACATAATTAAGAAAAAATATAGAATGATCATGACAAATACTGTTCTGGATCGAGTCAAGTTCTGTTCAAGGGCATGTCAAGTATTGTTTAGAATCAAGTCAAATATTGCTCAAGATCATGTCAAGTACCATTCAAGATCGAATCAAATATACTGCTCAAAGTCAGACCATTACTATTCAAGATCATGTCACCTCCGGTTCTTGCTAGTAATTCAATATCATGTCTTCTCTGACACTCGCCAGTCATTCAATATCATGTCTTCTCTAGTGCTTACCAATCATTCAATATCATGTCGCCTCGGGTACTCGCCAATTTGGTAAATTCAAGTATTGCCCACATATATTTCTCGAATACCTTATAGCTTATGAATCCTCCTTGTAGGTCTATAAGTGACAAGAAACCAAGCAGCCAGAGTTTGGACGACCAAGCTTGCTGCCAGCTCGGCCCAAAGTTGGACGTTCTCAAGGAAGGGCTTAAGACTCTCTATTATGGCAACCGAGTTCTGATAGGGTGCTAATTAGTGGATTAATATATGTTTATTTCCTTTTTATTATTACTGAATATTGTGCTAATTGATTGATTCTACTCATATTTGGTATAATTGATGTTAATTGCAGGAAAGTATATAAAGAAGGAAATAAAAGGAAATTAAGAGATTTTTTCATAAAGATCACGTGTGAAGTTGGCATGGGCACATCTAGTCCTCACGTCCAAGACAAAATGCCCAAAAAATCCTGCACAGAAACTTCCAACTTGGAGTCATAGTTTGGATAGATGTTTTCCCCCCTAGTAGTTTAATTGTGTTAGGAAGTTATTTTTATTTGTGTTTCTTTATTTTTAGAACATCTCTTCCAAAGAGAGAATTTGGAAAGACTTTGACTACTAAAAATTAGGAGATAATTATGGAAGGGAATTTTAGGGAACGTTACTTTGAAGTAACGTGATTTGGGTCTAGGAAGTAACGCCTCTTCCATAAGAAAATTCTGCAGAAATTCTTCTACTCTCTCTCTAGCAATTTCTCTCTTTTCATCTTTTGTGTAAGTTTCTCTCCCATGGAGAGCAACTAAACTACTTGTTCTAGTCAAGGGTCAATTTGAAGACTTGGTTCCAAACATCTGTGAGATCTAATTAATTTTCAGTTGTTTCTTTTATTCATTAGTATTTATATGTTCTTTGGTTTAATCTTTATGATTATTTTGTTCTTTGAATGTCAAGGGCCCGATATTCGAATTAACATAATAATCTACAGCCATATTAATCAATTGAATCCGTAATTGTTTGATTGATTAATTCAAGTGGTAACTAGCTTGATTAATTTCATGTCAGGGGAACATATGATCTAATTTAAATAAACCCTCGTAGCGTGTTTATTGATTAGGATTTGGGCTTTTCTAGTTTCTAATGCAATCAAGGAATTAAATCCTACGGTCATACCTAGGGTTATTTCTTGGTTAGAGGAATAGGCAACGGTCGTATCTTAACTATCGATAAAGTAAGGAAGAGTTGGCTATAAGCTATAACCAATCTATTAGTGAATAATTGAACTATTTTTGCATCTATGATCAGTTGTGTGAACCATGTTTGAAAATTGCACCTTTGGCTAGAGCTTTGTTCTTATTGATTTAATTCTCTATTATTTTTCTTAATTGTTTTTGCTTTCTTGAATTATTTTTTACAACTAGTTGATCATTTAATTTTAATTTCTTCAAAACAAATCCCCCCAGTAGTTTTTAGTCTAAAAGAAACAAGTTTTCCTCCAATCCTTATGGAGACGACCCTACTCACTACTATATACAAAATTTATATTTTTTTATAGTAGGGTTTTTATTATTGCATAGATTCGACACCTGTCAAGTTCACAGCATGCAAAAGCAAAATGGCCAAACTTGATACTTTCAGAAACTATGCCAAACTTGATACTTTCAGAAACTATACTCAATTTGCAACGTCTTTTGTGAAAATCATAAGTCCAAACAAGAATCACATCATACTCAAATTCAAAATCAAGATTAGCTCAATGACCAGCACATTTGACTCGTGCCATATTTTCAATTTTACTAGGAACTAGATTTTAATTCTTCATGACTTTCAGTAGGTGATTCACATGGGCACAATCTTTGCAGATTTAAAAACTAAAATTGAAGTATTACAATTTACATAAAGATCATAATGTCATATCTCAACTTAGACAATTTCAAAATCACTCCCAAAATTGACAAATTATCAACCCTGATTGTGAGGGTTGAACTTTCAGTCCAACTAGGGCATCAAAGTTTTAAACATCAAGGACTACAACTTTCAAATTTCCACAAAAACATGTTCAAAATTAGTTTAAAAAAGTTGGCTTATTACTAATCTTGTTTGCTCAAGGTTACTTTTTCAGTCAAATTCATGCGAATTCTGGGATCAATCCACAAGGAACTAGTGTGAGCTTTATACCTTTTTAAGGTTCAACAAATCTAGTTTCTAACAAGAACCGTCCAAATCTAAGTTTCATACACTAATTTATAGCTATTTCTTCAAAACTGTGCAACACCAACTATACAAACGGGTTTACCTGTATTCAAGCTTTTCTAACAATAAACCTCTTAGCTTTTACTCTATTTTTTTTCCAAATAAGGAAATATAATCTTCACTTGTCAATCATATTCTGTATTTAATTAAACAACATATATAAATAATAAAAAAATCAAGAAGAATATGTTACCTTTAACAAAAGATTTTAAGTCTTCATATTTCTTTTCAACTGTCTAGCTTTATTTTCCTTGTTAATCATCTAATTTCTCCCTACCAAGTGGTTGATTTTATCACATAAATTGTGCGTTAGCTCTTGAGACAACAGTCCTAATTTCACTAGCCAACAAGGGTTGCAAGTCCTATCAAAAATTGCCTTCAAGTTCTCGAATTTTATTCTAGTTTTCCAACCTTATTTTTAACCTTTTCTTTCTCTCTGATATCTCACGTTTCCTATCCAGCCCCTTTCCCTTGATTTTCTTTACTTTCACTTATCCAATACTATATTCTGTAAATAACTAGTTGACGCTGGCTGTGTCGTGCCAATGGGACGACTTATCGCACTGCCGCATATAAATATATAATAATGATGACATGAAGTTGGATCTTGCAATTTTATAGTCGTGAAAATGGGATATGCTATATTTAAACATATGGAACTGTATTTTTTTTACAACAAACGCATATAGTAGTTGCTGAAAACACAAAAAAAAAAAAAAAAATAGCAGCGCACATATAGAATTAGATTAAGTAGCTTGAGCTAGTCCAGTTTCACAGAAGCAAAAACTACTGATTGTCTTGCTAATCACAAATGAAGCAAAATGAACACACTTCATATTATCATCCGTTAAATTTGTCTTCTTAAGGACAATAATATATAGTGGATCACAATATGCAACAAAAGCAAAAATACAGCCATATACAATTTAGCATATACATTTAAGATACATAAAAGGTTATCAGAAGTAGTAACAGGATTAGCTTAATTTAAGTTTGTCCTTATTCTTCTTTGGTGGGCTTTCATTAGATGGAAAGGAGGTTGCATGCTGCTGTGGAGAAAAATTACTGTCTTCATCTGCAAGTTGCTCCTCATCATGTGGCTTAGTTTTGTAAAGTTCAACAACAAAGTTAAGGTTTCTTTTTACACCAACTGTAGACATTGTTGACTTGGTGATTTGTGAGGGACCAGTAATTTCATTGAATATTTTTTTTGTTGTTGGAGTAAACAATTGGTGGTCTTCATGATTGGATTTTTCAATAGCAAGTTGAGAACTTTGAACGGGTGCAGTAAGCAAGGGAATATCTTTATCAGGAGTAGCTGTAGCAAATTGGAGCATTTCTTTAGTTATATATGCTTTAATAATGCTATGTTTCCTGTTTGACTGTCCTTGATACTATCTTTCATAAGAACGTATAAAAGCAACAATTGTGTTTGTTTCGATAGAGGTAGCAGTATGTATTGAAGAAATCATAAGTAAGTTGGACAACAAATGTTGTGTGCTAAGGAGACTAAAAAGTGGCAGCATAGGGGTTGGGGTGTGTGTGTGTTTAATTTTTTTGCTTACATTGTCATCAGTTTCTTTCAACTGAAGGGCAGTGAATGAAATGATTTTTTTTTTGCAGTCAATAGAAAGCATTGATGCAGTTAGCATTTCATTGTCATCTTCAAGTATTATTTCAATCTGGCATTTGCATTTTTTTCCTCCTTGTTTATTAATTGAAGTTATAGAATAATCATTGAAAAGGACTTTGAACTTGAACGAATTGGAGCACAGTATACCTGACTGTAACTTTAGTATCTTGTTTGCAAGAAAGGCACCTAATTTCCCAATCATCTGCAACATGTACTAATTTATGATAGTTTGCACAAGCTGTGTACCATGTCTCTGTTGTCCTGGAACCAACCTTGTCTTTCCTTTGACTCATGCAATCTTTATTTGTACAATGAATGAGCCATGATTAGTAAACAGCTACAAATTTAATAAATGCGTTGTAAATTAAGTGAAGGAGAAAAGAGAGGTAAACATCTTACAAAATTGTCAAACCTGTTCCAACGCTGATTATATCTTCTTCTTTGGGATGTGGAAGCAATTTGTCTAAATCTTCGTAAGCTTTTGTTTCAACCAATAGCTTGAGTTCATCCTTATTTGCATTATACCTACTGATAAAATTAAAACTATTTAGGTGTTTTAATTTCTTGACCAATCTTTTAAGATCATTTCTTTTGGTAGAGGTGGGTTGAGGAATATGCAGGATGACATTCTTGTTGTCAAAGATAGTGCTACAAACCAGCAAATTGGTGTTAGAGAACACATGGATGAACACTCATTGATGACTTGGTAAACTATCGCAAAGATTGGAAAAGGACATGTTGACAGTTAGATGCTGAATGGCACGCAACAGAATGGAAAAGGAAGAAAAAGGGAGACATGGCTGACAATTGAAAGTGCTGACTTTTAGCCTCACGGCAATTATCATAGGTGCTGTTGCAAGAATGTTTGCAATATTTGTTCCATCATACTCTTCAAATTCATTCCGGAGTGTTAGAAGCATTGGTATCTTTCTGCAAACAGTAAAAGAGTATAAGTTTTCTTTAATAACTCTATAAGAAGAATAAGAAAATACTGCAATCTTACTATTCATTCACAACTACGAAGTCCCTAATTTTACCCATATCTAGTCATTGTTCCCTTGTAGGAAATGCATGGACTATGATGGATTTGATATCTTTAAGATAAAAAAAAAATAGAAGAATTAAAAAAGAAAATGAAGTTAAAAGAATAAAACATTCAGTTTAAAAATAGAATGTTTATTATCAAAATCTAACTCTGTAGCTTTTCAATGTCAACATATCTAAAAAGATTAGCAAATTGTGTAAGTTGAAATGTGCATGGCAGTGGAGGGACTATATTTTCAACAATCTCTTCTACCAATGTGGTGTTATTGATTACCAAGGAGAACTCATAATTGCTCACTCTGAACAAAGGAGGACTAAAGTTTAAGGTAGTATTTGATATGTAATATCGCTTGAAAGGGTTGAATAAATTTGCAAAGTAGTGAATGTTATTGGCATATATGACTGTTGAAACCTTTATTCCCTTCTATATAAAAAAAATCAACATATTATGAATCAAATGTTAGAAGAAATCATAAGCAGATTTTTTAAATATTGTGTAGTAAACAAAAAGTTTGAAATGCATACTGAAGAATGTGTCAAACGCAGTCACTTGTACCTTTCTCGGAGCGTTCCATGGCTAAGCCGAACATGGCTTTATTCAACAACTTGAACAAACACAGTCCAACCTTTCAAGCTTTTTTGAACATCAACAATTTGATATATTCGCCTCGGCATTTTTTAGCTAGGAAGTGAGCAAAGGGAAAAGAGGAAAGAAAAACAGCAGGTTATTATGTTAACATAACAAATAGAAAGACAGAGTAAAATAAAATTCGATATTTACATTGGATGTTACTCTTATGCTTGTAAAACTTCTCTAAAAACAACATTTTTTTGTTAAGTTGTCATGGCAAACAGAAAAAGAAGGTGGCTTGATAAGCGCTAACGTATGATGATTTTCTTGCTTTTGATAATGCAACATATAATTGGCCATGTGAAAAAACAGGTTCTTTTAGATATATACCAACAAAATCAAGTATTTGTTCTTCAGATTTATTGATTGTAATTGCAAACACAAACAAATAGAAAATTGAGTTTGTTTATACGGGATAGGATATTGCTCTTCATTGGATGGTTCCAAAGTTATTCTATGAATGAAAAATTTTTCTAGCATAATCTCCAACAATTATTTCAGCATGCATGATGTTAGAGCGCAATGCTTTATAAATAAGTGTCGTTCCATTACACAAGCCTTTCGGTGTGTCATTGGTTGATCGTTTATCTCATAACGTAACAAGTCGTGAGGCAGGTAACATCCCGCACGCTACTTTTGCCACTCAACTAATTATATGTCGCAATCTCAATTATAGGATACACATGCATATAAAAGCTTTAGAGACACAGCGGTGAAGTAAAAAATGAGATTTCATTAAACAATTGCAAGAATTACAAGAATACTTTACAATCGTCTTCGTATACAATTTCTTGTCACCCCCTATATTAGCCCTGGCAAAATAATCTTAAGTGATAAGAGTAGATATTGTTTTTCTATACAAAAAGAAAAATACATAAACTAGTCTATTTACAAGTACAGAATAAACCAACACTTAAAATTACATCACTAGACTCCTGTTGCTATGTTCTTTATCCTGGACAAGTTTGGAGCCGATCGGTGACCGGCGGTCCCACAGGGTTTCCGGCGCTAGTGGTGTTGGGTGTGAGACTTCGTCCTCTCATGAGTCATTATCAGCAACGGCAAACTCTGTGTTAGGCGTGCGACTGCGATATGAATGCGATAGGTTGTATCGGTTATAACACGAGTGCGATAAATATAAAACACATAGATACGACAGGGCATAAGGGTTGCGGCACAGACGTGCTAAGCAACAACTGCACGACTCTGGGTGCGGATAAGGCATGAGCACGAGTGTGATCAGCAACGGCATGCTATCTTGGGTAACATACTCAGTGGGCTTCAGCAGGTGGCAAGATATAGTGTTAAGGTGACCTGTGACATTTTCTCCTACCTTGATTTTGGCAACGTCCTCGGAGCCTTTGAATTATTGTAGACATCAATCATGTTTTGAAAGGCTTTGAGGTTTACTGCTGGTTTCCTAAGAATTCTCGTTATCTCCACATCCTTACTACTTTATGAGGTACTCTTGATGATATCTACAGTTGTGTCTGGTCATCCGGTCATCAAGAATAGCTTCAGCGACTCGTTTTTCTTGGGCTAGGATATTGAGACCTTTTTGAGTATTCTGTCCTCTGGAAGTGTCTTCCATGTCTTCATGGTATGGCTTTAGAAGACTAACATGAAAGATTAGATGGACCTTTCACTAAGTTGGAACTTTTAATTTGTAGGACTATCTTACCAATTCGCTTTAGCACGGTCATAGGGCTAATGTACCTTTGCAGTAAACTGAGCATTCTTGTTTCGCATGTATCGACTCTGGTGTTTACTTGGTAGCTTCACCATTACTATGTCTCTCACTTGGAATTCAATGAAGTGCCAATCTTGGTCTGTGTATTTCATCATGCACTTCTTAGCTTTCTCAAGAAAACTATGAGTATTTTTACATTTCGTTTCCATTATTTAGAAAAGTTTTGTGCTTTCGGGGACTTAGATTTTTCTGTAACATCTATCATATGAGGTAACAGGGGTTGTTGTTCGATAACAATTTTAAAAGGGCTCTTGTTAGTTAAAGAACTCTTTTGAGCATTGAAGCATAGCAGGGCAACATCCAATAATTGCACTCCATTTTTTCTGGTTGGCTGTCACAAAGTGTCGAAGATATTCCTCTAACTATTCTACTGAATCGCTCTATTTGGCCATTAGATTCGGAATGCACCGTAAAACTCATGCTCAATTTGGATCCAAGTATTTTAAAGAATTCCGTCCAGAAATTATCAGTAAATCGCGGATCGCGATCACTAACAATCTCCATTGAAATTTTCTCGTATTAGACAATATGCTTGAAGAAGAGTTAAGCAAGTCTCTTCAGTTGTGATAAACAGAGATGCCGGAATGAAAGTTGCATATTTGGAAATAGGTTCAAGGTTGGTCATGGGTATTCTATTATTAAAAGTTAAACCGTATATAGCCCTTGAATTGTCAGATTGATTGTGGGTATCAGACAAATACCAGTGAATAATCCCATTAAATCTATGAATTCTTGTAGAATTACATAATTGAAGGTATTGATTCCGTTATACATGAGTCAAGAAGGTTAGATAATTGCAAGAAAGCAACGAAAAAGGCGGGGATAATGCCAGAACAAATTTTCGCTAGCCAGAGCAAGTATTAAATTGAAAGACTTCTTTGCCCTCTTGTAGAAAACAATCATTAATTAAGTTATTAATATTTTACTGCCACCGTAAAAAAAAATTTTATTTTTGTAAATTTTATTCCCTCACCCCTTAGGTGTCCTTATCCAATGCTATCTACTTCCTCACTGAAATCTGCTACCATCTACTCCTCCTCACTCGAAACTCCTCCTAAATCTGGCAAGACGTTATTCAGATTATTCCCATTATTATTTTGCCTCTATGAATTGTGCATCCCATGAGAAAAGCTTTAAAAAAAAATTAAAATGCTTAAAATTCTCAAAATAGAGATGTGATACAAATAACGAAAAGGATAAGAAGTTCAAAATGAACAAATTCCGTATCTTGTTTGAGAAATCCCTGCTAAACTTCTTTTGGGCCAGATCTAAAGGGGAAAATTTTACAAGTGATGCCCTTTCTTGCCTTTTTCGGTGAAAGAAACTTGATGGGTGGGGCGGGGGGACCAAGGGGGGTTTAAATAGATTAAGGGATGGATTAGGTAAGGTTGACGGTTGCCTATTTTCACACGGTGGTGAATATAAGAAGGAAAAAGAGCTGCAAAGAAGGGATGGAACATGGTGTAAAAACAAACAGGAGATAGGAGCAGAAGTTCAGAAGCTATTACAAGGAGTTATTTGCCACAGATGAGCCACAGGACTTCACAGAAATATTGGAGTGCATTGATATCAAGGTGACTGACCCGATGAATTTGGAACTTGTCAAACCATTTGAGGAGAAAGAAATCAAAGCTGCCTTCACAAATTTGAACCCAAACAAAGCTCCAGGTCCTGACGGTATTACTCCTATCTTTTTCTCTAAATTTTGGCACATTATTGGTCCTAACATTGTTTCTGCTGTCCAAGGTTTTTTCCATTCTGGGCATATTCTTAAATCTGTCAATGAAACAATTATTTCTCTTATCCCAAAAGTGGACCACCCAACAAATATAGGACAATTCAGACCTATTAGCCTATGTAATGCCCTGTACAAAGGTATTTTGAAAATTTTGGTAAATAGGTTGAAACCTATTCTTAGTAATTGTATTAGTAGTAGTGAAGCTACTTTTGTTCCTAGACGACAGATCCTTGACAATGTCCTTTTAGCTCATGAGTGTTTGCATTCTTTCAAAAATAAGAGGAAAGGTTTAAATGGTTATATGACTCTAAAGCTTGACATGTCTAAAGCTTATGACAGAGTAGAATGGAATTATTTAGAAATTGTGATGAGAAAGTTAGGTTTTTGCAACAGATGGATCTGCTGGATTATGGCAACAGTTTCTACAGTGGCTTATGCTTTTAATATCAATGGTGAAAAAACTAGTTATATTCAGCCACAAAGAGGAATCAGACAGGGAGATCCTCTTTCTCCCTATCTATTCTTAATGTGTGCCGAGGGATTTAGTCAGTTAATTACCAAAGCAGTCCAGGACAGAAAATTAATTGGTTTCAAAATCAGCAGGAGTGGACCACAATTATCACATTTGTTTTTTGCAGATGATACACTCATTTTTTGCAGAGCTTCAATGCAGGATGCTAAGGAAATTAAGAGAATCCTCACAGTCTACCAGAAAGCATCATGACAACAAATCAATTTGGAGAAGTCTTCAGCCCTGTTCAGCAAGAATGTGAAAATGGAACATATCAAGAACATCTGTGAGGAGCTGGGAGAGATACAGAGAGTGACACAAGGGAAATACCTAGGTCTTCCAATGGTTATATCCAGGTCAAAGGAACAGGTTTTTGGATATGTAAGAGAGAGAGTCAAGAACAAACTGCAAAGTTGGAAAGGAAAGCTCTTAAGTCCAGCTGGTAAAGAAACTCTTTTGAAATCTTTTATACAAGCATTACCAACTTATGTAATGTCTTGTTTCAGATTGTCAAAGAAGTTGATAAAAGAGATAAGCAGTATAATGGCTCATTTTTGGTGGGGAGACTCAGAGGGAGAAAGGAAATTGCATTGGGTAAAATGGCAGAAGCTGACAGATGTGAAAGAGAAAGGAGGATTGGGTTTCAAAGATATTGAATGCTTTAACACAGCTCTACTAGCTAAGCAAATTTGGAGACTTATCAATAATCCAAATTTGCTAGTTAGTAAAGCTCTCAAAGCAAAATATTTTGGGAAGACTAGTATCCTAGAGGCTAGAGTGACTAAGAATTCTTCATGGTTCTGGCAAAGTCTAATGTCAACGAAGAATTTGATTAAAGAAGGCCTTATAAGAAGAATTGGGAATGGTAGAGCAACCAACATTTGGACAGACAGGTGGATTCCATTTACAGAGGATGGACGTATCACAACTAATAACCAATCAACTGCCCAAAGGAAAAAGTGAACGAGCTCCTTCAAGACAACTGCTAGGAATTATCAAGCATTGTTGCAGCTGTTTAATCAAGATGACATCAACAGAATAATCAGAATTCCAGTCAGCATAACAGGGAAGCAGGACAAGTGGGCATGGGGACACACTGAGAATGGGCTCTACACGGTGCAATCAGGATACAAACTGGCAAAAGAATTTCAGCAGAAGGACAGAGAAGGTTACCAGTAGGCTGAATCAAGTGCTAACAGGGACAGGGATCAGGTGTGGAGATCAGTTTGGAAAATGAACATTAAACACAAAATCAAGCATTTTGTCTGGAAATGTCTCAACAATGTGCTGCCAGTCCAAAAGTTAATTCAGTTGAGAATAAAAGAAAGTGATCCAATGTGCAAATGCTGTGGAGAGGAAGAGGAAACCATTGAACATGCCTTATTACTATGCAAACATGCGAGAGAGATATGGAGAATAGCTCCAGTTCAATGGGATGGGCTATCTGAGCATAGACACGATTTCTGAAAATGGTGGGGTTTGATGCTGGGTGCTAAAAAGAGACCACAAGAACAACAACATATTGAGTTATCAAGCTAATATCTTGTGGCAAATATGGAAGGACAGGAACAACAAAGTGTTTCAGCAAAAGGAAGTGGGAGGAAGAGAGGTGATGCAGAAGGCTATGCTGGAGTGGGATGAATATGAAAAAAGCAATCAGAAACAATGAGAAGGAAGGCCACTGCAGGTCGATCAACAAACACAAATAAGGGACCAAGCTGTAGGAGAAGAGATAAAGATCAAAATGGGAATTAACATTGATAAGGATCACAGAAGAATTGGATACAGCATTCTTGCAAGTGACAGAAGAGATAAGTTAAAGTGGGTTTGGGCAGCTATCCGAAAGTAGAGAAACTGACAGACAAATGGAGGAACCAAATACAATTAAATTAGCCCTACTGTTAGCAAAGAACAAAGGCTGGGAAGATGTGGTTATTCAAGGAACCAATGATAGGCTGATGCGAAAGCTTACCAACCAAGAGCAAGATTCATCAAAAGCTGCAACAACAGTTGAGAATATTAGGCACTTAAGTACCTGGTTCAACAGATGTAATTTCAAGTGATAGGAAGTAGAAGTAATTCAGTAGCAGATAAAATAGCAAAATTTGCTATAAAGCTAAAAGATGTTGTTGTATGGGAAGGATCATTTCCCAGGTGGATAACTGAAAATCCACTCAATGGAATGGGTTAATATCCCCTTTTTGTACTGGGGTACTCACCCCTTTTTTGTAACTATCTTACACATAAATGAAATGGAAGTTGACTTTTTGAAAAAAAAAAAAAAAAGGTAAGGCTGACGGTTGGAAGGGGAGTAGATTTCAAATTGCAAATATTAGAGGCAACCTTGGCACCAGAGGGTAGGAGAGAGATGAGTACCGAAAGGGGGAAAGGATGTTCATGTTACCAAATAGGTTTGGGAAATTTTTTGGTAGCTGGGCAAAAGAAGATGGGACGGTGAAAAAGCGGAGATAGAGGACAAAATTGATTTTAAGACCCATAAATTAAACTAATAGATGTTGACTATAAAAGGGCAAAGTTGTCTTTCAAATTAACATTTGCTTTGGAACCTAATATTTGTTTTGGCACTATCACCAGCCAAAGAAATATTTGTTATTGAATCGTCATGGAGAAGTTCAAAGATTTAGTCAATGGTGAAAAATATAACATATTGACTCCCATCACAAGAAGTTGTGCCCCGTGCATACTAGTTAGTTACTTTCAATGAAAAAATATCTCAATTGATGAAATTTAGAATAATTTATTTGTTGGGCACTTCCAAGTACTTAACTAGAAAAAAAATGGGAAGAAGAAGACATGACTATTTTCTAAATTTATGCATAAAAGATGCCTAAATAGCTTTTTAAAAAATTTATTCATCATTTTAAAAAACCAGATTTAAATTATATTTTTTATACTAAAATTTGTTTTGGTCACGGATAGTAGATTTTGAGAAAGATAGATTTGTTGATGATATAGATACTTATGAATCTTTTCGTTTGTTGAAAATTGTGATTTGCATACATTGTTTAAAAATAATTGAAAGTGACGAATTTGTTGAAAAGAAGGACATTGTTAACTTGGCAATGAAAGAGGAAGTTGATAAAAAAATTGGTTTTCTTTAATTCTTTCAATGGTGATAGAAATATTCATATAATTATGTGTGTTTAATGAATTGTGAAATTGGAGATGTTTAAATTGATTATTCGAGATTTTCAAATTAAAAATCATTGATTGGTTTGACAAAAAAAAAATCTTATCAAGTTTGGAAAATTATTTGAAGAAATAAATTTGAATTTTGCCAAAACTTTTATTTCTGGAGTGAATAATTATTTGAAGATTGTAACAGTTGAGTTTTTGAATTATTTGGTAGTGAAATTTTTGGCGAAAAAGAAACTTATGATATTTTTCTTTTTGACAATTACGTTGGTAGCTCTCATTAAAGCAATTATGGTGAGTTTAATGATAAAATATGTAAAAACATCTTAATATTATGATAGAAAAGGGATAGTAGATAAATTTTTTGTGTATTACAAAGTTCATCCACTACCGTGACGATGAAGATCAACTACAAAATGCTACAAGGCATATGGTAATAGAATCTTTTACAGAGATTCATGCTTATGATGTTAATGATCTTCAGTCAATGGAGAGGACAGTTTAAAGACGGCACTATTGGTAAGTAAACTAAGTTTAAAAGTTACTACATTTTTTTCATAGTTTTATTAAAGTCTAGTTTTCGTATTTGCTAGTTGAGAAAGTCTTATTCGATAATTACTTGTGTAAGTCGTCTCTTATTCATCAAGTTTTGTAGGATGTTATTTAAGAAGGTGTTTGATAACTCAACTTAATGTAAAAATTTAATAAAATTAATAAATTATTTAATTTAGCATGTTTAATATCAAAATTCCTTTCCAACTTAATATATTAAACACTAAATTTGTGTACAAACTTTTAAATAAAAAATTTTCACTTTAATTTGTTAAATTTTGAAAACATATGGTACGTTGTCTCACACACACACATAGAATCTCTCTCACTCACATTTGCACATGCTCAACATAGACACACTCTCAAATACACGCATGTTTTTTTCCCCCTCTCACACACTCAAATACATGGACTCTTTTTATTACATACATGCTTATATGCATACTTACCTCTCACTTTCACTCTCAAACACACACACTTTCAAACACACAAGTGCTTCACAAGTGCTTTTTCTTTCTTACACACTCAAATATATAGGCTTTATTTTTGTCACACACATGCTTGTATGCACACTCTCACTCTCACTCTCACTCTCAAGCACACATATGCTTATATGCTTGCATGCACATAATTTCTCTCTCTTAACACATGCATATACATAATTTTTTCTTCTTAACACACGTATATACATAAATTTTTTCTTCTCTCGCACACTTGCACATCTCTTTATGCATATGTTTTGATATACATACACACACTTTCTCTCACACACAAATTCATTTGCTCTCTCCCTCTCTCTCTCTCTCTCTCTCTCACGTACAAATACACATACTTTTTCCTTCTTTCTCATACATATGCACTACATGTAAACTGTTTCACCTTTTTAAGATAAAATTATTATATTTACTTGATGAGATATTTAATCTAATTCTTAAATTTAGTTAATTATCAAATAGATATAACTTTATTGTAACGCCCTAGAAATTCACATCAAAACCCATTTAATTCATGTTATGTCCATTAGTAGAAAAAGAGAGAAAAGAAAAGAAAGGGAAAACCGAAATGTATTTTATAAGGAGATTTCTTTTATTTAGGGTTTAGTATTAATCTTTGATTCATTAGTTGAAAGATTACTTGAGTTAATTAGGTTAAGTAAATCAGATTCTTTCATGATTAAGTGAGACATCTAAGTACCTAATTGGGATTAATTTTATTGGACCATTAGTTTATATTAGAGTTTAATAGTGACAAACTTATTCTACTATTTTCTAGTCTTTTGACCAATTGAATTTTAGCTCAATTTTACTCAAAAATTTCACTTATTCTCTTGCTTTCTTTTCTTTCTTCTTGGCCGAATTTTCTTCTCCTTTTCTCTCCTCATGGCCGGCTCTCTCTCTTCTCTATTTCTTTTCATCTTTGCTTTAATAATTTGTGCCATAATATTGCTAGTATTAAGTGATAAGAGATTACAAAGTTCTACCAATCAAATTGATCCAAGTAACCACTATTGCATTAAAAGACTACCTCTTCACTTTATTCTTGTTATGATTTTATTGGTTATTCTTTTTCTCACCTTTTTCTTTATTTCTTTTATATTTTCCTAGCCTATTTCTCTCTCTTTTTCTTTCTCTCTTGGCCGAATTCCCTACCCCCTCTTTCCTCTCTTTTGCTTTAAAAATTTATGCCATAAAACTTGTTAGTTATTAAGTGATAAGTGATTAAAAATTTCCACTAATCATATTTCACCAACTAGTACCTATTATGTCTTAAAAGTCCAAACCCTAGCTTGCTTCTTGTTAAGTTATTATTGGTTATTCTTTTCCTTATCTTTTCTTTATTTCTTTTCTATTTCCCTAGCTTACTTCTTTCTCTTTTCATTTTCCCTTGGCCGGCCACCCTTAGCTCTCTTTTCCTCTCATTTTTCTCTCAACTTCTTGAAGCTTTCTCTCCAAATTTCAAGTAATTTCACCATAGAAATTTAGTTTTTCTTCTTCGTAAGCAACCTTCTAAGATTGATCAAGGTATGTACTATGAACTTTTCCTAGTAATTTCAAGTTTTATGTAGAGTTTTGTATAAGTTTATATCTAGATTCTTGGTACTACTACATGAAGAACTATAGTTTGAATTGAAGATTTACTTGCTAGATAAAGTGTTTTTGTGGTTAGATAGACTAGTAACTAGCATTTAAACCTTGAAATCTCAAGTATTATATGTTGCTTGGTTGAAGATTCTTGCAGTAGAATTCTTGAAATTGAGTGGAATTTTGATTGAATTTGAGCTTGAATTGAACATAGAAGTTGTAGAACTTGTTGAATTGGGTTGGATGGCTGTCTTTCTTGCAGGTTAAAATTTGGGTTAGTCCGATTTTAAGTGGAGATGCTGCCGAAATTTCGGTAGAAATAAATAAGGGAAAAATGGTAGATGAACATTTCTAACCTAGAATGTGCTCAATTTAAGGAAATTGATGTGCAGGAATTTTTAGAAAATCATCTAGTGATGAATTGAATTTTTCTAGGACGGGAAAACCCTAGAGCCAAAACCCTAAATCTAAAACCCTAAACCCTAGGGTAAAACCCTAAGCTCTAGAAACCCTAGAAATGAAACCCTAGAAATAATTGGGTTATTTCTTGAATTTTCTTGCTAATTTACATAGGGTTTTCATCAGATTATTTCTTTTAAATTTCAGGACTTGAAAGTGAATCTCGACTTTTTACGAAATATTTTCTGGGCATTCCAGGTGAGTGTCTCTATGTGTGCATGATGCATGAAATGCTTTGTCGTACTTGAGAATGTTATATTAAGAAATATTATGTTATGCTTGTAATTGTTATGTTATGACATGTGTTACTTGAGGAAAGATGTGTACTTTATCACATCTATTCCGCAATGTGTTACACGCTTTCATCATCCAACGTGTTACTTGTGCATGAGACTTCCGTGACTAACTTCACAGTTACTTCACGGATAGTCAACTTGGACAGGCTTGGGAGGATATAAGGTGCTGGGTATTTTAGGGCGTGATGTTCTTTCCCTTATGAGTTGTGAATCCTCAAAGAGGCCAACTCCGGATTGAACTTTCTTGCGTGTTGGCCCTCCAGGGTTGAGATTTTTCTCCCTGGATGTGGTAGCCTGTACGGAGGTTATAAGGTGAACGGTGGTTAGGGTTCTTGCTTGATAATACTGGCATGACCTTTGATAAAGACCTGAGCTATTATCTCAGTCCTAACATCATGGTTACATGATCAGTACTTGCTCTTTCTGCGGTTAAGCTTGCTTCCGTAGTTGAGTCCTGTATCCGCCATTGACTACTTGTTAATTAAAGTGTTCATGCCCTACTTATTTAATCTTGTCAATTATTTTGTTCAATAAAATAATAGATTCTGGGTATGACTGCATGACTTGGACACTCACTGGGCTATTATAGTTCATCCGTTCATTTGTTTTCTTTAACCAGGTTTCCAAAAATACTAAAGCGGGAAAAGCTGATTTAGGACGTGTACATGTTTTATTTCGTGTATTTTGATAACCAAACTATTTTGGGCTATCTTGGTGAAAATCATGTATATTGTGACGTGTAAACTTCTTGATGTTACTTGTACCTTTAAATTAAGTAATATGAATATATTTTATTTTATTCTATTTTATTTCATTTTATTTGGAGTTAAGCACGCGTGCATGTTCTGAGTGAGTGCTCGACTTGAGTCTTGGCGAGAGCTAGGCAAGCAGTCCGCTAAGCCCTTTGGTGCTCCTCTGGGTAAGGTGGGGCTGTTACATTTATCAATTTAACAATTTAATACTTTCAAAACTTAAATTCCATATTTCAATGTTTAGGCTTCAAATAGACTTCAGTTTTATCAAACAGCCTCTAATTGACAGCCTAAATGCTTTTCCACCCTAAATGGACTGGAAATAATTTTTCAGTCTATTGTTTGGTAACTCAAGTCAGAATGGAGTAATCATTTTTTTTTCAATGTTTGGTATAATTATATTTAGATGTTACAATGGAATAAAATATATATCAATTTGACTTGATTGCCTTAATTCTTTGTCCTAGAATATAGCACTTTTTTATTTTGTTTGTTTATGATTCTAAACCTACAAACGACTTTAATATTCTTAATATTCTTCTTAAAATTAAATTAATTACACTCTTTAATTAATTTAAAATTTTAATAATTATTAGGATTATAATTAAGAATGTGAAAAAAATTAATAACGAAACTAAACCTTCGTATTTTTAATTTAATTTATAGTAAGTTTAGTTTTAAAACATTTGCATAAAAGTTAAAAATAATATTTAAACATTTTTATACAAAAAGAGAAAATATTATAAGCAAATATAATATTTTAAAATTTAAAAATAAAAATTAGTGAATATGTTTTGGGTTAAAAAGAATTAGCTGAAAGAACATATGTGGGGATAAAATTGACTCTTATTTTTTAGGCCTTTTCCAAAATGAAGTTGAAAAAGCCTTTCCCTATATTGTACTAAGGAATGGGATTTCAGGAAAAAAACTAGAATGAACATTTTAGTAAAAAAGGCCTTTCCAACTTAATATGACCATACCAAACATGAAAATGAAACAGACAAGTTGAAAAAATCTTTCCATTTCGCTCCATTTCAGCGTACCAAACGTGGGGTGAGTAGAGATCTCAAAGAGTTTTACTAAAAGTATACAGAGACTACTCTCGAATGTTTTGATTACTTGAGATATTAATAATGTTATGGATGGATTGTTATTTTTTCTCACATTTTGTTTTTGATTAATTTTCTTCAACTACATAATTCTACAAATTGATGTTAAAACTCTTAAATTTGAGTTTTATAAAATCATGTTTGTGTATTTATTGAATGTTCTAGTAAAGTCATACAACAAATATAGTGTACAAATTATAGACATTGATATGTTTTATTTTTAAATTTCCTTCATAATAAATCTAAAGTTATGAGTTTGACTCGGTAAAAAAGTTGCATTTGTAAATTGAAATCAAGAGCAACGTTTATTGCATGCTCTTGTAACGTCAAATTAAAGTTTGTAATGAATCAATGTGTTTATACACAGTAGGTTATTAATATCAAATATCATTAACATTATTTTCTCTCAAAATATTGCAGGTAGTTAACGTTATCTATGCAACACATTCAAATATGCTTTTCTATAAATGTATACAGAAAGCAGGCCATTAATATCAAATATCTTGTTCTCTAAATATAATAGGCCATTAATGCTAGAAAAAAAATAATTTAGTGTGTAACACATGAAAATGTGTTTTTGTGTAAATGTATGTATAAAATAGGTCATCTATATCAAATATCAATGAAATAATTTTCTCTCAAAATATGGTAGGAGATTTATGTTAGAAAGAAATAAAGTTGTGCGTATTTATAAAATTTTACTATTCTATATATTTATGTACATAGTAAGACATTATTATCAAATATCAATCAAATTTGTGATGCCTCCAAGACCCACCCCAAAACCCAGATCAAGACCCCTGCTTGGCTCGCTCTAGGTCTCAATTACAAATAATCATATGTTAGAAGTATAATTAGACACTAAAATTTACATTTATCTTCGAAAATAATTACAATATTCTAGCCATCTAGGGCTCTGAATACATACACCAATTTGATAGAACTCAGTAAAAAAATATATAAATAAATAAAACTTTCCCGCACTCTTTGCCCATTCCTGATCGTTAAGTATTTGTAAGGAAAACAAATTTGAATAAAAGGTGAGGTTAAAGCTTAGTGAGGTCTTTTTTTTTTAATCTAGTTTAGAAAATCCTTTAAAGCATATTTGTTTAAATAGAAAATTTAAACAAGTTTGAATTAAAAAAATTTAAATAAAAAAACTTTCTAGAACTCTTTGCCCGTTCCCGATATTTAAGTATTTATAAGGAAAACAAATTTAAATAAAGTGTGAGCTTAAATCTTAGTGAGGTCTATTTTTAAAATCCAGTTTGGAAAATCCTTCAAAGCATATTTGTTTAAATAGAAAATTTACTCAATTAAATGGCACATAGAAACAAATATTAAATTATGTAAACACATAATTAAGAAAAAATACAGAAATGATCATGACAAATATTGTTCAAGATCGAGTCAAGTTCTGCTCAAGAGCACGTCAAGTATTGTTTAGAATCGAGTCAAATATTGCTCAAGATCATGTCAAGCACCATTCAAGATCGAATCAAATATATTGCTCAAAGTCAAACCATTACTATTCAAGATCATGTCACCTCCGGTTCTTGCTAGTAATTCAATATCATGTTTTCTGTATCACTCGCTAGTCATTCAATATCATGTCTTCTCTAGTGCTTACCAATCATTCAATATCATGTCGCCTTTGGTACTCACCAATTTGGTAAATTCAAGTATTGCTCACATATATTTCTCGAATACCTTATAGCCTATGAATCCTCCTTTTAGGTCAGTAAGTGACAAGAAACCAAGCAGCTAGAGTTTGGATCGACCAAGCCCGTTGCCAGCTCGGCCCAAAGCTGGACATTCTCAAGGCAAGGCTTAAGACTCTCCAATATGGCAACTGAGTTCACAGCATGCAGAAGCAAATTTGCCAAACTTGATACTTTATACCGAGTTCACAGTATAACTCCAGTTCTATCTAACCAAAATTGCCAAACTTGATACTTTCAGAAACTATACTCAATTTGCAACATTTTTTGTGGAGATCATAAGTCCAAACAAGAATCACATCATACTCAAATTCTAAATCAAGATTAGCTCAGTGACCGGCACATTTGACTCGTGCCATATTTTCGATTTTACTAGGAACTAGATTTCAATTCTTCGTGACTTTCAGTAGGTGATTCACGTGGGCACAATCTTTGCAGATTTAAAAACTAAAATTGAAGTATTACAATTTACATAAAGATCATAATGTCATATCTCAACTTAGACAATTTCAAAATCACTCCCAAAATTGACAAATTATCATCCCTGATTGTAAGGGTTGAACTTTCAGACCAACTAGGACATCGAAGTTTTAAACATCAAGGACTACAACTTTCAAATTTCAACAAGAACATGTTCAAAATTAGTTTAAAAAGTTGGCTTATTACTAATCTTGTTTGCACAAGGTTACTTTTTCAGTCAAATTCATGCAAATTATGGGATCAATGCACATGGAACTAGTGTGAGCTTTATACCTTTTTAAGGCTCTACGAATCTAGTTTCTAACAAGAATTGTACAAATCTAAGTTTCGTACACCAATTTATAGCTATTTCTTCAAATCTGTGCAACACCGACTATACATACTAGTTTACCTATATTCAAGCTTTTCTAACAATAAACCTCTTGGCTTTTACTCCATTTTTTTTTTCAAATAAGGAAATATAATCTTCACTTGTCAATCATATTCTGTATTTAATTAAACAACATATATAAATAACAAAAAAATCAAGAAGAATATGTTACCTTCAACAAAGATTTTAAGTCTTCATATTTCTTTTCAACTGTCCAGCTTTATTTTCCTTGTTAATCTTCTAATTTCTCCCTACCAAGAGGTTGATTTATCACAGAAATTGTGCGTTAGCTCTTGAGATAACAGTCCTAATTTCACTAGCCAACAAGGGTTGCAAGTCCTATCAAGAATTGCCTTCAAGTTCTCGAATGTTATTCTAGTTTTCCAACCTTATTTTTAACCATTTCTTTCTCTCCCATATCTCACGTTTCCTGTCCAGCTCCTTTCCCCTGACTTTCTTTGCTTTTCACTTATCCAATACTATATTCTATAAATAACTAGTTGAATCTGGTTGTGCTGTGCCAATGTGACGACTTATCGCACTGCTGCATATAAATATATAATAATAATGACACGAAGTTGGATCATGCAGTCTTATAGTAGTGAAAATGGGAAATGCTATATTTAGAGATATGGACCTGTTTTTTTTTACAACAAATGCATATAGCAGTTGCTAAAAACACAAAAAAATAGCAACACACATATAGCATTAGATTAAGTAGCTTGAACTAGTCTAGTTTCACAGAAGCAAAAATTGCTGATTGTCTTGCTAGTTACAAATGAAGCAAAATGAACACACTTCATATTATGATCCATTAAATTTGTCTCCTTAATGAGAATAATATATAATGGATCATAATATGCAACAAAGCAAAAATACAGGTCATAAACAATTTAGCAGATACATTTAAGGTACATAAAAGTTTATCAGAAGTAGTAACAGGATTAGCTTAATTTAAGTTTGTCCTTATTCTTCTTTGGTGGGCTTTCATCAGATGGAAAGGAGGTTACATGCTACTGTGGAGGAAAATTTTTCTTCATCTGCAAGTTGCTCCTCATCATGTGGCTTAGTTTTGTAATGTTCAACAGCAAAGTTAAGGTTTCCTTTAACACCAACTATAGACATTGTTGACTTGGTGATTTGTGAGGGACCAATAATTTCATTGAGGATTTTTTTTGTTGTTGGAGTAAACCATTGGGGTCTTCATAACTGAATTTTTCAATAGCAAGTTGAGAACTTTGAAGGGGTGCAGTAAGGCAAGGGAATATCTTCATCAGTAGTGGCTACAGCAAATTGGAGCATTTCTTTAGTTGTATATGCTTTAATAATGCTATGTTTCCTGTTTGACTGTTCTCGATACTATCTTTCATAAGAACGTATAAAAGCAACAATTGTGTTTGTTTCGATAGAGGCAGCAATATGTATTCAAGAAATCATAAGTAAGTTGGACAATAAATGTTGTGTGCTAAGGAGACTAAAAAGTGGCAGCATAGGGGTTGGGGTGTGTGTGTGTTTATTTTTTTTGCTTACATTGTCATCAGTTTCTTTCAATTGAAGGGCAGTGAATGAAATGATTTTTTTTTTTTTTTTTGCAGTCAATAGAAAACATTGATGTAGTCAGCATTTCATTGTCATCTTCAAGTATTATTTCAATCTGGCATTTGCATTTTTTTTCCTCCTTGTCTATTAATTGAAATTATAGAATAATAATTGAAAAGGACTTTGAACTTGAACGAATTGGAGCACATTATACCTGACTGTAACTTTAGTATCTTGTTTGCAAGAAAGGCACCTGATTTCCCAATCATCGTCAACATGTACTGATTTTTGACAGTTTGCACGAAGCTGTGTACCAATGTCAGTATTGTCCTGGTACCAGCCTTGTCTTTCCTCTGACCCATGCAGTCTTTAATTGTACAATGAATGAGTCATGATTAGATAAACAGTTACAAATTTAATAAATGCGCTGTAAATTAAGTGAAGGAGAAAAGAGAGGTATACATCTTATAAAATTGTCAAACCTATTCCAACGCTAATTATATCTTCTTCTTTGGGATGTGGAAGCAATTTGTCTGAATCTTTGTAAGCTTTTGTTTCAACCAATAGCTTGAGTTCATCCTTGTTTGCATTATACCTACTGATAAAATTAAAACTATTTAGGTGTTTTAATTCCCTGATCAATCTTTTAAAGATCATTTTTTCTGGTAGAGGTGGGTTGAGGAATATGCAGGATGACATTCTTGTTGTCAAAGATAGTGCTACAAACTAACAAATCGGTGTTAGAGAACACATGGATGAACACTCATTGATGACTTGGTAAACTATCGCAAAGATTGGTAAAGGGCATGTTGACATTAGATGCTGAATAGCAAGCAACAGAATGGAAAAGGAAAAAAAAAAGAGGCATGGCTAACAATTGAAACTGCTGACTTTTAGCCTCATGGCAATTATCATAGGTGTTATTGCAAGAATGTTTGCAATATTTGTTCTATCACACTCTTCAAATTCATTCCAGAGTGTTAGAAGCATGGGTATCTTCCTGCAAAGCGTAAAAGAGTATAAGTTTTCTTTAGTAACTCTATAAGAAGAACAAGAAAATACTGCAATCTTACTCTTCATTCACAACTACGAAGTCCCTAGTTTTACCCATATCTAGTCCTTGTTCCCTTGTAGAAAATGCATGGACTACGATGGATTTGATATCTTTAAGATAAGAAAAATAGAAAAATAAAAAAAAAGGAAGTGAAGTTAAAAGAATAAAACATTCAGTTTAAAAATAGAATGTTCATTATCAAAATCTAACTCTGCAGCTTTTCAGTGTCAGCATATCTGAAAGGATCAGCAAACTATGTAAGTTGCAATGTGCATGGCAGTGGAGGGACTATATTTTCAACAATCTCTTCTACCAATGTGGTGTTATTGATCACCCAGAAGAACTCATAATTGCTCACTTTGAACAGAGGAGGACTAAAGTTTAACGTAGTATTTGATATGTAATATCGCTTGAAAGGGTTGAGTAAATTTGCAAAGTAGCAAATGTTATTGGCATATATGACTGCTGAAACCTTTATTCCTTTCTATATAAAAAAATCAATAGACTATGAATCAAATGTTAGAAGAAATCATGAGCAGATTTTTTAAATATTATGTACTTCTTCCGTCTCATTTTGATAGGCTTGTTTTCCTTTTTCATTCATTCCAAATTATAGTTCACTTTCTAATTGAAGAATGTAATTAATTTTTAACTTTTCTAAAATGCCCCTATTTAATTACTTTGTTATAAGTGAGAGGTATATAGTAAATCGTGCATTCACATATCAAATGGAATTAGTTTGACTTGTCGTGTAATTTTTTATTTGTATTTAATGTAAATATTTAATGATGAATATAAGGGTATTTTAGGAACATCATAGATTAATTTATTCTTTCAATAAAGTTAACTAACTTTTCTTAAACTATGTGAAAAAACCTGTAAGCCTATCAAAATAGGACAGAGGGAGTAGTAAATAAAAAGTTTGAAATGCATACTGAAGAATGTGTCAAAAGCAGTCACTTGTACCTCCTGGGAGCGTTCCATAGCTAAGCTGAACATGGCTTTGTTCAACAACTTGAACAAACATAATCCAACCTTTCAAGCCTTTTTGACCATCAACAATTTGATACATTTGCCTCGGCATTTTTTAGCCAGGAAGTGAGCAAATGGAGAAGAGGAAAAGAAAAACAGCAGGTTATTATGTTAACATAACAAATAGAAAGACAAAGTAAAATAAAATTTGATATTTACATTGGATTTTACTCATATGCTTGTAAAACTTCTCTAAAAACAACATTTTTTTGTTAAGTTGTCATGGCAAACAGAAAAAGAAGGTGGCTTGATAAGCCCTAACGCATGATGATTTTCTTGCTCTAGCTAATGCAACATATAATTGGCCATGTGAAAAAACAGGTTCTTTTAGATATATACCAACAAAATCAAGTATTTGTTCTTCAGCTTTATTGATTGTCATTGCAAACACAAACAGATAGAAAATTGAGTTCATTTATATAGGATAGGATATTGCTCTTCATTAGAAGGTTCCAAAGTCATTCTATGAATGAAAACTTTTTTTTCTAGCATAATCTCCAACAATTATTTTAGCATGCATGATGTTAGGGCGCAATACTTTACAAATAAGTGTTGTTCCATTACACAAGCCTTCTGGTGTGTCACGAGTTGATCGTTTATCCCACAATATAACAAACCATGAGGTAAGTAACGTCCCGCACGCTACTTCTGCTTACTCAACCAACTATGTGTCGCAATCTCAATTATAGTATACACATGCATATAAAAGCTTTAGAGGTATAGTGATAAAGTAGAAAATAAGATTTCATTAAACAATCGCAAGAATTACAAATATGTTTTACAACCGTCTTCGTATTCAATTTCTTGTCACCTCTTATAGTTGCCCTGGCAAAATAATCCTAAGTGACAAGAGTAGATACTGTTTTTCAGTACAAAAGAGAAAATACATAAACTAGTCTATTTATAAGTACAGAATAAATTAACACCTAAAAGTACATCACTAGACTCCTGGTACTGTGTTCTTCATCTTGGACAAGTTTGGAGTCGATCGGTGACCAGTGGTCCTACGGGTTTCGGGCATTGGTGGTGCTGGGTGTGCGACTTCGTTCTCTAGTGAGTCACTATCAGCAACGACAAGCTCTGTGCTTGGCGTGCGGCTGTGACATAAATGTGATAATTTATACCGCCTACAACACGAGTGCGATAAACATGGAACATACAGGTACGACAGGACACGAGGGCTGTGGCACAGATGACCTAGGCAACAACAGCACGACTTTGGGTGTGGACAAGGCATGAGCACGAGTGTGATCGGCAATGGCATGCTATCTTGGGCAACGTAATCAGTGGGCTTCAGCAGGTGGCAGGGCATAGTGTTAAGGTGGCCTGTGACATTCTCCCCAACCAGATTTGGCAACGTTCTTGGAGCCTTTGAAGCATTGTAGACATTAATCATGTTTTGAAAGGCTTTGAGGTTTACTACTGGTTCCCAAGAATTCTCGTCATCTCCACATCCTTGCTACTTTATGAGGTACTCTTGATGATATCTACAGTTGTGTCTGGTCATTCGATCATCAAGAATAGCTTCAGCGACTCGTTTCCCCTGGGCTTGAATATTGAGACTTTTCTGAGCATTCTGTCCTCTGGAAATGTCTTACATGTCTTCATGACATGACTTTAAAAGACTAACATGGAAGATTGGATGGACTTTCTACTAAGTTGGGACTTCTAATTTGTAGGCTACCTTGCCAATTCACTTTAGCACGGTCACAAGGCTAATATACTTTTGGAGTAAGTGAGCATCCCAGTTTCGCATGAACCGACTCTGGTGTTTGCTTGGCAACTTCACCATTACTATGTCTCTTACTTGGAATTCAATGAAGTGTGGATCCTGGTCTGTGTATTTTTCCATGCACTTCTTAGCTTTCTCAAGAAAACTGCGAGTATTTTTACATTTTATTTCCGTTCTTGAAAAAAGTTTTGTGCTTTCGGGGACTTGGATTTTTCTGTAACATCTACCGTATGAGGTAATAGGGGCTATTGTCCGATAACAATTTTAAAAGGGCTCTTGTTGGTTGAAGAACTCTTTTGAGCATTGAAGCATAACAGGACAACATCCAATAATTGCACCCCATTCTTCTAGTTGGTTGTCACAAAGTGTTGAAGATATTCCTCCAACATTCCATTGAATCGCTCTATTTGGCCATCAGATTCAAAATGCACTGTGAAACTTATGCTCAATTTAGATCCAAGTATTTTAAAGAGCTCGGTCTAGAAATTGCTAATAAATTGCGGATTACGATCACTAACAATCTCCATCGAAATTTTTTAGTATTTTACAATATGTTTAAAGAAGAGTTGAGCAGTCTCTTCAGTTGTGATAAACCAAGATACTAGAATAAAAGTTACATATTTAGAAAAGCGATTGACCACTACTAAAATTATAGCAATATCTCCCACTCTAGGTAGAAGTGGCCACTTCCAATGGTAGTCTGTTCACAATAATATTTGGGAGAGGAATTTCTACAGATGCTGTCGCGCCCCATTTTTCGAAAGGATAATAAATGAGTGTTAGATGTTTGGAAAAAAGAAAAGAAAGTGTTAAATGTGGTTGTGTTTATTTTATTGAAAAAAGAGACATGTAAATTTTTTGTAAAAATAATTTTTAGAAAGATACTTTATAAAAGACAGTTCGACAAAAATGTGATAAACAAATACTTTATTTTGAAAACAAAACAAAAGAAAAAGGGCCTAAAATGGGACTTTGAAAATGCGACGGTTTTTGGGCCCGAAAATAGAGTCTAAAAAGGGTTTTTTAGTGAAAAAGGAGTTGCCACTTGGTATTGAGTTTTGGTGTACCAAGTCACCCGAAAATATTTTATAAAAGGTAAGAAAATAAAAATGATTTATTTAAAGAAATGATTTTGGAAAAATATAGGAAAAACAAGAAAAACCCTTTTAGACGACTCCAGGTCTTTGAAAACAAGAGAAAGAGGTTCGGGAGTCACAGTTGAAGAAAGGGAAGGCAAAGACTCGCGCCTAAGGCACCCTTTCAACCTAGCCGAAACTAGTTGCGAGGTTTAGTCTAAATTTTCCTAATATAACTCTAAGATTTTATCGCATTTGGATGCAACTATATGAATGCAAATCTAATCCTAAAAATGAATATCGTTAAGGGACAAAATATTCCATTGAGGTTTAGTCGGAATTACCGCATTAATTGCGAAACCCGAATGTAGACCTCGACGGAGTCACGAGTTTAGGTGCAAAATAGAATGCAAAAGAAAAGGAAAATAGTAGTATAGATAGTAAGTGAACAAAGAAAGTAGGGATGCAACACAACGGGTACGGGGGACTAATGGACTCGTGACTAACTGTTTCTACTCACGGAGGGGGGAATGACATGTACGCCATCGCTTCCCACGTGAGTAGATGACTATTTCTAGTCAAATCACACAAATGACCTAAAATTTATGTGTAGTGAAATCTAAATGTTATGCACTAGATAGATGTTGAAAATAGATAATAAGTGATAAAGTATATAAAATCATACAAAAATGAAAAAGGCCTAAAAAGACCTAGAAAGGATAAAATGTGTGTGAAATGTCATGAAATGCAAGCGAGAAAATGATTCTAATACTAAATGACCTAAAAATCTAGCATTGGACTAACTTATTTTCTAAAAATTCTCCGCTAGCGTTGGACTAGCGAAGAAACCGAAATTAATCACAACTAGCATTGGACTAGTGTGACGACGATACACATATATAATTAAAGCAAGTAAATAAATAAAGCATGTATTAAAGCAATAATCACATAAAAGCAAATAATAGCACATAGGAGCACATAACACATAGGCATGATATTCTAGATGCAAAGTCCTAAAGAAAGCAAATAAAACACATAAGCACATAGTACACATAGCACACAAAAACCCTAACTATTACACCGGAGAAACCTAATTACAATCTAAAATAAATAAAATAAAAATAAAAGGTAACCTATCTAGCCTATCTATTACATTTCTATCTAAAATACATAAGATTTTTGTTAAGTAGATAACACGTGAACAATCTATTACATTAACTATCTAAATACAAAAATTTTGCTAAATAGAATATATTACCTATCTATTACATTTCTTTGAATAATCAAAAATTAAATTCGAGTAAATAATACGACATAAATAAATAAACACTCACACATGGATAAAATTATAAGCACAAAGAGATATAAAAAAAAACATATAGAAAACACATAGGAGCACGTAGGAGCATATAAAGAGAAATAAAAAGGGTAATCGAGGTACCTCCTATTCGTAAACCCGGTATAAATTGCTAAGAAAATCAACAAACATGTCAAGGTACCACTATTTAAAGTATAAAATATGAAATACTTAAAAATTGAGCATAAAATGTCGATTTCGAACAAATTAGGGACTTAGAATAAAATTCCAACAAGTATCTAGGGCTTAAAACTAAGATTTCAACAAGTATAGGGACTTAAACTAAAATTCCAGCAAGTATAATGACTTAAATAAAAATTTCAGCAAGTTTGGGGGACAAAAAATAAAATTTCAGCAAGTATTCTAAGGCAAAAATAAAATTCCAGTAAGGTTAGGAAGGATAAAAATGAAATTCCAGCAAGAATTCTAAGGCAAAATAGAATTTTCAGCAATGTTGGGGTACAAAATAAAATTCCAGCAAGGTTTGGGGGCAAAAATGCAAAATTTCAGCAAGATTCTAAGACAAAAATAGAATTTCCAGCAATGTAGGGGTACAAAATAAAATTCCAACAAGGTTTGAGGGCAAAAATGCAAGATTCCAGCAATATTCTAAGACAAAATATAATTTCCAGCAATGTTGGGGTACAAAATAAAATTCCAGCAAGGTTTGGGGGCAAAATGCAAAATTCTAACAATATTCTAGGGCAAAATAAAATTTCCAGCAATTTATAAGGGCAAAGATGTAATTTTCAGCAACATTTAAAGCCTAAAGTATAATGACAGCAAGCTTGGGAGGTAAAATTGCAATTTCCATAAATATCAGAGGATAAAAATGCAATTCCAGCAAAATCTAGGGGTCAAAATATAATTATCGAGAAATATAGGGGTCAAAAATGGAAATTGAAAAATACAGGGGCCAAAATTATAATTAGATAAAAGTTGGGGGACCTAAATACAATTAATTGGGACCTAATTGCAAAGAAAATTAAATTATGGGGGTCAATCTATAAAAAACAGAAACTTAAATGCACAAATTAAAAATTCTCGGGGCCACAGTAGCATTAATGAAAGTATAAGGACTATAAAATAAATACCTATTATTAATTAAAAATAAATTAAAAAACTAAACTAATCAAAACGACGTAGTTTTGAGTGAAACTACGTCAAAACGACGTAGTTTCACCAAAACATTTTTTTTCCGGCTGATTTCGGTTTTTTTTTATTATTATTATTTTTTTTTTCCAGATTTTTTTGCTCTTTCTCTCTTTTCTTTCTTTCCTTTCTTTCTTTCTTTCTTCTTCTCTTTTCTTTCTCTTCTTTCTTCTTCTCCTTTTCTCCTTCTTCGTCTGGTCCGCCTCCTTCCCCCCCCCCCGATTCTCTTTTTTTTTTTTGTTCTTCTTTCTTCTTTCTTTCTTTTCTTCTTTTTCTTCCTTCTTCTTTTCTCTCTTCTCCCATTTTCTTCTTTCCCCTTCCCCGATTCTGTTCTTTCCTTTTTTTTTTTTCGGTTCTCTCTTTCTTCCCTCTCTCACCGTCCAACCTTCTCTCTTCTACCCGGAACTCCCTCTTCTCGCCGGTCAATCTCTCTCTCTCGGTTTTTTTTTTTAGTTTTGTTTTTTATGATTTATACAAAACAAACAAAACAAAAAAAATTTGAAAGCAAGAGTAGGAAATTTACCTGGAATAGGGGCGGTGATGGTGCTGTTGCTGTTGCTGTTGCTGTTGTTGTTGTTTGTTGATTTTTTTTTTTCGATTTTCTTGCAAGTGTGTGTGTGCGGGTGTATGTGTTGTGTGTGCAGGTGAATGTGTTGTGTGTGCAGGTATATATGTTGTGTGTCTGTGGAGCTGAATTATGGTATATAGTGTGTGTGCAGGTGTATGTGTGTTGTATGCAGGTGATGTGTTTTTGTGCGTGCAAATTGGTGTGTTTTTGTGCGTGCAAATTGCTGCTTGTGAATGAAATTGGGCTGGTGTGTGAATGAATGTGTATTGCTGTGTGCGTGTATGTGGTGTGTTTGTGTGTGTCGTGTGTGTGCAATTGTGTGAAGTGGAGGTCTGTGAAATGGCAGGTGTGTGTATGTTTGTGTTTGTGCTGATGTTTGTCTATGCAGGTTGTGTGCAAGTGTGTATGTTGTGCGTGTGTTTGTGTGTGTGAATTATGGATGCAGGTTGTGTGCAAGTGTGTATGTTGTGGAATGTGAGTGAAGTGTAATGGTGCAGGTATGCTTGAATGTGTTGTGTGTGAGTCTGAGGGCTGCAGAGAGGGAAATGTGAGAGTGCAGTGTGAGCTTAGTGAGGGAGATGTGAGGTGTGTGTTTTGGGGAGGGATCGCAGAGAGAGTTGAGAGTGAATTGGTGTGGTCTGTGGTGAGCAAAATCTGTGTGTTTGTGTTGCATGATTTTGTGCGTGAGTTGTGAATGCAGGGTGTGTTTCTGTGTTCTTGAGTGAGGGAGGGACAGAGGGTGAGATGAGGGAAGTGCAGGTAAATGTGTCTGTGCTTCAGGGGAGTGAAAATGTGCAGGTGTGTGATGTGATTAAACAAAGGGTGGTTGGGTGATTGGTATGGCTTGATTGTTAGAGTGGTTGAAGGTATGGCATGGGGATGGAGATTGCAGAAACAACAGCAGCAGCAACGCTGCTGCTGCTGTTCTCTCTCTCTCTCTCTCTTTTTTTTTTTTTTTTAGGAAGAAAACAAAGCAAAACAGAAAAATAAGAATAAAAATAAAATAAAATAAAATAAAAATAACATAAAAACTACTTGAACTCTTTTTAAATTATACATTAAAACTGAAATATAATATTATAAGAAGGAAAAAGAAAAATTTAGTGTAACAAAAAAAGTTAATTTTAGATTAGAAAAATATAATTTAAAATAAATAACAAATGGTCTTTAAAATAAATAAATAAATAAATTATGAAAATTTTCTTTACATAAAATTTATGAAATGCACACACACACACGTAATTCTCATAAAAAAATTTTAAATAGAAAAAAGTGCACTGGAAAACGTGGCCTAAATATGGCAAAATTATAAAATTTATGAAAATTAATAAATGACATCACAAAAATCTTACACAACATATATTATCACATAAAGCGCATATAGTATAATTTTCACTCAAAAATTTTAAGATTAACGCATCCTTGGGAAACGTGCCATTAATAGACAAAAAGACAAAAAATACTAAATGACTCCTAAAAATCATGTAATTTTTACAAAAAATTTATAAATATACAAAATACATATATGAAATTTTTCACTTAAAAATTCTCGTAAAAAAGAGTGCATTGAAAAACGTGTCATTAAGTTAAAAATACTAGAATTTTAAATAAATAATAAATGACTCCTAAAAATTATTGAAATTATAAATAATGATAAAAAATAGTAAAATTGTACATTTAGGAGATAAAATAAAATAAATTAATATTTACATGGTGAAATTACCATTTTGCCCCTAATGTGACGAATTAGACATAATATGCGAAAATTGTACTCGACCCCCAAAAAATAAGAAAATACCCCCTAAAATAAAAGTGACACACATATTTTTACAAAAGGTGTGTCAAAATTTGGTGTCTACAGATGCCATTTTTTTGCATGCAGCTATTGGATGGATTTTTTTCCTAACATATGTTTAACAACTATTTTATGCAAATGTGGATGCTTTTTATTGTTAGTATCTCTGCACAAACAATTGTATCATTGTCATCTTGGTTAAACATCTTGTATTGTGGTTTCAAGATTAGGAGGAAATGAGCATGTGGAAGGCCTTTTTTTTGGAACTCTATGATGTATGTATAAGCACCAACCTCACTGAATGTGTTATTTTTAAACAACTCAATTTTTAATTATTCTAGTTTTGCACGGAAAACTCTTACAGTTAAGTCTGGTCTATTTTGAACTCTCCTTTATCCACTAAATGCTCTCTTATTTCTGGGCAGTTGGGATTACAGGTTATGGTCAAGATTATGCTCTCCAACAGCAACAACATTAGCAATTCCTTACAAAAATTCTCTCCTAATATCTTCTTGCCTCGACCTAAAAAAATTCAATTTTTGTGTTTCAAGCTTAACATACATGTTAGACGACATATTGCAGGAGCAACCTCGCAAATTGTAACAACAAAGACTTATCATCATCCCCCATTTGAAGTTTATAAGCTCTTGTTTTTATTCCATTTCAAGTTTACTCCTCTCAACAGCAGTCCTTCACATCTAATTAAAACATGGAAATCAAATGCCCATTAAGAAGTGAGTCGAAGAAGGCAGGTAGTAGTTCATAGTTTACTTTAGGATGGCAAAAAGAGAAATGAAAGAAAGGCAACTGAATAGATGAAATTAGGGAAGCCAAATTTTGTGAAATGACCAAAAAGACCAAAAAATTTTCATAATAACAAAATCTCAAAAACTGCTGGTTGGAAGGTTCGAACTGTTCGAACCTTTCTCCGGTTCTCATGGTTTTCAACGGTTTAATATGCCAGTCAAACCAAAGAGTGAACCGGACTGAAGACCTGGCCAGTTCGCGGTCTAACCAGTCGAATCAACCAGTCTGGTCCGGTTCTGAAAACATTATTCATGATCAGTATCATGAAAATAATACTGAAAATTTTTGGGACCACCTTCAGCTAGGAACAAATCATTTATGAAATGATCAATTTGTCCATACACTTTAAATGTATATATTCCTTTATTTCTCTTGATCAAATTTTTATCACACTTGACACCCATAGAAGTGAAAGCAAAATGGTTAGTATATATTGTGACGCATGCTCTAAAAGATTTAGCATCATCCCATTGAGATGCAAGAAGCTCATTTAAGATAGCTAGCAGTTTATTATGAGCTAATGTTACATCATCATTTGAACAACATAGAAGTGAAAGCAAAATGATTATTATATATTTTGACGTATGCTCTAAAAGATTTAGCGTCATCCGATTGAGATGTAAGAAGCTCATTTAGGATAGCTGGTAGCTTATTATGAGCTAATGTTACATCATCATTTGGACCACATAAATTAGTAGTTTCATGAATGAATTTTTTAGCACCACAATGTGGGCAAGCTCTCTTGCACCTAAGGATATGTGAAGCTTCAAGTATAAAATCTAAAAGATGTCTTCCAGTTCTATGATGCAAACCTAAAATTAGAAAAGAGGAAAAGCTCTAAGAACACAATCTGGTTGAAGTGTTGTATTTTGGCAGCAAATAATAATTTGCATCAAGTGGTGTTGAAGATTCAACAACTACGTAAACGCTTCCTTCTATTTGCAGGTGGTACTGGTTGCAGCTTGCTTGTGCATCCACAATCATCATTTGAAGGGATTAAGGCATTTGAAGGAATTTTTGTAAGCTGGCCAGCTATTCAGAGGTATTAAGTGTTTGTTTCGAAACATTTAAAAGAGTATATTTTGAAAGTCTTCTATAATTCAAAGCATGAAGGCGTAATCATTTTTTTTCTCCATTTGGCAATTGCATATTTCCTGTATGCATGGGCTATAAAAGGGGGAAAATTTTGTTGTGCAAATTGGTTACCTGCAGTTGCACTATTGAGTGAATAACAGCTAGCCGACAAGCATAACAAAGGATCAACTTCAACTAAAGTGTCCATATCTATGGCTATTATAACTTGCGAGTATTGTATATAATTCAAACACAGAGGCTGATCATGGCACAAATAAATAGAAGGGGAATCTATAAAGCCTGAGCTAGCATAGTTCGCTTCGCATGTAAGAACTTGCTCAGACAAAATTTTTGTTGGAGTTTCAATTATAAGAGAAATTGAATGTTTTAACAAATTAGAATATTCTGTCTCATTAGCTGTTGCAGGAGGAAACTGAGAAGGCTATGTATTGTTAGAAAGGCACTGCCTTGTTGCAAAGCAATAGTATCATGGCCCAACCACTTAATGACAGCAATTGGAGAATCTGGGAACGAAAACTAATTACGATACACATGTACAGAAAGCGAAAATATGAAATTTAGGCTAGCATAATTTGTCTTATATGTAAGAACTTGCTGAGTCAAACTTTGTGTTGTAATAACAAGTGTAGGAGAAGGAGAATATTTGGACAAATAAGAATGTCCTACTTCATTAGTTGGTACATAAGGAAGTTGATCCAAAGCGTTATTTGTTTGAGAGACTATGGAAGGTTTTTGACAATTAATCGAAAAGCCACTGCCTTGTTTCAAAGCAGCAGCAACATCATCCTTGGATGATTAAGTGACAACAGGTTGAGAAATCCTTTCAATGAAGCAAGCCTCGTCAACAAAAGGTTGTATAGTTTCAACAAAGTGGACATTTCAGGAACTAAATGTACATAATTAATAGGAACTCTACTAATTTCTTTAGAGACAGCTATTTGATAATTTTCATCTATGTAAACTAATTGTTTATCCACATGTACATCATCTAGTAATTGATCAATAAAGCGAGGAATAATTGGAGCCTTTTTTTTCTCTCTCATTTAAGAAATGGAACGAAGCAACAATTTCTAATGTAGCACTGAATAAAAGCAAGGTAAGTTAGAGTGAAAAAGGAGATAAAAATATCGTATGAGCACAATTAAAACATAAAATGATTAGCAATTAATTGGCAGAACAAAAGTAAAAAGACAGAAACTTATACATACTTTATGTTAAACACATGAAGCAAAGAGGAAAGGATAGTTCTTGAAGATTGAAAACTTCAAATTTAGCAATAAAAACCAAATTTACATACGAAGTGCAAGCAAATAACCAAATATTCTAAGCAAAAAAAGGCACTTGGACGACTAAATGAAGGCAAATTACGATGTAAAGAGCAAGAAAGTACACACGATAAATTGAAAATTATAACTCACAACTTATAAGGAACAAAGAGAGAAGCAGGAGTAGCCAAGAACAGCAGGAGCGTCGACCAGCTGCAAAAATGTAGCCGGACCGCAACAGAGCAACAGTAGGATTTGTACATTAAAAAACGCAATAAAAATTGTAAGCAACAAATCACAAAGAATTATTTAAAAATAGGCAGAGAACAACATGCATGGGAAAAGTGGAACAAATTATGCTAAAAAAAACCGATAAATAAGGGTTAGAAAAAAAAAAGAACAAACCTAAAACAGAAGCAAGCAACACACGACCAAAAGCAGTGCAAAACATCAAAGGACGAGAGTAGCAACTTGAAAAGGTAGGAAAAAAGAAAGAAAGAAAGGGACAAACAAAAAGCAAAAGGAAAAAGACACTTTGTTATATCATCTAGAAAGAACACTTTCTAAATTCATCTTAGAAAGGTCAAAATAATAGAAATCAATTTTATCCCTACATATATTTCTTTCTACCAATTCCTTTTAACTTATGACACATTCACTAATTTTATTTTAAAATTTTGTAAAATTTTTGGTTATTTATAACTTTAATTAATAATTGTTTATGATTTTTAAAACACAATCAATTTAATATATGCTTAGAATATTTTTCTGTAAAAAAAATTTAAGATGCTATTTTCAACTTTGATGCAAAAATTTAAAAAACTAAACTCCCTTTAAATCAAACGTAAATAAATTAAACAGAGAATAGGAATATCTATTTTCATTACTAAATTTTATCACATTTTTAACTATAATGTTGATAATTATAAAAAATTTTAATATTAATTAAAGAGTACAGTTAATTTAACAAGAATGTCAAGAATTTTAAAATAAAACTATTAAAATTCTTGTAGGTATGAAAATAATACATACCACAAACAAACAAAATAGGAATATATATTCTAGTATAAATAATTCAGGGCAAATAAGACAAATTAATATAGATTTTATTCTATTCCGACATCTAAATATGATTATGCTAAACATTGAAAAATGAATAAGCATTCTATTTTACCTTGAATTATCAAACATTGGACTAAAAAATTTTCCGAGTCCATCTTGGGTGAAAAAATATTATAAGTGGAAATAACTTTCCATTCTGAACCATTAACGTACCAAAGTCAGGGTAATTACTAACATATGGCAAATAGTTTCACAATCCGAAAAATCACAAGTTTTATGACCATGAACAATAGAATTTCATATCCATAAATATCAGAGGGAGAATCTCTTACATAAATTATATTCGTCCATAAAGTAAATTGAGTATGTCAGCGAGTGCTTTTTGACATAAACGATCAAAGCTTAGAGCCGGAGGTAGAGAAGGAGGGAAGGGTCAACGCCAAACACAACCATGTTTTCTTTGACTATATATAGCCCTTTGTTTTAGGTTTTCAGTAATGTAATGAAATCTAATTTTTACTCTTAGATTGTATATGAGATATATAAGGGTATTATTTAGTGCCACAAGGTCATATTTAGCTTCTTTCAGTTCTTAAACATTTGCACATATATAAATACATGAGCAATAGAAGTTTTGAGATAGAGAATGTACATTGAAATGATAATTTAACTTTTATATCAATCTCATAGCATTATTAGCATGGATATCTGCATAAGCATTTATCGACTCGAATACAACGAGAAACTGCATTAGGCCCCTTTTTGCTTTTGCATAATTTCCAGCACTCGATTTCATAACAAAGGCCTCCACCGGGAAAGGTATACTCTTCCTCGCATGCACGAGCATGACAAACTTCTACCCCTAAATAGGCCAATTTTAGACGTGAATTTTTGTGAAAAATATAGATCATGTTATGGACTTATACATCAGCATATTATATTACTTCTCAAGTTCATTGAAAAAACTTTAAATAAGATTTAAAATAATAAATCTTTTTCAAATTGTTTCCTCAATTGCAAAAGTTGACTTTTCCTACAACAACATAAATTGCAAAGACAATTCAATTTAAAAAGAAAATTTTAACTGAAAATAGTATTCAAGAGTACAAGAGTCTTGTTTAGACATATAAAGAATTGTTTTCTTTACCAATTTTACAAACAAAAACAAAGAAAAATTCATATTTTCGTATCTTTCAAACAAAACTCATGTATTCAAACAAAAACGCATAACTTTTTTCACCATCACTTTATTTTATAAACATACTTTCAAATAGTTGTATTTGTTAATTTGAATTTATAATGGAAACTTTAATGAATTTGAGAAATATCCTACTCAAAAGTGCAAGACTTATCTCTATTGAATTCATAATCTTTTTCTAATATAGAAATTTTCATAATCTAAAGACAAGTTATCAATCAAAATTTCTCGATTGCAGTAGAATTAATTCACATCATGTCCTAAAAGATACAAATATCAAGTTTTTACTTTGCGAGAATGGGAAGAAAAAATATCAAGAAATCAAAAGCAATAACAGATCTTGCAGATTTCAAGTGCGAGTGCGAGTGCAATTGAAATGATATACACATGAAATGAAAAAATATGTAACCATGCAAGTTCTTACCTCCAGCCATCAGGAACACCAATACCAGAATGCAAACGAGGTTGATGTACTTCCCCATTGAATTTTCTTCGAAATATATCTAAACGTTATGATTTGACAATAATCAAATGGTTACAAGATTTATAAGTTGAAAATCAAGTGCGAGCATTTATTGCATTTTCTATGAATGTCAAACCGTTACAATAAATTTTGGAGAACTAAAAATTGACTGTAAACTGTATGCATCTATAGGCTATTAATTTATCACATCAATGAAATTATTTTCTCACACAATATACTAGGCCATTAATGTATTAGAAACAAATAATGTTGTGCATGTAATGCATGAAAATTTTCCTTTTTAGAAATGTATGGGGAAAAACCTATATAGCCACTAAACATTTCCATGTTCATTTATGGCTATCAAGCTGGTATACTTGGTTTTAAATAGGCCACTAAATCATTTCAATGGTCCATTTATAACCTACTTTTGATTTTGAATGAGACGTCAAACTATTAAAAGGACCAAAATTTAAATCATTTCATTGATTTTTTTTTAGTATATTATTTTTAGGAGTTTAACGGCAATCAAATATATCTTTGTTAAGAGTTCAATGGCCAATTTGAAATCAAAAAATAGTATGATAAATATAACTCGGGCCCGAAAAATAGTTTAGTAACCAATTTCGAACCAAAAATAGTTTGGTTAATAATGTAGACCATGAAAATAGATTAGCAACCGTATAACTTTTTATTTTTAATTTTTTTTTTGGCCTTAAATGTAGTACAAAATCCCAAGAAATTTCTGGAAAAAAAAAAACAATTCAGGGAGTGATAGTGCTCACTTTTGATTTAGAGGTGGGGTCTCTACTTTAAGGAAGTGGTCTATAGCCAATCATCTGTATATTGAGTGGACTATTTTGAGAAGTAAAGAACCTATTTTATATTTGTATTTTATATTTTTACGAGAAAATGGCATAAATGTTAGTAATAATTATAGACACCAACCAAATCTGGGAGTCACATATAAATTTGGTGCAAAAATATCAAAATAAATATATTAGGGACAAAATTGCTATTTTGACCTTTCAGTGACTTTTTCATGCTTTTTAAATTTTTTAAATTCATGATTTACGTTCCTAACTAGTTTCTTAAGTTTCAGTAATGTTTTGCAATTGTTTAGCATTTATTTGAATTTTGTGTTTTTCCTGAATTTTTGACACGCTTTCTAGGGCTGCCTTTTTGTTAGAATTTCAAGTGAAATTTTTACAATAATCTTTTTACTTATTGGTTGAATTTTTGTGAAAGTTTCATGCTTTTTAGAATTTTTTTTGGTATTTATTAGAATTTCATGCCTTTTTTATTGAATTTTTGGCATGCTTCCCAAGACAGTCTTTTTATCAAAATTTTTATGTGAAAATTTTTCTATAACCCTTTTTTAGTCATATACAATTTTAATTAAAGTTTCATGATTTATAGAATTTTTTTTGTATATTTATTTGAATTTCAGCAAATTATCTTTCTTTTGGCACATATTCCAAAGTGTTCCTGCCGTTTAATTTTTCGCTGCCAAAATTTTTTAGTAACACGTTTGTATAATTTTATATTTCTATAACTATTTGGTAATTTAAGAGGTGTTTAAATATTTTTAATTTTCTTTTAGTATTTAGTCAACCGGTATAAGTTATTATAAATTTTCTTTATGTCAAATACATCATTTTTACTGACTTTATACTCAACTTAATTGGGAAAAAAAAAAAAAAAACCTTTCTTGGAGGAGTAGTTTTGCCCATCCCACATATAAACACAATTATCGGAAATTCTTGTTGAAATGGCAGTGGTCTAGTTAGTTTTTCCATGATTATATTGTTGTCGTCATTGAGGCGCACCACAATAATTGAACTATAAGGTTTCTTCTTGATAGATGATATTACAAAAGAAGCTATTCACCTTCATACTTACCAATGGCAAAACCTTCGGTTATTAGAGACTCCAATTCTTGTATACCTTCCTCCAGCCTGTAGTTAAATACGTTTTCTGCTAGTTCCAAAAGCTCTATGACTCTATCCGCTTATTTATTGAAATCTTTGATCTGAATTATCTTAATTTCGAAAACCATACATGGGAATTTCACCATATTGTCAATGGACTTTGAATGAGAGAACTCGCCTGCCAGCATAAGCTGCCTTTTCTCCCTCTTTATGCTTTAGTAATTCAAAATTCTCCCCCTAAGCTGATTAAGAAATTTTCTGATTTAAGAGGTCACAATTACTACAAAGTTTGTGTATGTAACTAGCAACAATATCATGCTTCTATTATGTCAACAATAACCATTAGAGATAACAAGCATCAAAAATTCGAAAAAATGAAAACCACACAAGAATGTCCAAAGTTGATATGAGACCAGAATAACTGTCAGTCTAATCGTTTCTAACAATGTACAACATCATCAACAAATTATAATTCATCATAAATAGCTTATAAACTTTGTAATATAAACGAAAAAATCATGCACTACTTATGATGTATAATACTTGCGTGAGTCCGTATTTATATGGAGGAATTGGACAACGCATTTCATCAAATACAGTTGACCAATTGACCTTGAGTCTAACAAAATAGCCTTCATCTCACAACTTCAGAAAATGGCAAGAGTATAGCAACCACAAAATTCAAACCAAAGCCTGCTGATTGCTGGGTTAAAGATTTCCCTGTTAGTACGATATCTTTCTTTTTTATTTTAACTTTCTCTTACTCAAACTTCTCATTTTCTGAAGGATGTGTACTATTGTACTCAATTTCTATTGAATAGCTTACATCTTGTTTCCTCTTTTTAGAGGCAACTCAACATCTTGTCTTGTATGATGACTTTATTAAGGCTCTATTCGCAACATCTTGTGGCGATAATGCATGTTCTGCAGTCGTACAATCTATTTTAATGGTAATGAGCGGCTTTAGGATGTAATGGAATTATTCCACTACGATTTGGCTGGTTGGTTTGCTTTGGGATCGAACCTACAGTATCACCTTTATGAGCAGTAAATCTGAACCAATAAAACAAGAAGACCCTATTAAGCTTTAACACAAGAAAGCTTTCCTCAATTTTGTGAATTCTCTTCTTATTCAGGAAAGTGATAATGCTTCAAATTTTATTTTTGTCACATTTTTAAAAGATGATTCCCTATACACATATAAGTCTCATATATGATTTGTTTTTCCCTTCCAGACAGGTTTTAAGTGAGAGATTGTCAAGCGCCAGCAATTTCGTTTTCATAGGTAGCCGTTCAAAATTTATCAAAGTTAAAAAGTCGAAGTACAGAACCTCTGATGGCAGACCACGGCAATGCATATCTGCCACTGCACTGGCAAAAAATTGCTTCTCTACAGCACCAAAATCCAATACCTTCCGGAAGTCCACAAGACAAGCAAACAATCATGACTAGACAACGAAGAAAAAGAACTTGTACAAGAGCATTAATTAGCCATGGATGAAGACCTAAATGCATATCCTTTGCCCTGCGCGTTGAAAGTATAACATTAAGGGGGCAAACCAAATGAACACCATGGAAAAAACTGAAAAAAGAACAGAAAGTAGCTTTGTTTTAAAAGTTTAAACAATCATAAGTTATTACCAAAAGAGCATCCCTACCTGATCCTTCTTCAGAAAATAGAGCTTGAAATAAGAAATATTGCTATAACTTGGGTAGCAGAAAACTAGAGAAGCTCCACATACAACAATTTACTCTGAACTTTAATTAAGACTAATTTTTTCTTTTTTGTATACAACTTAAATTGCAATATTCACTCCCACATGCTAGATCACATAAAATGCAGAAGTGCTACCATACCAATGTATTCATTTACACGATTACTAAACTGGTAAATGCTTAAACCAGGAAAAAGTGCAAGACAGGCCCTCAAGCATATGCTTAGACTAACAACATTTGAGTACCAGCTAACTGCTCTAAACACACAACTAAATAGCTAAATACCAAAGAGAATGTAATAAGATCCTCAATCATAATTGACATTCATCAATCCGATTTTTGTGCAGCTGAAATGCAGGAGTGATCCACCTCCCACAATTGCACTGCATGCCAGCCCAATTAAAGGATCCCAACCGTGCATGACAACCGATGCACAGAATCTTGTTTTCCACTTCACCATCTTGTACTGTCAGCAAGCAAATATCAGTGAACTAATGTTAGAGCAGGACAAGAATTTGTTATGAATAAAAAGCATGATATATTTAAATTGACTAACCTGATTCCATCCACTTCATGGGCTGCACAAAAATAGAAGAACATTCAGGTGGCTCATTGTCACCACTTCTCTTCTTCCACTTAAAACTCTTCTGTCCTCCTCCACGCTCATGAGGGACAACAAGCTCTTGTGAAGCAACAATTCTACGGCATCTTTTACAACGGTATATGACTTGAGGTTTACAAACAGAACCCAGATCAGAAATATTGGGTGCTTCCATTTTAGCTACCTATTGCACGTTAAAAGAGTAAATGGTTATTATCAATAAAACACAATTCTAGAACAATACAGCTAAGGAAATTATCAAAATACAGCATAAATAAAATATCTTACACGCAGAATCCCAAAAAACTATAGAGGCAGCAATCATGTTAGGTGATATTCCAAGATATTGAGAACTTGCCATCCTCTAACTTAATTTTTTTTTTTTTTTTTGGAACACCTCATACACGAAGGATTACATGAAATTACCAAGTTCAAATTTGCTAATTTCTGGAATAGCAAAATTATATTCAATCGGTAATGATTAGTCTAAAGTAACAATCAAGAAGATTTCACTATCTAAATCAAAGTTCATGAGGAAATAAAAGTAAGGAATCAGAACCGAAGCTAAACCGCGAGACTTGAGCAATTATATCTACAGCCACAAAATATCACCAAATCATACTTCATTTTTTAAGAACTCAACAGATACAGCGTTCACGCTTTACTTCTACTAAGCAGAATTTATCACAAATCCATGTCCTAATAGTCAACAACGGATTCATCTTTTATGCATTGAAAACTTAAGTTTTTCCTTGCACACCATTCATTCAAAGTATACAAAAGCAAAAGCCATTATCAGCTTGCTCTCAACAGCTTAAAATCAACTTTTTAGAGGGGTTTTCAACTGCTTTTCACTTACTCTTTAGCTTATTTTGAGATCAAATTTTAGCTTTTCCAGAACAATTTAAACAAAAACATGCAATTTTTTCTAAGGATTTCCAATAATCGGCTTAACAAAGAAACGCAGAAACTGTTAAGAATAAATTTACAGTTTCACCATATAAAAGATTAATTCTTTCAACACTATCAATCAATAATTATCAAGAACTCACCATCCAACACAACAATAATTTAAAAAACAATGAAAATTTAAAATAATGCATAAATATTCAAGTTAGACAACAACCCAAATGAAAATTTAAAAGAAAAATAAAAGAAATTGAAACCAAAGAATTAATAAAATTATTAAGTTAAAAACATACAGTATTTACCAGTGCTTTAACGACTCCACTGAAGCAGAAGCACAAGAATTATGAGATAAGCCCGTTTCTGCAAACCCACAAATAAAAATCTCAAAAAATTGAAAAAAAAGGTAACAACAAATACAAACGTACGAATCCTAGGGTTTTGGCCTAGTGCTTGGACCTATATATCAGGCTCCAATTTTCAGAATTCAGAGAGGTTAAAAGCGGTGTATCCTACTCCCTATATAAATGCCTTTATGACTACGCCTGCGAGTTTTGGTATCACGCTTTTAGTTGCTCTTTTTCTATTTCTTTGTTTTATCGTTTACCATCTTTTTCCCTTGCAATTGGTGGTCCAACAAGGGGAATTTATGTTGCGTAAAGTGAATGCAATATTTTTTATCATTAAAAAAATAGTTATGTAGTAATTGTCGTAAAGTTACTTGCCCAAAAAATAAATAAATGTGGTAAAGTTTTTTGACATGTGGACACAACAGAATTGTCATGTTCGAATTTTTATTATATATTTAAAAATTTTATAAAGCAAAGAATAAAAGCTGGCCTCAATCATAATAACTAGAAATTTTCATGGTCCAACTGAAATATAATTAGAAATAGAAAGGTCAATAAATAATATGATAATTGATGCATAGAAAACAATTAAGGTGGAATTTGGAGCCTCTCAAGTGCTATTTTCATCAAGTTGATGGTTAGGATTGAATGTGATAAAATAGATGATTGGAATGTATGTTATGTTGGCAAATTTTGAGAGGGAAAAAATACCAAAACCGAGGTGATTTTGAAGAGAATAGTGATGACATAAAAATCCTGAATAGTTACACCAGAATGTTGGATACACAAAAATATAAAATAGTAATACAGTTTCAACTTGAGAAAAAGGAGGGCTCCCTGAATTGAGAGGCCCCGAGCCCAGTTAAGGTGTGAGTAGAGTAGCATTGTATTTGTGCCGCGTGTGAATAATTTTTGTTAAAAGAATTTGCATTAAAAAAAATGGAACACCCAAAGATGCTTCATTCCTTGATCAATTAATTCTCTTCCAATGCCAAGATTGGATTTATAATTTACTTGTGTATTTAGATATCGCTCTTTTTTTTTTTTTTTTGGGTTCCGATAGAAAGCCAGAAGACTGTTATGAGGAGCTTAGACCGAGTTTCACGCATGAGTTGCCAGTTGCCACACATTAATTTGGAGTTTTAACTCTTGTCTATAAAAAATTGATTCAAATTCTCTGTCTAATTTTTTTAATGTTTAGTTCTCTCTAATATAAAATTATATACAACGTAATTTCATATAGTTTCACATGGATATGACATAGTTTTATATTAAATACGATTAGATGCTATAAAAAATTTGATAGAGGACTTAGAGTGATAGAAAATAAATCAAATAATATAAATGATTGATTTGGACTTGAAACCTAATTTTATTCGTCAACAAGGATTCTAGGCCAATAAGTCGAACCAATGAGTCTTTTTCTACTAATTTTTCTGACATTTAATCGTCAAACCTTTGAAAAACTGCCTAGATGCCTTGAAACTGAACTAAAAATCATATGCAACATGAAAATATATGTGGGGACTGAAAAAAAAAAGTATAAAAGAATAAAGTAGCTTTGCTAGTCTCTTGCTTAAGCATTATCCGTTCTTACAACCCCCCATTCGGGCCATCAGTAGTTGGGCTGGAAATGGAATCAATCCAAGTCACGAATCCATATACAGCATCGCAACGCCTGTAAGGTGTAAACAAGAACCATGTCCTAATACTATCATCAGTCATAGTTTCATCTTTTACTGGCCCCTTAGGGTAGAAATTATAGGTAGTTGGCCTTTAGATTCAGTTCATATCAAGAACTAATAGTTTGCTCACAATTGCTTCTGATTTTTAAAAGTAAAATCGTAAGGCAAAAGCATATATTATGCTGCTCATGATTTTAAGCATTTTTTTTTTTGCTCAAAAAAGCTAAAAGCAATTGAGTATAAGAGGGTAGCTTTTTAAGATTGTACAGCAAGAATCAGGTGTATAGATACATCACCAACCAAAGGAATCCACCTGTTAAGAAATGTCTACAACACAAAATAGATTGTACATAAAAAAAATATTGGACTCTTTATAATTTAGCTACTTTGTGGCCCGTGGATTCTTATTGCAGCCTCTAACATTTCGAAGCCTAATCCCCAAAGTAGTCGATTTGTCAAATGTCTAAATTCTTTCCAAGCCCATAACAATTTTTGTTTATGCATATTTTAGGCTTTGTTTTGGTAAAAGCAAACTATTCTCAACAATTTGTATTTATGTATGTTTTTTGCTTTGTTTTGGTAAAAGCAAACTATTCTCAACAATTTGTATTTATGTATGTTTTTTGCTTTGTTTTGGTAAAAGCAAACTATTCTCAACTCTTAGGTCTTCCCCTGCCAAGGTCTAGAGTTCAAGCCTCAATCGTGGCAGTTAGAAATGTGGATGCGTGTGTTTTGGGGAGTGTGTTTAGTGTAGGTGGCGTGTCACGTGGTGCACTAGAACCAATCACACATCGCCAAATAATACAAGGTATGACCCACCATTACCACATAGCGATAAATTATTGGTTCTAGTACATCACGCGGCAATGCACATGTTGTATTGTATACTTTTCCTTGGTTTGATGGTGAGTTTTATCCCATATTGTGTGTGACAAAGCTAGGAGGGAAAAAAAATCTTGATGTAGATGTTGTAGTGCCCAAAGAAAAGTCCTCCCCTTGGCCGCTTTAGGTTTATAACTTGTAAAGTTTGAATCTCCACTAAACTGAAATTGATTAAAACAAAAATTGAATTACGATATGCAAAACTCCTATAATATCTCTTTGGTACATCTTTTGCCAAATCCCTAATAAAAGCAGTTTCTTGTAGTTTAACTGGTATTATTAATTCTTCTACGCTTAGAATAAACAAAAATTGAAGTTTTTTATTGTTTTCGTAATTTAGAACGAGAAATGGATTTGTCGAACTAAAAATTATAACAAGAAAAATGGAAAATATTATGTAAATTTTTTTTTCAACCGTAATTATTTTCATGAAACAATAAACATTTCTCTAAATGCCACTCCTATGCAAAAACCTAACTGCTATGCATTAGAAGATTTAGACCAATTTTTTAAGGCCCGTAAAAATTAATATAAATAAAATTTCTTGAGTTGTCAATGAGCCTTGAGTTATCATTAGAAGTTAGAAGTTCCAGATGCGAGTTTACTCTTAACTATATGTTAATGTCTATTCAACTATTTAGGTTAATAATAATCTTGTTGAGTTTTTTTGTTAGTTGGTTCAATCTTGTGGAGTTGTAATATGTTTGTATGTGTGTGTACACACACACACATAGACTCAGTCTGTTCTAGTCAATTTCGGTTAAGTGTGCTTAGTCAAATTTAAATTAGTTTAACATTAGATAATTCGAATATGTCCAATGTATCTTTCTTTATCGACTACCAAAAGTTCAAATTTATACTACTTTAACATTAGATAATTCGAATATGTCCAATGTATCTTTCTTTATCGACTACCAAAAGTTCATTCGGAGGGGGCAATATTTACTAAATAATTGACGTTGCCTAATTTGATTGGGACGTTGATTTTGAGTAGCCAGTTTTTCTTCATGGGGGCCAAGGGGTAGGGGTAGGGGTAGGGGTAATGATATCTTCTGACCCTGGGATCCTAAGAGAAGACAATCTGAATTTCGTAAGCACATATGTTTTTGTTTGGTATTGTTGCAGAAATTCAATGTATACAATGGGGAGTCCACTGCGGTGACAAAAGAGTTGCTCAAATATAGTAAATTCTTGAAAAGAGAAAAGGTTGTTGGTTTTTGTTAAAAATGTAAAATTTTTTTATGTAATTTGCTATTTTTGTTGAGAGTTGTGGCGGCGAATAGTCAATTTGTCACATATATTCCGTAGGTTATAGAGGGGTTCAAAGTGGTTCAATTTAATCTTCCAAAAAGAAAAAGAAAAAAAATTACATAACATGATTTTGTGTATATCTATTTTAGATTTTATAATTTAACTACAAGTTAGGATCTATTGCAAATATATAACAGCGCTTTATAAAACCTTTTTAATAATTATATGTTAAAAATCTAACATAAAAGATGTTTACGCTTAATAGTAAACAAAATACAATTTTTAGATCCTCTTCGTACTAATGGCATTGTAATTACCATTTTACTGAGAAGTAAGTTGGACAAAGTTAAATTAGTTTTCCTAATGTTACAAATTTGACGAGCAATTATCTGACGCTTCTTTTTTTGGGGAATGATTCAACCTTGCCTCCAAGAAAAGGCGAATAGGGAATCAATAGTTGGACCAACAAGTTTAAGCCTTACAAGTCTTCAATCTATAAGACAGCAAAAGTTTGTTTGACTTTCATCGTGCACTTTGATATTTTTATAGCTTCAATTTCTTTAATTACTTTCGTACAAGATTGGAAAAAAAAAATAAGAGCAAGGGAGAATAATTTCTTTTGGCTTTGGCATCCATGTAAATATAGAAGACAAATTGTGCTCCTGTACTTGGATGTTTTTGGCTGATCGAGCAGAAATTGGTTGCACCTTATAAACCAAGTGATATGCTATAGTCGTGTATTAATACCGATTACTTATCATCAAATATTACAAAATGTGGCACACCTTCATTACATAACGATAATTTATTGATTATGCACATAATCCATTTTATAATTTTCCTCCTTATAGTGGTTATAATTGTGTGAAACAAGCAACGAGAAATGTCAACCTTGAGTTATTACTGGCATTATAAAAATTAGTTGCAGTCTATCAGACGTGACATATCTATTGAATAATTGTCCCCCCCCCCCCCCCCCTCCCCAACCCGAACCCCAGCCCAAAAAAAAAAATGCATTTGCTATAAGGAGAGTAAGCCATTGCCAATTTGCTCCCCCTGGTCAAGCCTTTCGCAATCAAATGAAGAGATATTAATCAATAAAGAGTCTTTGAACAAAGTTCTAAAACACATAAAATCAAATCCATCATTTGAATTTCATACAAGGACGACAAGATTTTTAAAGAAAAAAGCAAAAAAGTCAACTAATAGAATATGCATTCTGCTACTTAAAAATTTGAGAGGAAATGGCCTATGATGCCAAATAAGATGTATCGATCAATAATTAAAGCAATGTACATTAGTCAAACATAATTTAATTCAGCAATTATACACGACAACTCTTTATTCTAAACATCCAATACCTTGAAGAAGTTTCAGAAAAACTAAAGTACTTAGGTTTCCATCTGTTAAATGATTACATACAGAATCTCTATAGCATTTCTTTGGACAGATATTAGCCAGCAGCACAAAGGAGATTTTCTTTTTTTTTCTATAAAAAAAATAGAAAAACACAAAGGAGTTGAAAAACAAGACAATGAAAGTCACAAACCACCAACCAAATTGAATAGTATAGGTAAAAACACACATCCCTAACATATATTGACGTAAATACAAAGACAGAGGAAAATTTGCCTAGGGAACTTGATAAACTAGACATTAATTAATTGTCCTAATTTCTACGAGCTGAGAACATATTCCATTTGCATCTGTTTCAGTAATTTGTCTGAAAGTATTCTAAGGTATTTTACGGCTTCTTTTATTTTGTGTGTAGTTTTTATTTTTATTATTATTATTATTTTTTGTCTCTGTAAGTACTAGCATCCGGCGTAGTATTAAACAAACAAGATTGTTAGACATATATGTTTGGGTAAAAATTTATATTTTACCTTTTGATGCATATGATTGCGGCCTCTTTATTTTTATTTGATGAAAGTACTAAAATATCTCTGAATACCATGGCCTTATGTTTGTATTAATCTTTTTGCATATTAAAGAAACAAAGAGGAGAATGTATAAATAATTTTCAATCCTTTTATTACTTCATTATTGTTAAGAAGAAAGAAAATGGGAAAATATTTTCCTGTATATTTCATCCAAAGAAAACAACAGTCTATTTATAGACTTGTACAAGTAATAGGTACAATGAATCTAGACAATATTAAATGAGTTTAAATCTAATGTTTATCCTAATCTAATCATATCCAATATATCCTAATCATATCTACAATTTAAAATTTAAATATAGTATAACTCATAATCACTCCCCCTCAAGTTGGTACGTACAAGTCCCTACATGCCTAACTTGCCAAGTGAGTTGTAGAAGACTTTTGGTCGATACAGCTTTGGTCAAGTACGTCGGCTAAGCTGATCTTCTGACTTGACGAATGGAAACCGTATCACCTTTGTCTTCAAGATTTTAGTTTTATGAAGTGTTGGTCCGCTTCAATGTGTTTGGTGCGATCATGTTGGACTTGATTATGATTGATATCGATGACTGCTTTATTATCACAGAACAAATTCATTTCAAAATTAGGAAGAAAGCCAATATCAAGTCATCAACCTTTTAAGCCACAAAAGTTGCACACCCCCTTAGCCATTCCTCTGACTCAGCCTCTACACTAGATAGTGCCACCATCCTTTTGTCGCTTACTTTTCTGAGTAAGTAGATTGCTGCCAACAAAGGTGAAGTAGCCTGATATTGATTTTCGATCAGTAGCATCTCCAACCCAATCAGTATCAGTGTATTGTCAATATTGAGATGGTTACTTTTAGAAAATAGAAGACTTTTTCTAGGAGAACCCTTTAAATATCGAAAAATTCACATCACAGTCTCCATATGCCGATTACTAGGAGAATGCATGAATCGACTAACTACACCGACAGTATAGACAATATCTGGATGTGTGTGAGACAAATAAATTAGCTTATCGACTAACCTATGATATCTTTCATTATCAGTCGGCTTCTGACCTAAATACTCACAAAACATGCGATTTTGAATAATAGGTGTATCAGTTAGTTTATAATCTAGTAATCTAACTTCAGCTAATTAGATCAAGTACATACTTCCATTGAGATAGAAAAATATCTTGAGTCGATTTTGTTACCTCAATTCTCAAAAAATACTGAAGATTTCTCAAGTTTTTCATCTCGAACTCAGCTGCCAGTTGATTTTGAAAACTAGAGATCTCTTTTCATCATTACCTGTGATAATCATGTCATCAACATAAATTATCAGAACTGTTTCCTTTCCACGACAATGCTTCAAGAATAAAGTATGGTCTCCATTACTCTACTGATATTTATATTTTTTCATGGCCAAAATAAATTGATCAAATCAAACTCACGGTGACTGCTTCAATTCATAAAAAGCCTTTTGTAACTTACATACGGCATTCTCAGTTGAAGTAGCATATTTTGGTGAAATGTCCATATATACTTCTTCTTCAAGATCACCATGTAGAAAGGTATTCTTTACCTCGAACTGATGTAATGACTAGTCTAGATTGACTGCAAGAGACAATAAAATTCTAACAGTGTCCAACTTTGTCACCAGTGAGAAAGTCTCCTGATAATCGATACTGTATGTCTGTGTATACCCCTTTGCCACAAGTTACGCCTTGCAACGATCGATTGAGCCATCAGCTTTATATTTGATTGTAAACACTTATTTGTATTTCACTGTTTTCTTTCCTTCTGGCAATGGGATTAAGGCCGAAGTGTCATTTTTTTGCAACGCGAACATCTCCTTCTTGATAGCTTGAGTCCAATTTGAATCGGCAAGGACAGCATGCACACTGTTTGAAATATCAACTGATAAAACATTGTGTACAAAGGCCTCCAGAGGTTCAAATAATCTGTGAGTTGAAATATAATTGGCAATGGAATACTTTGATCCTTTAGCATAAGCTTCTGCAGAATAATGATTTGGAGGCTTGCCACGATTAGACTTGTCAGGCAGTACATATGTACTAGAAATATTCAAATCGATATTAAGAGCATCAAAAATACTTACATCAGAGATATTCTCAAGAGACTGTTGGTCAAATACTAGGGAGGAAGGGATTACACTAGCAGCAGCATCAAGAGACATATCTGCAATAATTTCGTCAGGAATATCAGTTGCTAAAAAATCATATTTACCATCATCGACAAGTAAATCAGCAGGTAAATTGACAACAATCGGTACATCTGCCTCAATCTCATCAGTATTAGGCCTTGATGATCATGACAATTCCCGCCAAGTATGCACTTCCTAATTCCTTATCTTCCCCTAAAGTGAAGAGTTGGATGTCGAAGGAAAAAATATTTCTGATTTCAAGAATATAACATCTATCATTTCATACATCTTATGAGAGATTGGATCGTAACACCGGTAATCCTTCTTATGCACGGCATATCCTAAGAAGACACATTAGACAGCATAAGGATCTAACTCATTTCGTTAGTTCTTGTGCAAATGTCACGCAGCCAAATACTTGTACTGGAATCATTAGTACAAACGGTAAAGTGAAGTGTTGAACTAGAGTCTGTAATGGGGTTTGAAAGCTCACGATTTTTGAAGGTAATCGATTCAGTAAATAGACTGTTGTCGTGACTGCATTGGACTAATATTGATGTAGAACATTTGCCTTAATCAGCAATGCTCTAACTGTTTCCAATATATGCCGATTCTTTTTCTCAACCACTCCATTTTGTTGCGGAGTTTGACTGCATGATGTTTTATGTATATGATTGTTAATGTTAAAGAACTCTTGCATTTATTGATTATTATATTTACCACCGTTATCAGATCGAAAAATCTTGATTGTAGCAGAAAACTATGTTCTAATCATTGAAAAGGATGATTTAAAACATCTGTTACTTCATTTTTATGCTTGAATAGGTGCAGTCATGTCGTTCAAGTACAATCATCGATAAAAATTACAAATTAACAAATACCGATTGATAAAGTTATCGTTGATGGTCCCCAAAGTCAGAATGTACTAAGACAAAAGGAGTATCACAGTTATTCGGACTGATAGGATAAGGAGTTCTATGACTTTTAGCTAAAATACAAGTTTCACATTTCAGATCAGCAACATTAGTGAACTTGCCTGAAAACAGATGCTTTATGTATCCAAACGACGAATGTCCAAGTCGTCGATGCCATAACTGAATCTCTCGTTTTTTAGTGTTGTCATTACTTCTCATCTGATTTGTTCTACCTAAACTGAAATCATCCATATAATATAAATCTTCCATTCTAGTATCACAACCAATTATCTCCTTGGTAAGAATAACCTGAAGAAGACAAAAAGGTAATTACATTAGTGCTACACAATTAAAATCGACTGTAATCTAATTTTTCGATACTAGCTTATTTGATAAAGAGAGAATTAATAAAGTATTAAATAGAGAAAGAGATGAAATAGAGTGACAGTTCCAACTCCTGTAATTGGATATTGAACACTATTGGTATTAAAAATCATCGACCGTCTTGATTGAGCGACACATGAAAAGTTATTTAGATAAAAGGTCATATGATCTGTAACTCCTGAATAGACAATCTAGCCACTATCACGTCGATTAGAGTTACAATTACCTTGATGTTGATTGGCCTTTTTTCATCAGCAGGAAGAGCGTGAGGTACCTATGCAACATTAAGAGCTACAACTGATATTGTCGATTCACTAGTTGCAATAGCAGTTCTTCCAGAGCATTCACCTTGATCGGTAGTGTTCAATCGATCACCTTGTCGATTTTGTCCTTTCACCATGCTGGATACCCATGCAATTTGAAACACGTATCATATGTGTGTCATTTCTTATTGCAATGGGTACAGTTATCCACATCAACTGGTGATTTGGCCCCTTTTGATGCTATGACGAAGTCGATTATGTTGTCTCCTCCTGTCAGCATTATTGGTTGCCAACTGTCTTCATGCCGAACATAGGCATATGCCTCTTCCACTGTCGGGAACGACTTTATTTGCAACACGTCACTGCGGATTGTGTCCAAGTCGATCATCTAATTCATCAAGGAATATGTATACCTTCTCTTACTGTATGATAGAGTTGTACCTGCTAATATCGACTAGCACATTCCATTGGATTTGGTCGACGAAAATCAATCTCTCTCCACAAGCCTTGCAGGTCGTTGTAATATTTCTCAATCGACCCTCCAGCTTGTCTCATTCTAGTAACCCTTCGCCTCAGTTCATATAACTGCGATGTGTCAGCCTCCTCAAAATATGTTGTGGCAATAGCATCTCATACCAATTTGGCAGTAGAAAAGTGGATAAAATTACCGATCAAGGATGGGTCTATATTGTTTATTAGCTATCATTTTACGATAGAATCCTTCATTCGCTATTGTCGATATGTTGGATCTGTCAATGAAGATTGAGGAAGTTCCCTATTGATATATCCCAACTTGTCTTTGTCCGAGATATACATCTCGACAACTTGGGACCAAAGTGCATAGTTGGTATCGTCCAACTTTACGTCGGTCTAAGCCATGGAGGAATCATTGCTCAGTATAAGTTTTTGACATCTATTCAGGACTTCCATCATCTTTGTAGCCAAGTCTTCAAGAACTATGTCAACCTTTCCTCTTCCACCTTGCACAAGTTCAGATGATTCTGCCATATTAGCGTAATTGTTTTAAACAGAGTTCCCTAGAATCTGTACTCTGATACCATGTTAAGAAGAAAGAAAATGAAAAATATTTTTCTGTATATTTCATTCAAAGATACAACAGCCTATTTAGAAGCTTGTACAAGTAATAGGTACAATGAACCTAGACAATAACAAATGAGTTTAAATCTAATCTTTATCTTAATCTAATCATATCCAATCATATTCGTAATCATATTTACAATTTAAAATTTAAATATAGTACAATTCATAACAATTATTATATCCTCGAAACGGAAAATTTGAAAACCCATTTCGTGTTCAAATCACTTGAAAACATATATATATATATATATTTTTTTTTTTTTGTTTATACACACACACACATATACATGTATACATACATATTTATATTTACACACACACATATATATGTACACACACACACATATACATAATACATGTATGGAAGAAAGAAGAAAGCAAAATATAAAGGGTTTTTGGCAAATAAGGCTTTAAAAAAAGTTCAGATCCTTGGCCTATTTAATAGACTAGACCTAGCCACTGGGCTAACGTTCAAGTGGTCAGGGAGAGACTAGTCTCCCCCCTACTGCAGGTCCTAGGATAATCCCAGGACCTGCAGTAGTTAGGAGATTTTCAGGAATGAGGAGATTTAGGTATTTCGGGGAATCATACTCTCAAATTGTGTATAGCAAATAGTCTGGAGCTTTATCCAACATACTATTAAAAGTCTCACCCTACTTATATGAGTAACAAACATGTAATACATCAGTGATTGATCAAAACAAAAAAATAGACTAGACCCCTTCAATAAGAATACATCAAGTAACCTCCTTATGAAATTGAGTTGTTAAGTAGGGTAGAAAGCAAATGAAAGAGAAGAAAGCTACGTGGCACATTTTAATTAGCGGGACCTCAAAAGGGCGGCTGTAGAGCTGAACCCTCCTCAAAGACGCAAATTGCAAGTCATATTTTGAAAACTTGTCATGACTAATGAAAGTTGGTATTGGCTTTCCACGAAGAATAATAGGATAATAATCTCTGAGTAACAAAATATTCATTGTCAAATATGTATTTGGCACATATATCTAAGAGTTTCATCAAAAGCAATTTAAGTAACAAGAAATATATATTCATATTGCAATACCCTTCCATGATATACATTAGCCAAATATTTCCAACTTTAAAATGAACTTTTGCATCAGAAAAGGTACATCAAAGTATGTTTTTTTTTAATAATAATAGAACAATCATACAAGAGAGATATGGGGCAGCTAATTGCGTAGACAATAATTGCTTTATTTATTTTAGCTGTTGCCGACGCAATTGTATGTCGGCTCTGTTGTGATAAGTCAAATTTGGAACCGTCAAGATTCTTGATTCTTAACGAATAAATCCATTATAATATTATCAATGTTTCAAAATTACACGTATAAACGTTTTAAAAAAAAAAAAATTTCATGTATAAACTATAGAAGATCATGATTTACGAGGTGAGTAATGGACTCCGATTACTCATATAATAATCGATATCATGACATTTGACCTTTAAGATCCACAAATAAAAAAAGAATAAGAAAGGTTTTCAAAAATAAAATAGAATAAAATGTTTGTCGTGAATAAATAACGACTGCATGAAAACTAGGGTTATTTAAGTGGTAAAATCATCCTTGATCAATGTAATAGAGATTTCAACTCTCATTTGCTGCAATTATAGCATTGCATGCATAATTTTCGATCGCTCTTTTGGGTCAAATGTTCTATTTGCAAGCCTCTTCTGCTTAAGATCTAAGTTGGTTAATTAGAAAGTGATTAAAAAAAAAACGAACTTTTCAGACTCTCATTTCAGCCTAGGCTTTCTTTCAGAGTTTGAAAAGTATCTCCAAATGCCCTTTCCATCCACCAAAACCCACTCATTCCCATAACCAAAAACACAAACACAACAATAACCCAAGTAATAAAATATAGCACAGAAAGTTGAATTGCATCTTACTCCCTTTATATTTGGTTTTGTCTCTTCTTAATCTTGTCTCTCCAAGATATTTTGATAATTGGTACTATACCCTATGAGAAAGTATATTTTTAAGCAAGAGCCTAGTTTCGTGAGCAAAATTCACAAGAATTTGTCTTCATGTTCAGAGGGATTAGGTTCTCAAGAGTACGTATATGTTGCATTATTTCAAAGATTGAACAAAATTACAGAAAGAAAATACTCAGAATGACTTTAAAAGCTTCAAGATTGACTTTTTTTATTTTATTTTTTATGGAAGTTGATGTCAATCTCAAATTAATTGGCCTTTGACAATTTCAAAATCAAGAATAATTGCTTTATCTTCACGTGTAGCAAGTTGAACTTCTTGGAATCGTGATACCATTTCACTAATAGGGGACAAGAACAAGAATTGTATGTGCTCAATTCCCACAAAGATTGATATTGGGATGGAAATGCAATTTATCCCACAAAAGGTTAAAATGCCAAAAAAAATAATTAGCTTCTTTCCAATAATAAAAATTAAATTATAATTATAATTAATAATATATGTCCTGGTGCGGCTAAATGGAACCGTGGTCATGACATCATAGTAGTTGATGTAGTTGATAAGTTGAAAATCGATGTTGATCCGTTTCCTTTGTAGCCGATATCAAAGTTGAAATCTATGCACATTACCTCATTGCATAGCTAATCAATTGATACTAATATTAGTAGCTTTTGCCATATTTTATCATCTCATCATCAATACGAAATTATTGGTTCCCTCTCCAACCTGAACTCTTCTGATTTCTCATCGGCCAGTCTTATGACTTAGCATAATTTTGAAACTCAGAAAAGGTTGTACTTGAAATTAAGAGGGGTTGTAACCTAGATTAAATCCACCAAAACCTATACAGTGTTAACAATAAAGGATTAGTACTGTTAAGACCAATCATGGCTCACTTTTTCATTTTACCCTCGAGATGCATTTTTCTTTCACGATTAGAGAGTTTATTTTCATGAAACATAACTAATATTCAAAGTGGAAAACTTCTTCTTGCACATGTGCGTGCATTTAGAGCTAATCATCTAAACAATCTTTTATTGTCTCAATATAAAAAAGAAAATAAACTTTTATCGTCTCAATATTAGTTTAGACAAGGTGATCTGAAGGGTTATAAAACTTTTTACCTTCACAATTTCTGTAAACTTTTTTATCCTCCATTATCTCTATTATAGAAGAATATTCACCCCAATTTTGTAAAAATTCAAGTGGTCTTATAAGATTCCATGCGTTAGAAAATAGTAATTAAGAATTGTTTTGTACGTGTAACTTTTAAAATCAGTGTCAGTACAATTAGAATCTTAAAAAGTATCAATCTTTCGACGAGACCACTAGAATCCTAAAAAAGATTAGTCTTTTGTCAAGAGTTTACTGAGGTCATGGTAACGTAGTTCCAATTAGTAGTTTCGAACCAAACAGACCCTTAGGTTAATATTTGAGATGAGATGATTAATTTATCCTCCGACTATGAATTCTAATACGAGTTATTCTCAAATTAATAGTTTAATTTATCTAGCATTTGATTAATATTATGTCTAATGTGATATCTTAAGAAATAACCTCATTGTGTGTTTGTTGGGGTCAAATTTTGATTTTAATAACCAAAATACTAAAAAATGTATAATATTATTTTTATTTGGTTATATTGACAATGCATAGCAATAAATGGCCGTGGTGGTGCACGGCAATAGATAGTATTGCTAAACAGTAGTCATGATAGTGTTGCATGATAGTGGTAGTGCTTGATGGTAATGATGCATGGTAGTAGGATTGTAGTAAGGGTATGATAATAGATGGTAGTACTATAAAATGGTGGTGATGGTGTGATGTCGTATAAGAATGGTGACGGTGATAGATAGTGGTGGTGGTTTAAGCTAGTAAACGGTGGTACTGTGTAATGTATTGATGGTGCTAGTGGTGGTGATGGTGCAAGGTAATAGATAGTGATATTGCATGGTAATGGTGATGATGTAGGGTAGTAAATGATGGTGCTACACGATAATATTGATGATGGTAATAGTGTTGCTTGATTGTGATAAGAGTGATGCTCAGTGATGATAATACTTAGTAGTTGTGAATCATGACAGTAGTGCAATTAGTTGATGGTGGTGGTGCACAGTAATAGTAGTGGTGATAATGATAAAGACAAATTAGTTTAAAATTTTGTTATCATTTAACAGTCATCTCGAGATGATTAATGCTAATTCTCATGAGATTATTTTATTTTATGCACGCTAGATGTGATTGCTAGTCTTGTGTATAAAATACAAGTATACAACTAAACATTAAATGGTACAAGGTTAGTAATCCAATTCTGAATCAACCCATCAACCGAATTACATGAAAGATAGGTAGGACAAGGTTTGCGGCATTCAACCATCCATCTGATGGTAACCGTCCAACTTTTTTGAACTGGTTGAATTTGGTTGAGGCCCAACCATATTAATATATCAAAGATTAACCAATCCTTCTAGCTTCCCTCAACTGTTAAATACCCTTTCCCAACCGTCTACGAACTGCTACCAAGTATTCTACAATTCCTTTGTATTTGTCTCTTGGTAAACGCGTATTGCACTACTTCTGATAGAAAATTTTTAATTGTTGTTTTTTGTGGGTTTTGGATTCTTTTCTTTGTATATTCATCGATTCTCTCAACTGGGTCATAAAAATTCAAACCAAAAATTTCATCGAAATGCTCCAATTCAAGATCATAAAGAAGAAAATGTGGATGTTTTCTTGCTGCTGATATATGCAAATCTCTTTTCCCCAAAACCCAGCGCCCTCTCCAATTTGTCTTCTTCTTTCCCCTAAATGGAAGTTATGATTTTGACATTAGATTCAGCTTCGAGTTCAACTACCACTAGTACTACCAGCTGCTGCAGTACCATTTTTCGAATGCTTTCTTTCTGGTTTGCTCCTACAACTCGCCCTCCTGGCCTTGATCCTTAGATATCAGTATTTGTTGTTACAGTTTTATGTTTTAAAAGTTGGAACCAAAAGGTTGCTTTTTGAAGTAAGAATTGAAGAGTAAATATGAAAGCTTGATAATAGTGATACATAGCTTTTTTTTTTTTGTTGTTGTTGGAAAAGATTGATAATTTTTCATTTTCTTGAAATCCCAGAAGGTAAAATCTTGGAATTTGATCAAAATAAGGCCTTGTTGAGCTTTGAAATCACACAGTAGCATACAGTTACATGTGTAGTTACTTCATGGGGGCATGATAATGAAGCACGAACTTGCGCTGTTCTTGAACCAAATAGCTAAAAATTCTGATTTTTAAGGTTGGGATTATGTTCTAGAATATGTGCATTTCTAGTGTTTGTGTTGGAATTCGAGCATGAGCTTGTCGTCTGACGTTTCAAGAAGGATAAGTATTGAGCAAGATTGTGAAAGGCAGTTTGATCCGTTTCAAGGAAATATAGGTGTGATTGTTGGGAATTGGGAAAGTGAGTCTATGTTTGGCTCGCAATCTTTGGTGTTGGATGGTGAGAGAGGGGAGTTGGTGAAGTCTTGTGGGAGGGTGGGGAAGAAAGCTGAGACATCAGAAGCTAAAACTGCGGCAGCTTTGAAAAGCCATAGCGAGGCAGAAAGGAGGAGAAGAGAGAGGATTAATGCTCATCTGGCAACTCTTCGCGGCCTTGTCCCCTCTAATGAAAAGGTTAGATAATTTCTTTCATGATATATTTTTTAATAGTGATTCCATTGAGTTTGCTTTTTAGGAGATTTTCTTTGGTTATCAGATGAATAGCTTGCATACATGCCCATAGATATTATTACTGCCACAAGCTTAAATTTCTATTCTCAGCACTGCATACTGCATGTACATAAAGGTTAACATTGATGTTTGCAAACCTATGGTACAAATAGTTAATTTCAATTCTTGATTGTTATTATTCAGTTTATTGAGATCATGAACTGAGTGTGACATACCTAAAGTTGATTTGCAGACTCTGGTAATCTTAATTTGGTAATTCTGACTTCTATTTGTTCATAGAGGAGAGTGCATTTGTGCTTCCATGTTGGCTCAACTCCGATCCATTTAACATGTATTATCCTGTTTGAAAATCGTTCATTTTTTTGGAGTTTATGCTCTGCCATTGTATATGGGCTAGTAGAATCATCTGTAATGTTATGGTTATTGTTACAACGTCCACAACTACAAAGCACAGAGAGTTGACTTTGACGAAACCAGATGGTTGATCATTCTTCTCAATTGGTTCATAATGATTGTGACCTGAATCATAAATCTATGACGGACAGTGATATTTGAAATGATATAAGGGCTTTCTCTAAGCAGGAAAATGAGTTAGTCTGTATAGCTTTTGTAAGCTGTAGAAGATCTTTATATATTTGTTGTGAACTTGAATGCTATTGTCAATCACACGATGATATGTGAATGGTACGGCAACATTTCTGTACTCTTTAATTAGGTCAATGAGTGTGCTCTGATTTTCTTTACATTCAAGAGTGAAGTTGTTTCTAACGAAATATTCTATGATATTTTTCACTATCAAATGATAGAGTAGGCAGCTGAGTATGTAACCGACTAAGATGAAAAGTTCCCTGATTGGATACTGGGTCATTTCAGCTGGGTTGATATGGATTCTTCATTAATTTATTTAATATAGCTTGCATGTCTCTCTATTATCTTCATACAATGGTAGTTAAACGTATTATGTTAATAAGCTGTGAACTATTATCACCTTCAAACCTATAGTTTATAGATAAGCAGCTTTCACATTGTCTTTCATAGTTTAGAAAATTGACTTGCTAGAGCCGCCTGACTTATTTATATTGTTTCATTTAATCAAGTCAATAAAAGTATGGTGCTGTTACCAAGCTCCTGTTTACTGCATGCAAATTGTCTTGTAAATTTGTACAGCTTAGATTAAAAGGAAAGTCAGCAGACGGTAGGTCATCAAATCAGCCAACTAATCAGCTTTCACCTGCTTGCTAATCATTGTTAATTTTTTGTACTTGTTTAACAAGACGAATTTGGCACTTTGGCTTTTGTAATTTTTTGAAAACTGTGGTGATATCACATACAGGAACTAGATGCATGTTTCTACAATTCCTTGACTTAATTCTCAAAGAAATCCGTAATCTGGAAGTAGTTTGTAGAAGTGACTGAACACCGTAGGGTTGGGTGGGCAGTTCAAAAAGTAACCCCATGTACTTGTTCTATGGCCAAGATGTCAGCTGTAACCGCAAGGTACTGAGCTAGATCCTCAATCCCCTCTATCATGACAACATGCTTACCATTTTCCAAAATAAATATTTAAAAAAAAAAATCATAGAACGAAGGTTATTGCTATTCATGTATCTGGACCCTGAATTTGTTATCTTGTGTAAATGAAGCTCGTAATATTTTCAATGTCTATATTGCTAGATTTGGGTACTGATAATATAAGGTTCAAGGTTTGGTGGTGCTAATACTAGAGAAAGATTAGCTTTTCCAAAAACTCAATCAGAACATGAAATCAAATTCTCATGTTCACTGGAAAAATGTTTCTAATATTATGTGAACCTTCCTTCCGGATACATATCATTAAAATGTAATAACTGCAGAAGGTTTTTTAGAATATTCTGGTGTTGTTAATATGTGATTGGCAGTGCTTGTATTCCTTTCATAGGGAATTGTGCTACAGTTTTATCCTTTCTCTAAATTCTGTTGGTCTGCAGATGGACAAAGCATCGCTACTGGCTGAAGTTATTAGCCGAGTGAAGCAGATGCAGACAACTGCAACACAAATCAGTGAAAGTTGCTTCATTCCACTGGACTTGGATGAAGTTAGAGTTGAACAGCTTGATGAGAAATCAGGAGAAGGAACTTTTAATTTCAAGGCATCTATATGCTGTAATTATATGCCCGGACTCTTGTCTGACTTAAAAAAGGCAATTGACTCTCTTCCTCTGACTTTGGTGAGGTCAGAAATCTCGACATTGGGTGGTCGCCTAATGAATGTATTTTTCTTCACCAGCAGCATAAGAGGGGACATTGACAATGCAGAGGTTCGTGAACAGCTTGTGAGCTCTATCCACCAGGTTTTGAGTTCTATTTTGGATAAGTTTGCTGCTTCATCAGACTATTCACCACGAACAATGTTTCCAAACAAGAGGCAAAGAGTTTCTTACTTTGAGTCTTCAAGCTCGTCATCATGAAAGTTATAATGCTGCTACGGCATTACAAATGTAGCATGGTCTAAACATTGTAGGATTGCATTTTAAGTTTACATTAGCATATATAGGTCTGGATGCTGTGTGTATATGAATATACATAAAAAATGTTTGTAGTTTAAAATCTTTGTCTATTATAATATTGGACTGATGACGGAGATCTAAATATAATGAATATAACAGTAACATATTTGGTGTGTGAGAACCAGTTTATTGGTATGAAAAAGAAAAGGATAAGAAATTATCTAGTCTAATTAAAAGGGAGAAAGGCAAGAAAATACACTCTTCTCGAAGTGAATTGCAAAGCCAAGTTGGTAATGAAAGTGAGAATATCTTGTGACTTAATTTAATTGCAAAAACAGTGTTGAGCAATTGGATTTTGTGATTGACTGAGATTCAATGGTTCAAACTGTGTTGGTGTTCAATTTTTCCGGTGAATGATTTTGTGCTTCTGTATAGAAAGTGCCTTTTTTTTTTTTTTTTTTGTTTCAATCAATTTAATCGTTTTCGTAATTAAGAGTTCTTTGAAACTTAAGCAGTGTTTTCGTATTAACTGAAAGCAAAAGAAAATGAATATCTATAGGAAAGAAAAGAACGAGAGACAACATGTAGCACCAGTGGTCTAGTGGTAGAATAGTACCCTGCCACGGTACAGACCCGGGTTCGATTCCCGGCTGGTGCAATCATTTTTGTGTGAACTCAGTTTCATCTGCAAGAAAATTTTCACAGCTTCTAAGCGATTCTTGTGGCAGAAGAGATTAATTTTAACACTTGTTATCCGTGAAACTTCATGTATCAAAATCGACACATTGCCTAAAGGTGGCTGGAGCAGGAAAAGCTCATTTAGCAAATCCTGGAAATTTTTATTTTCAAAGTCCTAGTTAAACAAACTAGGTTTCATTCACCTGCTAATTTCTAGTCCATCTACTCGAAAACAAGGAAACATCTTCGACACTTTCCAATTCTCTAGTGGTACTTTTCAATTCTTTTTGCAACCACATATGATTAATTAGCACATGTTTTTAACCGCAGGCCTGTTTATGGATGTCTAGTCTGAATATCAGAAGCCTCAAAATCCACTATGGCAAGAAGCAGCAAGTATGCAGCACTAGCGTTAAAAGACTTTCGAATACTTCAAAGTAAGAAGTCCACCACGCATAAAACTCACCAAAAAAATAATAATTAATCCTTCACAAGATGGTGACTCTGTCACATAATCCGGACAATTGTGACATCACGCATAACCAAGGTTGGTCCAAACTTTAAAGGGGCAATCCTTGAGTCAAGTTACATGCCATCTAATGCCATCTAATATTATTTCGACAAATTTCAAGTTGATTAAACGGTGTATGAGATGAAATATTTATTGTTACATAATAACTTTAAGTTCGTATGTTGAGATAAAATAATTTATGTCTTTTTTTTTTTTTGGTTTATTAGGATTTATGTATAATATGATTGCACTGATAGTATTAGTAACATTATTCCCTAGCCCCATGTACTATCTGTCACGATTAAACATTATGATCACTTCAGGTCCTAAGTGCTGTTTTTTCAATGCCAACTCCAGTGCCATCAATCAAGAGTAGCCACCTTGCATTCACATTTTAGTGGTTATTTGATTTATTTTGTTACAGTTAAGATAAATTAGATAAATTAGATAACCACCAAAGTGTGAATATAAGGTGGCAACTTTTGATTGGTAACAGTAGAGTTGGTATTGGTGGCACTAAAGTTGGTATTGTGAAAGATGACACTAAGGATCTGACTTGAATTACAATCTCAATGCTTTTTACAATAATGCTCCATAAACAAAGAATTTTTAGCGATGACATTTTGTTAAATATTCAAGATTTAAGTGCACAAACTATTAATAAATAGGAAAAATGCATAAAACCTTAATTGTCAATAACAAAAGTTATTCCTTCTGTCCAACCAAATTATACTCTCCATGTTGGTAATGCTTAGGTAAGTTGTGGAGTCTAAACCTCTTATCCGAACCTGTCAACCTCCTAGTGTCTCTAGTGGAGGTTCCATTTTGAGTTCCTTTTTGTTGTATTGCTCCTGCCACAGGGGAGCTATCGCACCACGTGTCACACAGTCAATACTATAGCTTCAGATATGAGATTGCGCAGGATTAAATAACTGCCAATGGAAAGATTTGTATGCATATCTGGCCACCCCGGAGAATTACATGATGCAGCAGCATTTCACCCCACATGGAATCAACTTTTTTTTTTTTTTATAAACCTATACTATTACATGAGGGAAGGTAACTTGGCATTGATAGGATTCTAACCTCTGACTGCTGAGTAGAATCATAGAACTTTAACTGCTTGACCATTGATAGGATTCTAACCTCTGACTGCTGAATAGAATCATAGAACTTTAACTGCTTGACCCTTTATTCGTTTCCCAGGGAAACAACTCAAAAGTTGAAGGTGCGCCATCTTAACTTGTTTGTTATTTATTCTTCAAAAAAATATTCATTTTTAGACTAAATAACAGTGGTATATTTTGTGGTGAGTGTGTCTTGTATTTTCTGGATGGTTTTCTTTGGTGGCCTGTATAAAAGGAAATTTATTGAAATCTTAAGGATAGCACTTGCCAAGAGAGCCATTGGACCTTAGTAAATTTGGGTTCTTTTGTTTTGTTTTATTCAGGTTTTTAGGGAGTCTTGAACAACAAGCCATTTGCATCATTAGTGCCTTTAGTATATCTTGGACTCGTTTATGTCTTTTGGGTTTCTTTGTGTATTAACCAAGGAGCTATTTGGGTCTCTAAGTACTTTCATATATTTGAGGCTCGCTTGTGTCTTTAGGCTTATTTTGTGGGTTTGGGTGTTGTCTTTTTTTTTTTTTTTTTTTTTTTCAGTTGGGGGTATCGGGGGTATGCCCCACTAATCCCCCAACCCCTGGCAGAGCGGGCCCCACCGTTGCCAAGAAAATCACCCAGGGGACTCGAACTCCCGGTCTTGACTTCGTAACTAGTCCACCAAGACCATCCGAGCCGCCCAGGGGGGGCTGGGTTTGGGTGTTGTCCACTTTCATATTTCTCTTGTTTGACTAGTGGATTTTTTGTAGTTTCACCCCTAGATGTATATCAGGTGTTATTTATTTTTGCATTCCTTTTATTTGATTAGTGGATTTCTTGCACTTTCACTATTTATGCGCACCATGTGGGTTTTTTGCACTTTTCATCTGTGTATGTAAGAAGTTTTGAACGAACCATGTTAAATTTATTGTGTTGTGTTGTTTTGTTTATCATTTTTTGTGTTTACCTTCTCACCGTTTTGTGTGGCATCAAGAATTCTAACAATTTCTTGGCCTTAAAATTCTAACACAATCATATATCTTTTTGCAGGAGAATAGAAGCATAATATTCTCCTGCATACATTGGTAACTTTAATAGCTAAAAAAATGATGATCAAGTTTTGCTTGAAATAATTTTTCAACTACCGTAAACATTTAATTCTTTTTATTGTCACTAAATATTGTAAATTCTTCAAAATTTTGAGTTTGGCTTGCCAAGTAATTATATTCGAATTCTGGAGTGTAAAAAGAAAATTATTCGCCTTGTATAACATCATCTTTTTCCTTTCTTTTTGGAGGAAATCCTTTTCACTTTTCTCTTTTACTATTTTCAATTTCCCCTACTTTTTGGATTTCCTCTCTCAACTCCCCACCCAACCCCACAAATAAAAAAGAAGCAAAAGTAAAGGAAAATCCAAGAGTAGGAAAAAGAAGTAATATAACATCTCTTGAAAGCATCCTCTCTTCTTTTGTGCAACTATATAACAAGTCCTAACTATCTAACTTTTATGCTGATTTAAACCACACCAAAATAGAAGCAAGAAATTCTGATTTCCACTCCATGGGGCTATTTGTTATAGTGTATCTTACTAACAATAAACTTTGGACGGCAACAGATAATAAGGTTACTAAATTTGGTTACCGTTAGCAAAATGCAAATGAAAGTTATATTTGATCAGGTGGAATAGATCAAGACTCATAATAACAGTTGGCTGCTTTGTTATCGCATCATTCTATTTGTGGAAGTACACCTCAAAAAAGCACCAATTCTCATATGTTATCGTCAACCACAAACCATAAGGCTAATGAGACGTGAGATCAGGAAATTATTCTAATTACTACATGTGGAAGAATTGATCCCGACGGCCGAAAATGGTTTTGAAGAAAAGGAATATGATCATCTCTAGTGGAAATCCAACGTGGACATTGCAAGCCATTAGACATTAGAAAGTCCCTCCCATTGCAATTCCACTGAAAAATTATCAACAAATTAGAATAGAGTCAATTTTTGTGAGCAGGTGGTGCATGAAACTGGTGCTCTCTGATGTCCTCTGATAGGCATGGCTGGGCAATGAAATTATCAGGTTGAGGTTGGCCTTTTTGCTCTCGACTTTCCGAGGCTGTTTCCCAAGAATTATGAGAACGGAGAATTTGTTGGATATCTAGAAGATAGCTATGTAATGCATAAATTTTTCTAACTGCAAAGAGAGCGTATTCGATAAACTTGTTTGAAGGAGGAAAAACAAGAAACATATGGCTTCGTTTGTTTATTTCTATTTTTTAAAAGTATTTTTTTAAAAATTTTCATACATGTTTTTTTAACTAACTTTTATTTCAAAAACGTATTCATAGAGATGAATCTTTAAAACTACTACAGTAATGTTTTCTAAAAAATACCATAAAAAATAACTATCCAAACAGAGCCAGCATATTCAATTGACGTGTTTGAAGGAAGAAAAACTAGAGAAACGTCTTCTTTTACCATGTAACAGGAGTTTGTGAAAGATATGATTTTGCTTTTTTCTGCAAATTAAAAGCACATAATTAATCTTCTTCTTCTTCAAAAAAAAAAAAAAAAAAAAGCATAGAATTGATAAGGATTCTTTTGTCATTTGTCATAAAAATCATGATGATTTGAGTAGGATGCAATTTTCGTCTAAAAGGTAATATTAAATGAGCTTTAACAGTAGTATTTTTTTGGAAAATTATTATTGTGGCAGTTTTGGAGATTTTTTGATAGATATGTATTGTGAGATAAAAAAATAACTAGTCCATTTTAATTCTGTCGCGTATTGATCCCATGACAAATGTGGGACTATTTAGATACAAACCACATTTCACATTCCCAATTAAGTCTCATCCAAATCCTGTCCATCCAGCCAATTTACCATTTCTAAAAAATTCCTACATAAATCTGGTTTATGGTTGTACTTATGGACTGATCCAAACAAATGTCTATATTATTATCCAAGCTAAATATTTTTAAATTTGAACTTGATTCGATAACTTAATCAAATACGAATTTGTGTTCAAATTCAATTCAAACTCGTTAAAATTTGAATTTGAATTTGAATTTGAATGTAGCTAATAATAACACGATTGTTTCGTTTCTATTTGGGTTAAATACAAAATGCACCCTCGAAACTTTTGGCCGAATTGCAAATTCCCCCTTCAATCATTTTATTAGGCACGTTCCACCCTGGACCCACAAACAAGTAATAGGAAGATAATAACACCATTAGACAAACATGACAAATGACCATTGTACCCTTATTTTAGGGGGAAATTTGCGCGTGCTGAAAATTCATAAAAAAACCTTCAATTAATGCAAGATGTACCCTCCAATTTCGTTGCAAAATGTCCCCTCAACAATTTTAATATACGAATTGTACCCTCTAACAAATTTTATTTAAAAAAGTAAATACGAAATGTTGTATACCTATTTTTGAAGAGAAAAGCGCCCTTTGGTGTTAAAGAATAGAAATAGTACATTGGTTACATCACGGTTTTACTTATTTAACGATTACTTTGATTACCATGCCTAATTTTTTTTTTTAACTCTTGCATCATCGTTTTTTTTTAAACGGAAAATTTTAAATACGAAAAACTTAATCATGAAATTACCAAAGATTTTTTTTCCTCCTTTTCTTTTGACGTGATTCCAATAATAAATGTAGTTCTTATTTTTTTTAGCATAATCCATTTGAAGTCTATGACAAAAAATAACTCAAATAAAAAAATAACTAGAATAAATTTTTTTGACCCATAGAAATATTATCCTTTATTTTTTGTTAATCCAATCCATTTTAAATTAAAAATAAATAAAACAAAGACTTACACAATCCAAACAATAATGAGAGAATAAAGGATTTCAAACACATTAGGATACTCAATATATATTTGTTGGTTCAATCCATTATAAATTCATAAAAATAAAAAAATACCAACCCAACCCAGAAAAGAAAAGTAAGTAAAAGAATTTAACCCAAGAGGCAAGAGGCTCAATTCTTTATTTTTAAATAAACCATCATAAGTTAGGCCAAAAAAGTTAAAAAAAGAATTAGTCCAAACTAGCAAATACACATGAGGCAAAAAAAAATTTATCCCGCGGAGTATTTGTTTGACAATTAAAGGAATAGTAAAAATGGAGTAGTTATTCGAGTAACCAAAACTTTTTTAATACTTTTTCAAAAACTGTCTTTCACTATTTTTTTTTTTGAAATTTTTTTTCAAATAATGAAAAATGATGCCATCTAAAGAAAGCCCTTGTTTTACATTAAAAAAGTAACCTTATCCATTTAGTATTAGGTTGAGGGTACACTAGTCATTTAACTAATCAAATTTAACAGAGTTACACTTTTCCGTTGAGTGACTATTGGTCAAGGGTGTAATTTGCTTATTAAAATTGTTGAAGGGGCATCTTGCAATTCGGCCAAAAGTTCAAGGGTGCATTTTGTATTTAACCCTTTCTATTTTTACTTTTGGTCAAGTGATTCTCGAGCTAATTTGTATTTACCTTGGATGAATGAGGCAACATTGGGGTATTACAAACAAATTGTGATTCAAATTAAAATATGTTTTGACAGCTAATGGGGTTTCCTCCATTATTTCTTACAAGTGTTTCTTCCTTTCTTTATTATTCGGATTACCCAATTTAAGGAAAATAAAACAAGGAACATAAAAATACTTGAGATAGATGGCTTGCCACTTGAATCAGGAGCAATTTTGTTCCATTCATGTTTAAATATATTTAGCGTTCAAACACGTGTGATCAAGTCTTTGCAGCGTCCTTGTAATACGAAACGAGTTTTCTCCGTTTTGTGCTCCTTTTGTCTCTTCTCAAATCTAACGTAGGTTAGATAAATCAACTCAGTGGTTAATTAATGAGTTTTAAAAGTATAACTTTCCTAGTTTATTTTTGGATACAATTAGACAGGCAACCATATTTTTCTAGTTTTGATATTGTGCAAGATAAACTTATACATCACAATTAATTAAACATTGTTTCGCGTTAATCATCCAGTCCCATGCAGCAGAAACATTTTCTTGTCTATGGATGATATCTTTAGAAAGTGTTATTAGGAAAATAAATTAGAATGTGGACCGACAATATCATCCAATTCGATTCTGTATTAGTAATTTCTTTTACTGCAGAAACTAGTCCCATTACTGTGGCACTAAACAAACTTTTAGCTTTTTCTTTATTTGCCAATCATAAGAAGAGGAACTTATCGGGGTATGAAAAAAAATTACAAGAAGAGCAGGTAAGAAAAGAAAACAAGAAGACGGTAAATTGTGCAAGAACCAAACGTCTCTTCTAGAAGAAAGTAGTTCGGATCCTTAGTGTCATAATTTCAGAACCAAACCTAATGTCCACTAACAAGAGGTTATCATATTGTATTCACACTTTAAAAAATCATCTAATTTATCTTAAAAATTAGAAATATGTTTCAATTTGATAAGCATGAATGTAACGCGGCAATTTCTTGTTAGTGAGATTGGTTTTTGGCATTAGAATCGGGATTCTAACTAAGAAAAACACTCTTGACCATGCATTATTGGACTTCTCTAAATGTTTTTTAATAGCATGATGCATGCCAAGGAAAACATGGTACAAGTAAAAATTTCAATAATTGTACGTAATCCTGATTCTAATCAATCCAAATCCTCTGTCTAATTTTTTATAGTGTTCAATAATATTTAATATAGAACTAAACCGTGTCAATGTGAAACTATGCAAAATTACGTTATATCATTTAATAACACGACATAGTTTTATATCAATCACAGTTGGAGAACAAAGAATTAGACAAAGGCCTGAACCGGATTGTGATTTGGCCCTCAAATACAATTGGCGTACGAGAATTACCATTATACCTCAGATAATTGCAATAAACTTTGCACATGGACACTTGGTATCCAAGAGATACATCAATATATTTGAAAGTATGGTTGATGGTGTCTAATACTTTAATGAGAAATGACTTCAAATTGTGAGTACCAAAACTTCACATAAATTGAGTTGTCTGAAATTTGAATCCTGATACGTGGAAGTCGGAAATTAAACAGCCACCGATAGGAAAATTATTCACCGGAATTGTAGGAACAGAAAACATGATGTACACTGCAGATTCCGTCTTACAATTAATGTTGTTCATCAAAACCAATAAATAGATCTATGTAATCAACTACATTGATTTAAGATTTACAAATCATGATTTGTGATTCAGAAACAACCATGGTGGGGGCGTCCTTGAACCATGGTGGGGTGCCCTTGAACTTGGGGAGACACTTCGGGAATAGTACTAGACAAAACAAGGCTAAAAATTAGACTACTATTTTAATTGCCAATGCGAATAGTTAGGTATTTATCCTATGCTTTAGCTTCCCTCTATTCCATGGTCCAAAAAGTTAGGTTTCCACCAAATAACTAAACTAACAACCATTTATTTGTTAGCCTTCCTTTGAAAGTCAAAACTTGACGTCTAACTTCGACGAACTGTTTCGGGTCAAGCCTCACTAAGGAAATTTTTAATATGGACATGCTTCTTATGCTCCCCGAATTTTAACTGGTTTTGCCATGATCAGAAACTTACAAGTGTTTAGAGGAGGGATGCAAGTACCCAAAACTTGGGGCCACGTAATAATTTTTCTATATACTATGTAAGATGGAATCGACACTAGTAATAAGATTTTACTTTGATTGAGTTCAATTTTTGTTTATCCTCATTGTCTCACTCTTACAACTCTGAGTCCTTATGACACTATGTGATATTACAATTATATTACATTATTGTCTCACTCTTACAGCTCTGAGTCCTTGTAACACTATGTGATATTACAATTATATTACATTAGAGTGACATGCGTCTCTCTCCTAAAAGTCAATAAGTTGGATTCTCTCTGTTATAAGACATAATTAGTGGGAACATACTAGTCATTTTTTAAAGTAGTGTAACATGAGTGTAACATCATAACGTATAACGAGAAGACCCAA